>CP114497.1:632500-1257500 GCA_027186245.1 Coriaria nepalensis | reverse complement strand
CTCTTTTTATCTTTTCTCTAAAATCTGTATCATCTTCCTGCAATAGCTACAGAATGCTCGCCCAATTCCTAGTATCATAGATATGTACATATTATTCCCGTCAACTTCTTTTCTAGGGTTCGTCAGAAACTTTTTATGCTGTTTAAAGAAGAGAGAAAGGAATTGCTCGACTAAACCCTAATTCCACCCCTTTCACTCACTCTATCACAGCATGCTAGTTACTATTTAGTGTTCTTCATATTAAATCAGCTCTTCTACAGTGTCGAATGTAAACTTAACCCGTTCGGTTATATATATATCTATATTTTTTTGGAATTCGCCATTGATTCAAAGAAATTCCCAAATTAAGAACATTATTAATGATGTATAAGTTCTGGATACATATCTCTAGTTCTAGTTTGCAGATTATTTATAGCAATGGACCACAGCAGCAGTGATGAAGAAACAGATATTAGCGACTGCGATTCTGATATCGAGGAATACACGGAGAGGTCATACGATCTGCTCCAGGCTAAGAAGTACGCTGTGAAGCTTAGGAATGGTATAATTAGATGCCCCTTCTGTCCGGGAAGAAGAAACAAGCTTTCAAGCACAAGGACTTGCTCCAGCATTCTATAGGGGTCAGTAGAGGTTCTAGTAAGAGAGGCCCTAAAGAGAAGGCTAACCACATTGCCTTGGCCAAGTATTTGGAGACCGATCTCGTTGCTCCTGCTGACGATGATCCGCTCCAGCTCATCATCGAGCTGGACCACCTATCTATCGCCTAGATCCTAATGTAGTTTACCTTATTAGATAATAATGATATATGTAGGTCTTATATTTATGTTAGTAGAAAGACTGGGATTGAAAGATGTTTTCCTTTGTAGTTTGAAGAAATTGGATGTGGATATATGTCTGATATTTTTGGTTAGGGGTTATATACGATGTGTCGTTTTTCAAAAACTACTGTCGTTTCAGAGTTATTATAAAGCTACATGTAGGAAGGCGGGAAAAGATTCCCTCCATTAAGGAAGTACGGGATTCCAGCGCGAAAATGACAAATTTCACTCAACGTCATACTAGTGTCGTTGTTTGTACACTTTGCCACCTCCACGTGGTCCAATCATAAACCACATAGTGTCAACCGGAGCGGATTGGGTTTCTATTTTATTGTCTTTGTCTGATTTTATAATAATATTCCATCCATTCATTTTGAATTAGGAATGTCGCGTGACAAGAAAAATGTAAAAATATAAACTAACTTAAATATAACTAATTTATGAGTCATATTGCATCATTTATATCTCTCATTTTCTTAAATAGTTGTGACTCACGTCTTTCTCTTTTTCTATAAATGTTGATGGTCATTCATATTTGATATGAATTTGAAATCTAGAGACCGATATTCGATCTGAATATTTAAAATCTGAATATGAAATCTAGAGACCGGTATTTGATCTGAATATGAATATGAAATCTAGAGACCAATATTCGATCTATAATTCCTGGTCCAGACCGAGTTCCTGCTCTGAAATCTAAAATTTGAAATATGAAATCAGCTTGAGTTCTCGGTCCAGACCGAGTTCTCAAGTTCCAAACATGTCGGTATGTCTTAGATAGAGTTTCTCCAGTTCCCGAAGGGTCGAAGGGCATCTTAGATCAACATTTCACATAATTCAGGTCCCTTCGAAGGGTTGAAACGTCGAAGGCTCGAAACTTCAAATGATCGAAATGTCGAAGGGTCGAAGGGCATCTTATAGTTACATGTAAGATGCACGGACTAACATGTGATATCGGTCTACAGACCGACATGCCGATCTATGGTCGACAGGTCAAAAGACATCTCATACAAATTAGAGTTGAAGAGTCGAATGGTCGAAGGGTCGAAGATGATTTCAAATTGAGGTCTCACATAATTCGAATCCCTTCTAATGGTCCAAGGGTATCTTAAAGTTATATATGAGATGCACAGACTAACATCTCACATGAAATGTCGAAGAACATCTTACATACATTAAAGTCAAAAGGTATCTTAGACCGACATCTACATAATTTGAGTCATTAGAATGGTCGAAGCGTTGAAGGGTCGAAGATGTGATCTCGATTCAAATTGACCTGCGATCTCAGTCCATATCGATCTGTGATCTCGATTTGAGACCATAAACCGATAACTCGATCATCTTTCTGTCTTTTCTATAGAATTCGATCTGAATTGGTAACCTAGAGACATTATATTATATTAGATCTCTGTCTGAAAAATATATTATATTTGAACTCGGTCTAAAAATGAAGAAAAAATTATTTAGGAAACAAATATGAAGAACTTGGTTTAGGAAGAAAGATGAAAAATTCGGTCTGAAAAAGTAACTCGATTTGAAAAGAGAAATTGAACTCGATAAAAAAAAAAAAAGAACTCCATCTAAAAATAATTTTAATATACTATATATAAAAAAATTTCATCTATAAATTATATTATACCACTAATATATTAGTTATATAAATTTTTATATTAATATAAATAATTTTAACATCACATATATTTTAAGTATTAAATGCAAAATTTACATAGACAATCGAAACTAACTATTAATCTACAATTAATAAGGACTGAATACGCTTCCACATAAACCCTGGTCTCCGAAAAATCACTCACTTCTCTGGCAGAGGCCCAAATTTATCATCTCTGAGAAATCGAAGAAGAAGAAGTACGGAGAGAGAGATCGAAGCGTACGGAGGTTTTTCTCTTCAGTCTTACCCATTGATTTCTCTGATTACAGTCTGAGGTAACTCTCTCTCTCTAAGCTGCTTTCTCTTGATTTCGTGTCATCTGGTTTACTGTGATTGTGTACTTGTTTACTGGTCACCGCTTCATAATGCATGGCCTATGGACCGATTTTCCTATTTGTTTAGTTCGTTTTTTTCTTTTCTCTCTAGGGCTAGAGAGAAAGTTTTGTGTTTTTTTTTTCTTAAGATCTATTGAAGACTTGGGAAAAACAGCAGAAATGTCTTAGTCTGGGAAATTTTATCCAAAGATGTACTTTGTTGAAACTGTTAAACTGAGAATGTACTAAATTATTAGGCTTTTTCTTCTTAAATTCCTTTATCTTATTGTTGCATTTGTCGGTTTTGTTGATAAACCTAGCTTAGTTACTTCATCTTGACTGGTTGTGATTGAAGCTGCTTCTCAGTCGAAGTGGTCGATTGTTTATGGTCCTCTCTGCTTGTTATGGTGCTGCATGGCCATTCTCTGATTGTCTTACTCAAGTCTTCATTCCAGTTTCTTCCTCTCCCTTTTGTTTTCTTGTGAGGGTTGGGGATTTTGTTAATGTGCATCTAAATTACGTTTTTCTGTTGCAATGCAGCTCTAGTTTGTGGATTCTTTCCCATGGACAACAGCAGCAGTGAAGAATCAGATATCAGTGATTCCGAGATCCATGAATATGTAGAAAAACCATATGAGGAGCTCAGGAGTAGAAAGCTTGTGGTAAAAACTGCTACTGGCATTCTAAGATGCCCCTTTTGCGCTGGGAAGAAGAAACAAGATTACAAATACAAGGATTTGCTTCAACATGCTTTAGGAGTGAGTAAAGGTGCTGCTCACAGAAGTGGGAAACAGAAGGTGAACCACCTTGCTCTGGCAAGGTATTTGCAGAATGACTTGATCGCTGAAGCAGATCAAACCCAAAACCCAGTTGGACCAGCCCTGGTTCCCCAAAAATCAGAGCAAAAAGAACTATATGTGTGGCCATGGATGGGCATTGTTGTCCACATGGTGGCTGATCAAAAGGATGTGATAACTGATCCTGGAGATTGGCTTGAAAGGTTTGCAAAATATAAACCTGTGAAAGTTCACACTTTCTGGAACCCAAAGGATTCAATTGTCCAGGCAGTAGTTGAATTTGATGGTGCTTGGAGTGGTTTCATGAATGCAACTGACTTTGAAAATTTTTTCGAGACTCAGCAGCAAAGCAAAAAGGACTGGAGAGCCAGAAAAACACCTCCTAGCTCAAATATTTTTGGGTGGTGTGCCCGGGATGATGACTACAATAGTGAAGATCAAATAGGGGAGTTCCTTCGAGGAAAAGGAAAATTAAGTACTATCTCTGACATTGTCAAGGAAAAAACGCAAAGTAGGACTGAAGCTGTGGAAAACTTGACTAACGAGATTGAGAAGAAGAACATGAATCTGGATGAATTACGGTACAAGTATAACGAGAAGAACATGACTCTGAGTAGGATGCTTGCAGAGAAGGACCAGCTCCACCAGGCCTTTAATGAAGGTTGTTCCTATCTCTTTAAGTGTTTGTGTGACTAGATGTTTACTTCGTGTGTTTGTTTGCTTGCTTACATTTTACAAATCCACCACATTAATATCATCGTCTATATAATTTATAAACTTGACGTCCCTGTCCAGAGAAGTCCTTGACGGAGCCAAATAAAACATTTTACAAAAGATTTCTGTTGCTCTTTCTTAGGCTTAGTTGGTTTACCACTAAACCTGTTGATATGTTTTTGAGACTGTCAATGCGTTGAGCATGGTTGTTGGTTTTCACTGCCCCTTGAATACTTTTCTGGATTCAATTAAAGCCAGAAAAAGGTATCACATATATTCCCTAGTTAGAGTTAGTCATAAATGTTGTCTTTGTTTACCAGAATCGAGGAGGATGCAGCGGCTTGCACGTGCAAATGTGTTGAGGAGTCTAGAAGAACAGGAAAAGCTCAGTAGTGAATTGGAAGCCAAGAAAAGGAAACTTGATTCTTGGAGCAAGGAACTAAACAGACGTGAAGCTGTGACAGAGCGTGAAAGACAGAAACTTGATGAGGAGAAGGAACAGGTTAGATTCTTGCATGCAATGTATTCTAGTTTAATTAGCCATCTTTGTTTTGGATTAATGATACTTTTAATGAGGTGTTCCTCAAGGTTTTCTCTTCTTGAAAGTGGGACACCAAGTTACAGTGTTTGCTTTGTTTGATTGATTATGGGTGATGATGGTCTTCTGGATATTGTTGTCTTCTTGTCCTTCTAGAGCGATGTGAGGACCAACTCGCTTCACTTAGCTTCCATGGAGCAGAGAAAGAGTGATGAAAACGTCTTACGGCTGGTTGAAGATCAGAAGGTGTGCCACTTATTATTACGCTTTAGTCATGATGAGTCCTATTTTTCCCTTAGTCATGATGAGTTTAATTTTCAGAGGGAGAAAGAAGAGGCCCTGAAAAAGATTCTTGAGTTAGAAAAGGAGCTGGATGCGAAACAGAAATTACAAATGGAAATTGAAGAGTTGAGAGGAAAGTTACAGGTGATGAAGCATGTTGAGAATGCAGATGATGAAGCTGTGCAGGAGAAGATGAAAGAAATGCAAGATAAACTTGAGGAACATATTGACAATTATAAAGGCATGGACGAGCTGAATAATGCCCTTCTTACTAAAGAACGTGAGTCCAATGACGAGTTACAAGATGCTCGTAAAATGCTAATTGCTGTAAGTTTATTTCCTATTTTCTTGCTATTTGGAATGTCTAGATATTAGGAAATTAGGAATAACTGGTTCTACTAGTGGATTAGTAAATGTAGCATTGAAGATCTGCATCACATATTTGGTTTCAGAATAACAGGTAACAAATAAGAGTCCCCTGATTAAATGTTCTTTAAAGATACCATAAGTGGTTATGCTTATTAGATATTGACATGTACTATCTAAAACACGTTTTTAAGTGGTGAGTAAATTTCTTACAAGATTATGATATCATGTGTATCTACAAGGGAACTGGACCGGAGTTACTTACGGTGCTTCAAACATTGTTGGAAACAATTAATAATACATACCTTCAGTGCAATTTTCCCATCTATCTTTTACTTTGAGTTGAAATACCTCTGTATGGTACCAGTACCTTAATTTAACTTCTGGAATGAAATATTGAAATTACCAATTTTCATACATTTTTTTTCTTTACAGGACTTATCAGCTCTATTATCTGGCCGGACAATAATAGGGGTTAAAAGAATGGGCGATCTAGATAACAAGCCATTCCTTGAGGTCTGCAAGCAAAGATTGCCTCCAGACGAGGCAATGATAGAGGCATCTACTTTATGCTCATTGTGGCAGGAGAATTTAAAGGACTCGAATTGGCATCCCTTAAAGGTTGTTGCAGTGAACGGGACCCACAAGGTATCTTTACTTTATTATTAATTTTTTTTTTTTTTAACCTCTTACAAACTTGCTGTATATACATTTACAACATATACTCTTTATGTTCAGGAAATTATCGATGAGGAGGATGAGAAGCTGAAGAGCCTCAAGGCGGAGTGGGGTGATGAGATATTCAACACGGTTCTTACCGCCCTAAAAGAGCTCAACGAGTATAATCCAAGTGGCCGGTATGTTGTCCCCGAGCTTTGGAACTTCAAAGAAGATAGAAAGGCAACTTTGAAGGAGGTTATTGCATATATTCACAAGCAGATCAAGAGCCAGAAGCGCAAGAGAACTTGAAGTTCTTGTCTATACATGTTTTTTGGAAGTACATTATGATCTGTACAACATGCAACAGACATTATTGGTCATTATATAACTCTGTTAGCTGAATCCAGAAACTGATAGTCTGGGAACTGCTTGTCTGTAATGAATGGGATCTACTAACATGAATAAACGGACGATCACTGTCATCTTTAGTGCTTCATTTTTAATGTCGAATAGTCTTCCTTCTGTAGCATGTTGGATCATGCATTAGTTTCTGAGAAATTTTTGGATGTCGGTCAATCGGTCCACTTGGAAAGTGATATCAAGCATATACCTTGTACCTTAACCCATATCATGAATCTCATTAAATTTTTTTCCTTTAGATGAAATTATGAAAATTTCATATCATTAATTCAAATTACAGATACAATTTCACTTAATAAGCGGCTTACAAGATCAGATTTTGTCTTTTTGGGTTCTAATGAGTTGTAGGAGTCTGCCCACTTTCAACACCTAAACCATACAAAACACCTGCATACTTCTCTAGCGAACCACTGAAGAAATTCTCTCTCAATTTCCTGAACGTACAAGATGTAAGCAGACTATCCGACCCTGCCTGATGAGAAATTCCAACCCTCGCCACCTCCAGCAGTTCAGCCAGCTTGTTCAATCCGCCATGAAGACTGTTACAGAACTTCATCAAATGCTTTATGTCATACACCGTCGGAAAGTACATGTTGATCATGTTGAAGAAACCTGCTTGCGTTTCCGGAAGGTTCTGACACGTTAGCACCTTCAGCAAGTAGCCGAAATCGTACCCGCTGTGAAACGTGATCCAATGGACCCTATCGTTCAACACGATTCCAGATGACATCAGCAATTCTCCGAACCGTTTGGAATCGATTCCTCTTGAGCTGATCTTGTTGAAATCGATCCCGCTCTGGCGTAGAAGCTCGATCGAATCGTTGGCGAAGACGTCCTTGTTGACGTTGAATTCACGGAAATTGAATTGCCAGATACAGGGAAGCTTCTCGTGGGTTCCGCAGGTCGGTAGGTTGCCTTCCTCGTCGGAAAATGTAAGCCCTAGCTGGATTAATTTCAGCATATCGACGTTGTCTTTGAGCGTCTGGTAATGGTAGTCGTAGCTGTTCTTGAAATTCCCTACCGGACGGAGAACGATGCCGGGAAACTCCGTGTCCATGGCGACGAACGGATAATCGTCGACGATTTCACGGATGTGAGCGAATTCCTCCTCCAGATTGTCGCTCCAGACCTCCCGAATTTCGATCGAATCGGTTTTCGGTAACAGCGGCGGCATCTGGATTCAAATCTCCAAACGAAAAATTACGGAATATTTGATGGATCAAATGGAACCTGAGCAGAGATCGAAGAATTTTCTAGAGAGGGCAAGCAGACGGTAAATTTCCACCCCCCCCCCCCCCCTCTCTATTATCGTACAAGGATCGCAACATAACAAAATGCTTGTCAAACAAAAATAATAATAAATAATAATAATATTTTTAAGGTAAAAAATGGGGGACAGCTTCTTGAATCTTGTTATCGTTTTGGAATCATTGGGAATTGACCCATTTTTTTTTAATTAATTAATTAGTTTTTTTTTTGTCTAATCAAATTTTGTGTTATGCTTTCGTCTTTTTTCCTGTTTGGTTTCTAAGAAATCAAGAGAAAATTTTCTCTCACGCTTTTTATGTTTTTGTTTTGTTTTGTTTAGAGATGGAGAAATATAGTTAATTTTTATTAGGATGATCCACTTTTGACATGAATCAATCCATCCAATAATTGTCGAAAATAAAATCTTATAAGAGAAAAAACAGAGAATTTTCGTTAGACCAACATGCCCTTTTGTTATACCATAAGACTTTCAGAGAAGTTTTTTTTTTTTTTTAATTCTCCTAAAAATTATGTTTTTATTTATATTTCTGCAGGAAAAAAGAGGGGGGTTGATGTTTTTAGAGGGCGATGGACACTCTTTTACGCACCAGGGTGGAATGGAAGAGAGAGAGAAAGCGAGGAGGAAGAATGAGAAGGAAAAGGAAAGATGATAGGGGGGGGGGGGGGACTTTAAATTCTGAAGGGCCAAATAAGGCAAATCCAGAAAAGTATTCAGAATTGAAGTAGAAACCAAAAATTCACAAAGGAAAAGGGGGAAAGCATCTGCTGTCCAGTTGCTATTACTCTATTTGCATGCTCAACACTTGCCTAAAATCCCCTAAAAAAATGCGTTTTAAGTTATGATTCTGAGCTGTTGCCATTAGTGTTTTTCTACAATGGAAGAAGGTCGCTCTTCGTTCTGTGTCACTTTGGTTGAGACTTGATAGAGCCAGGTCCTTGATAAATAGGGCGTGTTTGCTTCACTTCATTTATTGAATTGCGAAGTTTCATTTTCTCAATTTTTTGTGCTTCGAGAAAAAAATGATGGCTTCTACTGAGAAAGGGCTTGAGGAGAAGCTTGTGGAGGCTGGAAATGAGCTTCTTAACCCTCCTTCTTCTTCAGCAGAGGAGCTCATCAAACTGCTTGATGTAATAACCCTTCTTCCTTTTATGTATATATATCTATAAGTTTCTTGTACCCTTGTTTTAATGGTTATTTTTGGGTTTTGATTAATGGTCTGAATTTTGCTGTTGAATCATTTCCGTAGAGGTTTGGTTTGCTAAAAAATGTCAATTTTAATATGCGTTTTGCTTCTTAATTGGATTAACAGGAGTTTATGTGGGTCCATGATTGTTTGGTACTGGCTGTAAGTTCCAAATTGATCACCACATTGTTTAGTATTTTCCATGTTGATACAGAAATACTAATGGGATTTTTCACTCAATATTAAAGGAATTTAGGTTTTCGTTGATGAATTCATTTATGGTATCAACGGATTGATGATTATTAGTGTTCTAGGGTTTGCTTTCCTCAATTTTTTATGATTGGTTAGCTTCTGATTTCTAGGGTTTTATTGCCTCAATTTCTTATGATTGGTTAGAGTCAGATTTTTCTAAAAAGCACTTGAGAATTCCCCAAACTTCCCCCCCTCTCCACTTTGATCTAGGACCATAAAGTTGCAAACTTTCTACACTAAAACAAGAACTAACGACTTGTTCTTCTTTCCTGACCCTTTTTTTTTTATTACTTTCAGGGCTATGACATGTTCAAATTGTTTTGTTTGATCTTTTCCCACATAAACTTACTTTGGATCATCTTTCATTTCGTCTTTCTTTGATAGAATCTCGAGCATTTATTAGTAAATGTGAGCCAAGCACCGCCTAGAACAATGCAAGCAGCACTTATTCCAGCAATCAAGGCTTTAATTTCCGATCAACTTCTAAAGCACGAAAATACGGATGTGAAGATATCAGTTACATGTTGTATTACGGAAATAACAAGAATAACTGCACCAAGCTCCCCTTATAACGATGATCTAATGAAGGTCCTTACTCATCTCTAATATTCTTAGAGCCAACATTTTTTAATATTAGTTTTCTATTTAAAATATGTTCCGATTTTATTGGTGTTCACAGGAAATTTTTGAACTAACTGTGCAAGCTTTCGAGAAGTTATCAGAATCATCGGGTAGATTGTATAGCAAAGCAGTTATGATTATTGATGCCGTTTCAAGGGTCAAATCGTTCTTAATGATGCTTGATCTTGAGTGTGATGGACTGATCCTTGAGATGTTTAGAAACTTTCTAAGAGTCATTAGGTGAGCACTTTTTAGCAACTTCTTTTTGGAAAAAGTTCAAACTTAAATTGTTTGATTCCATGGAAGAAGAAATACTTTTTCTTTCCTTAGAATTATGATGAATTTTTCCTTTACAATACTAAGGTCCAACCATCCTGGGGCTGTATTTATAGCAATGGAGGCAATTATGACTATTGTGATAAATGAAAGTGAAGAAATTTCATCTGATCTTCTTAGTCCTCTTTTGGCTAGTGTTACAATGGAAAATCAGGTATTACATATTACTTACCCCCTTCAAAGCTGCTATTTTTGTTTTTCTTTTCTTTTGGAAAATCTATTTGTTTTGATCGTTGTTTCAGAATGTTTCGCCTATTTCATGGAAATTGGGAGTGAAGGTTATCAGGAACTGTGCAGCTAAGCTTAAACCATATATCATCAAAGAAGTTCAGTCCAAAGGCCTTATTTTGGATGACTATGCCCCTATCATTTCATCTATATTCCAAAGTGGTTCTAAAAACAGTGTTGAACATCTATATTCCAAAGGCCTTATTTTGGTGCGTATTATAGCTTGGTCTCTTTTTCCATATTATTTTCATCTGGAGAATTCAAATTTCTTTAGCTTTGTGGTGTTCAACTTCAAATGAGTTTAGGTTAAAGTTGCAATTGCAAGATGGATTTAGACTAAAGTTCTGATTGCAATTTTTTTTGCATAATTCAGGCAGATGAGAAAGGAATGTTGAAAAAGACCGAGTCAAATGACCCATCACCTGTATGTCATTATTTTCTTCAATATTCATATAAATGTATCCATCTTTTGCCTTTGTCTTCAATAACTCAAACTAAAAATACTTTTTTTTAACTTTCCTATCAATTAGGCGACAGAGAAACCTAAATCAGATGCTAGTCTGAAAGAAGCTACTACTGATGATGATACTTCCAAATCAGTGTTGACTAATGGAAATGCCCTGTCTAAGAAAGACGTCCCAATTGAAAATGATGACTCGTCTAGAAAATTACAGAATTGCCTTCCCGGAAAGCATAGGCATAACCAAACTGTTCTTTTTTATGGCAACGCTGAACTTGGAAATATTAGCTTCCTCAATACAGAAATTGCACCCGAATCTGTTCCCAAAAGAAGGGGAAGGAAACCCAAGTCTTTGAAAAATCCAGAGAACGGATTTGATCATACTAATTCTTCACCTTCTTCCGAAAAAAATCCAGTCTTGAAGAAGGTTTTACCTTGTTATGATAATATAAGCGACCCTAAAAGGGGCCGGAAGAAGGCAAGTGATTCTGATCGGGTTGAGGAGAAAAGTAAGGAATCAGAGGATTCAGGTAAGATGGAAGAAAAGGATTGTAAAACTGTTAGTCCTGTTGATCCTGATGAAAAACCCGTGGAAAAATTAGTTATGAAGGTTAAAGTGGAGAATAAAAAGGACATTTCTTTGGCTGAGAATGATATTTCTGAATTATCTGGAAAGAAGGTATTAAAAGAAAAAAAAAGTTTGTTCCTAAATGTATCGTCTGTTGCTCTTTTTCTTCTTTCTCCTGATTTTTTTGTTGGGCCCATTTAATAGAAGTGGAATGCTAAGTCTGCGAAAAAATCTTCAGAGAAAGGCAATCACTCAGGAGCAACCCTGAGATCAGGAATAAAGAGGAAGAGTAAGATTGTAAAGAAAGAGGTACAACTCTGTATTTTGTACTCAATCTATTTTCAGATAGACTTGTTTATATAAACCAATGGATTGCTTCTCTCCTTACTTTTGAGGGATTATCAATCACTACAGGAGATTATTGTTACTAATTCTTACGTTCTATTTAGGATACTGAAATGCCTGATCTAGGCGAGGAGATGGTTGGTAAGAGGATAAGGGTTTGGTGGCCACTAGACAAAATGTGAGTACTTAAAAGAACTTCTTATGTAACTCAACATTTTCATTAAATGATGTCTCGGGTTTTCTCCTTTTTTGCAATTACCTTCTCTTCTACTTGCATATTGAGAATATAGTAAAGATTTGTCATTACGTCTTTCTTAATCTTTGTGCAGGTTTTATGAAGGTGTTATTGATTCTTATGACCCCCTTAAGAACAAGCACAGGGCAAGTTAATCGACTCTTTCTCGTACGCCTATATGCTAATCTTTGTTTGGGAGTATGTTTCATACCTGTGTATCTTCATTAGGTTGTATATGTGGATGGCGATGTGGAAAAATTGATCCTCAAAAAGCAATGCTATGAAGTGATTGGAGGCGATGATGTTGCCCGGGATAGAGTCTGTCTTGTCTTTACCTTTTTTTCTTATCTGGTCTGATTTGTGGGAAGTTTATTTTATTTTCATTTCCTTTTGGTCAATGAATTAACAGATCGAAGGGACTGATGTTCTGGAACCGGATGCTACCTCAGATCCGTAAGTTTCATCTCTTTAGCATTAGTATTTTTTGTTCCATCGCCAACTTTCTTTTGCAATATAGCATTTTTGTTGATGTATTATTGTCACGTTTCAGTTTGTTTTTGAATGTGAAACAACCCGCAAGCGAGAAAACAGAAAGCCAAGCCCACATCAGTCGAACGAGCCAAGCCCTGTTCTCCCTCAAAAAGGTTTCTTTGTTTTTTTACTTGCTTTTCACTCTTTCATTTTGCCTCCATCATTCATAGCCGTACCTGACATTTTTCCAATTGAATTCTCTGCTTAGAACTTTGACCAAGAAACCCAAATTTGAAACTAGAGATCAGTTTCGAGGCGAATCTGTAGATGACTCTGTAGTAGAAGAGAAGCCTTCTCTTGTTGATGAGACCATGAATGTAGTAGAAAAATGTACCGACATCTTAAGAGGATGAAAAGGTGAAGGCGGAGGTTGATTCAAACCAGATCAAAGCTGCAATTACTCTCTTCCAAGGGAGTGTTATAATGAGGTCAATGAAATGAGCCGGCCGGAAAAATCCAACCGAAGTTTATAATATATGAGAGTAACGTTATGAAATTTAATTTAATACAGATCATATCTACATAAAAATATTTTAAAATAAAAAATAAAATTTTGAGATTTATTTTTAACATTTAGTTTTTCATCATCATTTTGAAATGCGAAATTAATAGATGTGTTTAATTGAAGCCAATAGGCTTCATAATGTCATGCACGTAGACGTAGTCCTTAATCACATTCACAAAGATTTAAACATTGACTGATTACAAGAGATTTTATACAAATTAAGAATATACCAACTAATTTTATTTATTATTATTATTATTATTATTATTATTATTATTATCATTATGCTTCAGGCCGTGACCGTTCCTCATTACAGCCTGTACTGAGGACTGTAATGAGCTCCTACCAACAAACAAATGGGCCCGCCTAATCCAGCTAGAGCCCAGCCCATCTCATAACACTTGCCCGTAAAATCCTTTTATCTTGTATCCTCGTGATGTATGGTCATGTAGAATTTGATAATACGATGGACGACCATAAGAACAGAGATGAATGCAAAGTAGAACAGAGAGACAATTCTCTTTCAGACAATTACTTCGAACCCATAAGCATGCATCACTCAAAACTTGAACCTGTGGCCACTTTTGTTTGTATAAGTAAAATATCAAAAGCAGAGAATTAAAAGTAAAATATATCACTTCTTCTCAATAATCCCCTTCACAGTCTCAACCCATCTAATAAACTCAAGTCTTATGTTTGTTCTTCATGTACTCATGCAAGAATTCAGCTAGATTCTCATCCATACCTCTTTCTTCCAGAAACTCGTAAAGCGCCAACTGCAATTAATTATCTAATTCCCTGTCGACAAAGCACCCAGAAAGCAACACATCAGAAAAAACCATATAATGAAGAACCCTAACAGGCATAAGAAGTAAAAAAAAAATCGTCATACTTGAATTCAGGCCCGGTATAAGTCCGAGGCAGGATCTTTTGACCTTTACAAAAGGAAACCTGGTCGATCTCAATAAACTTGAGCCAAACCGAGCAAACAAACTCCAAAAACTCTTTACTTCCTTCTCCACCTTTGGTGATATTGAGCACCATTGAAATGTGGAGGTCCACCAGGTTTTCACCAAGAGCATTGACTTCTTTTGATTTTCGAGATCCATCAAACATGGTGGCTTCGATCTTGATGTCTTCATCCTATCCGTATTCTCTTTTCAATCTGATCCACTGCTCGCCTGGTCTGTCTATAGAAAATGGACCAAATTGTGCAACTGGCTGTAGAAAATTGAAGAACAGAAGGTAATGGAGAAATAATTGGATTCATATGAACAGATTGATGAGTAAATCAGTATAATCATAGTTTGTTGAAGCATCCAGCTAGCAAATCAAGTACTACTGCTCTGAAAATGTCAGAATCCTAAGTTCACAAAATGAGACTATATAAATGTCAGACTTCGACGACAATTTTCGAGCAAGCCATCTTCAAGGATAATTGAACTTACGTAGAGAGAGAAAGGTGTAGCATGTTGGGAGGGGAGAATCGAGTTCGTACTGAATCTCGTGGCGGAGAGTCCGAGAATGTTACCGTCGAATGCGGATTTGCGCATATCAGATAAGTAATTGCGAATGGATTGGAAGAGAAAGGAGGAGTTGTGGTTTTGTTGAGCTAAGAGAGGCTGATGTTGCTGTTGGAGTTGCAGAATTAGGGTTTTAGAAGAAGAGGAAGAAGAGGAAGAAGGGTAGAGGTTTTTTCTTAAGGATCGAATTAGGCGCACCATGGCTGATTACGGATTATGATTTGGAGCAGGCGAATACAGAAATTGCTGAAACTGTTGCTTTGAGCTATGGACATGGAGGCTTTTAGGGTTTAACGACCCCACTATGAGAGTATGTTTTGTCGGAGGGAAGTTGGGGAAGGGAACTCTTCGAGCGAATCGGATTTTAGTCTGACGAGGTAAATAATATAAGTAATATTATTTTTATTTACATATTATTATTATTTTTTTATTTTATTTAAATTAATACTATATATTATATATATATATATATATATATATATATATTTTTTTTTTTTTCATAATAAAATTTAGTATTTTAATTATGTATTTTGAAAATTATAATAGAAATTATGTTAGTAGGGATTTAAGTCATTAAAAGTTTTTAAGATGTAAATGGTTCAATGTTATATGATCTCGAAAATGAATATCGATTAATTTAGATAGACAATCATATAATTCATCACCTAATTATTAATGGGGCTGATCTCACAGCCAATAGTATTAGTAAAATCTCATGATAATTGTATGGGCACTTAATATAAACTAATGATGTTGAACGCGATACTTAAATTTCTCAATAGTAATTAATATTAATTATTAATGAAAATTATTTAGTGACTATTTTACATGTGATCTTTCCACCCGAGACACTATGGTTTCCTTAAGTACCGGACTTCATACTTTGACATCATTCCTATTAGCCCTAGGTATGAGTGAATACGGGGTGAACCGTTAGATATGAAGTGTTGTGCGATAATGATTATGAGTTGTCAAAAAGGAATCAATCGCTTCCGTATTTAGAATAAGATCATATAAATTATATATTTTATTGAACAATGAATCTTTGCAAAATAGTATGGTTTAAAAGGAATTTTTGTAAATTAATTATCGATTTGAAAAAGTTATATGATAACTTTTTTTAAATATGAAATGATCATAAAAGTTCGTAATTAATAATCAGACATTAAATAATTAATAAACCGATTATTAATTGAATTTTCATATGTCAAAATTAACCAATGAGTTGATTAAATAACTCCATACTCATGGGTGACCCGGCCATTGAATGAGTTTTTACCCATTTCACTTTTGTATTTTAAAACAATTAAGATTCCTAATGAGATTAAGAAAGTATAACATAGTCTTTGCCTATGAATACAAAACATATGGTCACCGAAATCATTAAGTGTTCACATAAGCTTCTTGGCCGGAAATCAAAGATAGAAAATATACTTTTTTTCTTATTTTTTTCGAACTTATTATCTTATGAGTTGATATTTAAATAAAAATTTAATTGTACGAAATGAATCATGTAGATAATAGTTAGAGAGCGAATAAGTGGGCGTCTCACCATTTGATTCAAAAAGAGTAATATGAATCAAAAAAGATATCTATTTCTCTAAATTTTTATTTAATATTAATGTGACCTCCCTGAAAGCTCTAGCTGCCGCCTCTTTTGCAGAAGAAGAATGAAAGAAGCCACCTTCAACAGCCACCGCAACTTAGGATGAATGACCAAATAAATAAGATAAATTGAAGTTCAACTCTAGGGATTTGCATTATAGTTAGATTAGGTACATGGGCTTTGAATTCATGGTTCATCTAATAATGCCAACCCATTTGACCAATTAGTTTTGCAACTATTTCCAAATTGAAACTTGAAAGAAACTTCTTTAAAAATGATAAAAACGCCAAACATACTTGATCCAAAAAGACCAAAACACTAATTGTGTGTACATAGTTTCTTAAATACATTTTGTTGTTGCAAAATTTGGACAGTTAACAATATGTCCGGACTTGAACTGAAGAAAATAACATATGACCAATTAACAATTGTTCTGACTAACTACTCTAATGATGGACTTACAATTCTGTATACTAAAAATACATATCATTTTTTATATAAGAAACAGGTAAAATAATAATAATAATAATAATTGTAGATGGGCCCACAATTCATTCTGTCACACCAAGAAATCAAATCAAATCATTACTTACTTTTGCTTTTTTGCTTTTTTTTTTTTTTTTTTAATTTAATTTAATTTAATTTTTTCACTTTTTTTATTTTATTTAATATTTTGAGTTTTTAAAGAATTATAAATTAGAGCCACACTAATTACAGATCAGAATTTTGGGCAAATAAATAAAAAATAAAAAATCAGAATAAATTATTCTGCCAGCTACATTTTTATTTAAATATTTTTATTTCATAATAATTATTTAATAATTATTAATTTATTTAAACCCCTTTTAGTCCACTCTATACACCATAACGGTGAACGTTACTTTCTCCTAGAATTTTGAAATTTTAAAAACAATTTTTGTTTTTTTTTTTTTTTTTGAAAAAGAGATTAGACCAGCTCATTTTCACCATAAAACTGTTCCTCCTTTTTTTCTCTTTTTCATAGTCATTTTCTCAAAGATTGAACCTGAACCCTCCAACTCCAATCATTCACTAACTTTGATCACAATCAAAACCATCTTTCTCTCTGCTTTATATATATGTATATATAAATACAATCAGGCCGTGATCGGCGGTGGCGCAGCCGCCGGAGAAGAAGAAGAAAGTTCTCTTCTCAGATTTGAAAACTCCTAAAGAACGAGAACAATTCCTTGTTGTTTATGAAGTGGGGTTAGAAAGATTAACTAAAAGGGCAGAGAGAGAGAGAGAGAGATTGAGAGATGCTGTGCAGGAAAGTTTGCAGCGATGAGAGTAAGGGATCGGTTCCTGTTTACCTTAATGTCTACGATCTGACACCCATTAATGGATATGCTTACTGGGTTGGTCTTGGAGTTTATCATTCGGGAGTTCAAGGTCAGTGATTGTAGTTCTTTTTTTTTTTTTCTTTTTTCTGTTTGGATGATGAGAAAACTTGAAATCTGCTGGAAAGGAGAATCTTCTCTTCAATATTTGAAATTTGAATACTCCTTTTAGTGTTTTTGTCATGTAAAGATGTCACTTTCTAGAAACGAAACATCTTATTTCAAAACAGAATTCTCCCCCTTTTTTTTTTACCTTTCATTTTCTGACCAGCCCAAACACAATTTTTTAGTCATTTGAACTAATGATTATTCTAAGTGGGATTCTTTTTTCTTTGTTGGGGAAAAAAAAATGCAGTTCATGGAATTGAGTATGCATTTGGAGCACATGAATATCCGACAACAGGAATATTCGAAGGAGAGCCAAAGCAATGTGATGGATTTACATTTAGGAAGACAATTCTGATTGGGAAAACAGACAAGGGTCCATGTCAAGTTAGATCAGTCATGGAAGAACTTGCTCAAATTTACAAAGGAAATGCTTATAACCTCATCACCAAGAATTGCAACCATTTCTGCAATGATGCTTGCATCAAACTCACTGGAAATCCTATCCCTCGCTGGATTAATCGCCTCGCTCGAATCGGTTCAACCCCCTTCTCTCCTCTTCCCATCATCTGTCTGCTTAAAACTATTCGGCATTTTTTTTAACTCGGAATTCATCTTAAACATCTGTCAAAAATCCTAAGTTTAGTTGAACATTTTTCATCTGGGTATGTGTTTGTTGTAGGGTTTCTTTGCAATTGTGTACTACCAGTGACATTAAATTCAACAAGAGTTGTGCATCATAGAATTGAAGATAAGATGGTAGTGAGTGAGGTGGAGGGAGAAAAGAAGGAAGCGACAAGTAAATCGATTGGGGTCACAACAACAGCTGGGCCCAATGTAATTTCATCGTCATCATCACCACCACCATCATCTTCTCCATATACTAGAGGAAGAACCAGAACAAGAAGAGCACTTCCTCCATTCTCACCTCTGTTTTCCATTTCTTCTTCTACCACTACATCTTCTACCACTACATCTTCTTGATGGGACTTGGTTCACTAATCGCCGGTCCACATTATTATTTTTTCTTGTGATTTTTCCATCTTGTTGAAGAAATTTTGCTGCCAAGTGCCAACCATGTGCATCATTGTAATTTTTCCTTGGCTATTACAATGACATGTTAACCAATTCTTGTTTGCTTCCTTTTACTATGTTGTTTTTTTTTTTTAACCTATTTTGGATTGTGTCAATTTAATGTTCTGAGTGTAGTTTTTACTTTCTCTGGTAAAAAAATTATATTTTACAAAATCCCAAACACATTGCATAAAATTTCTTCAACGTTAAAGCTGTTCAGTCAAAAAAATAAATGAAGTGGTTTCTTACTGCTGAAGAATTTAATAATTAGTGTGAAAAAGAGAAGGAAATTATGTGGATTTGGTGGTTAATCTTTTACTTTTTAAAATAAGTTAATTAATCATAAATAAAAAATTTAATAATTTTAATTAAAATAATAAAAAAATTATTTAATTAAGATCCCGGGGCGGGTGGTATCATCGGAAGGAAGCTAAAAATTGCGAAAGCTTCGTGATTCCACGATTTATTCATCTTTTTCTGTACATCAATATGAATAAGGGAGAGAGGGGAATAGGTCCCACTTAGGGTATTGTAGTGTACCTTCTCATATGTTGGTATATGAAAAATTATGGAATAAAATAAGTTTATAATTATGATAAAATTAAAAATGTGATAAATATAATAATATTTATACTGAAACTGACAAATATTAGTTTGATTACACGATGCCCGAATTATAAAGTGCTCGTACAATCTGTATAATTTTGAATGTTTATATAAATCCGGCGTCCTTAAATAAGTTATGTCGTTGTGTTTAAAAATATACGGATTGCCACATTTAACTCGGTGACTCACATATTTTTTGTTTTTTTCCTTTCCATCCCTTCTTCCTTTTATTTTCTTTTCTTTCTTTCGTTCCACCTTCTCCATTAACGCACCTTCGAAATTTTATTTTACTCTTCATCAATTAACTCATTCGAGCACACAAACTCATTCTCTCTCGAAAACAAATCCGGTACATTTTGAAAACTTTTGATGGCTCAAATTAGTAGGAAATATGAAATTACCGACATGTGAAATGTCGGTTTGACATGTGAAAGACCTTTCGACCCTTCGACTCACATGTAATCTAAGTTACTCTAAGGGTCGAACGGCCCTTTATAGGACGCGACCCTTCGACCCGTAGAATAACTCTGAGGGTCAAAGGACCCTTCACAGGTCAAGGCCCTTCGACCGAATTACATTTGAGTTAACATCGACCCTTTGACCCTTAGAGTAACGTGAGTTAACATCGACCTTTAGAATAACTTAGATTACATGTGAGTCGAAAGGTCGAAGGGCTGAAGGGCCCTTCACATAGCGGTATGTACATCTTAGACTAACATCTCACATGTTGAAGGGCCCTTCCTTACTTTACCGTTATTCAATGTATAAAGTAGAAAGAAAGAAAAGAAAATATGGAGTAACTCTAAGGGTTAAAGAGCTTTTCATAGGTCGTAACCCTTCGACCCTTAGAGTTACTTCCGAGTTTGCGTAATTTAGATGGAGATAAAAAAAATTACAGTCGAAGGGCCTTAGAGTTACTCTACGGGTCGAGGGGCCTCGACTTGTGAATGCCCCTTCTACCCTTAGAATAATTCTAAAAGTCGAAGGACTTTTCATAGGTCTCGACCCTTCGACTCACATGTAATCTAAGTTATTCTAAAGGTCGAAGGGCTTTTCGACTTATAGAGTAACTCTAAAGGTTGATGTTAACTCACATGTAAACTCTAAGGATCAAAAGGTCCCAACCTGTAAAGAGTCTTTCAATCCTTAGAGTTACTTTACAGGTTGAAGAGCTTTTTGACATTTAGAATAATTTAGATTATATGTGAGTCGAATGGTCGAAGGGTCCTTCACATGTCGATATGTGCATCTCAGACAGACATCTCATATGTCGGTCTAAGCATCTTAGACTGACATCTTACATATTAGTAATTTTATATTTCAAACTAGTTTGAGCCATCAGAGGTTTTGAAAATGCACACGAATTCGTGAGCTCGGATGAGTTCATTGATGAAAGGTAAAATGAAGCTTTGAATGTGCGTTAATTGAGAGGGAGTACAAAAAAAAAGAAAAAAACAAAATGAAGGGGGAGGAATAAAAAATAAAAATAAAAAACATGCGGGTCACCGGGTTAAACACAATTCATTTCTAAGCGATATGATTTGCCCAAGAATACCGGATCTGCATGAACGGCTATTGTATAAATTGTATAGGCACCATGCAATCCGATCCCTGAGAAACATATTCTGTCAAAGAAGGTGCTGACATGACTGATTAGGAACATGTGATATCCAACCGAAACACGCCTCATGGCCATGCTAGAGAACGATTGGTGGGGGGGCCTTTTAGAACCATCAAATTTAAACACAACATAACAAGGAAAAGCCATCACGAGGGGAGTAATCCAACAATGACCGTCAAACAGGAAGCTTTCTTTTCCCTAGTACTCTGATATGGATTTGGTCAAAATCCCCCTTTACCAATTAAGAACAATACTAATAATCATAACAAATTACAAAGTACTCTTAATCAAATAACATTTTACAGTCAATCGGAAAGTATATACGGTCTTATAAAGGAAGCCGCAAGTAACAGTGAAGGAAAATATAGGAAGTCTTTTTACTCAAGCGTCTATAAATAACACAAAGGGAAGAGAAACGAACACCTGGTGCTATCTTTTATGTGTATTATTGGTGGGCCAGCCTGCAAGGAGATCAATTATGACAATGAATTTAACAAACTATCCATAATCAAAAGGAAGTCCAAAAGGTGGTGAAAATTGGTTTGTGGCTGATTGAATAGTTATTTTGAATTCTTCCTTAATTAGAAAATATATATATATTTTTTAATATCTTTAATCTCAATTTAGAAAATGGAGTTATTTATTTTTTTAAAAATCAAATTAAATTAAGTGATATCTCAATTTATTTTTATAATATATATTTAAGGGAGAACTTTCTTTAACTTTAGTGTAAAATTTATAGAATGTATAAGACTCATAAATAAGTATAGTATTAGTGATCCACATATTTAGTATTTTATAACTAAATAGAATTCCTTAAGTTAAAACCGGGAGTTTCTCTCATCTTCTCGCTGGCTTTATGTATTATACATATATACGATGTGCGGGAAAGTTTTCAGCAATGAGAGTAAGGGATCGTTTCCAGTTTACCCTAATGTCAAGGATCTGACACCCATTAATGGATATGCTTATTGGGTTGGTCTTGGAGTTTATCATTCTGCAGTTCAAGGGCAGTGATACTAGTTCCTTTTTTTTTTTTTACCTTTCATTTTCTGACCAGCCAAACACATATATATATATTTAAATAATTTGAACTAATTATTCTAAGTGGGATTTTTTTTTTCTCTTTTTTTGGGAAAAAAAAAATTGCAGTTCGTGGAGTTGAGTATGCATTTGGAGCACATGAAGATCCAACAACAGGAATATTCGAAGGAAAGCCAAGGCAATATGCTGGATTTTAATTTAGGAAGACAATCATGATTGGGAAAACAGACAAGGTCCTTATGAAGTTGCATTAGTTACTGAAGAACTTTCCCAAATTTACAAAGGAAATGCTTATAAACTCATCGCCAAGAATTGCAACCATTTCAGCAATCATGCTTGTTTTGGACCCCTCAATCTCCAACCATTCATTACCTTTGATCATAATCTTCTCTGAGGTGAAAATGGACGGAATGCTCTTCTTATTTTGGTTCTTATGGTGATGAGATTGATCATATACCAGAGGAAGAACCCAAATAAGAAGAGCAATTCCTTCATTATTGCCTATGATTTCTACTTCTACTACTACTACATCTTCTTGAACCCTCCACCTCCAATCATTCGCCTTTGATCATAATCAAAACCATATTCTCTAAGGTGAAAATGGACGAAATGCTCTTCTTGTTTTGGTTCTTAAGGTGATGAGATTGATCATATACTAGAGGAAGAACCAGAATAAGAAGAGCAATTTCATATTTACAAAATTGTTGCCAAACATAAGTTAGAAAACTTTGCGATTCCACAATTTATTCATCTTTTTCTGTACAGAAATATGAATGAGAGTGAGGGGAATGGATCTCATAGTTAGGGGTGGGACCCACCTAAGGGTATATACTACTATACCTTCTCGAATATGAAAATTCTTATAACATAAATGATATACGGTCACGTGTCACACCAACCTCATTACAACCACAAACATCACTCTCTTGCGATGGGTAACGTGATATATGAAAGTGTCGTTTGTGGTTGTGATGAGATTTAGAAGCATCAAATGGAAAAAGGAAAAGCCATCACTAGAGGAGTAATACATCAATGACTATCAAACAAAAACCTTTCTTTTTCCTAGTACTATGACATAGATTTGGACAATCCCCCACTATCCACTTCGATTATAATCATAATAAATTATGAAGTATTCTGAATCAAATAACTTTTTACAGTCAATCGGAAAGTATTTATGGTATTATAAGGGAAGCTGCAAGTAACAGTGAAGGAAACTATAGGAAGTTTTTACTTGTCTGTGAATAACACAAATGAAGATCCCTAATATGGATGAATTTTCAGTTAAAGAGTGTCATATTTGGAAGAAGGGGGGGGGGGGGGGGAGCAAAAGGAAGAAAAATGAACACCTGCTGCTATCTTTTATGTGGATTCTTGGTGGGCCAGCCTGCAAGAAGATCAATTATGACCATGAATTTAAGTTACTTTCAAAAATCAAAAGGAAGGCCAAAAAGGGGAAAGATCCAAGGATGCTTGCTTACTTCAATTATAACCGAGGTGCAGAGCACATATTTAAGCTGCAGAAGATATTAGTTATAGCTCTATTTTTCTCGCATCCATTCGACAAAGTTGTCCAGGATCAACGGCCAAGCAAGATTGGGGTCGTAATTATCCAGGTCGGGAAAACTTATCTGCAATCATTAATGCCATTAAGAGAAAATTCAGTCAGGGATGAAATTAAAAGCAAAAATGAGAGAGCTAGAATATATAAAGCTAACACACAAAACCAAGACTAAGGAACTAGTACCAACATGCATAAGATTATAGAAACATTATAATTTGACCCTGCTAGAATCAAAACAAGGTCAAGAAGTTTAGAGCCAGTCCTGAACTGTTACCTCATTGCAAAATCGGAAAAAGCCCATCCACTGATCCATGTTGATAACCTTGTAGTCATTCTGGATCTGCACAGAGAACAGACGTGCATAATTTTATAGACTATTAGTTGGCTGGTAAACTAGTGGGCATGACTCAACAGGCCACCTGATACTACTCCTCTTTTAAGGAGTTTGAGTCCCATAAAATCTATCCAAGGGCTCGAACTTTTTCTAAAAAAATAAAAAAACTGGTTGGCTGGTAGAAAGGAGAAGAGGAGAAGGATTAAGTAAGTGGTTCTAAACATTGAAAAGAATATACATAAATAGACTTGGAGTTTTGGGCATAATACGTAACAGATCATCAATCATGTCCTGGTCTGGATCTCTTCTTCACTTCATGGAAAAGAAAAAATTTTGTGCAACCAGATCAACCTCATTTTTTTGACCAAAAGGGGGTGAGAAGTGGTTTGTGGCTGACAAACCAGAGAGGAACTCGACCAGGTTAGAAAATAAATAAATTAAGAAAGAAAGTTACAACTTTGTCTATCCTTCACAGAAACATGACAACGTAGAACATGAACTTCATGGTTACAACTGCAGAGCAACAGATGAAATTTTAGAAAACAAGAAAGAGTATGCAATGCTAACCTTTAGATACTCAACAAACGAGTCAACCTGGCCACGGAACTGGGACCCTAAAACAAGATCAAGCAACAAGCATATGCTCTCTATATCTATGCTCTTTTGTTTCTCCTCTGACAGATTAAGAGTAAAGAATAAGGGAAACTGGGAGGGGAAAAAAGTACTTTAGAAGATCAAACTACATGTAGCCAACCACATGTTGTTGTACCTGTTAAACAGTACTGAAATGCATAGGAATAGAAATCTGCGAAGTTTGATGGCCTCCTTATCTATCAAAGATACAGCATAAGGAAATTTCATTTGATGAAAAAAAGAAATAGCCATATGCCATTACAAGCATTTACTGTATACTTAATGAAACCCTTCCAATTCCCAAAGAGTATGCACAAAAGAACAAAAGATAAAAGCAATTTGAAAATTGGACCTCTTTCTCTAGCTCTGGGAATGCCTTCTTCAATTTATTTACAGTTTCAGCCCTCAGTGCTTTGAGGCCTCTTCGCCACTCTTCCTATCATAGCAAAAGGTTCAGATGTCATTCAGCAAATGATTGACTGAGTGAGACAGAGGATCCATTTCTTTGAGAACCGTATAAGGTGAAATTCCACATGGGGGTAACAGAATTGAGAAACAATAAACATGAAGAAAAGTATAATAAAAATAATAGGAAGGAGAGGGAAATAAACAAGACTCTCCATGTAACTAGTCATAAAAATAGTCAGCTTGATAAGCTTGTTCTAAGCATGGATTCACTCCGATGGTCGATTGGAACAAAATGACACAAGATTGAATAGTGAAGGGATGTACAAGGTAAATAATGATTCCAAAAGAGAGGGGGGGAAAAAAACCAACAGAAATACACAGGAGACTAAGTATGATTGTGTAGTGGAAGATGATGATACTTACCAGGGTAAAGTATCCTTGTTTTTCAGCCTTCATTTTCCTGGTACATGGTGTCTATGAGTTTGTAGATATGTTGAAAGACAAGAAATGAGCTATCCAAATGAGATGCAAGTAACTTACCAAGCAAGCATTAAGATTCTCACATCTGTGTGGCTCACTTCCATATCCGAACAAAGTGTTTCAATCCCTTCTGGGCTGTTATAGTTAATACAAGCCATTGGACTCATAAAAAATCAAACACACTAAAAGCAGCAGCTAATCCTCTGTTTCTTTTTTGACGAATATATCAAAGTTATTGTCTGGTAACAGAGAATTTAAAATATGTGTGATTTTGACAGATCAAACCAGAATTTACTCAGAAGTTAGAGCTAAATTCCACGCATCAAATCAGTAGCTAAACAGGATTTCTAGTTGCAGTTGAATTTAGATGAGCATCAGACCATATTAATCATGGAATATGCTCGCAAATTCCAATTATCAGCCATAACTATATGTAGCTATCATAAACTCACAATACCAATACAATCAGAAAAGTGAAATTCAAATGATTTAAACTGATGAGTTTTATGCATGGCTATGGCTATCCAAATAACAGTGTAACAAGTAGAAACTTATGTAATGACAGAGTGAACTTACTCAATCAAACCAGAAGAGGCATTTGCATATGAATAAAAAAGGTTATCGAGCCGTTCCAGTTCTTTCATATTTGCTTTACTCGAGGCTGAACAAGTGAGATTCATACAGTTATACCCAGATACGAGTAAATAATCCTAATTTATGGACAAACTAATAAGATCCTGTTGAGATGATTAATTTTAATATAGAGTACAAAATATATACTCATAAAAAGATATGTCCATCCCGAACGAATGTCACTGATATGCATAGAAGCTGAAAACACCATTTTACACCGAGGGAACCTTTCTATACTCTACATTTCTTCTTCTTAGATTTTTACACCAATCCCTACCTTGTTTAAGCGGCTGAATCATGATGATGCGTATTGCATAAGCATTAGCACCATACTTCAGCTTCTTACACCTGACTATGCATATCAACCAGCTGACTTTACCAAATTCACATAAAAACCAATTTCCTTACATGTTGATCCGATTCAGAGATTTCCCAAAGAAAATTGACCGCTTCGAGAACTTAAAAGAGGAAATCTTCTCCAAACAGAAAGCAACGAATCGAACACGGAATTCAAGTCGAAGAATAATTAAGAACAAAAAAACTTGCATCAGAGAGAAAGATCGAGTTACCGGAGCGGAAGAGATCCACGGCGGAGGAACTGACCGACGACGTAGAGTTAGGTTGACCCGTTTTCCTTGTTGCAGAGCGACGCATCTTCTTCAACGATCCCAAAGCCAGCGAATTATAAAAATAAAGAGAAAAAATGAACAAAAAAGATGAGCGTTACTTTTTTTTTTTCTTTTTCCTTATTTTAATATTCAGTGTGTGGGGCCGCGGTGAGTTGTCCGATTCTAATTGGTTATAATAGATTTAGCGGGCAGTGTTACTGCACAGCCTGTCACTTTGAACTGTTTCGCACGTGTGAATCACGGGTCTAACCCATATTCGAATACTCGTAACCCGTTAACGAGGGTCCGAATTGATCATCTCAATCCAGCTTCTACTGCGTGCTAGTGAAGTCCGAAGCGTGGCGTTAGAAATAACGCCAATACGCGTATATATATATATATGTACTTCTTCGATTTATTTCTGGTAACTTCCCTCTTTTTCTACTACTTAGTTTTTTGAGCTCGTCTTCTCCTTCAGCTTCTGGTTCTGCCGGAGGTGAATTTTTCTATCCCTGTATCTGGTTCATTCTCTTCGTTCTCCTTCTGTGTTGTTCTTCCTTCTACTTCAGCATACCACTTAAATTTTGCTGATAATGTTAATACTTTTGCTATGATTGTTTGACAGGAAGTTTCAAAGTTTTAATGTCCTTCGGAAATCCAAATCCGAATAAATCCTTCGAGGTATTTTGAATTTCTCCTCACTTAATTTGGTAATTTTTCGATTCTAGCGAATGGATTAGTTAGGAATTAGGTTTGCTTTGCTTGTTCTTGAGTGATTGTAATCATGTACATTCCACCTTTGCTGGTCCGCTAGTCGCTGTGTTGATTTAAGGTACTAGTGCCCTAGGGATGTTGTATTTTGGCCAGAGAACTATCTGTTTAATTGCCTATTCAATGTTAATAATGGTATGGCTTGCATTTTCTGGTTGTGTTATGCATGTCCAAATCGAATGGTTTGATGATTGGAATGCTAGGCACTTCTAAGTTAGTTTTGTTACTTTCTGAGGTGGAGATCTGTAATTCTTTATTATGATTGTTACTTTTTAATGTAAGAGTTTCTTTTGTAATATCTCTCTTTGATAGTTGAGTGCGATGCTAAATAGTAAAATAACGAGTGTTTGTGTGGGCATTTATATGACATTTGCTCTTGTTTCTTCATAGGTTGCTCAACCTCCTAGTGATTCTGTTTCAAGCCTTAGTTTCAGCCCTAAGGCCAATCACCTCGTTGCAACATCATGGGACAATCAGGTTTCTTCAAGTTGTTTTTTCTTTGCACTTACTTGTGTTATTAGGCATAGTGATGTCACAACCCAAAATTGGGGCATGACCGGTGTATGACCCAATTAGCCAACCTATAGGGTCAAGCAAGTATTTGAACGAATTGCCTGTGATCTTAACAAAATTTATGTAAACTGGAAACTAGTCCATATCTTCTATATACTTTAAACTATATACATCTAGTAGGGTTTGATACAAAAGGTGATTATGTATAACAGAGCGACCTAACAGTCTACATGAGTCTTGTATATAAATTCAAAAGTGGATTGCACAGTTTTTTAAAAAAATTTCTAGACAGCCTAACCAGAAAGGGGTAACAGATAATGCCAACTCCCAACGTGTATCCTGTGCGAAGAATAAGCACGATCAAATATATGGAGAGGGAAAAGTTTGAAGAAGAAAAAAAAAACGGGGTGAGTTGAAACTCAGTAAATAAACATTACATAATTATGTTTTGGGGACAAGTCTCCTTTTTAAAAACAATTCATGAACATAAAAATAGACGGTTATCAGAATCACAATTTCATATACCAATTTCATCATTCGAAAGCTCGTATGTTAAGTTGACAGACCCACACTACCAAATGTCATTCCAATGTTAGATCCTATCACATGTATCAAACATAACGATCGCATGATAAGTCGTAGCAAATTCATACCATGTGCACAATCAGAAATCTCATCATCAGAACCAAGTCATATCGAACACAAGACATGTCAAACATAAGTCGTCAGACTTATACAATACAATGAACGGGGACCCAAGAGGTGGTCCCCGTGGCACTTAGATCCCTTCCAGGACTTAAGAGGTGGCTCGTGGCACTTTGCTCCCATAATAGATCAAGGTGCACCAAGACTATCAACACTATTGATAGCTATAGCCATAAGCACAAATTTATCCATCATCATCCATATGATTCATTCATACCTTTATTAAGAGTCCATGTATCCACCATGAAATAGGAATATACTTTTCAATCAATATGCAACTTAGTTTCTTATACGCTTGTCCCGCTTAATGCATACCTTTCAAATAACCTTTTAAACCAAGTTTTTCATGCAACAAATAACAATCAAGGAAATCAAGTGAAATATATATTATTTAAACAAATCTTAGCCAATCAAATCCAATCGCATAAATTCAATAAAACCAATCATCATGCATGAAGATTTGAAATACTTTTACGTAATCATGTAATATTTACTCACAGCGATATGCCAAAAGAACGCGTTCGAAGCCTATTCAAGAGGATTCGGGTGGAAGGGTCATCGACGTACCTAAATTCGAGAACAAGAAATAATTTAACAATTACTAATCCAAGTATGATATAAGGACTAGCTAGAGTAAGAAATTGGACCCATCATCTTTAATCTGACAATATTAACTAATAGATAACGATCCTAGCTAAAGTTTCAATCTAACTCTAAAAAATATGACAACTAACTTCTTAGATTGAAGACATGCGTGTTTTTTTTGTCAAATAACTGATACATGGATAACCCTATACATATAGATACCTATATGTATATAAAACTGTGTACATACATAATATATGATCTTCCTTTTTTTTTTCGTATATATATATATATATATATACACTGTTATTTCATTCATGAATGGTTTTACAAAGCCGAGTACATTACCTGCATTTGAACTAAACCTGCATTTGAACTACAAGTTCCTTTCCCAATTACCCGGGCAGAACTAGCTATTTACTAAATTAACTATGACAAATCTAAATTGTCTTACTCCTTCGGTGAGCTTACCCAAACACTACCCATTTCTAATTTAACTCAAATTGACAAAAACCTTTTGGTACAAAAACCCACGACAGACTTCCAAAAATATTCAATCAAGAGGAGAGTTAAAGTCTTACCTAACTATAAATCAAAGATTGGATTCAAGACAAGACCCCTTAGTCCAACATGCAAGCCAATACCTCAACCTATGGGTAGAGTCTATTTCAGAATATCTAACGGTAGAGAATAAGAACCAAAATGAGATGGTGAACGCGTGAGAGAGAGCTTCGGGAAGATAGAGTCGAATAGTGAGAAATGGGTCTGCTTCTTTCTTTTTGTGTCCAGATATGTAAATGAAAGAGCGGGTTAAGTGAAGGAGAGAGAGAGGTGGTGGAATAATGAGACGGTGAAGAGTAGAAATTTTTTGTTTTTTTTTCATTTTATGATTATTATCTTATTTCTTTGACCATTTGTTTTGACTTTTTAACTAAAACAAATTTGGGTTCTCACAAATGAAATCTTCACATTCACTGTCAATTACGCTCTTGTGGATTTTATATGCTGAATTAGCAGACCTTGTCAGCTTCTCCTTTTCCTAGAGGAAATGAACCAAAATTGATTGTTACTAGTGTTGGTTTCTGTTTTATGATTTGCTTATGTTATTCTGTAGGTACGGTGTTGGGAGATCATGGTAAATGGGGGTGTTGTTGTTGGGAGTACACCCAAGGCATCTATTTCTCATGATCAACCGGTAATAATGTGGTAGTTCATTTCACGTTTGTACCGATCACAATCCTAAATAGACAAATGACTATATATTCTTTCGCCCTTCATTTTTCTCTTGGATAAGGTGTTGTGCTCTACATGGAAGGATGATGGGACTACTGTCTTTTCTGGAGGCTGTGATAAGCAAGTGAAAATGTGGCCTCTGTTGTCTGGTGGTCAGCCTGTGACTGTTGCCATGCATGATGCACCCATTAAGGAGGTTGCTTGGATCCCCGAAATAAACCTCTTAGCTACAGGGAGCTGGGATAAGACATTGAGGTAAGTATTATTTATTCTTTCAGTCTTAAAAAATATCTTAAATCTGGTCTATGGCAGTGGTTTTTTATATATTTTATAATTTACATGGATAGATTGAAAATCTATAAAGGGTGTTTGATGATAATGTTCATAGTTCCTTTATTAGCTCGGAGGTTGTTGTTGCTGGTCAACTTAACAAATGAATCTCTCTCAGAATCCCAATAAAAGATGGATATGAACCTTGACACACTTTATCCTAAGAACCACCCTCTTTGAGCAACCCTTTTTTTTCCCTTTCTGGTAGTTTAAGCGGGACAGGTAACTAACTTTTGAATGAGTGCGAACTGTATACAATCATTCCTGATGTTAACCATCATGATTTGTAACATTATAAACCTTTTCACTTTGGTTGCTGTAGTTGCTTATAAAGTTTTATTTTCCAACCTACTCTTAGGTACTGGGATACTAGGCAGCCAAATCCGGTACATACTCAACAGCTTCCTGATCGGTGTTATTCGCTTTCAGTGAGATATCCTCTGATGGTTGTTGGCACTGCAGATAGAAATCTGGTAGTCTTTCACTTACAGAACCCTCAGGTAATGTTGTTTTTCTGATAGGATTGGTATATTTTTTCAAAATGTTTTTTTCATATCACAAATTCAGATGTCAACCAGAAGACCTCAAATTGGCAGAATCTGAACTAACCAATTTTTGGCAACCAATAATTTGAGCTTCTTATAAAAATTTTAGTCTGGTGAATAAATTGATAATATTTTTAGTCTGGTACCAAGCATAGTTCTTAATAGCTAATAGTTTCTTATAATATTTTAAAGCAGTGCCTTTTTGTTTTTTATTTTTTATTTTTACCAATTCTAATCATTCTTTAAATGTTCACAGACTGAATATAAGAGAATCATGTCACCACTGAAGTTTCAGACAAGATGTGTAACAGCATTTCCTGACCAGCAAGGTTTCTTGGTATACCATATATTTTCTTTATCTTTCTAAACATGATATCTTGTAGCTCTATTGTTTTTTGTTAAATTGGTCCCTTTCGGATTATATTTGGAATATAATCTTCCATAGCATCATAAACTATGATTAATATTTGTTTCTCCCATCAATCCCTATAGCTATCTAATTGCTTGTTGTCTCCCATTTTATGGTTAAGTCGTGGTTTCTGCACTCCATAGCTCTTTCTTAACATATTTGAACTCTTATTATCATATTTGCTGGTAAACTGAATTTGGTTTCACTTTCATTTCCAGGTTGGTTCAATAGAGGGAAGGGTGGGTGTTCATCATTTGGATGAATCTCAACAAAGTAAAAACTTTACTTTTAAATGCCACAGGGATGGATCAGAGATCTATTCTGTCAACTCCTTGAACTTTCATCCAGTAAGATTAAATCACTTACAATATTAAAATCTCTTAGTTGGGTAGAATTTGTGTCATAAGCCATAGAGTTTTGGACTTAGATTCAGCAACTGGATGCTTTTCAGTTCTGTGGGTACTTTATCTTCATTGTCAATGCGACAATTTCTGTTGATTAGGGCAGTGTGCAAGTTTGTGCATTCAAATCATGCTTTCTTGCTTGTGACCTATTAGATGGTCGTTGTATATGCACTCACTAATGATTTCCTGTATCCTTATTGCTCTCATTCAGGTGCATCACACTTTTGCAACTGCAGGTTCAGATGGTACTTTCAATTTCTGGGACAAAGACAGCAAACAGAGACTCAAGGTACTCTTGGATATTTATTATACTTTTCTCAACCATCGTTGTTGATATACATGATTCATTTGTATATGTGCATATCTACCTTGTACTGTTACGTTTTCCTGTTGGGAAGCCAGACATTAAGTGGCTTGATTCTCCAAGCATTTTGTCGTTGCTAATTGCATATCTTGACATGAGTTTTGCTTTCAGGCTATGGTAAGGTGCAATCAACCTATACCTTGCAGTACCTTCAACAATGACGGCTCATTATATGCATACTCGGTATGTTACATTTCCAAAATGCCATTGGTGGTCTTTGACCATCTTTCTTGGTTTCTCATTATATAATAACACCCCCCCCCCCCCCCCCCCTCTTCTCGTCTCGTTTCTCAATAAGGTGTGCTATGACTGGAGTAAGGGTGCAGAAAATCACAATCCAGCAACAGCAAAGACCTACATTTACCTTCACGTTCCACAGGTTTGTATAATTATTTTAATAGGATTTTTCATCTTAACTGCATTTGCAACCATATATATACATTTCTGCAAATACAGGAGTCTGAAGTCAAAGGCAAGCCACGAGTTGGAACAGGTGGCAGGAAGTGATCCTTATCATCTCGGCTACAATATACCCAAAACTTGGTTCTTTTCTTCTCATGGGCTTATATACCCTTCTGCCACTTACTGCAGCAGTTAACAAGATACTTGGTCAAAATGGCTCGAATCATCCTATGTTAGAAACGAAAACGTTACTCATCGGGCTCTCATCAGTTGTGCACTGCAGACCCGTTTTGTAGTTTATGTCATTTCATTTGTTTGATTTATACGAAGTAACCTTAATATCATCGTAGATGTTTCAGTCGGATAAAATCAATGAACATTGTACAGTGTGATCATTGTTTTTGTGTCTTAACTGTTAAAGAGTCTTCTAGATTCTCCAGCCACATAATGTCCAAACTTGATTCATTTAATTAAGATCTCACATTAACTACACATCTCATACAATAAGTAATCCACCTGCCAACCGTACCATTTTCCCCACTTCTGTTAAGATAAAACGATGAATATTTATTGTAACTAGTAATCTAGTATCAATATGAGGGCCCCAGTAAGTGAATAAGTCAATGATTCAGATCTGGGGACGGGCCCTCAGATTGTTGAAACTTGAGAGTCTGTCACAGAGTCATCTGCCTCAGATGTATATATATATATATATTATCCTTGCTTCCTTGAGTAAATGTGAAGGAAGGAGCATGCCCACATCTAGATGAACATCGAAGAAAAAGGGGGGGTTTTTTTTTTTTTAGTAAGAAAATCTCACCATTTATTTCACTTTTTTGGGACGAATATAGATACAAACAAAAAGGTAGCTACATGCATAAATGATAAAGAATAAACCTACTACCTTTTTTTTTTTCTTTTTCTTTTTTGACTTATTTTATATTTGACTAATACTTGAACCGTATAAAATTTTAGAGGATAAACTCTTAAAAAAGACATTCTATATTCTATATCTTAGATTATGCAATATGTAGATGGATTGTATTATTATCATTTAAACTTATTCTCATTATTTTTAATTCTTCAAGTTACACGATCTTCTCATATATTATCACTTGATCCAAAATTTATGATGTAGTCTTTTACTATCTTTATCCAAGTTTTCAACAGCCTATCCTTTCTTCTACACCCTCCACCTACCTGCCAATCTAAACTTCGTCGAATTAGAGCCGTATTTGGGCTCTTTTGCACATGACCAAATCATATTAGACGTTTTTTCTTAATTTTATCCTCTATAGAGGCTACATCTAGATAACTTATAATCATTTCATTCATAATTTTATTCTTGCATGTTTTACTACACATCTATCTTAATATATACATATGCTACCGTCATCTTATGTATATGTTGTTTTGTAGTGGCCCAACACTTTGAGCTATAAAGCATAGTTGATCGAACGATTGTCTTGTAATACTTTCTTTTCAATCTCACAGGCATCCTTTTATTATATAAGACTCCTGATGTCATCCTTTATTTCATCCAGCCTATTTTAGTCCTATGGTCTATATCTTTTGAATGTCCTTGGTCTTTTGAATAATAAATCATAAATATCAAGAAGCTTCACATTATGAGACCTTCATGTCACCAATCTCAATTGGGTTATCACTTCTTCGAGATTCGGGACTAAAATTATAAGCTAAATATTTTATTTTTGAGCAGTTAATTTTAAAACCCTTACTATTTGTAATTTTCGATTTACGTTTTTTTTAGTTTCATCTATTAGGATAATATTATCTACAAATAATATACACCATAGTATCTCATCTTGAATATGTTTCGTCAACTCATCTATCACTAAAACAAAGATGTATGGACTTATAACCGGTAGAAGCGACAATTCGTATCGACATGGCCCAGCCCATGGGATCGTGTCGTGCTAGCCCGTGGGCCCATTTCGGCCCATGTGCCTATTTTGGCCCATAGGCCCGTTTCGACCCGTGGGCTCGAATGCTTCCTTTTTTTATAAAAAATTAATTTTAAATAAAAGAGTCTGAAAGTGATTAGTAAAATATTAATACATGTTTTGTATATTGTTAATCGTTCATAATAGTTATTATTTAGATTAGAAATTAGTACCATTAATAATTAAAATTATAAATAAACTATAATAAATATTATTTGGCCAAACAAGATCTTGTATTAATCGAAAGATTTTTAACATACAAAATGATTTTCGAAGAAAAAACTCATAAGATTAGGAGGCATTTTTGGACTTGTACCTCGGATGGGCCCAAAAGGGTTGTGCCGTACTCCGAGTCGGCACGGCCCGACACCTATGCAGTGTCGTGCCTGTGCTCGTGCCGTACTTTTGTCGTGTCATGTCATGCGTGCTCTTGCCAGCCCGACCCATTTTGTCACCTCTAATAATCGGTCCTTAATGAAGTACTACTGCAACAGAGAATTCACTAGATATCTCATCTACTGACTTAATACTAGTTACAACACCTTATACATATCCTTAATGATTTCGATATAACATTGAGACACATTCTTCTTTCTAAGTACTCACCATATTAATTCTCTAAGCACTCTATCATAAACTTTCTCTAAGTCGATAAATACCATATACAAACTTTTTAAATTTTCTTATACTTTTCTATCATTTGTCTAATCAAAAAGATTGTTTTTATCGTAAACCTAGTCGACATAAAACTAAATTGATTCTCTGTTACAATATTAATATTCTTAAATTTTTGCTTTATATACTGCTCTCAAAATTTCATTATATGATTCATAAATTTTATCTCTATATAATTTAAACAATTCTATATATCTTATTTATTTTTATAAATTAATACCATCATACTAGATCTTCATAATTATAGTATTTTTCTTATTATCTTCATTATCAATCATTAGATCTCAATTTATCTTAAATACTTTCACACCTTAATAATAAACTTAAATGATGAAATTTATTTTGTAATACCTTTTTGAAGTCACAGGCTTAACCCTTTCTAAACCTCTCTAGGCCTGTAGTTTTGTCCCAGTCCTTGAAAAATATTTAAAAACTCTTTTTCAACGTACTATTACGAGGCCTTATCTTTATAACTTACAGGAACAGATGAACAAGCCAAAACCTTTTAAATTGGAAACAAGCTAAAATCTAAACATCATTTTCACTCATAGGCACTAAACCAACTTCTTTAAAATGGCTTCTACACGTGATTACGTAAATTGTAATATCCTAATTATTATTAACACACGGGTTAATCCCGTGACAGACTTTTTCGATACCGATCGATATTTTAATATAAAATCTCGAGATAAATTTCGCGCAAAATTTCCGTCTTTGACCTAACTTTGAGGTTAAGTTATTACGTTAAGAATTAAGGAGTTACCAAACGGTAATTAATCCGACTTCGCCATTTGTCTTAAATAGCGAATATGTATTATTTTTGTCTAGTCTTTTTCAATCATTTTATCTTCGTTTTCGTGGTATTTAATGTAACAGCGTTTACATGTTTGGTTTTTTTTTTTTTTTTTTTTTTCTCCTCTCATCTGAAAAAAAATATAATAATAATAATAATAATAATAATAATATATATTTTTTGAATAAATATGAATTAATTTATTTTAAATATATATAATAATATAATATGATATTATAAAGTTAATTATACAATATATAAACTATATTTATAATATTAATATAATATATAATTAAGAAAATTTATAAATCACCCAAAAAGAAATTCCAAAAAATACTATTAATTAAAAAAACAGTGGTTTAGCTTGATTTTGATGTAATATCTTCGAAAAAAAAAAAAAAAAAAAACACAGAAGATATTTATTACACCATGTGTCTTTTACTACATTACTTGAATATAAAAAGTTTTTTAATTTATTGCAATTAAATTATAATTTTAACATACCCTTTTAGAGTATTGAAACTGAAATTATAATTAAAAAATAATAAAATTATAGAATATATATATATATATATTCAGTCTTAGCAATCACCACTAATATTCCTCATGTCGTTTTGCTCAAGGCAGCTAGCTTAGCTTATCTTATAATCTGCAAAAACCTATAAGAGAGGGAGGGTACCCAAGAATGATCATGATATAATCACTTAAATATCTTCTTCTTGGTTATAGACTCAAGTCTCCACTTCCATTGCCTTCGTATATCACATCAAATTATATACGTAGTTTTAGTTTTTGATGGATCGAATATGATTTTTTTTATAGGATTTTTTACACGTAATTTTAATATTTTGTAGAGTTAATCATTCAAGCCTTGTAGGGGATGATCGATCCGATCCAATGGAAAATTTGACCCTGTCCTTTGTTAAGCGTAAAGAAGAAAAAACAAAAAACAAAAAACAAAACTTACAGAACTTTATGATTATTTAGGTTTTCTTTTCAAAAACATATCTTATCTCTTAAGCCAATCATGAGTGCATGCACTATGGATAACTAATTATTATTAATCTACTTTTTTTCTAATAATAATAATAATAATAATAATAATCTAACAAACTTTACCAATAAAGGGGGATAATACGACCCTCTTAATTTTCCTGGCCGATTAGTCCCACGACAAATTCTCATATACGTGACATGCTCTCTCGACCATACATTCACAAGTACATTTTTAAGCTGACTTGGATTCGGTCCTGATTGAAAGGGTTCGGTTCGATCCCAATCTTACTTAAAGTACATTTTTTTCTCAATTCCAACTGCAGGTTTGGATTGATCCGGATTTGTATAGTTTGGATTAGGTCCAAATCTTAAATTTCCTGTGAATTGTGCCGGTCTCTTTGATCATTTTTGTTAATTTATTATCTTAAATTCATGTGTTTATAAAATAATATAAGAAAAACATAATTTGGGGGTGGGTGTTTGTTGTTCTTCATTCAATGTCAGCAGCTTTCAGCGGATCAGAAGAACATGTTCTGCTGTTTCGAAGACTTCTGTATACATATCTGGTCAAATATAGCAGCTAGCTAGATAGGTACAAGAACATATGAGAGAGAGAGAGAGAGAGAGAGAGAGACATGGAACATGGGGCAAATGGGTCTGTTTGATATGTGTTAGAAAGCATATGATGTGTGCCACACGGACCTGTCTTCTAACAACAACAACAACAATGGCGCCCATCAAACATTACAAGCATCCCCCACTTCCTTACACAACATGAACATCTAAACAGAGTAAAACAAACATACTATACATGTGATATGATCAACATGACCTCCATGTGACTGCCCACGTCACCATACTCCATATTTAATTTTATTATTTTTGTTCTTTATTAGATATAATATCCACGTTCATATGATTTTCACAAAACATCATGGTATTGGTTTTTTTTTTTTTTTTAAATAAATAATTCCACATGATAGAAAGATAAACAAATTAATATGAAATAACCCATAAGAAATTAATGGGTACTAAAAATAAAATAATAAATAATAAAAAAATATTTAGACGACCAAGACAAAGAGCCATATATGTGAGGGCCCCTCTAGACAAAAAAAAAAAAAAAAAAAAAATTGATGGGCATGATATAGAAGGCCGCAAAGCACATGACTTTATATAAATAAATGTACCTCTAGCCACTCTCCTTTATTCTCTCATCACTTCTTTAGTTCTCTCACACTACACTTCTACTCCCACCAAGAACAACCCATTTCTCCACCACTCAAACACTCCTCCGCCTATCCGCCGCCTCCACTCCGGCCACCATGGCTCGACCACAACAACGCTACCGGGGAGTCCGCCAACGGCACTGGGGCTCCTGGGTCTCCGAAATCCGCCACCCCATTCTGTAATGGGTTTATATAGCTCGTTTCATTTCACATTTTTTTTTTTTTTTGTATATATATATATATATATATTTTTTTTTTTTTTTAATTTTTTTTAATTTTTTTTTTTAATGGAAAAACAGGAAGACCAGAATATGGCTTGGCACATTTGAAACGGCGGAGGATGCAGCAAGAGCATACGATGAAGCAGCAAGACTTATTTGTGGGTCCAAAGCACGTACAAATTTCCCATACAATCCTAATGATCACCACTCTCATTCATCATCTTCATCATCTAAGCAACTTCTCTCACCTACTTTGACGGAAAAATTACACAAATGCCATATGACTTCTCTTCAAATGGGCAAGAAACAAGTTGATCATAATAAAAGGCAACAAATAGTGTATACTAATGCTCCTCTGGCTAACAACAGCAATAATGAGGGCATTTCCGGGACTGGTGCTATTATTAGCGGAATGTATATCGACTGGCCGTGGTCGGAGTCGAATATTCCGGCAGCCACTTGGACTGGCCGGGAAAGTAGCTGTCAAGTGACGATGGATGATAAGCAGCAATTTATTCAGCCTCTTGAAGATGATCATATAGAGCAAATGATACAAGAGCTACTTGATCCTTCTGGGTCTATTATTGAGCTTTTCCCTTTTAATATTGTTCCTACTAATTAGTCAATTAGAATCTTATTTCAATTTTTATAGTTATCAAATTTTATAATTAGGTACATTAATTAGAAGAGTACGTAATTATTCGGACAATTTTAGATATTCCAAGAGTGTTGTTCTTAATCGGTGATCTAATGTGTTTTGATAAGACTAATGACAATATATATCGACTAATGACAATATCTTGAATATGATTTAATTTTTTAGTAAATTCAATCGATTATAATATAATATATAAAATTGAATATTTATAATTTTGATTAATCGGGTTATCGATCGAAAATAGTCTTGATTTAGAAGAGACAAACGAGTAATATAATAATAAAAAATATATAAAATAAAAAATAAAAAATAGGGAAAGAGAAAAAGAAAGGTGGCAAGCATGCACGCTGAAGAAATTTGGGCTATGTTGTCTATAAATCAAATAGCATTGCACTTTATGATTGTCTGCTAGTAGTTCCTCGTCTTCAGGACATTGCACTTCACTAATTTCCACTTTCTAATGGTCGATAGGAAAAATAAAAACCAATTTGAAGGTAGTCTTGAAAGATTTAAACAACTAAGACACATAATTTACATATATATATATATATATATATATATATATTTCATTACCTAATTTACCCTTCTAAATCCTTATCTATAGAGCAAACAAACGAGATAGATGAGTAAAATTGCTTATTACGGTTTAAAATGTTGCTTTCGTATATTATATTATTTAGATGATAGTGTGATATTTATATTTATAATTATAATATAATATAATTTATTACTTAATTATAAATTGATACCAGAAAATTTTGAGTATGAAAAGGGTTTAAGAAACTTGTCATATAGATAGATATATAGGAATTATTATTATAAGGTTTTCTTTCTTGAGAAAGAACATTCTCATTGTTTTCCCATCTGCTTTTGGAACCTCATAATGGACTTGTTGACAGCTTTTGTTATTATTCACTTTCAATTTCTTCCTTCAAAAAAGTATTCCCTTTGATTTGATATCCACATAATCATTCATCATCACTTTGAGCAAAAAAAAAAAAAACACTCCTATTGGGATCTACAACATTCTTTTACTTAGGAAAGGTAATAGCCATGCAATGAGAGAATGGAAAATTCTTGGAAGGATTCTCTCCCATTCATAGATCCGACAATTTTTTGAGATTTGAACTCGTGTTCAAGAATTTGATACGGATTGTTAAACGTATTGAAGATTCGTCTTATCGAACTAATAAAGTGCATAAAGATATGCTTAAATAAAAAACAATAGTCCCTTTTATTGGATCTAAAAATTGAAGATTTTTCGGATTTTTATGATAATATTTGTGAGAGAAGAAGAAGAAGAAGAAGATGAATATAGTAAGAGAGAGAATAAGAGAAATGAATAGGAAAAGAGATAAAATAAAACAATATAGTATGTATATAATTAATAATTAATAAAATTAAGTTTTTAATAAATAATTTTATTAAATTAAAATAGTAGAAAAAATAAAATAAAAAGAAAAAATAGATTTTCAAATTTTCAAATAGGAAGTGTACGTCACTCTCATGTATCTCTGTTTTTTTGGCTCATGCTTTGTAAACAAGTTCCAACAATTAGCTTGGGACCCACTTGCTAAAGTTATACGTGATATGATCAAATTACCTACATCAACGCAAATTGATTATATTAGAAACAATAATGTCGTATAAATTTGTGCATGGATTTTGTGGTCGCATTCATAATTATAACAAGTTCAATTATTCTTACTACATTTCATATAAGACGTATAATTACGCTCCATTTTGTCATTATAATACACGGAGTTTGGTCACTACGTTATGATGGTCAATAATTACCAATAATTACAGCAACTCACTACCATTTTTTATGCAGAATTTATTAATAAACCGTATCTACTGGATCGATTTATTTCTATCAAATAATTTCTTTATATATATATATATATATTTAAGAGTGTGCGGAAAACTGATCACTAACTAAACTATTCACCCAAAACCAACGGATTTAATATGTTTTGGGTTGTCTATGAGTTTAGTCTAGACTCAATTAAAGAATTTTTGCTAGAAAATAAAATTGAAAAAAAATGGGTCAAATCCGACAAGATAAAATTAATTAATTATATATATACATATTTATTCACAAAATTATTTAATTTATATATTATATACTTAAGTTTTACTTTTACTAGTCAAGATTTTTAGCGATGAGATCATCACTTATGTACTTAAAAATTTCGCTTGAATCCCTAACTCGCTCCATAAGTTGAAATTGTCACTCATATAAAATAAAGTATACTTTCAATTTTTTCTGATGAATCATAAATTTTCTTTCCATCGTTATTACGAAATACCTCAAATTAAACTGCATCAAGTGTTGAGGAAAGAAGAAATGAATAATACATATATCGAGTTCAACCGTTTTTTATTTTATTGATTTTATTATTTAATAAATTGACTTATAATTTTTATTTTTAAGATAATTAAGTGAGATATTAAATTTATTTCTTTATTTATTTATAAAAAAAATTAATTACCTACGAGTTTATTATGTCTAACTCAACTAGAAGATTTGACCGGATTTCTTAAGCATTTAGGTTTGGCTAGAAGTTAAGATTTCAAAAATCGGTTATATTTAGATTGGTTTTTGAAATTATTCCACCCGAGCAATACACATCCCTGTATATATTCATGAGAAATTCAATCCTACATGTCGTTTACTAAATTGCTACCTAAAGAACATTTACAATGTGTCGGGCTCAAACCCATCTACTGATAACGGGCCGAGATACTCCAACTAGAATTCAAACACAACATTCCAAGCGGATTCTTCAGTGGGGCCCACGGGAAATTCGTGACTCCGCGCATTCCCAACCGCTCCGCACTTGTGAACCGGAGAGTAATGTTTCGCGCCAACTACTTATGCACCACATTCTCCTAACGAACCAACCGGAACGCGACACGTCACGAACCCGGAGAGCGGACATGGCGGGAAGGTATTGGTCTCTCTTTTCTTAAAATCTTACCAAAAAAAAAAAAAAAATAGAAGAGAGATATAACGCTAGTTATTAGCAGAATGTTGTGTTGGTGACCGGATGACCGGGACTACTGTGAGAAGCCAAGAATCCCGCTCGTTCGCTCGTTTCAGTATTTGCCATAAAAAGGCAAGCGTCGTAGAAGTAGAAGGGAGAGGCTCCCTTATTATATAACAATGGTGGAGACCATTTCTTAGTGCTGAAGAAGATAACCGTAGCTGTTTCATTCCTTTTGAAAATGCAGCTCTTACTCTAGAGAGAGAGAGCACAGAACAGTTAAATAAGGATACAGTGTGTGATTCAGGAAGGGGAAAAAAGAAATGGCGGATGACAAGAGCATTAGCTTGGAGGAGATCAAGAAGGAGAATGTCGATCTAGTAAGTTATTTTTTTTCTCTTTCTTTCTGATTTCGGAGTGTTTTTGCTGGTTTATCTGTTTTAGATTTGATGTTGATCTTTCTGTTGTGCGATTAAGATTATCAGAAAGTTGAATCTTCTGATTTTAGTTTTTTCAAGTGTTATCGGTATCTGAACTTCTGTTTCGGATTCAAAGCTCTGTTTCTCTCTCTTTCTCTCTCTCTGTGAAGTTCAGAGATTTCATTCGCCAATTTAGCTTGGTTGCGGTTCTGATTTCACAACTGAGTGTGCTTCGTTATATATTTGTTTATGATTTTCTCACAGCGATGATTTCATCCTTGATTTTATCGGTTGATGTGAGTCGTTTTCATGATCGGCGTTTTCTTATCTCCCGTTTTACCGAGCTCTGTTTGTCCAATCTTCAAGACTTAATTTAAGATAATTTTGAACTTTTTTTTTTTTTTTGAAGTTCTGGAACCTGTGTAACAGAGTCCTTGTTTTCTATAGAATGAATGTACGCGTGCTTTTATGGTAGGATCTTGTTCTGTTAAATCATCAGAGATTTTCTTACAGCCGTTTACCTAAGCTTGTCCAGATGATTACAGGCGAATCCAAGTATATACCGTCCGATCTGTTTTGCCTCATTTCTTGTAGTTTAGAGTGTGTTAGAACAGAGTTTGAGTTGAAAGTAATTACCCTTCGTTCTTCCTTAGTTCCTTACTTGCCATTTTCTCAGCAATCAAGCATAGGCTAAAAGGTGCTGTTTATGTCTTAGGGTCGCGTAATATAGTTTACTTGAATTTGTGAAACAACAGGATGAGTTTGATTTGTGAAAATGGCGACACTATTTTGTTTTTACAGGAGCGCATACCAATTGGGGAAGTGTTTGAACAACTGAAATGTTCGAGAGAGGGTTTGACGACCGATGAAGGTGAAACGAGGACCCAACTTTTTGGCCCAAACAAGCTAGAAGAAAAGAAGGTAGCATTCAGCAAAATTCTCAGTTAACTAAACCATTCTCTGATACTGGTTTTGAATGCAAAATGAAAGGGCTGATAAATCATTCTTGTAACAGGAAAGCAAGTTTCTGAAGTTCCTTGGTTTTATGTGGAATCCTCTTTCGTGGGTCATGGAGGCTGCAGCTATCATGGCCATTGTTTTGGCCAACGGAGAGGTACTGCTGTCTCTCTCTCTCTCTCTCTCCCACTCTCATGTTCTAACGATTTTTTGAACAAATGCAGGGCAAACCACCAGACTGGCCCGATTTTGTGGGTATCATGGTATTGCTTATCATTAATTCCACCATAAGCTTCATAGAGGAAAACAATGCTGGCAACGCTGCAGCAGCACTTATGTCGGGACTTGCTCCAAAAACCAAAGTAATGTTCACATAGCATATTTAGATTATTATTGGCCTCGGCCTAATTACCAAATAAACCCGTGATGTGATGCGGATATGCTTGATTTCAATGATAATAGGTTCTCAGAGATGGCAGGTGGAGTGAGCAAGAGGCTGCAATTTTAGTACCAGGGGATATAATAAGCATCAAGTTGGGAGATATCGTACCAGCAGATGCACGTCTGTTGGAAGGAGACCCACTCAAGATTGACCAGTCTGCCCTCACTGGTGAATCTCTACCTGTAACAAGGAACCCAGGTGATGAAGTCTTCTCCGGTTCAACTGTCAAGCAAGGTGAGCTTGAGGCTATTGTAATTGCCACTGGGGTCCACACTTTCTTCGGCAAGGCTGCACACTTGGTTGACAGCACAAACCATCAAGGGCACTTCCAAAAGGTGTGATCTCATCTCTTGAAGTTGTTCAAAACAAACATACATTAATTTTCCTGCTCAATGTCTGCTGTCCTCTCCCTTTCGGATATCGAACTGATGATTGTTTGATCAGGTTTTGACCGACATTGGAAACTTTTGCATCTGTTCGATTGCTGTTGGGATGGTGATAGAAATTGTGGTAATGTACCCAATTCAGCACCGCAGATACAGGAGTGGAATTGACAATCTCTTGGTCCTTCTCATTGGAGGGATTCCAATTGCCATGCCTACAGTGCTGTCAGTGACTATGGCTATTGGATCCCACAGGCTATCACAGCAAGGTGCAATCACCAAGAGGATGACTGCGATTGAAGAGATGGCTGGAATGGATGTTCTCTGCAGTGACAAGACAGGAACGCTTACTCTTAATAAGCTTACGGTAGATAAGGGCATGATCGAGGTGAGTGACCAATTTAATTGAAGACATTCATAACATCATTGATCAAAATGTTAAGAAATTGCTCATTATTGATCAATGAGTGGTTTGTTTGCTTACAGGTGTTTATAAAAGATATTGACAAGGACCATTTACTTCTGCTTGGAGCTAGAGCTTCCAGGACTGAGAATCAGGATGCTATTGATGCATGTATTGTCGGAATGTTGGGTGATCCTAAGGAGGTTTGCTAACCTTTCTATTTCCCCAACATGTCTTTATCCGAAAAATTGTTGCCTGCCTTGGAAATTTGGACATTACAACCTTTTGCATTGCAGGCTAGAGAAGGTATCACTGAGGTGCATTTCTTGCCCTTTAACCCAGTGGACAAGCGTACAGCATTGACATATATTGACAAAGAAGGCACCTGGCACCGTGTCAGCAAAGGTGCACCAGAGCAGGTGAAACTTCATGAAGCCGGCATTAATGGATCTTTTTTTTTTTTTTTTTTGTATACTTATTTATATTTTTTCTGTTTCTAATCCCATGTATCTTAACTCTCTACCAGATCATTGAGCTCTGCAACCTAAAGGGTGATCTCGAGAAGAAGGCTCATGCTATAATTGCCAAGTTTGCTGATCGCGGTCTCCGCTCTCTAGCCATTGCAAGACAGGTGAGTGTGGTTATCCTTACCTTTGAAGCTATCTTGTTGTAATGAAGCTACCTAATCTATCTATGTTTCTGTAGTTAATTCTGTGAAAAATATGCATGGTTTCTAGATTGTGCCAGAGAAAACAAAGGAGAGCTCAGGAGGACCATGGCAATTTGTTGGCCTCTTGCCTCTCTTTGATCCTCCAAGGCATGACAGTGCAGAGACCATCCGCCGTGCCCTCCACCTTGGTGTCAATGTTAAGATGATCACAGGTGACCAGCTTGCCATTGGAAAGGAGACTGGTCGGAGGCTTGGTATGGGAACCAACATGTATCCCTCTTCCACACTCCTTGGGGACACCAAGGACGAGTCAGTAGCATCCCTTCCTATTGATGAGCTTATTGAGAAGGCCGATGGCTTTGCTGGCGTTTTCCCTGGTAAGCTGATAACCATTTCTATCTCAATGTGATTTCTGTGCTGTTAATTATGGACTCTAGTTATCAGATTTATTATGACTGGAAAATGCAGAGCATAAATATGAAATTGTGAAGAGGCTGCAAGACAGGAAGCATATATGTGGTATGACTGGAGATGGTGTGAATGACGCCCCTGCTTTGAAACGGGCAGATATTGGTATTGCAGTAGCTGATGCAACTGATGCAGCAAGGGGTGCTTCAGATATAGTTCTTACAGAGCCAGGACTTAGTGTGATTGTGAGTGCTGTCTTGACAAGTAGAGCCATTTTCCAGAGAATGAAGAACTACACCATCTATGCTGTCTCTATTACTATCCGTATCGTGCTGGGTTTCTTGCTTCTAGCTCTTATCTGGAAATTCGATTTCTCACCTTTCATGGTCTTGATCATTGCCATACTCAATGATGGAACCATTATGACTATCTCTAAAGATAGAGTGAAGCCATCTCCTTTGCCGGACTCATGGAAGCTTAAGGAGATCTTTGCTACAGGGATTGTCCTTGGCTCTTATCTTGCTGTCATGACCGTCTTCTTCTTCTGGATTGCTAACAGTACTAACTTCTTTTCGGTAAGTGAAAAAAAAAAATATATATATATATATATATTCTTAACAGCTGATCTTCTCCATTTCTTCGAACAGTTATTACAATATCAACTTCCTTTTTAAATTGCAGGAAAGATTCGGTGTAAGATCTATCGGGGGCAACCATGAGGAGCTCATAGCCGCTATTTACCTTCAAGTAAGTATTATCAGTCAAGCACTCATCTTCGTGACGAGATCTCGAAGCTGGTCCTATGTTGAACGACCGGGTCTCTTGCTTCTCGCTGCCTTCTTCATAGCCCAACTGGTGAGTGGTTATATAACAAGTTTACCAGAGAGATCACTTTGTAAACTTATGATTATATCACACAATGATGGATTGAACTGATTTGTTTATTTGTTTGTTTTTTTACTCTGTTTATTTTATGAAGGTTGCTACCTTAATTGCTGTGTATGCACACTGGAGCTTCGCTAGGATTAAGGGGGTTGGATGGGGCTGGGCTGGGATTATCTGGCTCTACAGCATCATCATCTACATCCCTATGGATATTCTGAAATTCATCATCCGATATGCATTGAGCGGCAAGGCCTGGGATAATCTACTCCAAAACAAGGTATACATTTTGCTCAAGTTAAAACAAGTCAGGCATTTTCCTTATCTATCCCCGTCCATCTTTTGATTCGTTTTTCTTTTTAAATCCAGACTGCTTTCACAACAAAGAAGGATTACGGAAGGGGCGAGAGAGAGGCACAATGGGCTGCAGCGCAACGTACTCTTCACGGTCTTCAACCCCCAGAAACTTCTGATCTGCTCCCAGAAAAGAGCAGTTACCGGGAATTGTCCGAAATCGCCGAACAGGCTAAGCGCCGGGCCGAGGTTGCTCGGTAATACTGAATAAATGATCTAAAAAAATCCTTTATGTATCATTAGACAACCAATGCAATCATCACAAAGTGAATATTTAATTTCTTTGATGTCTTTCCATTTTGGTTTTGTAGGTTGAGGGAGCTTAACACTCTAAAAGGCCACGTTGAGTCCGTGGTGAAACTCAAGGGTCTGGATATTGAAACAATCCAACAGCACTACACCGTTTAATCTGCAGGCCATCTTTTTTCCTTAAAGTATTAGAGCGCGAGGAACATCTAGAGAGAGAAAAAAAAGTCCTTTTAAGTTTTTTAATAGAGCCATATATTTTGTCTTCTTCTTCTTCTTCCTTTTATTACAACATTGCCGTCATAGAATGTCAGCTTCTACAAAATAACTCCAGCGTTTGAGGAAGCTTTTGTCCCCCTCTGGACAAAATCCAGTGTTGGCTTTTCTTAGGAAAGATGATCAGCATAAGTAGAGAATATGATCAGCATATTGTCCTTTTTTTTTTCCCTTGATTATTATTAAGAAGATAAGAAACCTCATACATGCATATGCTTAGTTTGATTTCTTTATTCTTCACTAATGCTCTGTAGACTAGGCTGCCAATAATGAAAAGCTGCAAGTTGTCTCCTTGGAGATACATTATTTGTCTTGTTATTCCTTGTCGTAATATTGTCCTTGCTTTTATGACCGCCATTCTTTTCTCTGATCTTGATCTTTGAGAAACAGACACTACTTGTATTCTTTTTTGTGTTTGTCCAACAGGAAGGTTCCCACCTCTTGTCTCCTTCATCTTCTTCTTTAATAGGTTGAGCAGGAGAAGGAGAGTTCTTCATGGCTATCCTTTGAAGCTTCCTTACACTACTTAACGGCACGACGTAGTACTTCTTCCCGGGCATCAGGATCTTATCCGGTGCAATGACAGCCCATGGCTCTTGGAACACATGTGGATGAGTCACGCAGCATCTCGGGTGCCGAGCCATGATTTCCGATGTGAGAACAGGCCTGTCGATGAGCTCGATGTGGCCGCCTGGAAGAACGATCTTGAGAAATTCGTTGGCCGTGCTTTTGGAACATAACCAATTTGATAAGGACATGGTTTTTTTTTCTTATCTTCTTGTAGAGATTTTGATGAGGAGTTTCAAATTTCGCTCTAGGGAGGATTTAAGTAGTGTAATGGTGGATATTATGCATACAATATCGACGGAAATAAGGTTGTAATGTTGCTAACTTGTCACGAGCCTGGACGATTGTTCATTGCTTTGTCTTACATAAACTCATTGGTAGCATCGTCTTGATGATGTAATTTACTATAAAGTTTGGTTAAAAGTGACTTAAAATACCTGATTTTTTTGTCTTATATTGTAACACTCATTATCGAGAATAAATTATTCGCCGTATTATATGTTTACCATACGCTAAGGCCTCAGCTTGATTTGAGTGGGGAACGGTATCATTTTGATTTTTAAGGGTATTCGACCCAGAAAAAAAAAGAAGAAGAAGAATTTAATAAATATCAAAACTCATTTTTAGTATATTAATCCATTTTTTTAATATTTAAAAAATTAATAAAAATATTACAATTGCTATAAAGCTCTCATTCTAATAAAGACCAAAAACTGGGGAATTTCCCCATTGCAATGATAAAACAGGCCAATTCCCTCTCTCATGCACGTTCAGAGAGACTCATTTCAATTTGTCATCTTTAACTTTGATTCGTAATTTTGAATTCATTTTTCATCACTTGTAAAATAATTCGATCTCTAAGTCTCCCTCCACATTCTGTTTGCAAACTTTGTAATTAAAAATCGAGAACTTGAGAGCGCAAAACCATTTGGATAAGTTCCAAACTACTAAACTTAATTTTGATTTAAATTATTGATATATAATATTAAATGATATTAGTTGTATTTTGTTTGTATTATGCTTTGGATCGTATTTGTATTAGCCAAACTTTAAATTTTCAAATGAAAATCTAGATTCATGTTGCTCGATGCTTTGAGGCCTGAAGGGTATTGAGCAATCGAGCAATGAAGATAGGAACATTCTATCTTCATTGCTCGATACCCTTCAAACCTCAAGGCATCGAGCAATTGAGTAATGATGACAGAATTCTTGATTGCTCGATGCCTTAAGGTTTGTAAAAGTATCGAACAATCGAGCATTACTGAAATTTTTACATTTTAAGCAAGAAAACTTATTTCCTATATATATTTGCTTCTAAACGGAAATAAAAATATTATTCGTAATGATATACTTTAATGGTGAATATAAGGAGAATATGAACTCAAATGAGAAAGAGAATATGTGGTATTGGTATCGAAATAGGATGGAGGGATCAATTGGAGTTTCGATCGAATCTAATACCACGTATACTGAATTATTGGAAGATGTATATGACTCTATCGATGTAGATCATAATGAATTTGGGTTGCAATCGTCGTATAAGTCATCAAGTAAAAATCACAATAAAAAAGAACGAAAACATGAATTTTTTCCATCACTTGCAAATTATAGAGGAAAAATCTCCCCTATTACATGAAGTTAATTCTGAAGAGACTGAAAGATTCTTGTGGTGATGATCATCATCACGTTGATTATGATGTCGCCCACAACCCTTCGAGCCTTCGATCAGGGTGATCTAATTTGATGTAATATTATTATATTTTATAATTTTGATATAATCAAACTTTCACCTTATTGATTATCTATTCACTTATCTATATTATGAACAATTTTCTTATATATTATGTTCATAATAAGATTATTTATTAATAAGTTTGTATTGATATCCCAATGGTCAGAAACCGAGTTTTAGCATTTTGTCTCCCAATTCACGATTGCTCGATGGTTACTTAAAGAGAACCATCGAGTAATCGGGTATAGAATGCAAAATCCTAACACTTTTCTGATTTCTCGATTCCTAATGACTTCTTCTTAAAGAAGTCATCGAACAATCGAGAAATCAAAATAGAATATTAGACACTCCTTTAAGAGTTTAGGGTTGAGATTTAAGATGAAAGGTCTAACACTTAGTGTTTCTTAAGTTTTAAGACTTAAGGTTTAAGGTGTATGGTTAATATGAAAGGTTTAAAATATAAGGTTAACGATTTATGGTTAAGATGAAAAGACCAAGACTTAGGGTTTAAGACTTAAGGTTTAAGGTTTAGTATGATTTGTTAGAATTAGAGTTTAGGGTTTAGGGTATAAGTCTTAGGATTTGAGGCATAAGGTTATACAAAATAGGTGTAACACTTAGGCTTTAGGGTTAATATGGAAGAACATAAGATTAATATGAAAGGACATAATGTTACTATAAAAGTTCTAACACTTAGGGTTTAGGGTTAAGATGAAAGGATATATAGTAAAGATGAAAGAATCAAGTCTTAAGGTTTACGTTTTAGGACCGAGTCTTCGGGTTTAAGACATATGATCAATATGAAAGTCTAACACTTAAGGTTTAGGGTTAAGATGAAAATGACAAAGTTTTATGATTTTGTCATAAATCTTAAACCTTAAATCATAAATTATAAACCTTAGACTTAGGGCTTAAGAGATAAGATTAATATGAAATGTCTAACACTTAGAGTTAAAATGAAAATGACCATGTATTAGAGTTTAGTCTTAAACCAAAAATTCTAAACCTTAGACACAAAGTTTAAGACATATATTTAATATAAAAAGTATAACATTTAGGGTTTATGGTCAGGATGAAAATGACTAAGTCTTAGTTAGGGTTTAGTCTTAAATTTTAGACCCTACACCCTAAGTCTAGAGTTTAGGACTAAGGCTTAAGGTTTAAGACTAAACCCTAAAACCTAAAATCTAGACTTAGGGTTTAGGACTTAGTCTTAAGGTTTAAGACATTAGGTTAATATGAAAGGTCTAACACTCAGGGTTTAGGGTGATGATGAAAATGACCAAGTGATAGGGTTTAGGACATAAGACCAAGTCTCGGGATTTAAGAAGTAGATTTAGGATGAAAAGTTTGATTTTAAATTTTCACATGAAAGCCTTTATATGTAAAGATTGAAATGAAAGGTTAAAAGTTTAAGTTTAGGTTGCTTTCAAATCATTTCGCAAGCAATGAAGGGGATAGACTTAAAAAGCCAATATCCCCCATTTCCGATTGCTCGAGATGCTTATGGAAGTACCCCTTGAGCAATCGGGAAAAAGAGACAAACTTAAAAGGCTAATGTTAAAAGGGGACAGAGGCTTGTCTTTAATAACACATTCATCATTCAAAACAATAATGAAAACAACAACACATCAATAGCAATCAAAATATAATGAACTTCATATAAATTCTCTCAATTTATATACTTTTAATGTACCTTATAATTCCAACAAATTCATACTAAACCTTAAACCTTAAGACTTTAACCCTCAATCATAATTCTCACATATTCATACTAAACCCTAAACCTTAAGTTGTAAACTCTAAGTCTTTGTTCATTCATCTTAACCCCAAACATGTAAACTATATCTTAAACCTAAGTCTTAAACCCTAAAAAACACTAAGCGTTATACTTTTCATTTTAAATTTTAACCTTAAACCATTTAAAGAGTGTTGAGCATTTTGTCTAGATTTTCTAACCGCTCGATGACTCCTTCTTAAATGGGTCATCGAGCAATTGGGACAACTTTAAAGATGGGGAAGTAATGAAGCAAAGTGACCAAACAATAAGAATATAAAAAAATGAATGCTTGAAGGTTTCTATAATATTTTAGGAATAACCAAGTTTAATAAAAAACATTAAAGGAGTCATCGAACAATCGATAAATTAGTATTGAGTGTTAACATTCTGCATTCAATTCCCAATTTCTTGATAGCTATTTTCACTAGCCATCGAACAATCGTGAATGATTCAGTAGCCATCGAGTACGTGACAATAGATTCAATCGAAACCCAACTCATCCCTCCATCCTATTTCAATATCAATACCACAAATTATCTTTCTCGTTTAAGTTCACATTCTCTTTCCATTCACCATCAAAGTATATCATCAAAAATATTTTTATTTTTGTAGAAGGAAAAAAAATATAATGGAAATGAGTTTTCTTAATTGCAATGATTGAAATAAATGAATTAAACATTGATGCTCGATGTTTTTAAGGTTTCGGTAATGAACGATTTCTCGATATCTTGCTAATTCAAAAGTGTCAATAATGCTCAATTGCTCGATATCCTTATAGACTTCTCAAGGCATTAAGCAATCGAGCAACACGAACTCAAATTTTCAGATTTTGGGCAATGCAATTAGGATTCAAAGCATAATATAAATAAAATACAACTAATAACAACCCTTTAAGTTTTGTTTATCTATTTATCAATCATTGAAATCAAAATCAAGTTTTGAAGCTTAAAACTTATCCAAATGGTTTATGGGCTCTCAATCTCTTGATTCTTGATTACGAAGCTTGTAAATGGAATGTAGAGAGAAGATTAAAGATCAAATCACCTTACAAGTGATGAAAAACATATTAAAAGTGATGAATTGAAGATGAAAATATTAATTGGAAATGAGTTTCTTTCTAAATCCAAACGATGAAAAAACAGAAAGCATGATGAAGAAGAAATGAAGAAGATGAAGAATGCAAGAAAAAGAAGTAGATGACTAAGATGAAGAAGTAGCTTTGGTTTGGTTTCTAAATTTTTCAGAATAATAATCACCTCATTGTGAGAACGAATAAGGAGAATACATAATTTTTTTTTTCAAAACTTATTAAGAATATTTATATCTTTTTGATATTTATTACATAAATTTAAGTGAAAAATAAATAAATTAAAAATAATTCGACTTGCAAAGAAATTTTTACATGGGTCTAATTTTGCTTTAAAATTTTTTTTTTTAATTAATTTTCCTAATTCTCTCAAGACTTTAAAATCATAAGCTATAAATATTTCAAACTGCCTTTTTTTAATGAAATTTGAGAAATTGCAATCATTTGTGGATCCCACATGATCAACATTATTAATTTTATCCGATTTTTTTTTTATTTTTTTTCCTTTATTTTTCCTTGAATTTTTAATTTAGGCTACACACTTTTTAAAAAAAATTACTAAACTACATTATAATATATTATACGATTATTTGGGCCCTCAACTTAAGAGTCGACACCAAAAGAAGAAAGAAATATGGTTGCCAAAATCGATATTTAAGATGTAAATTACAAAAACCATGACCCTCCAAGAAATTGTGTATATAAATATCCATGGGGGGTTCAAATTAGAACACTTGTCCATGCATTCCTTAGAAGATCATTTCAATAATCATTTCTGACAACAAAAGTTACCCAAAAGGTTACTTAACCCAAAATTAAAACCATTAAAGTTTGCCAAAGAACACAATCCTTTCAAAACGTTCCTTTTGACGATTTTCATGGACGCATACAAGTAATAATTTTAAACCATATATAACATCATGTATTGTCCTATGAATTATGAAACATGCATGCTCCTATCCAAAACATCAAACTTCTTAAAAAGACAAGATAAACAGGTAATCAGAGAGATTGATTATGAACAATTGGAATCATCACAAAAGATGGTTTACGTCGACAATGATGATGACGATGTTCATGAAGCTCATCATCTTAGGGACCTCTAAGAAGCTGCGTACGACTATAATTATCGGTCCGCCATCATCGGCTAGGATCAATCCTCCACCTTCACCATCGTTAATACCTCGTCCATTTCGAGTTGGTGAAGGCTTAATGAATGATGATCCGCTTTATAAATGCTTTCTGGAATGCTTTGATCATTGTTCTCAATTCAGATCAGATCTACAAAAACTTAATGACTGTTCTAAAACATGTTATGGAGATTGCATTAAGAAGAACAATCGCGAGCGATTGTATGAGTGCATTATGAAAGCTTTTGACCTCTGTTCCCAATATCTTAATGACATTGATAAGTATCATTTATGTGTTTCTCTTCGTCAAAAAGATTGCATTCAAAAGTTCTTCATTTAAGCGTTGTCTGTAAATCCTCATCTCTTTTGAGAGTTTCAAAATCGATCGTATAGACAAGCTAATTATAAGACTGCTAGATCGTATGGACAAGTTTTTTTTTTGGTGTATCATAATTACGATGATCTGATCTATCTCGATTATATATAATATTAATATAATAATATAAATATAATTTACTTAAAAACTTATGCAATATATTAATTACAAAATTAAATCTCATGATTAATTTAGGTTTTTTAAGTATATTAATCATAAATATGTTAGTGGATAGTATTTATTTAGTTATATTAAGAATATGTAATAATATTTTTTGTTTTTTTTTTCCAATCCATTTAGTTAAAACTATTTTAAAAAATATCGGTTTGTGAGATCATATAATTAGCTCCCTAAAAAAAGGAGTAATGTAAGAGAACCAATCTCACCATCCAACAATAAATGCTTTATTTTTAATTTAAATATTCTTTTAAATCGAATCATTTCTCCACAATAGAAAATAAAACCAAGCAATTAAAAATAAAGAGAATTGGGAAAATTTATAAAATAAAATAAATAAAAAAAGAGAAAAAAAATAATTATATTTAAAAAATTGGACTCACTTAAATTTTTTTTTGCAAGAGTAACTCTTTTTTTAAATTAAATTTATATAATAAATATAAAATGATATAAATATATGAATTTTGGAAAAAAAAAATGCATCTTCCTTTTTCTTCGTGTTCATTATTCTTCCCCACAATCATGCGAGCGTGACTCGATGGTTTATAAGATAGTTGTAATTTAAATTCATTGTGATCTATATCGATAAAATCATATATAATTTCTAATAATTCAATATATGTGACGTTAGATTCGATCGAAGCTTCAATTGATCTCATTGTTCTATTTCGATGCCAATACCATAAATTCTCTTTCTTGTTTGGGTTTATATTCTTCTTCCATTCATAATTAAAATATATCATTATAAATAATATTTTCACTTCCATAAAATGAAAAAAAAATATATAAAAGAAATTAGTTTTCTTAATTAAAATATAAAAATTTTAATAATACTTAATCGCTCAATATCCTTACATACCTTAAAGATATCAAACAATAGAATAATCAAAACTTCTATCATCATTATTCGATTGCTCGATACCTTAAGATTTAAAAGGTATCAAGCAATAAAGACAAAATATTCATTCTATCTACATTGCTCGATATTTTTCAGATCTCAAGATATCAAGCAATACAAACAAAGATTTTCAAGTTTTGAAATTTCAAAATTTGACTAATGTAAATAAGATTCAAAGCATTAATATAAATAAAATATAATTAATAAAAGCTTTTTAAATTTCATTTAATATTATCTATTAATAATTAAAATCAAAATTAAATTTAAAAATTTAAAATTTATCCATACAATTTTAGACTCTCAAACTTTCTATTATTTTGATTACTAAGCATCCAAATGAAAAGTAAAAGGAGATTTAGGGATCGAATTATATTACGAGCGATGAAAAACGTATTTAAAGTGAATTGAAAATTGACAAGTCGAAATGGGTCTCTAAACGCGGGCGGGAGGAAGAAGTGTTGATCTAAACGCTTTTACCATTACAATGGGAGTAATTTCATAAGTTTTCAGTTTTTATTACAATGAAGGGTATTATAGTAATTTTGATGTTTTTAATTATTTTTTTATATATTTAAAAAAAATGAATTAATATAGTAAGAAAAAAGTTTTGGTATGTTATTAATACTCTTTTTTCTTTTTTTCTTTTTATCTTTGGGTCAAACTTGAAACTACCGATGACCCAAAAATCTTCATGTTCTCTTTCTCAGAAGAACACCAGAAGAGGGAAGAAAAAATGACACAAAAATCCATGGATTTTCCGGAAGAATGCTGGGAATTGATCTTCAGCTTTCTTCCACATGAGGACGACATATTCAACAATCATTTGGAAACCCTATCTCTGGTTTGCAAGCAGTTCCTTTCAATCACAAACAAGCTTCGAGTCAGCCTCACAGTCTCTGCACTAACCGCTTCAGCTCTCTCTAAGATCATCCGGCGATTTCCACAGCTGAAGCACGTTGATCTCCAGCATTTTCATGGCGATCCCGACGGCCTTCTTCTCCTCCAGATTGCCGAGTCTGGTTTGGACCTCGAATCGCTCAACCTTTCGAATCAGAAACGTCTTCCAACTACAGGTTGCAGAATATTAGGGTTGAGGATGCAAAATCTGCGAGCCTTAAATTGCTCTAAGGTTGGATCTCTCGTCAACTCTGATTTGAATTTGATTTCCGACTATTTTCCACATCTTGAAGAGCTTGATATCAGTTATCCTAATCACATATATAGTCGAGAATCTTCATTTCGATCTACAATTTCAAGCTCTTTCTCTAGCGTTTTGACTGATTCTGGAATTATTGCTCTGTCTTCGAGGCTCAAGCACTTGCGTAAGGTAAACTTTTCTGGAAATCCGTTCGTTACTGATACTTCACTTGTAGAAGTGTCGAGAAACTGCAATTTGCTAAGAGAAATCACAGTTCGTGACTGCGATTTCATTACTGAACGGGGAATTGCTCTGGCACTCCGTCAGAGCCCTAATTTGAGATCAATTTCTGCAAATATCTTTGTGCCTGCTCCTTATGATACAAGTTTCGTTCAGTCACTCGTCTGTTTGAAAGATTTGTCTGCTCTTGATCTTTCACGTTCACTTATCTCAAATCAATTTCTATATAATCTAGCGGCAGCATGTCTGCCATTGAAGAAGCTCGTTCTTTCTCAATGTGGCTTCGAATCTTCTGCACTTTCTATTCTGTTGGATAAGAATCGATCTATAGAATACTTAGATCTTGAAGCTGCATATTTCTTAACTGACGAATCCATTAGAGATTTATCTACGTTTCTTCCAAGGTTAACTTCCATTAATCTTAGCTGCTGTTCTAGGCTGACTGATTCCACCTTATTCACACTTTCAGAAAGATGCCCCATGTTAAGTGAGATTAGAATGGGGGGAACAAATCTCGGTTCAGAAGAAACAAAAACAACTTTTATTGTAAACCCTCAAGTCAAGAATTTAAACTTGTCTAGAAACAAAAATTTATGCAGTAAGAGTATCAACAACTTTGCATACATGTTTCCGAATTTGAAGCTTCTCAAGCTGAACTACAATGTAGGCATAACGGGAGATGATATTGTACAAGTGTTGAAAAAATGCCCCAAGATTAAGCATCTGGAGATAAACCATGCTGCTAGAATTACGAATTTTGTGATCGACTTTGAACTTCCAGCTATGGAAGTACTGGAAATTAGAGGATTAAGAATCGATGATGCATTTTTGGCTATGATCGGACGAAGATGTCCTAACCTGCTCTCTCTTGGCTTATCATCCTGTGTAAATGTGAGTCGAGGAGTGGTGGAAGTGGTGAGAAAATGCAGAAGATTGAGGGAGATTGATTTGAGAAGCTGTAATAACGTTGATCCTGATTCAGTTGCTCTGATGGTGTTCTCAAGGCCGTCTTCTCTAAGAAAAATAGTTTCACCCCATCCTTGTTTTCCCACGGAAAGGCAGAAGAGCATCTTCTTGAACCACGGATGTCTGGTTCTTACTGAAGAAGACCTTGATGGGGATCATTAGAGGTGCTTATCTCACTTAAAATCCCACTATATTGATTATTACTCCTTGCAGTTCAATCTTCTGTATAGTATTAGTGTTGTTTGATGAATAGTATAAGATGGCTTGAAGAATAAACTGAGGAAGAAGAGGGGAAGTTAGAAACAGGTATGTGACACCGTCTAACCCTTTATAGTTTCTTTCTCGACTGTGTGAAGAAGTGATTCTTTAATGTCATTATCTTATCATTTTTTTTGAAATAATTTTTCGTGGTAACGAAGTGGATATAATTTTTTTCTATTTTATCAAACACCCTTGTTCTCAATTTATCAAATTGTAAGCCTACAAATTGATATGATAATTGGATAATAGTGGGAAGTGGGATGGTGTTGTATTCATAAAAAAAAAAACTTGTCTAGATTCTTAATGTAGAAGGTAATCCCAACTATTTGGCAACATAATCATAAATTAGCAAATAAAAAAATTTGGGGTTAAGGTTTTAACTCCTCCTGTACTCTTCTATTTGTGAGTTATTTTCATTTTAAATACTCTTAAAAGTAATTTTAACCATTAATGCTGATGATCTCACTAAATATAAAAGTTAAAAAAATTGAGATATTCTCGATTATATTAAAAGAATAAAATAAAGAGATGTTTATGATATCAATAATATGGATATTGATATGAAAGTTTAAATTCTTATATGGGATTAAAACTAGATTCAATATGTAATTTGATTGGTTAATACATATGTTATGTATATAAAAAATGTTAACGTAGAGATTTAAAATAATGTGCGAGAGAATATTTAAAAAATTAATATATATAAAAAAGATATATTAATTTAATTAATTTTAAAATATAAATATAAATTTTTATATAATATTAAAATAAAACTTAATATATAATAAATTAATTTTTTTTGTCACTAGTATAAAATATATTTATTTATATATTTAAAATAATATTATACACGAATTAAAAATATTTATTTTATATTTAAAAAAATATTTAAAAAATTAATATATAAAATAAATAAATAAAACTTTTTATTATTAATTAATTTTAAAATAGATACTTAAATTTTTAGAATGAATATCTCTCCGATGAGAGCGTGACAGCACTGTCGGAGATTGGTCTTGTTAGGCGACATGGAGCGCGTGCAGGCCAAACTAGTAAATTCCCTCATCCCTCACTCTTTTCACTTTTTCAGGCCTCTCTTCTTCCAAAACTAGAAAATGGAAGTGGAATCAAACGGAAAGTCAGTTAGCCACGTGTCTCCTATGGTGGGCCCTCAAAAGAGTACGACTGAAAAGACGAAGGAGAAAGAGAGAGAAGGATAAATTATCCCACGAGAAGATGTCAACAAAGTGCATCCACATTCCATATTCCACATTTCCACGTATAACCCCCTCCCCCCTCCCTAACCCACCTCTCCATCTTACCACCATAGCCACCAAACTCATCTCTTCTCTCTCTCTCTCTCTCTCTCTCTCTCTCTCTCTCAACTAACGCTAACTGAAACGAGACAAGGAGGAAGGTATATGATGACCGACGTTGACTGGATCAAGATGGCGCTGACCGATGATTTGGTGGTCGCTGAGCTACTGCTTCGACTCAACCAGTCTCTGCCGCTTCCGCCGAAGGCAATCTCTCCGGCTCCGTCTCTAAACGTTGACTGGACCGTCCGGAAGCCACGTTCCAGGCCGGTTCCGAGGCAACTGGAAGTCACCAAGGAAAAGGACGAGCCGACCAGAGCTAGCCCGACAACTCCACTTTCATGGAGCGGGGGTGGCGCCACCTCTGTAAGCGGTGGAGGCGATGGGTTTGAGGAGTGCAGCTGGCTCAACAAGACGGCATCGGACGGCGGCGCTAGATCTACGGTTTGTTTGCTTGCTTGCTTATATGCCTTCTTCTATTACTTTTTTTTCGTTGCCCATTTATTTGCATCCGTTTTTGCCGCTGATTCAAACTCAGTGAGTCAAGCGCGGCGTGTGTCACCGGCTGTAACTCGCTCTGAAGTTCGAGGATGGGCTTGTCTTAAATTCCTTTCGGTTTGACGAAAATGCCCATCTGGAAATCCAATATTTACGTCGATTGGGATCCAGTTCTTCTCTAATCTCTATCTTTAGGAGTTCAGTTGGAATTGTCCCATGGGGGAGAAAAATTTGGTTGGATTACAAGTTCTTTGTACGGATGGAATTTAGGGGAGAAATAATTCGATTCTAAATTTTAATAAGATATAAAATTTCGGAGAGAAATGAAAGTAAGTAGAGTGACGGAATTGTTGGATAAGAAATCTGACTTTTTAAAGAAAAGAAATAATTAACTTTCATTTTTACCCCCTAGTAGCATGGGATCACGCTATAATCCTCAGGGTTAGTCCGGTCATTCTCGGAACAATCGCCGGTTTTACCGGACGGCCACCCTTTTTTATTTTTTTTAATGTAAGCTGGCCATAATGCCCTGGCCAGTTCAGCTCACGCCTCAAGACCTTCCATCTGATGAGGTGATACTCGTTTTCTGCCCTGGGCCCCACTTCTATCTGCATGCATCTTTTCCCCCATCTCAAAATGACATAAATAGCCTTACATAAGAAAATAACGGGCCCGGCCCACGGTTGGATATTAAAAATCGAGAGGCCCACTCGAGTGCATATGAATTGGAGTTTTTAGGGAAACTGTGAAACACGGAGGGGGCCCTCAATTTAGACAGGGTGGCGTGTCTTAGTGTCAAGTGGCGAGTGGCGAGTGGGAGTTAGCACTCTAGCGTATTGTTCGGTGTGTTGTTGGAACTGTTGGTAGTGGTTGTGTGTTTGGAATACTTGCCTTTGACCGACTTCAAAAATATATGTTATCGATAAATTTCTGTTAATTTTTATATAATTATATTATACATTGTATCATATCATATTTGATTTGTGTACCTATAGATTCAATCTTATATTCTTAAAAATTTTACATTATGAAATTATGTTTTTTTTTTTTTTTTTTTTTTTTTTTTTGGTCTTAGTGGAAGATTTTAACTTATTGGAAGGATGGAAACCAGATTGTTGATTTTCATTAGATGATTAATTAATTAATTAATTTTTTTGTTTGGTGGGGACCATATAGTTAGTGGGAAAATGAACTGGTAAAATGATCTGAATCTGTTGGCTTACCAAGTAGTACCTTCCTCTCAAAGTGTTTCAAGGGTTCTTCTAATTATTGAGATAAGAGCAAAACTTGGCTATATTAAGGTGTGGTGGGGTCCACAAGATTTACTATTATTATGATTGTTAATATCATCATTATTACTAGTATTGTCTCCTCTTGAAAGGGTGTTTTAGAAATTGTTGGATTTTGGTGCAGAATGGAGTAAAGCATGAGACAATATTAACAACTACGAAGAGGCCAAGAAGGAAGAAGGTGTGCTTGTCTTGTTAATCTAAATTGTTGTCTTATTATTATCTTTTCATTAATCCAAAATTCCAGTTTCATAAGACATGAGCTTAGAACTCTTGATTCTGATCACTTTCAGATCGAGTTATGTCTTAATGCTGATTTCTTTTATTAAGTTTGTGCATGGTTTAGAATTAAGAGGGTGGTTTCGATACTGATTCGAGTAATATGTTCTAATTATTCCGTGTTGGTGACAGACACTGGTGGAACTTAAAGAGGATGAGATTTTGCTTTTGAAGGAAAGGAGACATTTGAAGAGTGTATGTTCTTTTGATCCCTATATATATATACACAAGTGGTTGTTTTTGAATTGTTCATCTTAGTCACGAAGTATTTTCCGGGTTCTTATTACAGACACTGGCTAGTTTACATCTCACTGTGGAGAAACAAAGGGCAACAAATGAAAGGTTGAAGAAATATAAGGTAAGCGCAAGCTCCTTGTCTCCTCCCGTTCTTTCGTGATTCTCATTCTTTACTTGGTGTCTATTTTTTAACGTTGCAATAATTGCCAATGATATCTCTCTTTGATGCAGCTTGATTTCAATTTAGACCAGACCATAACAATGAAACAGGCGCTGCCGGAAATAGAAAGCTCAGACACCAACGGCTTTTTATTACCGGACCTAAATATGCCGTTAGAAGACGTTTCTTGCTCGGATATTTTATATGGAGTGAGCTGATGAAGTAAAAGGTTGAAGACGAGTCTTATCCATACTAATTTATTATTATTTATTATATTGCATCTACTTTCATAACAAACCCGATCCATGTCCTAATAGCTTCCTTCATTGATTTAATTGTAAAGTACAACATATTACCACTCATGACAGTAGTGACAGTGTAGCTTGTAGCTATAGATATCCCTAACATCAATCAATTTTTACCTCATTATATAATTTATTACATTGTTTCTTTCTATACGAAATAACGTTGCCCCAGATTCTTCTTAAGATACTGTATAGTGCTACTTTGTAACTATGAGGGAGAGAGGGAGAGAGGGAGAGGATATTTGGTAGGGCAGTACGAATGAGATATTTTGTCAGTACGTACCCCTGCAAAGTTTCAAATGATAGGAAGGAAATGATATGTATGACGCATTGACAGTAGAACTATTATGTCTTTCAAATTTCTATGCATAAAACATATAACTTGAAAAGTATTACAACCCACCCACACGGCCACAAAGATTTTACCACACGCTAGCTACATATCACCTTAGATTGTACGTATAATAATATGTGGTCTACATTTTAATATACCAAAAAAGTACGTAGATAGAGAGATCTAGTTACTGTACGGAAAACAGTAAGTTGTAACATTTAGCTAACTAGTGCTAGTTCTAGTGCTAGTATTGGTAACTACTAACTACTAACTAGTTCTACAAGCTAAGCTAATCTCTCTCTTCTCTGCTGCAAAGTTGAGCATAATTACTAATTAGTCCAACACATGACTAATGGACTACACAACCTTGGTCTTATCATCACTATTACTAAACAAATGTTCAACTGAAGTAACCACTGAGCACTTGATTCTGTTCCTAATACTATTATTACCATACTTCACCTTCTTTGGTGAAAACGACGTTGTGTAATGGTCACTGGGGGAAGATGAGTTCATATTATTTTTTAGCGGCAAAACCCAAGGAATGTCGAAATTAGTCCGAGCTTTAGACCCTCTCAACCTCCTCGCGGCGGCGTCGTAGGCTCTAGCCGCTTCCTCGGCGGTGTCAAACGTCCCCAGCCAATGCCGGCACCGCCCTATACGGTCCCGGATCTCCGCCGACCACCTCCCCCACGGTCTCTTCCTCACCCCTCTATAACTCTTCTGCACCGAAACGACCTCATCCTTTCTCGTCGTTTCCTTTGACGACGTCGTTGCATGTTCGGCCGGAATATCGGTCTTGGCACTGTTAACGTTTTGCATGCGGATGACTTCGGATCGGGTCGTCCGAATAATATTTTCTGGCCAACGACTGCAGCTATTCCGTCTAAAGCCGGAGACGGCGTCGTTTGATGAGACTGATCTTCATCTTCATCGTTATTAGCTTCCGTTAAGGGAGGTAAATTTGTTCGGTTTATATTTTGGCCTGGAAACGGAGAGAGGAGTGAGAACCTGCCGGTTTGGGGTAAAAGCGCAAATGTATCGACGAGACAAAACGGTGCCGGATTGAAGTGGAAGTGGATGGGTTGCTGTTGTCGGTCGTTGAACGTGACGGAGGTGGATTTTACAGACATGCTTTATTCATCAAAAGGGATGATGAGTTAGTGAAGACCATTTAGTATATATATATACATAAAAGATGAAGTGATGTTGTAATTGGGTTGTGCAAAAGATTTCCCTAATTATTTTTACGTAGAAAGAGAGAGATATACCTGTCAATATCGATGAGACCGCAATCCCTCTCATTTATGAGCTTGTCTTTCCGATGGCAAGATCGATATACATCTTAAACTGATATTATATGGACTATGGAGGAAGAAATGACTTACAGTGTTGAAATTTTCTAAAAAGAATTTTTTTTAAAATTATTAATTCTATATCATTATATTTATATATTATATAAAATGGATCGAAATATTATAAAAAATTTCCTTAAAATTTAGCAACATGACAAATAAATAAGAAAAAAAAAATTATAATGAACTTTTTAAATTTTACATTTATTTTTCATTAATAAACTTGTTTGGTTTCACCTTCTTCAAACGAAGACTCTCGCCCTTCAGGATCATACAACTTACAACCCTTGCCACTTGAGATCACGATCGGAGCTCTTGCATACGTTCCCACCACAACCCTTCTTCAAACGAATTCTGTGTTGTCTGCGGATTGATGCTAAGGCACGCACGAAGCTTAAGAGCTCCGGTTTGCGTTGGAAAGAATCGAACGGAGAGAAGCCATAGGTATTGCCGTGTTGATTTTATCTTCCTCTCGTTGAAAAGCGTTCTAAATAGAAGTGAGTTTGTGGAAAATTTTTGAAATGGGATAGAATCTACAAATTATTAAGCGTTTTCACGAGCGCTATAGCGAAAGAAAACAAGAAAAGAAAGTGAAGTAATTGAAGATGAAGAACTAAATCGATTCTGATGCTGAAAACGTGGACGTGTTTGAGACCATGAAGAAAAATATTAGCTTAAAAATGGAGAGAATCGCTGGAACTTTATGACGCCATTAATGAAGCTCTGCCTGAAATGGCGGGTGTTTTTTTTTTTGTTTTCTTCCTTTTCCTCTTTACAGTCGACTACACGTCGTTTAACGTTCCCACGCAAATTTTTATCATATTTCAACACTAATAGGCCGATCCGTGCAATTTGCAGTGAATTACATATATTTTTTTTTTCTCTATTTCTAATCACATGATAATATTTGTACAAAATCATGAAGACAAATGATGAAGTTGTATTTAGTACATTCAAGACAGATCTTGTCTAAATGAGATAGATTTAGCAGCACCTTGAACCCCCCCTTCTGAAGTCCGAGGACAAATCTTCAACGCCCAAAAAATCCAACTTACACAAACCCACCAAAGGCTTTAACCCCCACCCACATCAGTAACTCCCAAACATTTTGCTCAACCGTAAAAGCCGTAACTTGGGAAACTGTCCGACAAGCTGCAAACCCTCATCACTAATCTCTTGACATCTCGCAAGCTCCAAGACTTCAAGAAACGGAGCCGAAGAAAGAGCTTCCATACCAACATCATTCAACGAATAGACATGGTCAAGAGCAAGTTCTCTAACTGGACACTTTTAGATCAGGACAAGAATCCCGTTAAGTGAAAACGAGGACAGCGAAGGGAACTCCCCATCCGAGAACGATATCCTAACCGATTCAAGCATGGAGCAGTTTTCTGCTACGGCTTTTAGACTCTCATCAGTTAATCTCAATTCTCAACGAGTTATTGGCAAAAAAGGGGAGAGTAAAATCAGACGGGATCCATAGAGAAATGGACCGGAGATTTCAAGCTTTTTCGGCTAATCAGATAATATCACAATCCATAGCTCCAACATACATGTCCAAGAGAATCTTCTCTAGATTCTTACATTTCCCTAGCACACAAGCAAGCCCTTTTCCCGGGCTAATTATACAATTCACCAAACTTAATTCAACATATTTTCACACGGGACACACTGCTTCTGCCATCGATCAACCGCTAACCGATCATAAACCTTCATATACCGATAATTTGAATCCACCTCAAATTGCAACCGTTTTATATTCCTCCAACCAAGATCGAGCTTGATCAAATTGCCTTCCCCTATCTCCCTACAATTCTTAATCGACAATTCTTCAAGCTTTTCGAGTTTGCCTACATACTCTAACCACTCTACACTACTAATATTCAAACAACGGATTAGGTGAAGGGCGGTAAGATTCTTACAGCCCGCGACTAGAGAGAATATTCCACGGCCCGTGATTCAAGGGGTGAAGTTCAATTTCAAGGAAGAGAGGTTAGAGCAAGAGGTTAGGTGACGTAGGCCCACGTCAGTTATGAAGGTGCAGTAGGTTAAGGTGAGGTTAGTTGGAGAAGGGTAATGAGTGGAGAGAATGAGGAGTCCTCTGTCGTCTAACTGTTTGCCTAATTTGGACATCCAGCTGGAGTAAGTTATTTCGACTTGGGATAGGTTTCGGAAACGGTTACAGAGGGAAGTGAGAGCTTCATTGGCCGGGTGTAGTCCGCAACCAACCTGGAGAAACCATCTCTGTTCCTTGTCGGAATTGTGGAGGCATTTGCATGACAAGGATAGGGAGTTTATGTCTGTGGTTCTGTTTATTCGGGTTAAGATTTCATAAACTAAGACTTCTGGTAGAACTTCCATCGCCAAAAAATGATCAAATCTGAAAAATGGGTGCAGAGTTAAAATTCATGGATCAAGATCTAAAAAGGATCGCAGTGAGCTTTTTCCAGACATATTCAAAATGTAAGATTCTCCTATTAACGGATTCAATTGAACTGGAAGAGTATATACATGTGTATAGATTCAGAGATCGAGGAACATAAAGGATTAGATTTAGGAAGAAGAAATTATCTGGAGAATTCGAAAGAAAAGGAGAAGGTACTTGGAAAGATGATGAATATCTGGCAAAGATGGAATGACGATGATGCTTAATTTAGGGGAGTGGTCGGTTTTTCAGATTCACTAACTCATTCATGCGGTTGGGATTGTCGTTTGATTACAAACAGTCAGAGTCTCGTCTCGTGCCTTGTGCTATTCTTTTTAGTTCCGACGAGGCCTGAAGGACGATTTTGTAGGAACATTTCTAGAAGGAAAAGACTGGACGGCACGTCGTTATTAGTATTCTCGACAGGATTAAGACAAGTGCTTGCTCCAACCTTGGCGACATGTCGTAAAAAATATGACTGATCTATTATAGTGTTTCATGTTTGTACAAACTCCGGTGTGGTTAAATTGCAGATAAGAGATGGACCAACATGAAAGAATGTGGATCTTCTTTGCAAAGCCTAGCTCTTTTTCCTTTGACTACTAGTCTTTGATCCCCCTTTGGTCTCATTCTTCGACGTGGCCCCAACTGATAACGGCAAGACAGAGCTGTCCTTTATTTCACTTGATATGGGTGGCTGCTCCGCCTCTTTGCCTGCTTCAAGGCGCACCATCAAATCTTTAAGCTGCGATAATGTGGAAAGATAGGTCGAATCAGCAGTGCAAACTTTTCAACAGTTTTTAGTAGATAACATTGGGAGAAACAAGCAAATAAGATAAAAAACTATGAAAGTCATGTATCACCTGTTCTTCTAAATCCTGTATTTTACCCTCTTTTGCTTGCACGGCTTTCTTCTCCCTGTAGAAAAAATGAAAAATTCAGAAGATTGAACAAGCCCATTCGCATTAAATTAAAAGTAAATGATCTTTTATCTGAAGAAAATCTAAAAAATCAAAGTGTCATAGAATCACTTTCTTAACACTTGATCTGTGATGTCCCATAATATAGGTAAAGAAAGTTACCTTGCTTCAATTTCGAATAGCTTTTTTTTCCATATCTCCTGATTTTTCAAAAGATTTTCATTAAGCTGCACGTAGAAACAGACAAACTTTCAAACATTAATTTCTAATAAGGCGATAGGAAAATTGAAAAGATAGCACGGAAACAGTTTAATCACATTGTAGTATAAACAATCAAACTGACACAAGTAGCAGAAGCATAAATACTTACATCATCAAGAAATTTCTTTTCCTTGATGCACCTATCCAATTTGGCCTGCATCTTCAGTAATTTTAGATTGACTGCCTTCTCAATGGCTTTAGAAATTTCCCTCTCGGTTTCTTCTTTGACGTCTTGCAACAATGACTCAAAATACTGCAAACACAACTGAGTACATGAACAATATGGAAAGCCTCCCTTAAATTTTAGAGCTATAACCTACAAATCCAGAGCTCATAGCCTCCTTTACATATATACCCAGTCATGTTAGGCAATGGAAAAAGGTGCTTACCAATTTTTGGTTCTCTAATTGAGAGGTGAGCAGGTCATTGTACTCATTCACAATCTGTAGTTATGAATAAACTTAAGCACCAACAATTTGGGAACATAATATTTTTAAGAGATTGATTTAATATAGGAGAACAAAGATTTTACAGCTTCTACTCTACTGTTCACAAGAGCCTCACTTATTCCAGCATCCGAACAGCCACAACTTCCACACCCATCATTAGCATGGCTGCAATGAGCATTCATCGCAACTAATTTTCCATCCGTTTTGGACTGAATTAGCCGGTGAACATAGTTGTCCCCCACATAGTCCCACACACGTTGAGTTTCCAATTCAAGAGAGTAACAATGTTGTGTTTCTTTCCAATGGTTTATAGCATGTCCTTCTTTATACCTACAACAAGATTTCCAAATTAACGGGCAGGAAATAATTCAAAATTGAAAACTTTTCCATTGACAAACATTTAAATATTGGAAAATAACAAACATTTACCTCCCACAGCCAACAAAGCCACAGATTACACAAATCCACAGATTCTCAGAGGTTTGACAAACAATGCATGTTGATTTCTCAGGCTGCTGCTGACAATAACGACACACCTGTAAAAATACTCAAGATTTTACGTATGTTCATAGGGTTTCATGATCAGCTCAGTTCACACTGTGAAGTTCAACGCTTTTAAGAAGAGGAATGTGTTATGGAGAGAGACAGGATCTTGGTCTTCTTGGATGTTATCTTATAAGAAATGACTAGAAACTGAGATCAAGCATGAAGATGGAAGGTCCAATGAAAACCTAAAAGTAGAATTTCTGAATAACCGACAACATACACCAAGACGACACGTCCACAAAATGAAAACATATACCACAAAGAATGTCCCACATACCGGACAAGATGAATCAGTCCATCTTGAAATACATGAACAATGAAAAGAATGATTGCAGATAGTTATGAGAGTTCCACCCGCATCTTGATCTAATCTCTCTGCATAAAAAGCAAGTGGATAAGTGGAAAGTAAACACAAATGAGCAAAATGTATCCAAATTAGAAGTTTCAATCAATTCAGATAAAAATAATTCTTCATCTTCCCCCCTTTTTTTGTGTTTGGGTTGGGGTGGGGGGTTGATGGCATCGTTGTAGAGATCTGAAAATGCTTCATCTTAGAAAAATGATTGATCTGAACTGCACCCTTACTAGAAAAGGATAAAGGGAGAGACAGATTAGAATCAAATGTACCAAGACAGACAGGGCATGTTGGCTGCTCAGTTGAGGTGGCAGGGGATGCCTGTGTATGTTCAATTGAAGCAGTGTATTGAACATCTACCATGAATCGAACTCGGCAAACTTCAACCTATTCATAATCAAAGATAGAAGGAGTTATATATTTCACTCAACTCAATAACAGCGGATAAACACAGTGAGAATTCCACACCTCAAGTGATGAGAATCGACTTCCATTAAAGTGCTTGTAGAATTTATCAGCAGAATCCTGACTCTCAAACCTAATCAAGATACTATATCTGTCCTCCATTCCATCTTCTCTGAACCCCATATACATGAATAGAGAGAATTGAGATGAAGTGAATATCTTAACGAGCTACAAAAAACATAAACTGCAAACTAAAAATATTATTAGAAATTGAACCTGACAATTCGCATCTCCAATATATGATGAATGAAAGAACCACAGAACTGGCAGAAGTCTGCATATGTCATATGATCCGGCACTTCAAGCACACAAGCAAGGGGCTTCCTCTCAGCCTAAGAAAAATGGACAGAAGAGATAAACGCAGCATAAACCAGAAGTCGAGGAGTAGTTCTGAAGCTTACCGGGAGATTAAAAGACGAAGCGGACGAGGACGAAGGAACGGAATCGTCGCGGAAAAGATGCACGACTCCCCTGATCTCCTCGATTCTAGGGTTTCCGGAGGAGAAATGGAAGGCTTGAGTGATGTCGGAAATGGAGGAAGAGAAAGCTAAAGATGAATCTGACGGGTTGCCGGAAATCTTAGCCGGTGTAGGCGGTCGGAAACTGCTGTCCGACGACTCTCCTCCGTCGAGCACTGCGCTTGAGCTAGTTGACATGATGGCGACTTGATTCTTGAAACGGAAGATTTGGAGTCTTGCAGGTGTTCACAAATGACAGTTTAGAAAAGCGCGGGTGAGGGAGGGCCAGATACTCTACGGTCGAGCTTATAATACATTCACCGCCATTTGAGTAAAATACTATTTTTATTTTTTTTTTTACTTTTATTTGATACCTCCCCTTTTTTTACATCACAGTTTTGAAATGTCTTCATCCGACGGCTGAGGAAACTAATGATTATAAGTCAAAGTCAGCAATTAATTTACATATATTAGACATTACAACATTTTATTTTGAAGAAGCCCCAGAAAATTTTGGAGAATATTTTTGCAGGAACAAGACTCGTACATTATTCTCATAGTTCTCGCTTAGCAATAATCTAAAAGGAAAGGTCTATAATCTAAGACTGGAAAATCAAAAAGGCTTTATAGTTTATATGATATTTGAAGGGGCCATGATATGATATCTAATCATAATTTGCTCATCATCTACTCTTTGTTCATACCGCAGCAGCAACTTGAGAATCTACGGATTTCAACACCTCCTCGCCCATTTCTATGCATCCGACAAGCTTCTGTACAAAGTGCAAAAGCGGAAGAATTCGGGACGGGGTCATTTTGAGAATTTTTTAAATCATCCAAGCAAAATATAATAAAGAAATTGACAGAGAGCTCACATTTCCAGCTGAATATATATCACCCGTTCGGAATCCCTTGTTGAGGGTATCGAGAACTGCATTCTCAATTCTCTTGGCAGCCCTTTCTTCGCCTAAGCCATACTTGAGAAGCATAGCCGTGCTAAGAACGGTTGCTAATGGGTTTGCTTTATCCTATGTTTATGTAACACCAAGAATTTAACGGTAAAACAAACATGCTATATCTTTAAATGATATAATTACCCATGTCGGGTCAACTAACCTGTCCTGCAATATCAGGAGCCGAACCATGTATGGGTTCAAATAGTCCAGGTCCCTGATCAAATAAATAACTTTAGAAAGGATTCCAGAAGTTTGTACCCAAAAAAAAGAGGGACAAACAGACTTTCCTTACCGATTCACCCAGACTAGCAGAAGGAAGCATTCCGATGCTTCCAGTGATCATGGAAGCCTCATCAGACAGAATATCTCCGAATATGTTGTTTGTCACGATCGTGTCGAACTAAAAAAATTATAGTGAAATTAAGTTCGTTTTTCATTTCTTAGATAAAATAAATATTTGTTTTGACCTAACCCAGAAAGAAATGTGTATTATTTTTAAGTCGAACCTGTTTAGGATTACGAACAAGCTGCATTGCAGCATTGTCAACATACATGTGGGAGAGTTCAACGTCTGGATATTCTGAGGCTATAGCAATAACCCTTTTCCTCCAAAACATTGATGCCTTGCACAAAGACAAGCAAACATAATAATTTGCTAGACTACTATTTACTCTGTAAAAATACCTTCAATCCCAGTCCAACCCTCATAATCATCATAAAGAGAGTGATGATTGATAAGAAATTGGAATTACCTCCAATACATTTGCTTTGTCAACAGAGCAAAGTTTTCCATTCCGTTTCCTAGCAGTGTCAAATGCAACCCGAGCAATGCGATCAATCTGAAGCATATACTCTTCATGGTCAAAAAATGCTCACAGAAAATCCCACGATACAAAAGAATTGAAAGCAAAAAGAAAGAAAGACATATCTAGAAACACAAATACAATTACATGGAGAAGATCACATGAAATTGAAAACTACCTCATGGCCAGCATAAACTTCAGTGTTAAATCCAATCTCTTCGCCATTTTCATCAGTGCCAAATCCCCTCGGCTTACCGAAATAAATACCTGTTTCCATAAGAGAAGCACACTGAAAATATTCACACACGACTGCAAAATGAAGTAGTCTACACTTTTCGGATGGGAATAGACTGACCTCCTGTAAGTTCCCTTACAACCATCAGATCAACACCTTCAGCAACCTCCTTCTTCAAAGTTGATGAGTCGACTAACTGAAATAAGTAACAAGGAAATAAAGACATCATCAATTTATCAAGCACGATAATATATAATGTCTAGCACTTCACAAAGAGAAGAACAACGATGGACAACAATCACATTAGCATAGTATTACTGATTTCTGTAAAGTATGCAGAAGTAAAAGATAATAATACCTGGGGCAAAACAGTAGCAGGTCTCAAATTTGCAAACACTTTAAGGCCTTCTCGGAGCTGAAGCAGGCCGGTTTCCGGCTTCAAATGTTTTGGATTAGTATCCCATTTATATCTTCAAAAAGGATAACAAGTATTTCATCACACATAATTCCAGAAATTTCTTATAAGAACAATAATTCTTCAGGAATGTAAGAAACGCTACCCTCCAATTGCTCCAAGAAGAACAGCATCTGAGCTCTTTGCTGTAGAAAGAGTCTCTTCCGGTAATGGAACTCCCGTCAAATCCAGTGCGGCTCCACCCATAGGCATCTCCTTGAAACTAAACTCAATCCCTAGATTTAAGGAAAAATTGACAGTAGCAATACAGAAGAAGCTGGTTCAAAATGAAGGAGCTTGAGTGAGAAGGATCAGCGAAAGAGAATGATATAATATACCTTCAAGAGAGGCAGTGAGGTTAAGGACGTTTTTCGCGACGGAGATGACTTCAGGTCCGATTCCATCACCTGGAAGAAGAGTAATGGTGTACCGTTTAGCGGAGGGAGAGGTGGCGGAGCAGCTGATTCTAGTCGATCTAGGGCATTGTTCGACGGAGAAGATAGGCCGCGGAAAAACCGGCGCGAAGGACTTAGCTTTGAGTTGCGGAGCAGCCGCCATTACAAGAACACGAAAATTTGGATGAAGCAGAACCAACAAATCACTTTCTCAGTTCTCACCGCATCTTGTTTCTCAGCCAAACACGACAATTTCTACAGTAATGTATCACAGAACGACATGTCGTTAAATTCAAAAACTAGTATACGAGTTAAAATAACATTTTTACCCTTGACGAAGCCATGGAATCAGTCCCTTTCGCTTTCGCCATTTCTGAAAACCTCCTCAGAAGAAAATGCTTCATTCAGTTTGCTCTCGTCGTTTCGTCAAGCATTTTCTTCTTCTCTCTCGCACCAAATTCCTCATTTCTCCACCTTCTCAATGTTTCTCAACCAACCCGGGTTCGATTTTCGACCCGGAAACTCCACCGGACCCGCCCAATTTCAACCCCGCCACAGTCAGGGAAACCCTCACTTCATATTGCAACGACTGGAAGCGCGCGTACGAGTTCTTCACCTGGATTGAATCCGAATCCAAATCCCAATCAAAATTCAATCACACAACGGAAACTTTCAATCGCATGATCGATATTTTAGGTAAGTTCTTCGAATTCGATCTTTCATGGAGTTTAATCCAACGCATGAAACAGAATCCCTCTTCTTTTCCGGACCATACTACATTTCGCATACTGTTCAAGCGTTATGTATCTGCGCATTTAGTTAAAGAAGCCATAGATTGTTACGAGAGATTAGACGAATTCAATCTAAAGGACGAGACTTCTTATTGTTATCTCATCGATGCTCTCTGTGAGTATAAACATGTGGCTGAAGCTCAAGAATTGTGCTTTGGAAAAGGAAATGATAAAAATTTGAGTACTAAGGTCTATAATATGATTCTTCGCGGTTGGGGAAAGATGGCGTGGTGGAGTAATTGCAGAGATTTTTGGGTAGAAATGGATAAAAAGAATGTTCATAAGGATTTACATTCTTATTCTATTTACATGGATATCGAATGTAAGAGGGGAAAACCATGGAATGCTGTGAAATGGTACAAGGAGATGAAGAGGAAGGGGATTAGGTTAGATGTCGTGGCTTACAACACGGTTATAAGGGCCATTGGTTTGTCTCAAGGGGTCGATTTTGCAATTAGGGTCTTCCGAGAAATGAAGGATTTAGGGTGTGAGCCGGATGTAGCGAGTTATAATACAGTTATAAAGCTTTTGTGTGAAAATGGTAGATATAGGGAAGCTCATGCTTTGCTTGATCAGCTGTTGAAGAAAAAGGAAAAGAATGAAGGTAATTATTTTCCGGATGTGATCACTTATCATTGCTTTTTCAGGTGTCTTGAGAAGCCTAGGGAGATTCTTTTATTGTTTGATAATATGATTGAGAGTGGGATCCGGCCGAGGATGGATACGTATGTGATGATAATGAGGAAGTTTGGGAGGTGGGGGTTTTTACGGCCAGTTTTTACGGTGTGGAATAAGATGGGGGAACTTGGGTGTAGCCCGGATGAGTCGGCTTATAATGCTTTGATCGATGCTTTGGTTGATAAGGGTATGGTCGATTTGGCTCGGAAATATGACGATGAGATGTTTGCTAAAGGTCTTTCGCCTAAGCCCAGAAAAGATTTGGGGACAAAGCTCGAGCTATGACACTTAAAGAAAGTTGATCTGACTCTTGGACTGAATTTCAAGTGAAAAGTTGAGCTGCTTACACCTCAATAAAATTAACTGTATGATCAGTAATTGAGAGCTTGAAGATGTTGTTCATTCAAGCTTCAAGCATTTTTCATGCACTTGGAACTAAATACACGACGTTTGTTTGTTGTTCTAATGAAAATGGAAATTTAGTGAACTGACATGAAAGCTGAACGAGGTTGTCGTTCCTTAGTGCAGCTCCTTCCTCGTACCAGCATAACTATTTTTCGTTTCTTACCTAAATGTACCAAACTGCAGCATGTATCCAGCATATGCTTCATCGACGAATATTAAATTCTGTCTCTATTAATATTCAATTATTTAATCGCTCTAGCCGGTGATGACATTACTGTAAATGTTATTAAATTCCCATGAGAAAACAGAACAGACAGAGATGGAGGAAGGGACCGTCCAGTCGTGAGGCCAAAAGTATTCATTCACAACATGACAAATATACCCACACCTCATGCCTGTCGCCATTCAATTTGCTTGCTTCCCAATTCCCATCATACCGAACACGACAAACTTTCTCGACTCTGTGTCGATCCGATCACATTTTTCCTCGATTCACACCATTCATGTCGTTCACCGTCCCTCCTCAAAATCCCACTTCCTGCACTTTCCTTTTTTCCTTTTCGCTTCATTTTCCTTTCTTTTATTTTCTTATCCGGCCGTCCAACCAACCAACCAACCAGTCTCAAACGGTTTCAAATCTTTTGAGAGATTCCCAACCTGGTACTGAAAGCGGGAAGCAGGCCACCATGGGTGGGTCCAGCAGCAAGTCACCATCCTGGAGTGGCTAATGATATTGGAGAAAGCGTGGGTCTACTTCCTGGTATCGCCTGGAATAAGTTCCCTCCCTGGGCTGTTCTCCTTGTTGACTGAGTTTGTTGCTTCTTCGGGTATGGTGTTATTTGGTTCGCTGCTAGTCAGACTGTCCCCAATTTTCCCTATTGGCTGGTCAGCTCTCTCTCTCCCTCACGCTTTCTGATTTGAGCTTGAACTTGATTGATCTATAGTGTTCTTAACCAGATTTTGATTTGTTTTCTTTTTCTGGGCTTTTGTGGAATCGTCTTATTTTGAATTCTTACATGGAAAATATGGTTTGAAAATTGATTATTGTGTATAAAGTTCCGTTCTTTGGATGATGTTTCATGAGTTTTGGTCTGCATAGTGTCTGCGAATTCTAGCGTTGTTATGTTATCAGCTGTTCGTATCAATAGCTCTTTTCGATGAGATTATCTCTGGCTTTGTTGCTGTATACTTAGTTTATATGCATAATCTAAATGGTTGTAGGAAAGAAAAATATGAACTTAGTTTATATGAACTTTTGTTTTGATAGTTTTTACACTGATTAATTCATCTGCCATATTTTTTCACAACATTGCCTTTTGTTCCAGTCCCATGACAGCTATGGCTCACACTGTCTCGCTACAAACAGCAACGCATGGTTTTGGCCCCCTGTCCTCGTAACCAACATGAGAAACTTCCCTCTCAGTCAAGGGACAGTTGCTGGAATTCTCAAAGGTTATATTGGCCTTAGTGCCAGAGTATACACAGTAATATACACCATAATCCTCAAAGATTCTGATGTAGAACTATTACTATTCCTCACGATAGGAATCCCCGTCTTATGTTTAGCCATGATGTTTTTTATCCGACCCTGTACTCCGGCTTCTGGTGAAGATTCTTCGGAGCACGTCCATTTCCTCTTCATACAAGCCGCTAGTATTTTACTAGCCATCTTTATTGTGTTAGCCACTGTCATAGAAGACACAATATTGATAAGTGATGCCGTTTCTTATACATTGGTTGGGATCATGATTGTACTAATAGCCCCACTTGCAATCTCTGTCAAAACGACACTTTTTCCTGGGAAAAATAAGACGCCGGGGCCCACGTGCTGATTCCTCGGACCCTTTGGTTATGGATCCGTCGTTGACACCATCTTCATCTTCAGCCATGCTTGGGACTTTTCATGAGAATGAGTATACTTCGGATGTGGATACCTAACTTGCTGTGAGAGAGGGGGCGGTTAAGAAGAAAAGGAGGCCAAAAAGAGGGGAGAATTTTAAGGTGAAAGAAGCTGTTATCATGGCAGATTTCTGGCTTCATTGGTTCGTTTACTTTCTCGGGGTGGGTCCCGGCATAACTGTCCTTAATAAATTGTCTCAAATTGGAGCTGCTTCTGGCATCAATGACATGACGATACTACTGGCTTTCTTTAGCTTCTGCAATTTTGTAAGCCGGTTCAGTTCGGGAACTCTTTCCGAGCAGTTTGTAAGGTTAGTAGTTGGTAGTGAGGAGCGGTAGAGTAGAGATGACAAATCTGTTTCGTATTTTTGTTGTGTGAATGTTATGTTTCTTGTGATGCAAATAGTAGGGAACCATCTTTCAATCTGTTTCGTAATGTTATGTTTTGTTAATGCCTTTGTTTTAATTTGTAAAATTCAAAATAATCAAATGTATGATTTTATTAAAAACGAATCAAAATTAATCTTCACCAATCAAAAGATAAAATAAAAATTATCATTTTCATTCTCGGAATCAACCCAAACATACCACTAAACTTAAGAAATTACTTAATAGATTATGTAAACAGAATATCTTTAACATGAACACTAACAAAACTTTGCGTATTTAGTAGGACAATCTTACCTTATGACAAGAAGTAAAAGCGAGATTAACAAAAGGGCGAGACAATGTCATTACTAAAATACAGACCTCCCTTGGCCCATGAGAACTAAAGTTTGCATCTTTGCCTGGATCACCACTCAATAAAGATCTAAAACAGAATGCACAGTCTTCACACTCACTCATCCTAGAAAAAACTATCAAGAACAATTAAATTAAAAAATATAATAATAATAATAATAATAAAAACAAGAGTAATTCATGTGGGTTTCAAATCTTGAAACATGGTATCCCATCTGATCTCTGCCACGCCAGATGCCCAATACCCTTTACCACAACCATGATCATCATCATCTGCACCGTCCATTTTCCCTTCTTTTCGAAGATCGTAAACAACAGGCACCATTAAAGGACTTCCATTAGTAAGCAACAACCTCTCTGGGTTATTATTAATGTTATAGTTATTATTACTACCAGCCATCATCATCATCTTCTTCTTCTTACTCCTCTTCAACAAATCCCCACTCAAACTCGTACTATGTCTTGTCGGAACGACAACAATTGCTCTGTCTAGATCTCTACAAACCAGACCACGCAAGTACTCTTCAAAACTCCTCTTTGTCCTCTTGATCGCGACCAGAAGCTTTGTAATGGGCGTCTTCTCTGCTCTTCTCTTTTCCTTCTGGTGTTTTCTCGCCAGCTTGAGGATCTCTAACCTGTGCTTGGCTATGGATATGCCCATACTCTGTAAAAATTCGTGGTTAAAGAAGACAATGTCTTCTTCTTCAAGCTCGTTGTGGGAGAAAACGACGCCGTATTCGTACACGAGAGATGGGTCTAGGCCTGCTTTTAGTAGCCATGAAAACCAATCCATGGAGGAGGAGGAGGAGGAGGAGGAGGAGGATAAAAAGGAGAAGTAATTAAAGTGTACGAAATGTAAGTGAACAAAAGTGATGGGTTTTGTTTGTTTATAAATATAGACTTGTAAAAACTTTAATAATAATTGTTTAATTAAATGATAAATTAAAAATAAATAATATGTGGTGTGGGGCCCATAGGAGGTGTTTAAAGAGGTGGGTCTTAAAGATAATTGTGAATTTTTGGAGGCATCAATCACGGCAAGGAGGGAGAATAGTGGGAAAATTTGTTTGAATTAACTAGTCATAGTCAACGATTCAAAGTTTGGATTTTTCATGTGGGTTCTTGGTTTAAAGTGTAAACAAAAAGCAAGCTATACCTTGATTGTTACCAAAGGAATGAATGATTTACAAGATGATTTCTAGCAAGGGTTTGTTTTTTTAAGGTTTAATAAGTCTTACTTAGAAGTTAGAGCATATTGGAAACATACTTGCCCTAACTAATTTTTAACAACTCACACCGGCCATTGCATTGATTAGCATGATTAGATTGTTTAGATGCAAAGGAACTTCTTCCATTGCTATTGAGCAAAACTATTGATGTATTAACTTAATACTCTAAATATATAAAGTAAATTAGATCATTCGGTGATTAAAGTTATAGATGATTTATATAATCAAGTCGATAAAATAAGTTTTTTCCGTACGAAGATGAAGAAGAAGAAAAGTATAGAAAGACATGTAATGCACAAATTTTCAAAGAGATTGAGAAAGATTAATGTAGATTTGCAAATGAATGTGTAATTAGATTAAAGTAATTAGAGGCAGACATACTTGACTACTTTGTTTAAAAGTTATTGGCATGCAAAGTTACTTGATTTGTTAGGGGTGGACACATATGGTTGTCTCTTTTGTTGAAAATCACTATCCAAATATGATTTTTTTATTTTATTTTATTTTTCTTATTTAATTTTCCTTTGGATTGAAAGTCTTTCAAAGTTAAAAGAACTTTGAACAAGTAGTCACGGATGAGAATATTCAGTTGACAGTTGAAATCATGTACACATTGTTCTTTTGTATCGAGTACTAACAGTTAATATGGTTTGAGTGTAACATGTAATAGATAGATACCTAACTAATAATAGTGTCGGTTAGAGTTTAAACAAAATCATTAACCAGAAGACTATACCTTCAATCGATACAAAAAGACAACTAACTAACAAGATTTGTTTTGATCTTCATTTTTCCACTGCTAACCTCTCTAGTTAATTACATTTTTGGAGTAGATGATAATCCACTTAATTTTATAATTAAAAAAGTTTAATTTTATCCAAATTATTAATACATCCGCAATCACAATACAAAATAGTTATATCAAAGTTTGCTCTCCTTGTTCTACTAAGCACATGACTTTGTTCTTCATCATCGTCGTCTTGTTATTTGCTTGCATCCGGTGAACCGTCGGTATATGATCACGACCAACACCCATATCTAAGTATTCCATGATCATCACTTCAACCTTCTTTATCAGAAAAATATAGATTGATTGCGGGGTAAAAATAGTAATGATCTTTTTCTAATTACATGACAATTATACAAATAGGAAGAGAATGAAAAGGCTTATTCTAAAGCTTAACATGTCTCTTTTTACGTATGGGTGTATAAGTTTTCAAAGGTTAAAGACTAATCGCCTCCGGCCTTAAGAATTATACAGTCCGACCACGACATAAAATGTCGTCATAATAAGTTTATTCAGATGGAGCTGTTTGGTCTTCATAAGTCAAGTCCTACTCGGATTGATTACTATTGGCCCAAACTGGTCTTGTTAACTTATTTCATGGGTTAGAGATTGTGGTCCTGCACTGAAATTTCAAAGCAATGGAAGTTGAAACAAGATGATTCGCTTGGACCAACCCAAGATTCACGATATATGGCTAATCTATAGAAATCATTTTGGAGCAAACTTGAATTTTGAATTTGAGGGAAAAAAAATGCAACCGACCTCGAACCTAATTGGGCCCAGTTTACTCTATATTCGTCGGATCGGGTCGGAACTTTACTTGAAGCAAACCGGTAAAAAACCGTAGACCTCTTCCCGCCTCGCCCGATACGACTCTGAACTCTTTCTTTCTCTCGCGCCACTGCGAAGTTATTCTACTTCTCCAAGCTCTGAAGCTTTAGTTTTTCCATCACGGCGCACTATGTTCGATGATACATCGTCTTCTCCTTCACTACCGCTCTCTCTCGACTCTCCCTCTCCGACCACAACACAAGCCCAAACCTCATCATCTCCTCTACCGATGCAACCAAACTATACAACGTCTTGCCGAACTCGGCCGGCTTACAGACGCACGCAAGGTGTTCGAATCCATGTCTCAAAGAGATCAAGTCTCTTGGAACATCATGATCTCGGCCTACACCAAGAACGGGCTTTTACACGAAGCACAAACGCTCTTCAACGCGTTTCCAGACAAGAACGTGAGGACCTGGACTATCCTAATCGACGGGTATGCGAAGAATGGGCTTATAGATGAAGCTCGCAAGGTTTTTGATTCGATGCCGGAGCGTAATGTTGTTTCTTGGAATGCTATGGTTTCTGGGTATGTACGAAACGGGGAATTGAGGTATGCCCGAAAGGTGTTCGATGTGATGCCTGAAAGAAACATGGCGTCATGGAACTCCATGATTACTGGTTATTGCCATTATGGAATGGTGGCCGAAGCTCGTGAGCTTTTCGATTCCATGGAGGAGAAAAATGCTGTGTCTTGGTTGGTTATGATCTCTGGGTATGTCGAGATAAGTGAGTATATAAAAGCATGGCTCATTTTTTCTACAATGTTTAAGAATGGTGTAAGGCTAGAACAGTCTACATTGGTCATTGCTTTATCGGCAGTAACGGGTTTGAATGATTTGAATTTGGTTAATTGTTTTAGGACTGTTGCTATAAAAACGGGACATGAAGACGATGTTCAAGTGGGGACAGCAATTTTGAATGCCTATACAAGAAATGGGAGTTTAGAACTTGCACGTGAATTCTTCGAATCAATGCCAGAAAGGAACGAATACTCATGGACAACTATGATATCATCATTTTCTCAATGCAATAGAATAAATGAGGTCATCGAGTTATATAAAAGAAATCTCCAAAAAGATGTCTCAATACAAACAACAATGTTGGCTGCATTTGCTCAAAATGGGAGGATCAATGAGGCTAGAAATATTTTCAATCAGATTCCGATTCCAAATGTGGTTGCTTGGAATGCTATGATCACTGCATATGCGCAGAATGGAATGCTTGAAGAAGCAAAACCTATGTTTTCTAGAATGCCTATAAGAAACTCTGTTTCCTGGGCAGCCATGATTGCAGGGCTTGTAGAAAATGGACAAATCGAAGAAGCTTTATGGTTATTTTCTGAGCTTCATATGTCAAAAACTGCTATAACCCATTCATGTTTCACCAGTGTTCTTTTTGCCTGTGCAAATATGGGTTGGGCTGAGGCAGGTAAGCAAATACACTCACTCACTATTAAAACAAGGTCACAGTTTAACTCATTTGTTGGAAATGGGTTGATCTCTATGTATTCAAAATGCAAAAGGGTTGAAGATGCATCTCAGGTTTTTAGTACAATGAAAGTTAAAGATACTGTTTCTTGGAACTCTCTTATTTCTGCATTTGCAGATAATGACATGTTGGAAAACGCTCAGAGAACTTTTGACCAAATGCCAGAAAGGGATGTGGTCTCTTGGAATACTGTTATATCGGGTCATGAGAAAGCTGGAGAAGGATTTATTGCCTTTGAGTTGTTCCTTGACATGTTATGCGATGGATTGAAACCGAATCAGTCAACATTTACTACCCTTCTTCTCATTGCTCGTGCTTCACATAAAAATGCTCCTAAACTTGGTCCTCAAATCCATACCATGGTAGAAAAACTTGGATTCAGTTATTGTTTGATAGTTTCTAATGCTCTCATGACAATGTATTTCAAGTGTGGTAGTAATCTAGATGGGCTTCGCATTTTCGAATTGATGTTTGTCCGGGATATAATCACATGGAATGTAGTGTTAGATGGCTGTGTACAAAATGGACTGTTTGAAGAAGCCATTACAGTTTTCGAACAAATGGAAGGTTCCGGAGTTTTGCCTGACAAGATAAGTTTTCTAGCAATTCTACGAGCTTGTAGCCGTGCGGGATTCGTAGATAAAGGATGGGACTATTTCAATTCCATGCAGCCAGATTACGGGATTACCCAGTCAGCAGATCATCATACTTGTATGGTTGATCTCCTTGTGAAGGCTGGAGAGGTTGAAGAGGCTGAAAAGCTAGTTACTGCCATGGAAGAATCCATGGGAGAAAGGAAGGAAATTGATGAAAAATAAGTATGATGAGTGGCTCACGAACAAGGAATTTGTTATAGCAAAGAGAAATTTTTCAAGGAATTTTATTTCTTTATTTATTTTTCATTTTATCAATTGTAAACTTGAATTTGATACAATCTATAAATAACAGGTCTCATTTCAGGACTTATCTTCATTTTATTGATTAAACAAGTACTGATAGAATTAAGAATATAGGATTAAAGATTTGATAATATGCAAAAGAGACTAAATATAGTCTTAATAAAGTTTAAATTGGTAGATAAGTGATTGGTGTAAATAAAGAATAGGCCGTTGAAAATTTGATGAAGGTGATAAAAAAAACAGCCTATAACTTGAATTGGACAATAATATGTGAAAATATAATATAACTTAAAAAATCTGCAATCATATAACTGATTTAAAAAATAACGAGAATGAACTTAAATGATAATGATGATCGATAACAGAAGCCAGCCATATTTGATAACACATGCATAAATTTTTTTTCTGATTTCACTAACCAGAAAAGAATTTTTTTTCTTTTTTTTTTATGGACAGATCATCTAAAAATGAAGTATATGTCCCCCCCCCCCTTTTTTCCCAAATAACGAAGTATATGTCCGCAAACTGTAACAGATATCTTCCTATCTAGAACAAGAAAATACAAATAGAATATTTAAAAATAAAAAAAAACAAGCAGTATGATATCTGCTTTATTATACAGGTAGAAGAAAACTACAAGGGAGTAGCATAATTTCCAATAAGAATTTCTCTCAAGAATCAATCAATATAACTTACTCGTGTCACTTCTGCTGAGCCAAACTTTATACAGAGTCCAGTCCAGCTCAATCAAATCCCCCCTTCTCTCAACTATCAAAAACTTCCATTGCAGCATCTAATCATTCCTTAAAACACTTTCTTTTAGCCCATGACTAGTCAGCAGAATCACCGAGAACCCATGAGGAATAAATACGATTATTCCGATTTGCTGTTAAAGCTACAGACATTTCCAACCGTTCCGACGATCCCAACTACTACTGCCAAAACAAGCATCGACCAAGACAAGAACCTTTCAGGAAAACTCAGAAGCTTTAGACCCTCCCTACTACTTATCTTCAATGCAATAAGTGATGGAAAAATAAACCCTAGAGAAACAGCAGTGGTTGCCCCAGTAAATTTAAAGGCAGTCCAAATATTTGGAATCATAGTAGACCCGAAATAAATAAGCCCCAAAAGAACACCTGTCAAGATCAAACACCTCTTCCTACTTTCCGAGAGTGGAGGAGATTCCTTAAACAACAAGGAATCCACTGTTTGCCTTAATGAGAAATGCACCACCGGAAAAACAAGAACCAGATGAAGAATGTAACCAACCCGGACAACATAGTTCAAAGCCGAACTAAATCTTATTCCAAGATTCCGGTCAAAGTTGGTCAACACATCGGATTCGGTATCTTTTCCGAAAAGTAAATACCCGGAAATTGCAGTTAGAGCATAGACCACAATGCAAACAATAGTAGTTATTCTACCAACTCTGTTCATCTTTTGAGGAGATCTCCCTTCAAGCTCATTATAAATAGGTTGAACATTAAAGTGACAAACATAAGCATTAGTCATAATTGGTATCACTACAAGTAAGTCCAGGATCGCCTTTTTCGACCCCAAATCCGGGCCCATCCTTGGATTTTCAATTTTCCCCTCAAAAAGCTTTATGGAAGCAATTGCACAAGCAACTACCACGAAGATAACAGCAAGAGCAACTGATGCAGCAGAAGTCAAGCTTAAAGAATCTATCTTGTCCAAGGCACAAAGTGGGGCGAGAAAAACCACCACAACAGCTAAAATCACAAGCTTTCTATGATCCCATATACCATTTCCCAGCCATTGATCGAAAACTCCAATATGATGAAGCGAACCGGACATTACATCACCCATAATGATCAAGTAAACGACTAAAACACCAGCATTGTTTATGATTATACAAATTTCTGATACTACCCTCATGGTTTTTCCCAATGCATATTGGACAACTTCTCCATAAGACTCCGCCTTGCATAAAACTGAAAACCTAACCAATAATTTGACGCTTATTTCAGATAAAAGGCCCATCAAAATTATCATGACAAACCCTAGGACTAATCCAAGCACCTTCATGGTGGCGGGTAGGGCCATAATTCCGGCACCTATAATTGATGTGGTCAGGTTGAAAACGGCACCGGAAATTCCGGACCCAGTTGAGGGGTTTTCGATTTTGAGAGCGTAGTTGTCGATATCATCAAAATCATCTTCGTGGGAATCGGTATTATGAGATTCTATAAGACCTTCTTCATCAAGGGGGACGGAATTAAGATGGGTTTTGTGTAAGGATCTGAGGTTTTGTGTATCGGTATGGGATTGCAATTCTACGTATCTGGTCTTAGCAGAATAATTGCTATCCATCTTGACGCATATAATAAAAATTAAAACTTTATGGTGAAAAACAAGAAAATGAAACAGTAATGTGCAGAATTTGAAAGAAAAAAAAAATCTGTCAGATCTAGTGAAGAAAATGGATTAAAAAAAAAACTTACGATCGATGATGGAGCGATCAAAAATTGAAAGTTTTATTCTTTCTGGGATTGATCCAAACTCCAAAAGGGGGAAGAAGAGTACACCTAGATTTCTGGGTCAACTACTTGTAATCGTTTTTCTCCTTCGCCAAAATTGGAAAGCGAGAGGAAAATTATTCATATTGTATTGGGATGAAAAAAATATGATTTTTATTTTTATCTTTTTCCTTTTCAAATCATACGCTTGTGCCACATTTTTTGCTACGTTTTGTTTCGTGTAGATAAAGTTTTATTTTTTCCCCTTATTTTTAATACACACTTAATTGCTAAGTAAAGCTTTTGATTTGGATTTTGGAGCGAGATTTGCGAGGTGAAGTTAGATTATGGTTTAAAATTTGAAATGGAGAAAAATCAAAGATGTACATAATAATATTACTATATAAATTCACTTTTTTTACCTTACTTTCAATTTTCTACAACTTCCCCCAAATGGAACACAGTTTATTTAAGAATGATTATATAATATTAAAAATAATTATATTATTTAAAGACTCGTTCATCCACGATTTATAAACACCTTCATAGAGAAATGGAGGGATGATGAGAGGCCCACAAAGCCCGTGAAGGAAAAAGACTTGATGAATGAAGGAGGATAAGAAGTCCAGGCCCAACTGGAAGACGACAATTCAATCTAAGAAGAAGAAAAGGACATCACAACTTGAGGTAGCTCCAAATTTTTTATTTATTTATTTATTTTTCAAAATAAATCATCCTATGACTATTGACTAACGAGTGCATAAAATTCTCCAACATATAAATCATATATATATATATATATATATATATATTATAAGAAAATTAATAAAATAAGAAAAAAAAAAAAAAAAAAAAAACGTTGAAATTTTGATTGGCCCATTATAATAATGGGAAGAGGACTTCGGCCTAAAACAAAATTCATAATAACTTGGGAAAGAGACAAACTCGTCACCAAACAGACCACGTTGGACACGTGGCTTTCTCTTGTTTAATTATAGACCCTCAAACATGAATCATTCAGTTTTTTTTTAGAATGTCTTTGTGGGCCCACGTGAAAAGCCCACTTACTCATCATCCGGTCCCAGCATTAGGCTTAAAGATCCCAGCATGGCGAAAAGGCGCGTCTAAAACTAGCGCGTAAAGCCCACTTTTTTATTAATATTTTTCTCTCTTTTATCCAAAAGAAAACGAACGTTTGGTTTTCTCTTTCAAGGGTGCATTGGTATTGGGTGGGGTCACATCAGAATTAGTGGCATACAGGCTAAATTAACATGTGGGTCCCACCGTAGCTGACCCCCACCGTAGCTGACCCCCACCTACCCAAACTTCACGCGAAATGATATATTTTTATCGTGATTATATCATTGTATGATATTCATGGGAGAGGTTACGAGATTATTCAGACAATAGAGATATGATGTGTAGCGACGACACTGCTGTATTAATAAATAATTTATAATATATGGATCAATTTTAATAATTTCTCATAATTTATATTATTAATATATATAATTTTTTTAGAAAAAGTTGACTTTTTGAGAGAGTTTCATAGAATAAAACAAGGAAGGGTGATACACATCATTTTTCAAGTGGAGAGGCTTAGTTAGATGCTGGGCTTAATTGAGAATGAGGCACTTACGAAAATACATATAGAAATGAATAAAGTAATGAAGGGACTAAATTGAAAGTAAGATGAGTATTGTGGAGTGGTGGAGAGGCCATCCTAACATTGAAACATGAGATAACGACAATAACCCAAGACCGAAGGGATCACATCTATTTCATTCATTAAATTATTCAAATTATTTTTTTATTTTTTTTCCCTCTTATTTTTTTTATTTTATTAATATTGAATATATTTTTTTTTCTCTTTATATATATAAAATATAATATAAAATTATTTATAAAATTAGTAATTTAAAAATATTATATAATATATTATTTAAAGAATTTAATAATTAACGGACAGATGATTTCATGAATTCCACCCCCAATGTCAGAAAAAGACAAGTCCGCAACAACTTCCTTTACATGCCTGATTAATGTTCAGTCAATTTCCCGTGATATGTCGGGGTAATTTGGATCTTTATCGTATAAGATTCTCAAACTGTTTGTTAATGAATCTCTTTCAATATCTCACATTGACAATTGCGCCTAAATTTCCACAAAAAAAAGCCTCCGCAGTCTGCACCAATCAACGTGGAAACTCTCTCTCTCTCCCTGACTCTATCTTCATCTTCTCTCTCTAAATTTATTAACGTGAACGTGTGATGGGGATGGGAATAGCGACGGAGAAGTAGTAGATGTGGAGGTAGAGGTAGAGCGGCGGGCATGGGTAACCGGGTAGACCCGTATAGGCATCATGTCATTGTACGGATTTTAAAATAAGAATCCGTATTAATTATTATAATTTTATGTATGGATAATTTTTAATATCATATTCATTCGTAATAAAAACAAAATTTATGCGGCGGTAAAAAGAAAAAACCATCCCACAATCCACATGGATGACAAGGTATAAAAGTGGTCCCCACATTGAAACAGAAACTGGAGTTTGTTTCGTCAAGGTCCGTGTTGGGATTTGTTTCTTTTCAAAACCATAAAATTTGTTGTCCCGGGGGGGGGGGGGGCCTCTCAGCGTCTGGTAATCAAACTAATAAATAATATTTGTTTATATTTAATAAACAATTTTTTGTTGAGTTTTATTTTGTATTAATAATTTTTATGTGGAAGTTTTTTTTTTTTTTTTAATGATCGGACTTTAATTTATTATTTAATTTAATTATTTATCTTTTATTATTGAATTTGATTATATAATTCTTATATAAGTTATTTATAAATTTTATTTAAAAATAGATCAGATATTTTATTAATTAAGTTGTAATTTTTTTTTATCTTTAATATATAATATATTCTTTAAAAAAATAAAAAAAATATATATATTTTATATTTAATTATAAATATTAAAAAATAAATTAAAATTACAAAATTAAATATATCATATAATTTAATAATATTTATATTTTAATATTTTAAAAATATGAACTTAATAAATTAAATTTTATATTTAAAAAAATATATAAGAAAAAAAATTATATAAAATCTTGACTAAGTTAAATTTTAAAAGAATAAAAAATCTAAATATTTATCTCAATATTCAACACGTAACGTGTTCAAAAGAATTATGAGACTTTCTGAGATTTCTCAATCAATTTAAACTACGTCACAATTATATTGCTATTGCTCTACTATCATGGTCACGTGATCTAATTAATATAATTAAACTATGTCACAATTATATATTTATATAATAAATAATATGATCAATTAATTTATAAAATATATCCCTCTTATATAGTCAATGAAACAAGGGCCTGGATGGACCAAACAAAAAAAAAAAAACAAAAAAACGAAGTTAATTAGGACAAAGGGTATATTGTCGCTGCCATAATCCTATTATGTATGGATAGACAACAACTTAAATATATATTTATTACGGAATATCACGACATATTTATATTATTCTTATAATTTTAAAGAAAAATATTTTCAATAATTTAAACTATTAAATTTTTATATTTATATTATATATAAATTATCTCATCTTTAATTATTTTAAATTAAATGTTAATAGGTGACATGGACATTTTCCACGTCAATAAAATTTCTCGATAAATTATAAGCTCTCGGGTCTCTACTTTCACCTAACATTGCTGTGATTCAATGATAGAATAAGAAAAAAAAGGAACCTAAAGATGTCTCATTCCGATCAAACCTGATTTGGACTACAAATTATTACAAGTAAAAACTCATAAATATTTTTTTTAATTAAATTATAAATAAAATATAAATATATATATATTTTTTATATGTCTTCGCGATATTTCGTTTCAATCTCGTTTTTCCCATATGCCTTACATATATAGTTTACATAGAAAGTCATAATAATCACGATCTGAGAAGGAAATTTAAAAGGATAGTAAACGTTCAAAATATCGCGATATCACGAGATATTATGTATATATCGTCTTTTGATTGGATGCCTCATATTTTTATCCTTAAATTTATAAACATGTTGGAGAAAGTGACACATCACTAATAAATATCCTCTTTAGTGGACGGTCCACGAAGGTTCTTTCTTTATCCTCTCTTCTTCTTCGACCGAACATGTATTATTAATGTTATAATAAATTTTAATTATATATATAATTTTTATTTTAATAAAATTATATGATAATTAAAATAAATTAATATATTATATTTATTCAAAAATTATGTAGTATTATTTTATATTTATCGACATATATTTATTACACCAACTTGCACGTACGGAGGATTTGGGGTGGTATCTATCCCCATAATAATATAATGTAAATATAAATATATTCCTTTAAATCATTTATTAATCTTAAAAAGGGTAATAACAAATAAATATATTTATATATATATTTATAGCAAAGTTTATGAAATTAATTTAGGAGTGGTCAAATTTTTAAGAAAGTACATACTCGAAAATTTAAAAATTTAGATAAATAAATATTTGTATTTAATAAATTTTTAAAAATTATATATTATTTTTTAAGTTTGTTAAATAAAATTAATTTAATAAATTATTTGATCGAATTAAATATATATAATATAAAATTATTTATCAATTTATAAATATAATATATGAATCATATTTATATATATAAATAAATAAAAATATTTATAAAAAAAAGAAAGTGGTATCAAATTATGTGTAAGATTGCATATGATAAGGCATAAAGCTCTAATTCGACTTGGAACTTTTTTTTTTCCAACAAGTGGGCATCGAGAAACATGACAACATCCTTCGCAATGACTCTTGTTGAGCACCACCAAAAGATAAATAAATAATTAATTAATTAAATAATAAAAAAATAATAAAAAGTGGGGTTATGGCTAGTGATTGGAACGTGAAAATGACATATTATTTTATATGCAATAATAGATAGAAAATGACATATTGAATTGAATATCCCACACACATCCCTATCTACTTTCGAGTTTATTTTATCTCAAAGCAACCCATAAATATTATATAATAATTAATTAATACATGTTGCTTTATGAGTTAATTATAACATATTCTTTGGAGATACAATATTCCTAATATCATTACAATTTATTTCGAGTTAATTATTATTTATTTTTCTAAGCTGTCGTTTTCAACATGAGTTTTAACCTCGACATGTAGTAGTATAATAACTTTATACTACCTTATATTATTGGTCTATAATTTGACTTATATGAGTACTACATTTTGACTTCTCCAAATCATAGTAAGATTAATAATAGTGCTCCTCGTATTCTCCAAATTTGATAACTAAAAAATTATACTATGGTTTGTGTGTGTGTGTGTGTGTCACACTAATTTAAGATAAAGTTCTAATTACTTCGTTCACACTTTAATATCACTAATGTCATTTCTTCTCCTTACTAATTATTATAATAATTTAATAATGGATCTTAGTATAAATAATGAATTATAAAATTAATATTATTTTAATAACAATAATCCCGACATATATTATGATATTTTATATTAATTTACAGATCAAATCTCCTCTTTATTTAGTCAATGTAATAAAATAATATATAATAAAAAAAATTATTTTAAAAAATAGTTAAAAAAAAAATAAAAAATAAAAAGATGGAGAAGAAGAAAGGATAATAAATAAGGAGGAAGCTGTTAACATGCATGCATTTACTTTTAGTTTAGCCTTTCGGTACTATGAAGAGAAAGAAGGTCACATGCACGAATATATATATATTATATAATTAATGTTATGATATTTATAATGATAAATGAAATTTGATTTGTCATAAATTATATGGTCCATAGTATTAAAATTTTAAAATATTTATATACGATATTACTTAAATATAATAAATTAAATAGTAAATTTTTAGATAAATAGTAATTAATTACATATAAATTAAAATTTATGGATCTAATAATAAAAAAAAAAAACTCATTCAATCTATCTTAAGGATTTTTCAAAGTAAAAAAAAGAGAGAAATAGGGTGGTAGTAGGCACGAAGAACATAAAAAACAGAGCGTTGTGGTTTTGGTTATTATGAGTTGTGACCAAAAGAGAAAAAATATAAATAAAAGAGACGTGTGGTTTGGATTTTGAAATTGAAAGATACCCAAAATCCAAAAATTCCGAAACAGTGGATTTGAACGGTGGAGGATGAAAAGAGGTCCCACTAATCAGGACATTGTGTCTTTGACAATCCCAAAGCACAGAAACCAGTTGACAGATCCAAGGATTGGGAGACATCTAGACACAGTAACTAAGCTGCACCAGAATATCATCTCCTCTTTCAGACTCAAATTGTGGGTCCCACCTGTCAAAAAAGTAAGTACCACTGCCCCATTTTGTTGCTCCGTGTGTCAGCGATTCTCTACCCATTTTAAAAGTTATCTATTTTATTTCTTTTTAAATAAAATAAAATAAAATAAAATAAAATAAAAATAATAATTCTAATCTTAATTATAAATATTTAATAAATAAAAATAATATTTAATATATCACATCATTAAAATAAAATATGTTATGCATTATCTAAATCCTACAAATTATTAGGAAACGTGAGAGTGCTACTTAGCATTCAAATTCAATTCATTTTTATATTACCAGACTGACCATTAGTTGGCATGTGACATAAAAAAGCTTTATGTTATTGAATTTGGAAAAAAATTCCAATATAATATCATATTAATTTACTATTTATTATAAAAATATATAAATAATTAAATATAAATAATTAAAATAAATATGATCTACTAAAAATAAAAAATTAAATATAAATCCACTTAAAATAAATATTCCAAATACTTATGTCATAAACATTGCACTCCGACCCTACTTCTCTTAAAAAAAATATAATATTCTCCCTTTTTTATTTTTTATTTTTTATTAATTAATTAAATAAATAACAATCATTCATTTTGTAGCGATAAATCGTACCTACATTTTTCAAGACGTTTTATTCATTCTAAGTTTTAACTTCTCGTACCGCAATCATCAACTTTTAACACTGTATCACGTGATAAATAATAATAAGTACCACTTTCTCCTGAGTGGAGGAATGGCATAAACCGTAATATTCACCAATATTTGGGGGCTAAATTTAGTAGGGGCCCGTCAGAGAAAGGTTGTTATTTCCTGCAGGATCTGACACCAGTTAGAAATGGTTTTCCAATATTTCTAACCTGTTTTTGTGTTCGAATCTCCACTTCCCTAGTCTTCTGTCAAGAGCCGTCTGATTGACGACAAAATGTTATCAACGGTTTGTGTGTATTAAATCTAACGGTGATGGCAATCTAGACTATCGTGTGTTTTATCCATATTGGATTATTACTCCTTTTCTGCTTTTAATCTGAGCTGAAGGAACAGCTGTCAGCTGCAGATTCCCGCCGATGAGCTCGATAAAGTTTAGTCGGCTAAGCAACACCGTGATATCTACACGGACTTATTGATAAGTACGTTGACTTATCAATTACAAATGATAGTTCCTCGATCTCTTCTTTGATAAGTATTCCGAATTATCACCCTCTCAATCTGTCGCCTACTTTCTATAAAATTCACCATTTCTGCAATTTTTCTTGTAGAGAGAGTGGTTGGGGTTGGAAGGACGGAGGGCATGAGATTCATTTCTGGAAAGAGAAAGTTACGAGAGAGAGAAAGCTTTGAAGAGTAAGAAAGATCTTTCCTGAAACTTAGCTCTTCTGGATTTGTATTCTGCCTCTGTTCGGTGCTCGTTATAGGTTTCAAGGTAAACATTCTCTCTCTCTCTCTCTCTCTCTCTCTCTCTCTCTCTCTCTCTCTAGTTTCGAATCTATACTTTAAGCTTTTTCTGCGTTCGTATAATATTTTTCTCTCTCTTGCTTGACCTTATTTTCATTCTGCATCTTCGATTCTTCGTAGGGTCTAAGGCTGCTTTATTTAGCATAATCGATCTTCCTAAACCAGAAAAGAAAAACAAAAAAACCCAAATCCTAATTTTATTTCACATATCTTTACTGATTTAAGCTCCACATCTCTTTGATTTTGAAATACTTTTGCAGAACAGTGAGCATAATTTGTTTTCTTGAAATTAACTGTAGGTATGGTGTCCAATATCGTGAGATTGACTTTGATTATTATCAGTTTTAAAGCCGGACTGTTATTCAAATAAGTGTTTAAATTTTGTGAATATTTTTTTTAGCAGATCTATTGCTGTTCTGGGTGATATCTGTGCTTTCGGATCGAATACAAGGCCGTTTTCAATGTCGTCCCTCAGTAGGGAGCTGGTATTCTTGATTTTACAGTTTCTTGATGAGGAGAAGTTCAAGGAGACTGTTCACAAGTGGGGTTTTACCAATTTTTAGTTTTAATTTCGATAAATCCAGACCCCCCCCCCCTCTCAAGTAGGAGCTGATTTTTTGCATTACTTGCTTTCTTTTCAAAATAGGCTTGAACAGGAATCAGGGTTTTTCTTCAATATGAAGTATTTTGAAGAAGAGGTCCACAATGGGAACTGGGATGATGTCGAGAAGTACCTATCTGGTTTTACAAAAGTTGATGATAATCGTTATTCCATGAAAATATTTTTCGAGATTAGAAAGCAGAAGTATCTTGAAGCATTGGACAAGTAAGTCTATATGTGTGTCTGTCTTAACTTATTCTCCAGCTACAAGTGTTTTCTTGGCTTTTTGTTTATGCTTCAATATGGGCAAATTCTGTATATCAGGCATGACCTCTCCAAAGCAGTGGATATACTTGTGAAGGATTTGAAAGTTTTTTCCACATTTAATGAAGAACTTTTCAAGGAAATCACCCAGCTATTGACATTGGAGAACTTTAGGTATGAGATTGGTCATACGTATATTCTTTCGACAAAACAGTTGTACCAAGTGTTCTCAAAGTGTGTCTCTTGCATTTTAGGGAGAATGAACAGCTATCCAAATATGGAGATACAAAATCTGCACGGGCAATTATGTTGATTGAGCTCAAAAAGCTGATCGAAGCAAATCCTTTATTCCGTGATAAATTGCAATTCCCCAACCTTAAAAATTCGAGATTGCGGACTCTAATTAATCAAAGGTAAACTTGTTCATTTATTAATTTTTTATATTCATGGCAGAACAAGGTGAACTGTTGAGTTTTCTTGATTTCTGAATAATGTGCATGTTTGCCTAATGGAATGTCTGCTAAACAGTATATGAATGCGTGTTGCATACTTGCATCTTTGGGCCTTTGGAATTTAAGGCCCGTTTAGGGCTCTTTGGTTAACATATTCACTATTTACTTCATTAGCCATCTTAAGCAGAAAGAAGGTACTAACTACTAAGTTGAATTTGAACTACTGCAGCTTAAATTGGCAGCATCAACTTTGTAAAAATCCTAGACCAAATCCAGATATCAAAACCCTTTTTGTGGACCACTCATGTGGACAACCCAATGGTGCACGGGCTCCTTCACCGGCAAACAATCCACTTCTTGGATCCTTAAGCAAACCTGGAGTGTTTCCTCCATTGGGTGCACATGGGGTGGGCTATCATTTAGATTTTTGCATCCTTATCCACAACTCAGTAGCTAAAACACTATCTTAATTTCTAAATGTTATTCATAATGTTGTTGGGTTTTATGTAATCAGCCTTTTCAACCTACACCAGCACCAGTTCCCACACCCCTTGCAGGTTGGATGTCTAATCCCTCTGCTGTTACACATCCTGCTGTGTCCGGTGGAGGAGCAATAGGTCTTGGTGCGCCCTCTATCTCAGGTGACAAATTATTTTTCTTAGCTCTGTCGCCTTTTGATGCCCTTCATTGGCTGTGGCTTGTTTCTTAACTACTTGAGAATTTTCATTGCTTCAGGTGCTTTGAAGCATCCTAGGACCCCTCCAACTAACCCATCTGTAGACTACCCATCTGGGGATTCTGATCTTGTTTCTAAGAGACCTAGACCTATGGGGATGTCTGATGAGGTAAATTTTGGTTTGGTTGTCATTGTACTCATGCATTAATACCTGCTGTCATTATCTACTATTATCCTGTTGCCCGCTTTTTATTTTTAATGTATATATATCTTTGCTATTTTATGAAGATAAATCTACCAGTTAATGTGTTACCGGTATCGTTCCCTGGCCATGGTCACGGTCAAGCTTACAATGCACCAGATGATTTGCCCAAAACTGTAGCAAGAAACTTGAATCAAGGGTCATCTCCGATGAGCATGGATTTTCATCCTGTCCAACATACTCTACTACTTGGTAACTTGCCGATTTCTAGTTTTCCATTTTCACATGAAACAATTCAGCTACTACTTTCTGTGATAGTTTGTGTGCTATTTTATTTCAAAAAGGTTCTGGGAAAATTTAACAACTAGTGTACGCTGTGTTTCAGTTGGTACCAATGTTGGTGACATTGGGTTGTGGGAAGTTGGATCTAGAGAGCGTCTTGTTTTGAAGAATTTCAAAGTTTGGGATCTCAGTGCATGTTCAATGCCTCTGCAGGTGGGTCCTTCCTGCTCTCTTTAAATAGCTTCAAGAAATCACCTCTAACACTTTACAATTTCCGAGTAATGGTAATCTAAACATATCTTGGCGGAATGAATTCAGGCAGCTCTAGTTAAAGACCCTGGTGTATCTGTCAAACGTGTAATTTGGAGCACTGATGGCACCTTATTTGGTAAGATTTTCTTAAAAAAAATTACAGTGGTAATAAGGTAACCAACATTATCAACTTAATTGAGATGAGGCATAAATTTTTTAGCTCTCCACGTTCTTTTTAATAGGTGTTGCATTCTCTAGGCACATTGTTCAGATCTATTCTTATCATGGGAGTGATGATGTTAGGCAACACTTGGAGGTATCGATATTGTTAACAAAGTGTGAAAGTATCATTTCCACTATTTCTACTCGAGCATCTATAGTGACTTGGCTTCAAAATTCTAGATTGAGGCTCATTCTGGTGGAGTAAATGATCTGGCATTTTCCCACCCCGGCAAGCAACTTTACGTGATAACCTGTGGTGATGACAAGACAATCAAGGTTGTTTTTTTTATTACATGCTTGATCATTTAAGCCTCGGGAAATGCTTCTGCTTCTTGCTGAACTTGCTTTGGAATTGTTAGGTCTGGGATGCTGCTACTGGTGCAAGGCAATATACTTTTGAAGGTCATGAAGAGCCTGTTTATTCTGTCTGCCCACACTATAAGGAAAATATTCAGGTGCCATCTCTCAGAATAACTCCTTCAAGAGTTTCACTAGCAGTTCTAAATAAGTTGAATGTTCGATGAGTAATATTTCCTTCCTCTACCGATTTTCATTGTCTTCTTTCTACCTCTGATTTTATAGAGCCTTTCTTTTTTCTCTCCAGTTCATATTTTCAACTGCATTGGATGGAAAGATAAAAGCATGGTTATATGATAATATGGGTTCCAGAGTTGATTATGATGCTCCTGGTAGATGGTGCACAACCATGGCTTACAGTGCTGATGGAACAAGGTTAAATATTACTCGATCTATCGGTGAATGGTGATAGATCTTCTTGTACAGTTTTCTTGGCGGATGGCCTACTAAATGTTCTCTCTTTCTTTCCTTCTTTAATGGGGTTGATAATGGATTTGCAGACTCTTTTCATGTGGGACAAGTAAAGAAGGGGACTCGTATATTGTTGAGTGGAATGAAAGTGAAGGAGCGGTTAAGAGGACGTATCAAGGGTTCCGCAAGCGTTCTCTGGGTGTTGTGCAATTTGATACGACTAAAAATCGATTTTTAGCTGCTGGAGATGACTTCTCAATTAAATTTTGGGACATGGACAATGTTCAACTTTTGACCACCGTTGATGCAGATGGAGGCCTCCCTGTATGTCCATGTTATCATTGATTGGGAAAAGGGGGAAAAAACATCTCTAAAAATATTCGCTAATTGTCTTGCTTTCTTAATTCTTAGGCGAGTCCGAGAATCCGATTCAACAAGGATGGCACTCTTTTGGCTGTTTCTGCAAATGAGAATGGGATTAAAATACTGGCAAATTCTGATGGTATGAGGCTGTTGCGCACTGTTGAGAATCTTTCTTATGATACATCAAGAACATCTGAAGCGATGAGAAAGGTAGTTTATAAGATGATTAGCCGTTGCGAAGTTTCACTCCACTTTGTTAGAAGATCTTATCTATTATATCTTTATGCCTTGTAGCCTGCCATAAATCCGATTTCAGCTGCTGCGGCTGCAGCTGCAGCTGCTACTAGTGCTGGACTTGCTGATAGAGGCGTCTCTGTGGTTACAATTGCTGGAATGGTTTGTTATTGTTTTCAATTACAGAATCTTATTGTACATGACATTTTTTTTCTTTTCAATTTTTAACCTAGCACTCTAATCTTGGTAGAATGGTGATGCTCGGAATTTGGGGGATGTGAAGCCTAGGATTCCTGAAGATTCCAATGACAAATCAAAAATTTGGAAGCTTACTGAACTTAATGAACCTTCTCAATGTCGTTCCTTGAGGCTTCCCGAGAATCATAGAGTGACTAAGGTATGCCATTTCAAAACTGCCTCCTTTTTCTTTTTCTCTTTCTGAAGACTTGTTGCATCTTCATTCACTAATGATGTTTCTTAACTGGATTTGTTATTGTATCGCATACCTAATTTTGTTGTCATTTCCTCATAGACGTTGACAGTTAACTGGATTATTAATGTTATTAACTGGCATTGAACTTGTTCTGCAAAACTTACTGGTCATTACAGATATCAAGATTAATCTACACGAATTCTGGCAATGCTATCTTGGCACTTGCATCAAATGCTGTTCATCTGCTATGGAAATGGCAGCGAGGTGACCGTAATTCTACTGGAAAGGTAAGATAGAGAACCAGTTACTTCTCCATCGCGTATCTTTTTCATTATATAAGTTCCTTCTTTAAATGTTCGCGGTTTTTTCTTCCCTCAGGCAACTGCAAGCGTTTCACCTCAACTATGGCAGCCAACGAGTGGCATCCTAATGACCAATGACATGACTGACACAAATCCGGAAGAAGCTGTGTCCTGCTTTGCTTTATCCAAGAATGATTCCTACGTGATGTCAGCATCTGGTGGGAAGATATCCCTATTCAATATGATGACGTTTAAGGTTAACTCCTCAATTTGGTCTAGTATTTTTTTTGGTTTTTGGTGCATCTAAAACCAATTTCAAAATCTTTTCTGGGAAATGCAGACAATGACAACTTTCATGCCACCGCCACCTGCGGCCACATTCCTTGCTTTCCATCCTCAAGATAACAATATAATCGCCATTGGCATGGATGATTCCACCATTCAGATATATAATGTTCGTGTAGATGAGGTATATATCATTTCATAGCTATCAATTTGCCCTTTGTTGTTTGAAATGATGATTTCTTTTCTATATGTATCATTCATCCTTTTGTGAATGCAGGTTAAGAGCAAACTCAAAGGTCACTCAAAAAGGATTACGGGTCTGGCCTTTTCTCATATACTCAATGTACTTGTCTCTTCAGGGGCAGATGCACAGGTAATAAATAACTTTATCCCACAGTTTTTTTATTAAATTGGAAGTTACATATTTACACAAATATTGTTGGATTTGTTCTCAAGTTCAAAAAAGTTGTTCTCTTTTCTGCATTCTGCAGCTTTGTGTATGGAACTCTGATGGATGGGAGAAGCAGAAAACCAGATTCTTACAACTTCCACCTGGAAGACAACCATCATCCCAATCAGACACTCGTGTACAGTTTCATCAGGACCAAACGCACTTTCTGGTTGTACATGAGACTCAGCTTGCAATTTACGAAACAACCAAATTAGATTGTGTAAAGCAGGTATGAATTCACTGTTAGCTTTGTCTTTTCTTTTCCTTTTTTCTTTTTGCCCTTCTGCATAATTTTCTTGTGTGAATTCTTTTATGTATAGTGGGTCCAACGTGAATCTGCTGCTCCAATTTCTCATGCTACTTTCTCGTGCGATAGTCAACTGATATATGCAAGCTTCTTAGATGCGTCCGTCTGTGTATTCACTGCTTCTAATCTCAGATTACGTTGTCGTATAAACCCTAATGCTTATTTTCCTTCTAGTGTCAGGTACTTGGTTATTTTCTGTATTTACCGAATCTGTCCTCCTTATCATTTGAAACTTTGTTGTACTAGTCCAACTTACTACTATGTTTCTATGCCTTCAGCTCTAATGCGCAGCCACTTGTGATTGCGGCCCACCCACAAGAACCAAACCAATTTGCCTTGGGGCTATCAGATGGAGGGGTCCATGTCTTTGAGCCTTTAGAATCAGAAGGGAAATGGGGAGTACCACCACCTGTTGAGAATGGGTCAGCATCAAGTGTTCCAACCACTGCAGTCGGAGCTTCTGGTTCGGATCAAGCCCCGAGATAATCAGAAAAAGGCACAGCCAGGGTCAAGTGCTTTTTTTTTTTACATGCTTGGTTGCTGGCCCGCATCGTATTTTAAAGGGTATACTCATTATTTGACTTCTCAAATTTTATTTTTTTTCAACTTCCATACATTTTAATTCTCTCTACCAAATTCATGTTTTTCCTTTTTGCTCTCCTTTCGGTTTGCAGTCCGGTTTCACTCGACGAACTTCAAGGATGTAGATTTAACATATAGACTTGGATTTTTGTTTGTGAGGTACATGGTGTAGGATTATTAGTATTGTGAAATACCCCCTTCTTGTTCTTATTCTTCTTCTTGTTCTTCTGCCTTATTCTTCTTCTTGTTCTTCTGCCTTATTCTTCTTCTTCTTCTTCATCTTCTTCAATGCAGGTAGGGTAAAAGTTTGAACAATATGAAAGTAATTTTCTTCAATGAACAATTTAATCATTAATTTATTATAATTACAAGAATTGCATTTTGGGTAAAAGAGGAAAACTATTAGACTTATAAATGTAACAGAATAAAACAAATTATTGTATATAAATATCTTATTTTTTCAAAAACTTGGTCGACCCAAGAACAAATAAAAATCGTCAACAATTTTCTCGTTGTATAAAAAAACGTTAAATATAACCAGAACAAATCATACGTTAAATGCTCTACATATATTATCAACTAAACTCGTACAAAGACAAATCTCTGTTCAAAGTGCTCCACAGTCTTCACTAGCACTTATTAGAACAGATAGGGACAAGCTTCTCCTAACACCTTTTTACCCATAAGAAGGGTCGGATCTTTAAGCTTCCCAAATGCCATCAATAATATGTACAAAATAGTACCAAGTAATTTCTATCAAACACTTAGATGCCCCTGGTTTTTCTTTTATTTACATGTTCAACCCCAAAGGCAGCGGATCTATTTACAAATAATTTCCATATTTACATACTAATTTTAAATATGTACACTATTATTGTTCATCCAAACCTTACAGACGACTTTACTCGGGACGAAAGCTCACTAGATTCGGAAGGTCGGTGTACTGAAGCTTCCTTATATCATTTGCTGTCACCTTGCAAGCCTCGAGTGTCAACTGTTTCAAACACTTAAAATTCTTTAGATGCTTAAGGCCCGAATTGGTAATACGGGAATTTGAAATGTTTAAAGAGATCAATCCTGTCAAACCTGCAGTTTTTAGAAAGATTTGAAATTTTCACAGTTGAACCATAATCATCAGATGAAGAACATAGTGCAGCAAGCGAAATATAATGATCGGGTAAACAGAAATTCATGAAAAGAATACCGGAAATCAACTCTAAGGTTTTGTCTGTAAGGTTGCAATTCTGGGATAGATTTAAGAGTGTCAAAGAGGAAAGGTCCTTAATATTCTTTACACCAGCATCAGTTAATCCTCCCCCACAAATTTCCAGGGATTGCAGGTTCTTAAAGTCTGCTTCCATCCAACACAATGAATAAGAAGGAATCGATGTGGATTAAAACAACTATTAATAATATAAATGATTTTCTGCAACGTTAATCCTGAACAATATTGCTAAAATATTTGAGGATGCATAGATGACATTCTCTATTTCTATCACAGCAAAATCAACTAAAATTCTACATATTACGTACTTCGCAAATAGCTTGTTCCCGAGTCTGTTACACGAGCTCCAAAGAGATCCAGGTGAGTTAACCTAGTCAAACCTGGCTCAAAGAAAGAAATGCAGAAAAGTTTACATAATTATAAGGCCTTAATAGGATAACAGGGATGCTAATAATCAAATGTGACAGTAGAAAAGTTTCACCATAAAATCAATACTCCAGTTTCGGATGACAATGCCTAGGAATATTAATGTATCCAAGTGCAAAAACAACATGAAACAGATTTATAAGAGCGCAGAATCCTTCTAAGCACACTTACTTGTTAGGGCTGCAAGTCCCATATCTGTAATTTGGCGAGTATCCAAATTTAGTGATTTAAGAGATGACAACCCAGATAATTTTCTTAAACCACCATCCGTAACCCCAGTGAATGAAAGATTTATGCTCTCTAGCTTAGTCAAACCTACAGAAAATTATACGAGCATAGAACAGGTCAAGAGACTATGAAATACACAGCGCTAGCAAAGTAGCAAGAAGGACAAAAAGAAAGGTCATAACAAAATAAATGCAGAAGCTTCATCTTGACCTGACCATATCTTCAGGGTGGCATATTACAAAGCTGAACAAGCAATTTGACATCCTAACAAATGAAAATGGAAGCAACAGGAGAAATCTTTTCCCCTCTACTTTCCAGAGAGGACTAGAAACTTACGGGGTTTGATTATTAAGGGCATAATTTTGAACTAAAAAAAGGCTTTTATGAGGCTGTACTGAGAGACTAATGTCTAACCAGATAGATGGTGAAGCCCATTGCTTCCAACTTCAGTGTCAGACAGTTCCAAACATTTCAAGTGGCGAAGGCCTGAAATCCAAAGGTTTGCAAGGAAATATCAGAATCACTTTGGGAAGGGGGGGGGGGGGGGGGGGGGAGAGAGAAGGTGGTGGTGGGGTGGTGGTGAGATAATATAAAGACGTCCAAAAAACCTACAACTCTGTGCTCCTTGATTATTTGGTTGATGGTATCCAGAAAGAAAAAACAACAATAGAAAACAATTAGTATACAAAAGCAAGAAATCATTTAAAGCTCATAGATTCACCAGTCAAGTTAACCAGCCCTACATCCCCAATCCTACACGAATCCAGGTTCAAGCTCTCTAGATTTGTCAAACCTGATTCATGAAAAACCAAAAACAAGAGAGAGAATTATGTTTCATTCGTTGATAAATCAGAGATATACGCTGCAATGGTTGCCAGTTGCATGCCATAACTGAATTTTATTTCGAAAGATGAGCAAAGACTATATTCCTGACTATATTTGCAATTTTAAGGCCATCGAGGGGCAAAACTACATAGACAAGACACTAGTTACATGTGGAAAAAAAAAACCAGCAGACTCATATGAGAGAGATGTAGAATAAATATGAGATGTAGGCAAAAGTACATAGACAGAGAGTGAAGGAGACACTACCTTTTAAGTGAGCCAAACAAGCATTACTAATGTCATTGAACCCCAGATTTAATATTTTCAAGTTTGCAAGCCCTGAAGAAATAGAAATGTTTTAATATTCAAGGGCATCTTATAGATACACTAGTTAGAGAGGGAGAAAGAGAGGAGAACTGGAGAAGGAAGAAAAAGAAGGAGATAAAAGGTGTGCATTACAGCTTAAGAACGTCATTTCATAACATGTCTTTGAGAAACTTACGAGAAATTTTCTCACTCCCATCATCAGACAGATGACATCTGCTAAGATTCAAATACAGCAGGGCAACAAGACCTGAGGAATAACTGAATCAAGTCAGAAATCAGGTTATGACTATCCAAATTTAAACAGTTGATTTCCACTCTTTTCTAGGAAGGATAGTTGTAGTTTTGCTGGATCAATGAATTCTGTTATCAAGAATAAACATGAGGATGTAAAAGCATACCTAGATCCATGCATATTAAATAATTCTTTAAAAAAAAAGTGCTCATAGTTTTATATTTGAAAAAAAAAAGGATAAAAATAACAATATTAAGGATGAAGTCACTACAAACTACTTGTACTTGCAGTCATACCAAACAGTTAAACCTTTTGAGACAAACCTGAAAGAGAGTCCAGACATGCAGCAGTTACTCGACATCCTTCTAAGTTCACCAAAGAAAGTTTTTGAAATCCTGCAATGAGAGAGAGTAAAACCTGACACACTTCTTAAACCCCTTTTCTTTTACCTTTCCATTTTTCTTCTTACTATTTCTTTAAAGTTGCAGCAAGCGAGTTCTAAAGCACAATCCTCAAAAAATTGAGATATCATAAATCCTTAAGACCATCGGTTCCAAATTCTCATTAATAATCTCTTCACCCCATGAGTAATTTGATCTCCCGTTGAAGACATGAAAATAAGGAGAGAAATCTCGAAATACCTCAGGACCATTGCATGGTTCAATATTATCCTAAGCTAACATCAATTAAAACTTGTGAAAACTGTGAAGTACCTTTTAGGTAAGAAATTCCTTTATCTGTAACCTTACTGCAAGAAATCTGCAACTCCTTCAAGTTTGTTAGGCCTGAAATCCAAATTTGGTGATCCATGATAAGAGGTCAGAGATTGAGTCCTTTTAAGAATGTATCTTACAATATAAAACATAATGATAAAAGCCACAACCTGCCTGACCAAAGAAGTCACTAGGAATTCAATCAAAGCAAAAGGCCCAACAAGAATTCTCAGTAAAAGCCAAAGGCACTCTACAGCTATGGATCAAATAATGTATCATAAAATTACCAGAGAGAGGCTTCATGTCCTCATCTGTTATGCAATTGCACCATTTAATATTCAGGTACTCCAAATTTTTCAACCCTGTTAAAAAATATATCATTTTAAGAAGCCAGGTCACAAGTCAAAACTTATACAAATATGAAAAATGAGAGTACAATGAAGGGTTGATTTTGGTAATCCCATAAACTATCTGAGGGGGAGTATTCCACCTCCGATGAGCCACATAAAATAACAAAATACCTGTAAGATGAATGAGTCCACCATGGATCTCAGGACATCTCTCCAAGTCCAGTTTGACCAAATTAATCAAGTGAGCAAAGACACTCATCCCCTGAGCAGTAATAGCATTGTTTCTCCTAAAGCTCAAGGTCTCCAAATTTGACAGCCCTGTAAATGTTAGTCATAGTCATAATTTATTTTTTGAATAATTTGCTTAAAAAAGAAAAACCACATCTGATTATTGATGATAAAGACTGTAAGCTTAGAATGTGAGTTTAATACATAATAACTAAAGAATACCTTCAATGTAATATAGCCCGAGGTCTGAAATATGTTCACAGTAATTTAAATTTAGGGCTTGGAGGTTTGAGCTATCCTTGAAGTGCTTTAACCCACAATCAGTAACATCGGACCCTGAAAGATCTACAGAAAGTAGGGAAGTTCCCTGTGAAGATATGACATCCATCCAATCGTCGGTCACTCCAGGGTATTCTCCCAAGTGAAGATCCTGTCAAATGCATGAAAAGTAAGCCTCACATGCCAGTCTGACAAAACCCATAAAGAGAGTGTAATGGGTGTTGAAAAAAATGATATCAATAGAATAAAACAATGATTTTCTGGTGCCAACCTGGAGAGCACAATCACGAAATGCTTCTATAGTGACACCAGTAAGACGCTGGGTGCACACTAGTTCATTAAAGATCTGTTGAGTGATATCTCGTGGGAGATTGGAGAAGGTGCTATATCTATCTATATTCTGCATGGAGGAGGAGCAAAAACATCAGCCATGATGTAAAGCCCCAGAACTTGATGCCTCAACTAAAATGGTATAGATTATAGAAGACTAAGAACCTGGCATATCTTGTGGATGCACAAGTCCATAAGGGATGGAGATTTCCCTTTTCCTTGTTGAGTATCCATGTCAGGTCGATGAAATGAAGTTGATAACCATTTCGAACTCCAACTTTTGCAATATCTGGCAGATACTCCTCTAGGTAAACCATCTTCGTTGTCTCGTTGCCCTCTCTTCCTAGAACAAGCTCCCCCCATCGGTAAAATGTCTCGCAGTCAATATATGTCAAAATCTGAGACAGAACTTTCTAGTATCCCATGCATATACCAAAAATTAAAGGATGCAGCTTACTTCACAACCTGTAGAAAATAGAGCATAGTGGAATAAGTCTATGAAGCATATACTCAATATATCATCCAAAATACACACTTAATTGTCAAAATGAAGACAATAATCCTAATTGCCAGACAACGTAATGCACACTTAAATATGTTTTCTCCAACATAACATGTTCAATGTAACCCAACAAAAGCGAGACTGTGAATAAGGAAAAAGGAAGAAGAAGAAAGGGAGGGGGAAAAAAAAAAAACCCTATCGGATACATTAGCTACTGTGTCAAATCCTGCTAGTTACCGAATTTTTCTTAGCAGCCAAACAGTTAAGAAAAGGTTGGCATAATGTATGAGAACGAGAAGCTACGACCGATAAAGTAAAAACAGAGTTCACTGAGCTGAAATAGAAAGATCGAGAGAAATGTATACACTATTGAATATACAAGTATCGAGAAAAATCAGGAAAAAGAGAGCCTAATTTCGTAGAATTATGAAAATATACTGAAAAATCAGAAGATCGAAGAAGAAAGAAAGAAAATCGGATAGAGAGCGAGACCTGATGGCATCACTACAAGACCCCTAACTCACTCATTTCCAATACGATATATATCTTCCACAAAATTTCCGGGGGGGGAAAAAAAATTCAACCTCTTCCAGAAACACGATCAAATACAAAACTGGGAAATATAACGGAAGGAAGGTGTGAAAATTGTACTTTCTATTAATGATTTTCCTTAGAAACAAACAGGAAATCAAGAAAAATAAAGTACTAAGTATACCTCAATCACAGCCTACTGATCCAATACCAAGCTTCTCTCACCGCCTGATTCGCTGATATTTTCTCAGAGAGGGAGTCAGAGTTATGAACTTATGAGAGCTGCGAAGAAGAGAGGAAGATTGCCACTATGAGAGAGACTGAACCAAACCAACTACAAAAAGGAGCGAGGTGGCGCGCATCGAGCCAGACTCCGAGCCACCCGATGATTGCCACGTGGAGAGTTGAAACGAGAGAGTTTGTGCGGTTCGGTGTTAGGTGTACTACTTTTCGCGGGTATTAGATTTAGATAAGGAAAGGAATGAAGAAGAAAAAGGAAGTGTGGGTCCCATTTTGCGTACCCTCTCGAGATTACTTTGTTTTATTTCTTATTTTTATCATCTTAAGCTTTATCCATTACGCTGCTGTGGGGCCCGGTGACTTAGCTTCCGGAGATTGTAGACGCAACCATTTTTTAATTAATTGTTTGATAACATATAGTAATCATTGAATTAAGTAGCCTAATACGGGAACTTGTTATCTCTTCCGGTAGCAATCCCGTGGAGCCGTCCCCATCATCATGCGTTGCATGAAATCGCATTCATAGCCGCTCATCTTTCAAAGAATGATCAGTATTCTTGTAGATTCAACGATTGATGATCCTCTCTTGTCAATTTGAAGTTTCACGTGTTTTGATAGTACTAGTTGAACGATGGAGAAGTTCGGGGAGCGATTGAAGAGATCAAGTCGAAGAAGAAGGGGATGATTTGGTTCGTGGTTACCAATCAGAAACACCATTAACAAATAGTATTTCCAAATGAGTTCACTTCTTTTTCAGACTAGTTTATTATTTAGTTCCTTCCTCAAACATTTTCATCCCTTTGAGTACAATTAGCTTTTTCTCTAAAATTTCAAGATGCTCCATTGTTTCAGCTGTTTTTCCAAGCTCAACTTCTTACATGGATGTCAGTCTTATAACAGAAATATCTATCCCTTAATTTTCTCCTCAATTCATGCCCTTACTTATTTGTTATGATTATGTAAATATCTCTTGTATTTTCCTTTCTTGTTACGTCTACACATATGTATCGCTATATGTACATTGTTTTTACATCAATACAATTACAGCATTATTCTTCGTAGACCTTCGCGTTGCAGCTTTATGGCCGCCGCTGCCTTCTCCGCTACTGCCCCTGCTGTCGGCAACATCTCGCCTGACCTTCCCAGCGCACCTCCTGCTGCGATGGCTGTCCAAGAGGCCCCTCTTGTCACCGCAACTGGCCTCCCGCTCATTGCCATTAATGTGCATCAACAATTCCTTCTTCACCTGACATCGATCAATTTCCCGTCCTGGCGTGCACATGTTGAAGCCTTTTTTTATCGGCTATGATCTCCTTGGCTATCTTGATGGTTCGATCATTCCTCTGCCGTGCGGTCACGACACTACTTCTTCTCCAGCTTTTGTGCATTGGCTGCGTTAGGACAATCTCATCTGCTCCGCCATCTTTGGTTCCGTCTCGGCGGAAGTCATGCCCTTAATTGCAATGACACCTACTGCTGCGGCTGCTTGGCTCTCCCCTTTTCGACTTTATGCTAATTCTTCGCGATCTCAAGTAATGCAAATTAAGGATGATCTCTCTTTGCTTGCTATTGGCAGCTCCTCTATCTCCGCTTTTCTTCAACTCATTAAAGCTAAAGCGGATGAGTTAACCATCATTGATCGTCTGTTATCCGACGATGATATCACTCTCATTAAAGCCAAGGCGGATGAGTCTCCATCATATGAGACTAGAACCACTCCCCCCCTCCCTTTCTCACAGCCATTGACATCTGTCCTTTTCAGACCGGGAACGGTTGAGAGTTTTATTTAACTTATAATTTCTACAATATAAAGATACAATACTAATGTACTGGCCTATTATGCAGAACACCATGATGGTCACCATACCCATGATCATGCTCACGACCCTGGGGTTTCTTCTGTTAGCACAGTTTGTGAAGGAAACCTGGATCTTGAGAAGGTTAGTCTTTCAGAGTGATCTATCAAAGAATATTCCCACCTTTCTCGTTGTTTCTCGGTGAAGATTTATTCCTTTAGGGGGACGGAAAAAATTAGACATGAACTCCTCACTCCATTACTTTCAGGCCAACATGTGGCTTGGCACCCGTTGATGGAACGCAGTGAAGAAATTTATCGGATGAAAGGTCTTCTCTCGGTTCAGGGTATGAATGAAAGATTCGTCTTTCAGGTGAGTATGACACGGATCAGACTGTTTAATTTTTTCTTATGCTCAGTTCTATCCCTGTGTTACTGTGGGTTTGCTGTGTTGCAGGGTGTTCACGATATATTTCAAGGTTCCCCCGATCGGCTGTGGGGCCCGGACGAAAAAAAGGACGAATAAGATTGTTTTCATTTGGGAGGAACTTGGATGCACAGGAACTAGAAAAGGGTTTTAAAGCCTGTCTACTTCAATAAGTAAGCCGAGCTATAACATAAATTAACACAACCCAATGCTTTACTAGTACTAGTTTTGTTCAAGCATTAATTGTATTTTCTTTCCCTCTTCCTCCTACTCCTTCCCATACTTCTGATTTTCCAGGTAAACCTAAACCTGTGTATTGTTTAGAAGAATGCATTAAGATATGCTTGGATCTGAACCGGGTCCATCCACAATCCACATCAGCCTCCAACTGGACCAATCGGTGAGCCTTATGCTGAAATTGATTTTAATTTTTTTTTTTTAATTCACGGTTTGATTGGTACAAAGTGAAAATAAATTACTCTCTTCATGATAATTCTGAGTTTGACTATATCTACAGTTTTATGCCAATATATATGTATAAATACACCTAATAAAGTGTATCCAATTTGTATTCCTCGTTAAAAGATATCTAAAAAGATATCAAATCCTAAACGAATCAATATAATTCGATTTGTATTCTTCGGATGCATCGCATCTGAAAGTCAAAAAAGAAAAAAGAAAATGGAAAAAGGAAAAACTTAAGGTAAGTGTAAATGGGTGAAGGGTAGATTGGGTTAACTTCAAAAAGTCAAACCCTAAAACCTGGGAGAACCCTAGGAGGTAGGACCACTGCCTTCTAAACTCCCCTATAAGTAGCCAAGAATATCCCCCACTTTCTCAAGTCTTCCCTTCAGGACTTAAAACACCCCTGGCCCCTTCAGGCCTTCTCACTCTCGCTTCTTTCTCTGGTTGTGCTCCTATGCAGCCCACTCTCAATGTACCATAGACGCTCAAAAGCTCAAACCACAGTGATGGAGGAAGGACTCATGGATATTCATCAATCTGCTCGCTTTAATCCATATGTGGTAAATATATACACTTACTCCCTCTATCCCTATAAAACCCATTCTCTCTCTCTCTCTCTCTCTCTCTCTCTCTATACATATATATATGTGTGTGTGTGTGTGTGTGTGTAGTGTTATGATTCTTTCTATCATATTTTCAATATTTTCTATTATGCGTTTCCCCTCACGTAGACTCATGCGCCTGAGGATAATAGTACTGGAGATTTTGAGCACGTAAAGGAATCTTTATATAGCGAGTAAGAGATACATATATTAATATTTGTTTATTTATTTATTGATGCTGGATTTCATATTCTTTATATGTTTTGTGGACGTGTGATTTTCATGCAGAATTTTATATTATTTGAAGAAAGGATGGAACGAATGGATCACTGCTGCTGAGAACAAACTAGACGCTAGTGAAACTGATGAGAATGCGGAAGATGATCACAATGATGTTTATGATGGTGATGATGAAGAATCGAGTAGTGAAGAAGGGGATGGTGATGAGGATAAGGATGATGAAGAAGGGGATGGTGAAGAAGGAAATAGTAATGAGGATTACGTTGATGATGCAGAGACTGGTTGTGATGAAATCAAGGAGATGATAATGACGATGATAATGAAGTTGCTGGAAGAAGATAATGAAGATGATGAAGATGAAGAAAAAGTACTGCTTCTATCTAAAAAGTAGTATTATTTATTAATATTATTAGTCTTAGTTTAAGAAAGAGTAAGGTATCTATTTAGAATTTCATTTGTGGCTAAATCACAAAAATTATAAGGTTTCTTTAATTATTTAAAATTATTTAAAATTATTTAAAATTATTTAATTTATTATTTAATTTAATATAAATTGGGAGCTTGGTACAACTCCTTCTTCATATAATTCAAAGGCATTTTGATTTTACACTTATCACAATAGGAAAAACAATCAAATCATATAATTACAAATAATCGTACCATTTTGGCTTTAAATTTAGGAATTGTATTGCTTGAAGTATATAGTAGACTTTCGTATTATATTCATTAATATTAATTTTCATATTTAATTAAAATTTAAATAACTTAATAAATTTAAAATAACTTGATTAATTAATAAATTATTAATTAATTGTTACATAAGTAAATTTTTTGTGAAAGTAATATATCTTAATAAAATTTCACAATATAAATTAATTAATATTATTTAATTTTTCATTAAATTATTAATTTTTTTTTATTCTAAGAATATTAATTTATAAAAGTTATATTGTATTTAAAGGGTGGATTAAAATTCTTTGGGGCTGATTAAGGAATTGCATACTTACTCAAATTGGGCCTCGTTAGCCCCATTTTATAGTCCACTTAATCGAACCAAGCCCGTTAAGAAATGGGACCAAACCTTCATAACCGAAAGCGAGGCAATGTACAAATAACCGCCATAATCCGGAAAACGCCCAAACCACCCCGCTTGTTTGTGGCGGTCACTGAGAAAACACCGAAAACCTTAGCAAATAGCATAGAACCCTAAAATCTGATCAGCTTCTGGCGCGCCAATTCCAGTGGATTGTTCAAGATAGCAGCCATCGAAGGTAGTTTCTCCAAGTTATCCTATTTTCATTCTCCCCTTTTTTTCTCAGTCTCTTCGACTTTTTACAGGATTTAGGGATTGGTTGTTGGACTGTGATCTTGAAAAATTTTTCAGTGCAGATAGAGAAGTATTCAGTGATGGTCAATCAAAAGAAAGAAAGAATCATGGAGGAGGAAGATGATTACGTCGAATACGTTCCTGTAGCAAGGCGTAGAGCAATGGAGGTTCAGAAAATTCTGCAGCGAAAGGGAAACGTTTCAGCGCTTGTGGACGAGTTAGAGAAATCTAACCTTGCTGAAGCTAAACCTAGTCTTCTCGTGAAAGCGTCTCAGCTGAAGCGCGATCAGCCTGAAGTTAGTCCGACGGAGCAGATCGTCATACAAGAGAAGGAGATGATCGAACACCTGTCTGATCGGAAGACATTGATGTCTGTTCGAGAATTGGCTAAGGGAATTACATATACAGAGCCACTGCTGGCGGGATGGAAACCGCCATTGCCTATCAGGAAGATGTCGAGTAAGGAATGTAATATGATTCGAAAGCAGTGGCACATAATGGTTGATGGTGAAGAGATTCCACCTCCGATTAAGAACTTTAAGGATATGAAATTTCCTGAACCAGTTTTGAAGATGTTAAAAGCTAAGGTGATTGTTCAGCCAACTCCAATCCAGGTTCAAGGTCTTCCTGTGATTTTATCGGGTCGTGATATGATTGGGATTGCATTTACGGGATCTGGAAAGACGTTGGTTTTCGTCTTGCCATTGATTATGATTGCATTACAGGAGGAGATGATGATGCCTATTGTTCCAGGAGAAGGGCCTTTTGGGTTGTTTGTTTGCCCTTCTAGGGAGCTTGCTAGGCAGACTTATGAAGTGGTGGAAGAGTTTTTAGCCCCCTTAAAAGAGGCCGGATATCCGGAATTGAGGCCCTTGCTGTGTATTGGTGGAGTGGATATGCGTTCTCAGTTAGAAATTGTGAAGGAGGGTGTTCATATCGTTGTTGCTACACCTGGAAGGTTGAAGGATATGCTGCAAAGAAGAAAATGAATCTCGATAATTGTAGGTAAGATTAGTATATCCACCTGGTCATAGCGACTGCATACATCCAAGCATAGTATTATTTGTTATGTTTTGTAGTTTTTATAGATTCTAATTCATAATTGCTCTCTCAAAGAAGTTTTTATACATACCCAACCGTTGAATATCTCTACATTTTTTTGTTTAGTTCTTCATTATTGCGGTTTGTCTAGATAAACATCTTTGATTATATTTCTCTCTCTCTAGAAGAGTACTTTTAACAACTATGTCAAATGTAAACCAGAAATTTGTTTTGACTACTGCTTTTGCCACAGATATCTAACTCTAGATGAGGCAGATAGATTGGTCGATCTGGGTTTTGAAGATGACATAAGGGAAGTTTTTTACCACTTCGAAGCTCAAAGACAGACCCTTCTATTTTCTGCTACAATGCCTACCAAGATCCAAAACTTTGCCAGAAGTGCCCTAGTTAAGCCCGTAACTGTAAACGTGGGAAGAGCTGGAGCAGCAAATCTGGACGTAATCCAAGAGGTTGAATATGTGAAACAAGAAGCAAAAATTGTTTACCTTCTTGAATGCCTTCAGAAAACCCCACCTCCCGTATTAATATTCTGTGAAAATAAAGCTGATGATGATATTCATGAATACCTTCTTTTGAAAGGAGTTGAAGCAATTGCTATCCATGGAGGGAAAGATCAAGAAGAGAGAGAGTATGCCATATCATCTCGCTTGAACAGAATCACAGACTAGATTGGTTACTTCTTATAGCCACGGTTTTCTTATTCTTATCTTGCTTGTCATGCATGTGTTTGAATTCGGTGATTAATAGCAAGTTGAAGGTTGCTCCGGCACCGGCTCCTGTGGCCGCGGTGGACCTGCCGGTCCTGGTCTAGGTACAACAATCAGAGATCCTCACCTTTTTTTTTCACTTGTGACAATAAGAAAGTTGTATTAACGTGTTCTATATGTTAAAGTTGTATATATTGGCCATGATAGCGTATACATATACATATACATATATATATATATATAACTATGTATATAATTTACTAATTAAACTTTCGTTAATATTAAAGTCTTATTAACATGTTATGGCTAACTAATTATTTGAATTAATTAGGGAGTGGAACAAAAAGTTTAATTATCCAATTTTTAACATAAACCAAAAACGTTAGCTAGTTTAGATGTTGGTACCTAATCCTCAAATGGTTCCGACCTTCTTTATTTGTTTGTTTGTTTTTATTTATTTATATATTTTTTTGGTTGGATTTGGCCATAGGTTTAAGACAAATTCTTAAGCAAAGTAAAAATGGAGAATAATGAACTCTTTGAGCTCTGTTTAGACAATTTTTTTTTTTTGTTTCCTTCGGACCAATATTAATAGAAAAAAGTTCAATTTGATTTCATAGCACTCACTCATATAAAATGTCCTTGCACCCGGTAAAACAGCCCACCAGCTACAAATAACACAACATCGCTTCTCCCATAAGCAATTACAGAAAAAGAAAAATAATAATTAGAAATAATAAGAAGAAGAAGAAGAAACCCAAAGGCAAAAATTAACAAAATCTCTGGTTATTTGGAACCAGAGAAGACGATGGTAGAGTATGTGATGGACAAATCCCTTCTTGCTATGTTGGTCAGTAGTATGCTTCTTTCTTGTTTCTGTCTAAGCATAGTTATACATATCATGTAAGGTTTTCATGACCATGATGAAAGGTGTTATATTTGGAATCCTTTTTGTGTTCTTAGCTCTTCTTGCTTCCCTTAACTGAGTGTTCTTTCCATGCGCTTCTATGTATTATATGATCAAACGCCGCACCGAGATTGCACCCGAACCCACCACCACGTTTACTACGACCACCCAGTAGCCTGCCGCATTAGTTTAAAGACAATTAAGTCCTTGTTTTTGTTTCTTTCTTATTTAATGAATTGATTTCTTTGTAATTATCATGTTATTATCATTGGGTCTTAACACATAAAACAAGAAACTTTTCACTTTCAAAGCTTAAAGGCTTCATAAAACACATTGAAAAAGCTTTTGGATGGCAAATAAGTGAAAAAAAATAACTCTTAAACATCAGATTATCATTATGGAATGATTATCTATCTAATGTTAAAGAGACCATGGAATGATAAAGTGTTGGCCCTCAAATCTTTTATGACAAGACATGAATTGTCCTCCTCTTCAAAAATCTCTCTGAGGCCCCCACCTCCTTCTCTTCCATCCTGTTTTGGAGCCATGAAGGTTGTTGATAAGTCGGTGCGGAAATAATCTCGATCACTCTCTTCTTTTGATGCTTGATTTCGAAGAAGAAGGCAGTGATGGCGTATGATTTGAAATTGCTGATGTATCTCATCCATTAACTTTCTTCTTTCCTGTATCGTTTCAAAGAAAGCTTGCTTCATAGTTTCTGTTTCTTCCTCCAGTACACTTAATCTGCTATGAAGCTCCTCAACAGCTGGGTTCGAAGCCGAGGCCATTGAAGCTTTCTTAATATGCCTTGCAAATCAAGGAATCACTTAAAACAGTCGGTAAATCCTAGACTGATACAGATATATATATATACACACACACGAGAGAGAAACAGACGTTTGCACGCTTTCCAACAAAACAATGTCCTTTACTCATTGTTCAAATGGCATTATTAGGCAGTTTGGACCAGAAAGGCGGCAAAGTTTGAACCCATTTAGTGTTAGGCACAGAATTCGGCTTTCGTTCAGACCCAGCTTTAAGGCCCATATCCTTTTACGCTTTCATAATAACGAGGTAGAACGGACACCCAAATGATGTTGAACTCAGTACACAGATTGAGCGGAACGACAACGATTTTCTTTCAAAACAGGTTCATTTTGGCCAAGAATTCTTTCAGGTATTATAATAATACATTCTCTGAGCTGACTTTAAGTTCGAATCAAATGAGAACACCTACGCGAGGGAGAGAGAGGTATGAAAGGGACATCAACAGAAAAAAGCTGAGCTCGACAGGACCCGAGTCTCAGCCTCGAAAACAAAAAGAGAGCAAAAACAAGGATGGAAGGAGGCTCAGAAGATCTTGAAAAGAAGGCCGCCATGAGTAGCGAAAAAGGGAGCAAAGACGAGAGACTCCACAGCCATGAGCTTTATAAGGATGTTAAGTGAAGGTCCCGAAGTATCCTTAAGTGGGTCCCCTATGGTGTCTCCGATCACAGCCGCCTTGTGTGGCTCTGAACCCTTCGGACCCAGAGTCCTTGCATGCCCCGAAGCACCAGCCTTTAAATAATAAAAAAACCAAATGAAAACCATTTCACCAAGTCATAACAATGTAATTAAAATAAAAAGATACACCTACCTCAATGTACTTCTTCGCATTATCCCATGCCCCACCAGTGTTAGATGCAGATATTGCTATCTGTTGCAAAAAGAAGATCAGCAAAACAGAATCAGTTACTTCATAACAATATATCACATGAATCTATTGGAATGTTCTAGATTTTACCTGGACACCAGAAACAAGGGCACCGGCTAGGACACCGGACAAGGTTTCAACACCGAAGAAGGTTCCAACAATAAGTGGGGTTAGCATGACAAGGGCGCCGGGTGGAATCATCTCCTTGATGGAAGCATCAGTTGAGATCTTGACACACGTTGCATAATCTGGCTTGGCAAGACCTTCTAGAAGACCCGGAATAGTGTTGAACTGCCTCCGAACCTCTTCAACCATCTTCAAAGCAGCACTTCCTACACTCTTCATTGTCATGGCAGAGAACCAGTAAGGAAGCATAGCCCCCACAAGCAGTCCGATAAACACCTTGGGAGTCAACACGTCAACAGTTGAGATACCAGCACGGCTCACAAAGGCCCCAAATAAAGCCAGAGAGACCAATGCAGCAGATCCAATAGCAAATCCCTAAAGAGCACCAAGCCCCAAAAAATAAGTGACAGTCTGACAGATTAAAAGAAAAAAACATGCATTATATATAGAGGAAATACTAGTATAGACTATATAGTACCTTTCCAATAGCAGCAGTGGTGTTTCCAGCAGCATCAAGAGCATCAGTTCTTTCACGGATTCTGTGACTCATTCCGGCCATTTCAGCAATGCCTCCAGCATTGTCACTAATGGGCCCATACGCGTCTATGGCAAGCCCAGTGGCAATAGTGCTTAGCATTCCAAGGGCAGCAACAGCAACTCCATACATAGCAGCAAAGGTGAAACTAACAAAAATACTAATAGCAATGGCAAAGATTGGAATGATAACAGATTTGTATCCCAAAGCAAGGCCGAAGATAACGTTTGTAGCAGCTCCTGTTCTGCAGGAGTCAGCAACATCTTGGACTGGGCTGAATGTCAAAAATATTCAGGAGTCAAGATGCATTTTGGTCAAAATTTATTAGAAGGAAGCATAGTTATTCACTTCTCTTCATATCTTATACATATTTACCTGTAAGCATTGCTAGTAAAATACTCTGTAACAAATCCAATGATAAGTCCAGCCCATAAACCAACACACACACACAAGAACAGCTGCCTGCAAGCTAACAGCCAATTCAGTCAATCAGATCATAGAGTAACGTTAAGAAGTTTCTCTAGAAAAATCGTACCAGTTTTTCACAACTTTTTGAGTCCCGAAATTGAAGATTGTGAAAGATGGTGGCAGAGCGATCCAGCTGATAATTGCAATTCCAAGGGTCATGAGAACTGTGGAAATGATGAGCTGGTTTTTCAATGCTGGTTCGATTTCCTTGACAGCCTTGATCTCAAAGAAATCAGTGGCAAAGAGGGTTGTGATCAAGCAGACTATGATACCCATAGAACTAATGAGCAGAGGGTAGCACATAGCAGTGAAATTATGATCAATTCCAAAAGAGGATATGGAAGCCACAATAAGGGCAGCACATGATGATTCAGCATAGGAGCCAAATAAATCAGATCCCATTCCGGCAATATCACCAACATTATCGCCAACATTGTCTGCAATAACCTGAAAGGAGAAAGCAACCATAAATATTATGAATAACGATCAAATTTTAGGGAATAAAGAGAAATGGGGCTTACAGCTGGGTTTCTTGGATCATCTTCTGGAATGTTTCTTTCAACCTTTCCGACCAGGTCAGCACCCACATCTGCCGCCTTGGTGTAAATTCCACCACCAACTCTCCCGAACAGAGCCATGGAAGATCCACCAAGACCATAACCAGTTATAGCCTCAAAAAGTCCTTCCCAATCATCTCCATAGTACAGCTTAAAGAGATTGATTGTAACGTACAGAACCAGAAGACCATTTGCAGCAAGGAGAAAACCCATCACAGCACCAGACCTGAATGCAGTAATAAAGGCCTTACCAACACCCTTTCTTGCTTCCAATGTAGTCCTTGCATTGGCATAGGTCGCGACTTTCATCCCAAGGTAACCAGACAGGACTGAAGTTATAGCACCTAGCAAGAAAGATACAGTGCTGAAGAGTGCTGTGGCAAGAGCAGGCTTGCATACATTTTCTGGATTGTAAGTACATGGCCGACTCTTTGTGCTGAAGCCCTCAACCGATCCAAGGAAGAGAAATATCAAAATGGCAAATGCAACCATAAAGACCCCAACATACTGATATTCAGTGAAAAGAAAGGATGACGCACCTGTTTAACACAGATGAAATCATGATTTAACAGTAACCCAAGGCCTGAATAACGGACGGATACTAGAATCAGTTGGTTTTCTACGCACAACCTCAATAAATTATCCACTTTTAAGATTCAGGGGTAATTATCTTCTAGTTCTCTTCTGTTCTGTCTGCAAATTACAAAAAACTAAACTCTACTCTGTCTATGTACTTGCGTTCAATTAATTCCAAGTGCTACATAATTTTTTTTTTTTTTTAGAAATTCGAAAACTCTTTCACGCGCCTTCGATTTCGATGATGGATTGGAAACGATCGGTTGGACGCACATATTCTGCCTCTTCACTTGGCTAAAATTGGGAAAAAAGAACATCTTGGACCCAAGTGCAACATAAATGCTAGAGAGTATTCTGCCTCTTCAGACACAAATTGCTCTTTCCCAGATTTCGAGAAAACAAAGGAGAAAATATTCCGACAATAAATTCGTATTTTTTTTCTTACAGGACACAACTATTCCGACAACAGGATAAACTCGAGCAAGCTTATCCACTTCGATACCTACAATGACCAAATAGTATAATCACGGTGTCTCTGGCTAGTAAATACTAAAATCTGACCACGAAGATGGGACCGCTCGCACGCCTCTCAGATCTAAAAACATGACAGTCACGTGCACCGATCGGTGTTAAAGGAATATACAATGTACAATGTACAATGTACAATGTACAATGTACAATGTACTATGTACTATGTACTATGTACTATGTACTATGTACAATGTACTATGTACTATGTACTATGTACTATGTACTATGTACTATGTACTAAATACTAAATTACTAACGTACCATATAGCACCCAAGTAACGTTATAGTATTATTTACATACGACAAACACTAATGACCAAAATGAAACGCACTGAAATCTAACAAAAATTAAAAAGTTTTAACCAAAAAAAAGATGAATGCTGTAATCCGAGAAATGCCAGATCTGCCATGTAAGCTGTTTAAAGGCTGTTTTTGCAGAACCAAACCCTCGTTTCTCAGTATTACACATACTCTCTCCCTCTCATTTTCATAGTAACCAAACAGAGTGTCTAAGAAGAAGCATTATATAAGCTACTAGATCTAACAGAGAAATTGAAAGATCGGGACCTCGAGCTTCTTACCTTCAGAGATGGCATTCTGTATTTCCGCACACTTGACGACGATGTCGTTTTCGTCGTTTACACCTTCCTCCTCTTCGATCAGATAGTCATTATAACCGTTCTTCTTGTTGTTAGAGCCGTCAGCCGGCGAGTGACGGTCGGGAGTGAGCTTCACGAGCGAGACCAGCATCCACTGCACCAGCGAGAATGCGATCCCGACCACCGCGCAGACCGGGATCAAAATCTCCGTCGCGAAGTCAGAAAGCACCGTCGTCCCCATTCTCACCGGAACTCTAGCACCACCGCCGGAAGAAAAGGACCGTATAGAGCTCTAAGCTTGAGAGAGTAAGACACGCAGTGAAGCTCTTGTGGCGAGTTCATCGCGCTGGTTTGTTCCCACTTTATACGGATAAAAATTGGGCAGTGATCCTGTCCTTCTCTCTCTCTACACGATACCAATGATAAATCACCGTTAGATTATTTTCTTGATCCCGTGATCTGAGATGTGATTGTAATATCATAATATGACTGAATCACAGTACTGTCAGTTTGCTGCTTGTGTTGAATAGCGTGCAAAAGAATCGTAACGGATAAAATCGTTTATTTTTATTTTTCCATTTATTTTTCCCTAAGGGCACTCCGGGATCCAGACGAGTTGAACTGTTGAATTAAGAAAGAAAGAAAGGAGGCGGGAAATTTGATGTGGAGTGGAATTAGCAAAAGTGGGAGGTGAGGTGAGGTGAGGTGAGGTGGGGTGATGTTGACGTTGTTTTTTGTCGGGTAGTAAATAAGTGGGTGTTATGTAATTTATTTTTGATTTATTATGAAAGCTGTGTGGGTTGTACCACCGCATGCATTTTGGACCCATTCGAAGTGATACATTTGGTTCGCAAGGATTCATTTTTAACACGTTTTATTTTTTCCTATTAAGATTTTAGGTTAAAATATTTGTTAATATTTTATTATTATTATATAACTGAGACTAAATTTAAAAAAATTATTTAGAGCAGATTAAATTTATAATATAAAATTTTTATTTAAATTATAATAAAAAAATTATTACCGATTCATCCTCTGTTCAAAATCAAGTAATAAAATAAAATAAAAATATTATATTTTATACCAAAAAATCGAAATAAAGGAATTCTCTTAATTAATATAATGTAATTTATTTTTTGGTATTTAGGGGTATGGGGCCCATATGGGCCCATGTGTATGAATTATCTATTATTTCGGTATCCCATATAGTTGGGCCCATTATAAGCCTCCGGACCAGAGAGGTCTATAGACCACCCACTTGGCCCACTAAAAAACCCAACTCATTGGGACAGCTACCTCTCTCCTATACTTTAGATGTTCATATGACGAGTAGGGTGATATTTCACCCTCATTGTGATTTTTCGGTGATTGTTGTGTCACACTAATTGAACATTATTCTAAGTATGGAACCCCCCACAACCATTGTTTTACTTACGTTGCAAGCTTTTGTTTCATGTTTTGTTTTACTTTGTGTAAAAGAAGACTAAAAGGTAGATGCGAAAGAGTACTTAAAATTGAAAATTACAAATATATCCTTTTTCAGTTGATGCTTTTAAAGGGCAAGTATTTCTTGTTATAATAAAGGGCTAGAAAAGCAATAATAAAAAACTAGTCACATATTCCGATCTACATTGAAATCACAACTTTCCCTGCGGCTGATCATAATCAACTGTCAGGCGGTCAGGCGGTCAGGCCCACATAGTAAGCCCAACAAATCTGGCCCTCTAAGATTGGAACAGTGATCCAAACATTTGGCAGTTTTGATTTTGCCACAATTAACTGTTAAGTGATCCTTGTTTTATCGTTTATTTTGATCGGTTTGGATCTTCCTGTTGGTCGATTCATTACTAAGATAGTAATGGTTTTAGATCACTCGATACTCTCTCGAATTATGGTTAATAAAGAAAGGTGATTAATTTATATAAATAGACTTAATTAACCTATTTATAGATATAATCGCCTAATATATATATACATACATATATATATATATATTTATTTATTTATATATTTATTTAGTATATATCCAGGAAGATGTTAATTTTAGCACAAGATATTATGGTTAATGAAGGGAGGTGGTTAGCAGTTGGTAGCTTTTCACGTGGAGATTAGAGACCATGATTGGTTTTTCCGACCCCATCCGTTTCCCAAAACTCCGGATCTATCAGGTAACAGAAATGGTCGATTATTTTACAGCTCAGCCGTTGAAAACTAACGTTTATCCAAACGAAAAATAACCACCCAGAAAGGGAAATTAATTAATTAATTAATTAAATAAAACCTCTCTATAAATAATCTGCATTGAAATTGCCGGATCGCCACAAAGGTATTTCTCTCTATTAATTCGTTCTCATCTCTTTCCAATCGATAAAAAGGAAGAAGAAGAACAAGAAGAAGAAGAAGACGATAAATGGCGACGGCGAATGAGGTATATGTCGGATCAATCGATCAGGGAACAACCAGCACAAGATTCATCATCTATGATCAAACTGCTAGGCCGATTGGATCTCACCAGGTCGAATTCACTCAGGTCTATCCTCAAGCTGGGTAAGCAACTCGTTTTCTGTCTTTCTCTTTCTCTCTCGAGCATTTACTCTGTTTTCTTCTTGCATTTTCTCTGAAATCCTATGATTTTTTTATTTTCCTCTCGATAAGATGGGTGGAGCATGATCCGATGGAGATTCTGGAGACGGTACGGGTCTGTATGGCGAAGGCGGTTGATAAGGCGACGGCGGATGGTCACAATGTTGATAAAGGATTGAAGGCGATCGGTTTGACTAATCAGAGAGAGACTACTCTGGTTTGGAGCAAATCTACTGGCCGTCCTCTTCACAACGCCATTGTTTGGATGGATGTTCGTACCAGCTCTGTTTGCCGGTACTCATTTCTTTTCTTCCGTATTGGATTTCTCTGCAATTTTTTGTTATTCGATTTTAGTTCTTCCTGATCTGAGGTGTGTTGTGATGTTGTTATTGGGTGGGTTGGAAAACTCTGATTTTCTATGAATAAATAATACTTCTTCTGTAATTATATTCTGAATTGGATCATTTCGGTTGCTAGGAATTGACAACTCTTTTCTCTGCTTGTTTTTCTGATGTTCTTGATTGTATACCTTATGCTTTTGCTGATTCATTGACAGCAAACTAGAGAAGGAGTTATCAGGTGGGAAAACTCATTTTGTAGAATCATGTGGTTTGCCCATAAGCACTTATTTCAGTGCAGTGAAGCTACTATGGTTAATTGAAAATGTGGATGCTGTTAAGGAGGGTGTGGAAAAGGGCGATGCTTTATTCGGAACTGTTGACACCTGGTTGATCTGGAATTTAACCGGCGGTAAGGATAACGGATTACATGTCACTGATGTTTCAAATGCATCTCGAACGATGCTCATGAACCTTAAGAATCTTGAATGGGATAAAAACACATTGAAAACCCTAGAAATACCAGCTGAAATTCTGCCCAAAATCGTTAGTAATTCTGAGATTATTGGGAATATAGCCAAAGGGTGGCCCCTTGCTGGTATCCCTATTTCAGGGTGTTTAGGTGATCAGCATGCTGCTATGCTTGGACAAGCTTGCAGAAAAGGTGAGGCCAAAAGCACTTATGGAACAGGTGCTTTCATACTTCTGAACACAGGGAAAGAGGTGATTCAGTCAAAACATGGGCTTCTATCTACCTTGGCGTTCAAGCTCGGCCCTAATGCTGAGACAAATTATGCTCTTGAAGGGTCCATTGCCATTGCTGGAGCTGCGGTTCAGTGGCTTAGAGACAGTCTAGGGATCATTAAAAGTGCGAGTGAGATAGAGGCCTTAGCTTCAGAGGTTGAATCAACTGGTGGGGTCTACTTCGTTCCTGCATTTAATGGTCTTTTTGCTCCTTGGTGGCGCGATGATGCTCGTGGTGTTTGTATTGGAATCACTAGGTTTACAAGCAAGGCTCATATTGCTCGAGCTGTGCTTGAGAGTATGTGTTTCCAAGTGAAAGACGTGCTTGATTCGATGCATAAAGATGCTGGAGAAAAGGGTGAGGTCAAGAATGAAGCGGGTCAGTTTGTCCTTAGAGTTGATGGTGGTGCTACTGTTAACAACCTTTTAATGCAAATTCAGGTTTGCGTCCTTCTATGCTCTTTTTTCTCGTTCTGATATTTACTCTGTCAATACCTAATATGATAACATAAGGTAGCTTCTCTTGGGATTGCGTTTGAATTTGTGATAGTTTCTATTGTTTTTTTTATAAGCATGTATCTTATCTTTATAGGCTGATTTGCTGGGTAGTCCAGTGGTGAGACCAGCTGACATAGAGACCACAGCACTAGGAGCTGCTTATGCTGCCGGATTAGCGACCGGAGTTTGGAAAGAATCTGAGATTTTTGACTCTGGAGAAAGAGTTAAAATTGCCAAGACTTTCAGTCCTGTATTAGATGAGGAGTTGAGGAAGAAGAAGCTGGATTCTTGGTTCAAAGCTGTCTCAAGAACCTTTGACTTGGCTGATCTCTCTCTCTAGGCCATTCTTCTCATTTGCTGGTTCCATGTCCTTTGCTTTTTCTTTCTACGATTTGTCTGTTAAACCGAAGATATCGATCGATAACGATATACATCAGAAAAAATAAATATATCTGGTAATAATAATAATTTGTTTAGCATGAGTATCGTATAAACTCTTTAAGCACATTTGTATATATTCATATGAATTTAACACTTAACTTCCAAATATATAGTAGACAACGATCAAGAAACAAACCTTAATCATACTCTGCAACTCTTCCATAAGTACAGAAACCACCCTGTATTTTTCTCAATTAGAAGGGATAACAACTTTAACAAACATAAACACTTGCTAAAATAAGTCATAGAAGTAATAGAAACACATATCAATGAGACCGAACCAAGCCCTCTGCCAATAAGGATCGATGTAGAGAACTGCTAGTACTCCCAAAAATAATGTGACATAGGATGCATCAAAGCTCCAGTAGATTGCCACCATATCAATGCTGGATCGATCGCCATCTTCAAAAGTGCACGTATTAAATTAAATTTACATACCTGCAAAACTGTAGGAAAAAAAAAAAAAAAAACACCTGGAAAGTGCTTCCCTACCTAATTCTAACACTCAAGCAAGCAATTATACCCGACCCGAATCTGTGAACCCCTTTCATTCACTTATTTTCCTACTACTTCATGAAAATTTCATCCGACTATACCTTTGTTTGTTGTTCATAAGTCTGCTCGGGTTTATAATTACTGCCCAGGTAAAACTCAGTTTGAGTTCAATTTAACATATAATCCCAAAAGATCATATAATCCCAAAAGATGATAGTTTATTACGTTATATATATGACCATGATAAGATCTTTATTGATCAAAAAAAATTCCTTAATGAGAGGAAAGGGGGGGAAAATTTTAATGTACATGCATTATTAGCACATCCAAATTAATCTACGAACCAATAAGACTATGCAACGTTATTTTTCCCAAAAGATTCAATTTCTCTTCTTGCATGTTAGATTTTGGTGTGAAGAGATCATCATAGTTCATAGAGAGCCCTTTCCAGTTTTCAATACTGACTTCAGCTCGGCAAATCTATCTCACTTTTCAACGAACAGAAGCACAGAACGCATGCTGATTGTACAAACCAGTAACTCCAGTTGTGATCTGCTGCCTACTTCCCCTCGACCTCCTTTTAACTGCTACAAACCCTTCATCTCCCTTCTTCTTCTCATTTACATCCTCTGTTTCTACATTCCCACTATCACTCGAGCTAAAAACAGAGTCTACCTTTCCTTCATTCCCATGAAGAACTTTTATTATAGCACTGTCGTTCACTATTGCATCCGAAGAAGTTCCGGAATGTTCAAACTTCTCACTCACCGTATTCTCACCTGATTCTTCATCCACATCTTTACCAACCGACTTCACAATGAAGCTCAGCAATATCTGCCTTGCAAGCTCCAACTTTTCACACTCTGAGAAGTTTCTTTTTGAACTATTTTCCTCAACCGTACTATTAGTTGATTTCTTACCTACTTTCTCCTCTTCAGCCCCACTTGTTTCGGGCGAAGAACTTGAATACCTATCTCCTGGATTGGTTTGGGAAGATTTCCCAGGAACAAACTCAGGGGCATGTGGGTTCATCATTTTTGCAGACCCAGATCTGGTTCTGTCCAGTTTAGGGGCATGGTATTTTGAAAACCCACGTTTAGTGCGGAAAGATCCACTGTTTCTGTAATATATAAGAGATCTGGGCCCACAAGGAACTCTAGTTGTAGCCGGAGGGAGCACGGACTCAGCACTTGAAGGTTGAGCCATGGGAAGTGATCCGGGTTTGAAAGGCTGGGCTGCAGCAGAAAGTTTACTGCCATTTGTCTCCATGGGTTTTTCTGGAGAAGACAAAGAGGGAATCTCTTCACACTCTGGACCTTTATTTTCCGATTGAGTTGCATTGTCATGAATTACTTCTAGTTTATCTTCTTCTGGAATTTGTTCAGCAGAGTTACTATTGGTTTGCTCGTCCTTTACTGTCTCCAAAGGCATTTCAGTCTTTTCAGAATTTGTATCTCTGTTCATCAATGGCCTTAGAACTGTACCAGGTGGTGCTAAAGCGACTTCTTTGTAAGATAAGGATTTTGAGGCCATTGGGGAAGAAGTTATGGGATTGGATGAAACTTTGGAAAAGGAAGCTTTTGACTGAAGTCCAGGTGAACTCTCTGCAGCAGCGAAATGCTGAGCTGCCTTTGATTGCATTGATGGTGATAACGGTTCATTCCGAACCATCTTTGGACTTATTTTTTGAGGAGGAGAACCCATTTCTTGCTTGTAGCTGCTTTCTCTTAACTTTGAATTTTCAGAGCTATATCCATTTAGCTTTGGGAGAACTGGTCTCCTCCTGTTAAACTTCTGGCTAGAATTATTTCCAGATCTCGCTTTTGAATTAGCCTCTTGCCATCCGTCATCCGAGTTTGTTCCTTCCTCAACTTCATTTAAAATTGTAGGCTCCTCATTTCGAATGGTTTCATTAATTTCTTTTACCTCTTTGGGATGAACCGAGCTGGATTCAACTTCTTGAGAAGAGCCCTCTTTTAGGTCATTTAAGTCTTTGAGGACATCAGGGTGAAAAACTCCGTCAGAAGTTGAAACAGATCCCACAAGTACTTGAGGGGTTTTATCACTTGCTTGTAATCCCTGAAAATTGAGGATACACGGCAAGAAAGGAAATTCTTAGATTATGCAGGTTTTGTTAGAACCAATAATGAGGAATGGCAAGTTCCTTGCCTTTGCACGTCGTTGCTTCCTCTGTGCATCACCTCCTTTAGAATCTTGATCTGGGCTAATGAAATCCAGAAGATCCGAGACACTGCAACAAAGGTCAGATGAGCTTGGGTGCAAAATCACAATTGATTTCAAATATATGCAATTCTTGAGAAGAATACCCTATCAATACCTAAGGTGACCTTTGCTCGAGATTAATGGATCTGGCTTTGGAATTCCATTTCGTGCCATTTCTTGTTGCTCCAGAGCCTTAGACTCAAAATACTCCAGCCAAGCAGCAGCATCCTGTTTAAGCAAAACCCACATGTCAACTCTTTAGACTCTTAAATTTGAGCGACAATTTGCCCCATAAATGTAATAACATAGTAAAACAGAGTTTTATGGTCCCACCTGAGTACGGAGGTCATCTTGACCAAGTTTGGCTTGAAGTATCCTTAGAGTAGTTTGCTCATGTTGAACACTAAGAGAATATGCCTCCATTAACGAAAGAGCTATGGCTATGGCATGATAGCTTGCAGCAGTTTGTATGTGATCAGCGCCTAGTAACCTTTGGTTGCATTTAAGAGCTTCATGGAGAAACCGGAGGGCAACATGCACGTTTCCAACACCCTCTTCCATCATTGCGATGTTGATATATGTAGCAGCTGTGTTGGGATGAGATAGTCCGCATGTAAAATGGAGAAGGAATAAAGCACGATTTACGTATCTGCCAATAATGCAATATATTTAGCAACAGAAATGAAAAGGAAACAGGGGTAATATAATATATATATATATAATTTTTTGGGGAGGGGAGGAGGGAAACTAAAGCGGTAGTCTGTAACTTACTTCAAAGCTAATTCAATGTGTTGAAGACGGTAGTAGAAAACAGCAAGATCCCCATAGCTTTTCACTGTGTCCGGATGGTCAAGCCCAAGTTCCCTTTCATTGATATCCAAAGCCTTCTGCTGATATATAGTTGCCTAACAACAGAAGTTGAAAATATCTTTGATGAAACTCAATTCAAAGTCAGAAAATTCTTAATAAAGTGAGAATATCTCATTACCTGGTTAAAATCTCCGGTATGATATAGAACTACTGCCAGAAGACTATAGGCGTTTGCAGTAGTCCGATGGTAGGGCCCACATACAGCTATCATCTTTGCAAGTGCCTTCATATGCAAGAAAAGTACGCCATAAACACAAACACAGTTTTACAAGAAAAATGAGTGCAAATAACTTCAATTTAGAGATAATAGGCTAGCACTTTACCTTTGTTCCGTAATTAACAGCATCCTCTAGCTTCCCTTTATCAAGAGCAATTTTGGATGACTCCAATAAATTCCGTCCATCAGCCGAAGAGCATCCTACATGCTGTTTAAAACAATTCAAAAAAGGCTAAGATATCTTGCGTCCAATAGATCATAAATGAGATGGCTCATAAAATGGAAGTTTACAAACAAAGATAGAGAATGAAAACCCGACAGAGTCTCACCTTACAAACCGGAATCATGCTTATAATATCATTTTCCCCAAAGGGATTTGGACTTTCCATATCATAATCTCTCGGAACCAACTCTAAGCCCACCTGGAAGAGAAAGTGTACATGTAAGAAATGAGCAATTTGAACAATTAGTACCCTGAGTTGAATAGAAGTCCACAGCTTTAGAGTACCTTATGGCAAAGTCCTCGAAGGATAGATAACTTTCTCAACTGTTGGAACTCATTACTCAAATTCCAACCATATCTCCTAGATAGATATGTTCTTAACCATTGCAGTTTGAGAACATTGTCATCGTCCGAGTTGTGCTCATTATCTTCCACCCCACAGCATCCCAGTAAGAAATTAAGTGCTGAAGCTATTGCTCCAGATAACTCCGAAAAGTTTTCAACAGAAGCCACAACTGCTTTAACTACATGCTTGAAAGCTCGGGTGACCATCTCGTGAATGCATAGTGACTGTATGTGAGGCAGCTTCTTAGAAAGTTCAACCTGATTTTTGTTGACATTTTGAAAGCAAAAGATGATTCAGTTGATCTATAATAGAATGGAAACATAAAAATAAAAATAAAAATAAAAAATTTGACCAAAACTACTCACCACTTGACCCAAGGAGCGCATCTGAAGTCCCCTCAAATGCATGAAATCAGTCAATGTACGACCATCAACAGGTGATAGTTCAAGTGATCCAAAATCCGCTACCTAATAGATATAGAGAATTGTAAGCAAAAAAAATGCATAAATGATTCAAAACTTCTCTAACACTGTTAAATTCCTGGCTGTAAAATGTAGTTACCAGCTTTGGTAATGCAATTTCATCATAATACTTGTTGGCCATTAGTATAAGCTCATCTGCTGACTGCTCCAGAAGAGAGCACGAAAATTACTCCAAAAGATAAACAAAATATTAAAATCAGCAAGTACAGTATTAAAAGTAATTTCTTAGTTACCTTAAGATGAAGATCAGTTCCGGTTTCTTTAAGTAGCAAGAAAGCTTCTGTAGGAATTAGTTTCTCCAATCCTCCATCGCTGCTTAACTCGCCATTGCTAAGATGTTTTACATCGCTTTCAGCATTTGCTTCCTTGCAATCTGTACTACTTACATCAGTTAACTTCTTTTCCCTCTGCTTCAAAAGCTTAAACTGTTTTCCAAGTCCTTTGACAGCTGGTTCAGCTTCAATATCATATTTGTTGCTTTTCGGTGATGAATCTGTTGAACTTTTCTGTTTCTGTAGATGCTGAAGCCAACAAGAACCAAGTTCCCACCTGATTTTCTTATCAGAAATGATTGGGTTCTCCCGTAGTTTCGCTAGGCTCTCTTTGATTACATTCCGTACCAGATTTCTAGGAGTTTCTAAATCATCTGAAATAGATTGAGATGCCTGACATTCTACCCCTGATTCTGTACTAAATTTGTGAAGTAGAGTCCTCAAACTGTAATGAATTCTTACCTGGTTAGAACCAAAAAGAAAGAAGAAGAAAAAAACGAGAGACGAGATTTAGCAAGTAGTTGATTAACAAATAACAAGCAGTCAGACCTGTTCACGTTAAGAGCATTTGCTCCTCCCTCTACTTGATCTTCAGTATTAATATCTTGGGACTCATTCATGGCCTTCTTCACGTTACCAACAACCTTTACTGTTGCACTGTATCCACAATGTCTTACCATGACAAGCCCCAAGGAGTCAAGATCCTGCAAAGAAATAAATAAAACATCACACTAAAACAAGCTACATCGAACATTGGCATCTCGCCAAATTTTTTTTTAACTTTGAACCAGATTCTCACATATTTTCAATGAAAACTACTTACACGGACTATTACACTCTCATCTGCAGTTAACCCCTTGAGTAAGTTCCTTTTAGCAACTTCCTCATCAGACCCACAAGATGATTGATAGCCGCTAAATGTTACTTCAGACTTTGAGCTCGCATCAGTAGGATCACGTCTTATGATAATCGACAAGTCTCCAACACGATCCTCGAGAAGGACTGATCCCGAAGAGCAATTTAGTGTATTCCGCTCTTCAGGGTTGGAATCTATGTGACAGCGAATTGCTGAAACAGCTTTAAGGATTGAAATATCAACAAATTGACTATGGAGCAGAAAAGCTTTCCGGTCCCGCACCATCCTCTCCTCCTCGGTTTTGCAAGGAAGAGTCACCAAAATGGAAAAATCAGTTGCCCATGGTCTAAGGTCAAGCTCACCGTTTCTTCCTTGCCCTCCGCCATCTCCACCCCAATTTTCATCTTCTACCGGTAGAGTTGGGAATTCTGAGGGAGAGTCAATGATGGAAGGAGGAACAAGCCATGCGTTCATTCGGAATCCATATGGAAGGTTCCCAAACTATCAGAAACAAACATGGAGAAAGGAAAATTATACAACAATCCTTTCTTCTTCATAACTTTATGAGTACATTAGTTGAAAATCATTCTAAAGTAATAAGATGTTTACCTTATTATGTTCAACAAAAGCTTTCATCAAAATCTCATATGCCTGCATTTCCACACTCATTAAGTTCTCATATTTATCAAATGAATTTATGAAATTAAAATCAAACCAACGAATATAGTGAAGAGTTGGATCATTTAAGTACTGACATTGGCAAAAGCTCGGCTCACTTGCTGCAAAAGATCCACCAGTGAGTGGTTTTCTAAACGCTGCTTTCCGGCAGTATAGAACCCTTTCACTGAAGCAATTACCTGGATTACCTTGCCATTGCAGATCTTTATCTGCAAGCGATTAAATTTAAGGTTCGGTCAAGTAATTAGTGGGCAAGATCTTAGTATTAACGGATAACACTTTATTCACATGAGTACCTACCTGCATTCCAAAATAATCTCCATTGCGCCGCTCTTCTACAAGCTCCTTTGGATCGCATCTCTTCAGCTCTATAATTAGAACGGAACAAAATCAAAATTTAGAAGAAGAGAATTTTCAGTCTAAAGCAGAAATAGAGAAAAGGATGAAGCACTGACGAATAATGGGAGGAGAGATGTGAGCAAAGGAGAAGAACTCGTAGAAGTCGGAGAGCTTAGGCACGGGATGAATGGCGGCCATCGCGAGGCTATCGGAGACCGGAGAAACCGAAGGCGACCGAGAACCGGACTGAACCTCTGCGTCCCCATCAGACAGCGTAGAGAGGCCTGAGTTTCCGTCGACTTCACTCCTGTGCGCCGCCCTACCATTCTTCTTGGCACGTGATTCAGATCCATTCGATCGCCTTGACTTGCTGAATTTCGTCGTGCAGGCTACAATGTCGAGGAACCTCCGCACGTGCGCAATTGCATCGCTTTCTTCCGTATAGTCCTCTGCAACAAACAATGGCGCGCTCTTTTTTTAACCGTTATTTTTTTTACTGTTAATAAAATTTACTATATTTAAAAACTAATAATAATATGGGACCCACATGGAATATGCTTCTTTTTTTTTTATAGCTCAACCTACCTTCAACTATTTTCACCAAACATGGTTTGAGAGTAGTGAGCTCTACTCGGTCATTCAATCTCTGCCCTTTGACCTTCCCAAACATAATGAAAATTTTACAATAAAAAACTTTAATTTACCCAAAAAAATAAAAATAAATTAAAAATAAATAAATAAAACAGGAAATGGAGATGGAATGCATCATACCTCATGAGATAGAGAGTAGTTTGTTAGGTGACAAGTTTCCACATTTTGAGCTAATAGCCTTCTTACATCAAGTATCCTGTCTGTGCTAATACCCTAATTATAGAAACAGAAAGAAAAAAAAAATAGCAATAATGATTTCATATGTAACACATGTTACATATAATATGTATATTAATATGTTTTTTTATTTTATTTTTTAATCAAGAGTATAAACAAATTAGATAGCTAGCTAGATGGAGTGAGAGGGGGGTGGTGTAAGGAAATTCTCCACCCCATTCTATCTCGGCGGCCGAGTCGGAGACTCAGTCTAAGATTGGATGGTAATTTCAATTACCCCAATAAGTCTGTCCGGGCCGGGGCCGGTCCGATATAAGATTACATACCTTGAGTAGAACTTGTGATACATATGAGGTGATGACTGTGATATCCAGAACACTAGGAACTACTTCCCAGTTACACCCAAAGAAGGAGGAAACAGTCAAACAGAATGAAATTAGATGAGAAAACAGACAGTAAGCTTGATTGAATACATGAACTCCATGTAAATACTAGTTTTACCTTTCTCTTCTTTCTTCTTCTTATCTGCTTTAGCCTTATTTGGCTTCCCTCTTCCTGACTTAGGAGCCATTTTTCTTCCTCTTCCAATAAGAACTCAAAGCTTCCTGACTTAGCAGCTCTTTTCCAGTACGGTATCAAACACCCATTTGAGAAGGAAAGAAGATGAAGGTAGTAGGATAAGGGGGGAAGGTAGCTTTTTGAGGGGATTTTATGAGCAATCTTATCTCAGCGTCTCTTTGGTCCTAATTTGATTGAAGATTTTCATTGCATCTCTCTCACTCTCTCTTTTATCTCTGTCCTCCTCTCTATGAATTATGATGATACATGTGATGTGTGCCTCTTATTATTACAAGTGAGAGTCCAAGCATTGAGACAAAATCACCACGGACCGATAAACGTGCGACACGTGGCGCGGATGATGTTTGGCCGTACCCTCTCTTTTGTTTTTTCACGTGTTTGGTTGCTCTGATTTTCTCACCCAGTCGACGGACGTAATTATGACTTATAATATTCTTAATTTAATTATTAATTAAAATAATTAATTCTTATTAGTCATTTAAGTTTGGCACGTTCAGTCCCGTTGAGTTGGAAGCTGGAAGAGAGAGAATCTGTTATTTGAGGGTTTATAACAGTACGGAGTGGAGAGAACTCTCCTCAAATTGGGGAAAAGTTAGGAGAGAGAGAATATAGTGCTTGTATTTTAGTCAAACTTGCTTCACCCAATAATTACCATAAGTCGTGACAGTAAATAAGTATATGAATTTTTACCATATAATTCCTTTATTATCAAGATTATTTACTACGATCAATGCGGTTAACCACATGTAAGTCAAGATCTACATCAATTACTTATATCCATATACATAATAATGGAGTCTAAATTACCATCTTAAACCGGGTTCAATTACTTGAATACAAACTATTAATCTCTACAATCCTAAGCTTAATTTTTAATTTTTTAATTTTTTAATTTTTAGCATTTAGTTACAAATTTTGATAATTGTTATTTCTCATGTCAAGTAAGAAATTGAAATATAATAAATGTTTATTAAATATGTTCGGAGAAATATCACCTATTCTTTTTCATTCATTCGAGGGTAAAAAATACGATACATCAATTATCGGTTTATTTTTAACCGTTTTTAGTCTTTAGTTAAAAATGTGAAATATTCATCGTTCTAAAACATTGCCCCCCCCAAAAAAAATGAATCTCACTTTGAATATTGAATTTTTGAGTTTTGACCGTTCAAACAAACCGTAGACCAAATCAAGCTTACTGATATTGTCTAATTGCGAACCAACTATAAGACATTATACATCCTCTGACCAATATAAGAGAAATATCAATTTCGTGAGTCACATGAGAACAATATTTAATTTCCTACATGAAACTTGTTGGTCTAGCACTTTCTTTTTTTCTTTCTTATTTATTTATTTTTATTATTTTATGTAAATTAATAGCTTGAAACTAAAATAAAAAGCCTATAAATTTGTCAGTGACCGAATATTATAAATTTATAAATTACCCACCAACCAACAATGAGGGTGATTGCTGAATCGTTTTGTATATCACCTTAGATTTATGTTACAACAACCCCTTTCAATGATAGTGACATTTACAGTTTGAAAGTTCTTGTTTTGTTTTGTTTTGTTTTGTTTTGTTTTCTGTTTTCTTCGGTCAGACTGCTTGATGATATAGGAAGTTTGATTTGATAAATTAGATGGAATCAATTACTAGTCAATTAAGTAAGTAACTCACTAATTATGTGATTAGTGAAGCTCTAATCCATTGACGGGTGCAAAATCCGCTTACACCGGTACTAGTGTCTGCATCGGCCGAGGTTTCCGGTTGGCAATACGTTTAAAACATTATGTTTGTATCAAACGATCTTTACATGATTTAATCTTTTAAGACAATTTCAAGAAGAAAGGTTACCTTACTTTGACCTTTTTATCACTGCACTTACACAGAAAGGTGGCTTGATTCATTTGTAGAATCATAAAAGAAACATTCTTAGCGCATCGATGACTTTCTCAGGCCTGTCACAGAAAAACATTTAAGACATTTTAAGTAACTAATTATATAAACAAACGAATGTTGTGACAGAAAATTGGAGTTATCAATTTACCAGTCTTCTTGTGGCATATGACCAGCACCTTCTATCAAATTCACCTCGACAGTTTTCGGGTTTGCTTTCTGAAACTCCTCTGCGATTGATTGAGGCAAGTACTTGTCTGCAATTCCCCAAGCGACCAGTATTGGCTTATCCCATCTGATGTTGTTGATATTTGATAACCACATAATCAAGTTGTTGTATAACATGTACAATAGAATTGGTATATGAAGGCAGCCCGGAAAAATAGAATTACCTTTCGGATGTAAAGCCGGACGTTATTCTGTTTGTGATATCGTTGAAATTAGCTTTTCTTGCAGCTTCAAGTAAAGCTGAAATATTGATCATGTTTTACCTAATGAGAGAAGGTATGGATCAATATCTATTTAGTATTGGTATGGATCACGTTACAAACCAAATCCCGGACCACCACTGGACAAGTAGGGCAACCGATACACATCTGCTTTGTCTGTCTTCAAGACATAACTGCAGAAAATGAAATTTATACTTTTGTCAGAAATGTCTAATTAATCAAGGAATGTATTAAGGTATAGATAGCTGTACTTGGATTATACATACGGGCTACCTGCTTCAATGAACCGCTCGGCAATAATAGCATTCTGGCATGTAAATTCACCAAAAAGAGGGATCCTGGAAAAAAAAAACCCGAGAAGCGAAAATTTGAAAACCGAAAAACAGACAACAACAAAAAAAGCATGATGAACTTGTATGTAACAAAAGACCTCTAACCTTAGCTTTTGAAACAATCCAGGAACAGGGGACGAACCGGTTAACGGACTATTTAGTATTACGAGTTTTTCGATCCTGCTTTGGTTTTTCAATGCCCATGTCAAACCATATGATCCCACAAGAAAACCCTTCAAGAAAATAAAACATCCAAAAATTCAATCTTAGACGTCTTTAATGATTGTTATATTTCAATGTCTTCCTCAAAATCAGCTCGAACCTGCACAACTAGATATGACGGAGTCTTGACCTCGAGGACATCAAGTAGCTTATCCAATTCTTCGTGGTACTCCTCTTCTGTTGTAGTGAAAAAACATTACAAGTTCTTCCCCTTCAAAGCAAGAAAAATTATACAAATTATAGCCAAATTATGAAAAGAACCTGTGTAATCATAGCCATATCCTGGTTGTGGCTTATCGCTAAAACCAAACCCAATCCAGTCCGGTGCAAGGCAGCGGAATCCGAATTCTGAGATCTACTTAGTATAGAGTAAATATTTTGTAAGAATTACTTACATTTTCTTTTTTAATATGACAAACGTTACATTGCATAACAGATGCAACAAAATTAACCTGAGACATAACAACTCGATAACTATAAGATTGCGTCGGAGCACCGTGAAGAAAGATTACTGTTCCACGCCTGATCTCAGAAGAACCTATGTATATTAAGGCCAAAAGAGAATTTAAAGTGGAAAAAAAAAAAAATTAGAAACCAAAAATGTTAAATGATATTAACTTAAATGAATGAACCGAAGTGGTTAAGAAGACGATCTTACCAGTTTCTCTCACGAACCATCTTAGTGTCCCGGATGTCACATAAGACCCGTATTCTCTTCCCTTGTCTTCTATTCTCTGTCAAAAGAGCATATATATATATATATATGCAAATTAGATAGGACTAAGAAATTCAATGGAGCAATGTAAAATAAATTAAGACTTACATAAAGCATCTGGCCCACGTTGCCGTCCTCGGCAGGGTTTGCAGGGAGCTGAATGGCACTACGGCTTGAGGGATTGTCCGTGACGAATCCGAACGGATTGAAATCCGGTGTGTCTTTGTCATTATCATTTCCGACAGAACTGGCTCTGATCGGTCTCATCTGAGCCGTTGATCTTCTTGTGGTAGTAGGAATGGTGCAGTGTTTAGTGGTGGGTGATTTGGTTGAAGAAGAGGAGGAAGAGAGGTTCAGAGGGTGATGAGATAGCAAAGAAGAAGCCATTTGCTTTTTCACAACTCAGAGGCTGAGAAAATACAACGGTTTTTAACTGAAATGATTTAAATTTTCATTTTTCTTTTGTTCTAAAATGTAAGCCACTCGGTTTGCAGTATGAACAAGATAACGTGGGCACCCCAAGACAAACGTGATGGAGGACTAAAAATGAGTACTTTAAAGTTTTTCGGGCTAAATTGAGATACATATAAAGTATTGAGTATCTAAATTGAAAAAAAGATAAGATTTAGGCGCCTGAATTAGTATTTTAGCCAAAGAAAGAGAGATTATCCAAACCCATTAATCTTTAAACCGTTCTGGATCCAAACCCGGGAAAGGAAGAACAGCTTCGGTCACGACGGTCGGTTGAAGTAGAGAAGCGAGACTGCAGCTGACTGCCTCGCCGGAGCCTGACTGGAGACGCCGTGGGCTCTCGTGTCGGAGGATCATCCTCTACTCGTATTCTTCTCTCTAAAGAAGCTCTTGTAGCTTTGTAAGTGGTCCCGAATTCTCAATTTGCTCTTCATAGCTCTGCCGTTTTTCTCCCCCTTTTATTCCCTTGAATTGAACGTCTGATTATTTTTCTCTTAGGGTTTGGTTTTTCGGTAAACATTTTCTTATTTATGTTCTACTTTGAAAGTTTCTGTATCTGTAATTTGCTGTTTAATTTGTTAAAAGCAAGGACGAGGATCCAGATTGAAATTTTGGCGGATGGTTTTGGTTTCTAATTCAACTTCGAGCTACTTTCTTCCCAGTCCCTGGTTTTGAAAATTGGACATTTTTGATGCCCTGGTTCTTTCTTCTCTCGCGTGTTCTCAGCTGCCAAACAAAGAATCTCGAGCAGCTTCCCCCCCCCCCCCCCCAAACTAAGAGCAGATTGGTTACTTCCGATGTGAAGGATTGTTAAGCTTAAATTTTCTTTGAGATTTTTAATATAATGAAAATTAAATGATAAATTTGCTTTGAGGATGAATTCGAAAATTTAAAATTGAGAGAGGAAGCTATTTTCGAAAAGTAATTTGTTAAGATAAAAATTATTACTTTCATTTCGATCAGAAAAAAATAAAAAAAATTGTGTTACTTTTTATTGTAGTAATGTTGCAAAGTTTTCTGCAATGTCGACGATAAAAAGTAATATATCGTTCTTGATTTGAACTAGTTGCTTATAAGATGAATCTGATTTCTTTTAGGGTTCTTGATCTGGGTGATGGAAGAACCCTCTCTCTCTATCAAAAAGGCACCGGACAATGAATCAAATGAGGTTCAGAAAGTACAAAATTCTATCATAACAGAGTTAGATTGCCAAAATGGTGTTTCTGAAGAAAGAAAGGGATTTGTCCCACCTGTAATCGGAATGGAATTTGAATCCTACGATGATGCTTACAATTACTACAACTGCTATGCTAAAGAAGTCGGTTTTCGTGTCAGAGTGAAGAACTCATGGTTTAAACGGAACAGTAGAGAAAAATACGGTGCAGTACTTTGTTGTAGTAGCCAGGGTTTCAAGAGGGTTAAAGACTTAAACCGGTTAAGAAAAGAAACTAGAACTGGCTGTCCTGCAATGATAAGGATGCGGTTAGTAGATTCCAGAAGGTGGCGAATTCTTGAAGTTATACTCGAGCATAACCACTTACTAGGTGCTAAGATCTTCAAATCGATAAAGAAGTTAGGAAATGGAAGCAAAAATAAGTTACAATCAAGCTCCAATGCAGATGAACGGACTATCAAATTGTATAGAGCACTCGTGATAGATGGAGGGGGTGGTCCCACTAATGGGACCTCCTCAACTTCTTATAACCCAAAAGAAATCCAGGTTTTTCCGGGCCAACCCAACCAGTTAAACCTTAAAAAAGGCGACACACGAGCCATTTATAACTACTTTTGCCGTATGCAATTGACCAATCCGCACTTCTTCTACATAATGGATTTAAACGATGAAGGGTGTTTGAGGAACATCTTCTGGGTCGATGCTAGATCCCGAGCCGCTTGTATTTACTTTGGCGATGTTATTTTCCTTGACACCTCGTATTTGTCAAGCAAGTATGAGATTCCTCTTGTAGCATTTGTGGGTATAAATCACCATGGCCACTCTGTTTTGTTGGGTTGTGGCCTTTTAGCTGGTGAAACTACAGAGTCATATGATTGGTTGCTTAAAACTTGGATTTCATTTATGCCGGGCCGTTGCCCAAAAACAGTTATAACTGACAGGTGTAATGTTTTGCAGAGTGTGATATCAGAAAATTTTCCGAGGGCTCATCATAGATTCAGCCTGTCTCACATCATGAAGAAGGTTCCAGAAAAATTGGGTGGATTGCGGAATTATGATGCTATAAGGAAGACGTTTGTAAAAACGGTTTATGATACTCTAAAAGTGATTGAATTTGAAATGGCTTGGGGGCTTATGATCCAACAGTTTGAAATCAGCAATCACGAGTGGCTTAGATCTTTGTATGAGGAACGAGTAAAGTGGGCCCCGGTTTATCTAAAGGACACGTATTTTTCTGGTCTATCTGCTGCATTTCCAGGTGAGACAATTAACCCATTCTTTGAAAAATACGTGCATAAACAGACCCCATTGAAAGAATTTCTTGACAAGTATGAACTAGCTCTACAAAAGAAGCACAAGGAAGAATCTCAAGCAGATATTGAATCGAGAAACTCAAACCCCATTTTGAAAACAAGATGTTCTTTCGAATTGCAGCTCTCTAGAGTATACACACGAGAAATATTCACAAAATTCCAATTCGAAGTAGAAGAGATGTATTCATGTTTTAGTACAACCCAATTACAAGTTGACGGGCCGTTTATTATCTTCTTGGTGAAAGAGAAAGTAATGGGGGAAGGAAACAGGAGGGTGGTAAGGGATTATGAGGTGCTTTACAATAGGACAGCTGGTGAGGTTCGTTGCATATGCAGTTGCTTTAATTTTAGAGGGTATTTATGTAGGCATGCTTTATGTGTGCTTCACTTCAATGGGGTTGAAGAGATTCCTTCAAAGTATATTCTTTCAAGATGGAAGAAGGATTACAAACGGTTATATGTTCCAGATAATGATGATGGTGATGGGATGGATGTTACGGATTGTGTACGGATTCAAAGGTTTAATCAGTTGTATAGAAGTGCATTGCAAGTTGTGGAAGAAGGGGCGATTTCGATCGACCATTATAAGGCCGCATTGCAGGCTCTTGATGAGTCATTGAATCGGGTTCACCAAGGGGAAGATAAACATATTGACTGAGTTTGTGTGTATGTGAAATCTTTAATGCCTTTTTTCCTTAATCAATCACAGGGATAAATAGAGAGCTAGAGGCATTTAACTTGTAATCTTGTGTATAAGGTTGCCTTCGTTTTCTGCTAAATAAGTAGTCGTTTCAAGCTTGATTTAAATATGGGCCACGGGCTCAATTTCTAACATTACAAACACGGATGTCGACGTGTCGTTTGAAAGTTTTTAAAAAGGCGGAGCCCAAGAACCAATGGGCCGAGGCCCAAGCCTCTCTTCCATAAATTTTCTGTTTCAACAAATTTGGCGGGATCGTTGTAAATCCGTCCGCTCCTTCCCCTCTCTCTCTCTCTCTCAGCAAGCAACGCATAATCGCAAGGTAAGCTTTCACTAGTGGGCAGTGGCCCCCTTGATTTTCTGTTTGGATCGTGAGAAAATGTAGAAACATATCTGGTTAGTTTTCTGAAGTTTTTCTATAATTTCTTTTATAGTGATGGTTAATTTCTTAATTGTTTTCTCATTCTAGCTGAATCGTTAGAACTGTGTGTGTAAGGCCAATTTAACCTAATTTTTCCTTAGAATTGGGGCTAAATCGTGTTACTTACCATACTTGACACTTGTGATTAGGGCTATGACTGCTCTTCTCTTTCTTTTTCTTTAAAAAATGATTCTTCTCACCTGATCTTACAACTTCATGATTAAGTCGATCGCAAAAAATGCAGACTGTAACCCACTTTCTCCTTATCTATGGCTAGGGACCCCATAAGTAGAAATCAGTATGAAATTCAAAGCATTTCTGACAGAAAATGGGGTAACTCTTCTGGAAAAGAGGTTTCTACCAGCCCTGGACAAGATGGGGAAGATATGCCATCTTTACCTTACCAGAGACCATGCCATATTTCTCCACAATCTTCTAAACAGTGACGGAATTCAATCCATCGCCCAATTCCGGAAAGAAGCTCTCTTTGACGATTACAGAATATCCAGCCTGAACGATGATCGCATTGCCTTCACTATAGACATTTCCCTTCTCCACCGAGCAGTTCGTAGCAGTGTCAGCATCTGTACAGAATTTGGAAATGGGCCCACAGCAAATAGACTTCAAATCAAGTTGGTCAAGAAGCTGCCTCCAAATTGTACCCTACCAATGCCCTTCCTTACCTTTGAGACAAGGGGCTACAAATCTGCAGTTATTCAAGATGTACCCATTTCAAATCCATTATCTAGAGGTCAAATTCTTGAGCTCCAAACTGCTCTAGATATGGTGCAAGATTTGCCTCAGACTCTTGTACAGGTTCCGGACCCAAATCAATTGCAAAACTTTGTGGATCGAATGAAGCATGTGGGTGATTTGTTGAATGTGTCTATAAGCAAGTATGGGGATTTATATGTGCAAATTTCAACTACTACAATAACACTTGGGGCTGAATTTCGGAAACTGTTGGTTGTAGGAGAGAGGGCAGATGTTCCAGGTGAGGATCGGAATCTGAGTGCTCAGACCAGATCAGCCCAGGCAATTCTAAGGGGAGATGCTCAGTCTGTGCAGGTGAGTGTTAAGCACTTTTCTAAAAGTCTACAGTATCACTTGGCCAAGCCGGATTGCACATTTTATGGGATTGCTCCACTGGGGGCTTGCTTGACAGTGATTTTCCAGTTTTTTGTTCCGGGCTCGAGGCAGACTGATAAATCGATCAGTCTGCATTGTAGGCTTCCTGTACTTGATCCTGGCTCAAGTTGAAAGTGTAATGGGTTCGAGTTGTAAGGTTCATGATACTGATTTAATATAGTTATAAGTATAATAATAAACTGAATCTTAGACTCATATGGGCATTTTCAAATTGTCTCAAATTGTCTCAAATGTCACCTATTTCTATACTAGATTTAGGCTGTTTCTTTAATATCTTAAAATCTTCCAAGAAAAAACTATAAACCTGTTTAGAAACATCGAATTCTTGAGATACAGACATCAGTGTAGGAGTAAAAGGAGAGATCATCTCCTAAGTAAATAAACAAATGAAGGAATGTAAGAACATCTCCTAGGGTAACAAAATCTATACACCATATTGTGATGGAAAATTCTGAGAAAAAAGCTAGCTTTCTCTAACTACACTTTGAAGGCAAAACCTAATTCTAAGTTTTCATTTTCACAACTGCATTAGAAATCTGAACTGATGATGATGAAGATAATGATTCACGTTGTAACCAATCTTTAGCACAAAAAAGGGCCTCAAGTGTTGCGGGCCGCAATGAACTCCTATAGCTATCCATCTTTATTTCGGTATTGAAAACAGAGTCAGAAGCCATGGTCGAAACTGGTATAGACAGAATATCAGAGGCCATCCTAGATAAGATTGGGTATTTCCCTTTGTTTAATCTCCACCAATTCAAGATGTTAAACTCTGTTGCTCGTGGAAAAAGAGACTCTTCAAAATACTGGTCTAGTTCCGATTTTGTTTGCTCCCCATTTGTTATTTCCGAGATGTAGATTTCAAAATCAGACAGTCCATCATCTGTAGAAAGAAAGGTCTCACCTTCTTCATGGCCTCCTTGAACTGTCTCTGTCTCATTCTCTGTCTTTGAAACAATGTCATTAGTCTCTACCTCAAACATTTCTGTTACTGGAATTGTCTGAACCATATAATCAAGATAAAGTTGGTGAAGACCATCTTCAACTATCTTGATCCATCCTTCAGAATCCTTGCCATAGAGTTTATTGAATGTACGCTCCACAAGCTTCATTTTGTACCTAGGATCCATAACTACTGCAATTGCTAAGACTATACAGCAATCTTTCCAATATTTTTCGAATTTCTCTAATAAAGGTTTGGTTAAGTTGGATATAAAAGGGTCGTGGCTCATAACAGCACTAGTAAGCTCCATCTGAATTTTAGACAGTTCAGGGAAGAATGCATTGGCTGTTGGGTATATTGGGGCGGTTAAGATACAAGTAGCATAAAAAAAACACTTCAAATATGTGCATAGAGTTTCTACTTGCCTCCATTCTTCTATTGACATGGTTATCCTATAATCAGGATCAGAAGCATCTAAGCAAGTAAAGACTTCCTTTAGCTCAGAAGCTCTTACCAGCATGTGAAAAGTCGTGTCCCATTTCGTTAAGTCATCAATTTGAATATCAGTAGTACTCGGGACTTGAAGTTGATGCATCAGCTCAATAAACTTCTCTTCATGCAAGTCCGAACTTTTCACGTACTTCACACTTTCTCTAACCTTCCACACTATTTCCGCCAATGAACCCAATGCATCTTGAGCAAGCAGACTAAGTACATGAACATAACAGTTTGGGATCAATAACTGACCACTGAACACAAGCGGGTTCTTCACAGAAAGAAAACCTCTAAGATTCTCAACTACGGTATCATTCAAGAAAGTTTGGTCAACAGTTAGAGTGAAAAGCCGGCCCTTCAAATTCCAATCAGAAAAGCAGACAGAAACGGCTGGACTAAATGCATCATTCAAGTAAGGAGAAGGTACAGCTACAACATTAAGGAGCAGGCGATGTAGATTCCAATCACTATCAATAAATTGCCCTGTTATGAGAACGTACCCAATCGTCTGTTCTGATGTCCACATATTCAATGTAAGATTTACCCGTCCGGAAATTCCACTCATTAGATTCAGAATGCTCTGTTTTTCCCTCAAATATAGAGCCACACAATCCCCTTGAATAGCATTGAAGCTCCCTATACTGAAACTCGGGTTAAGCATCTTTACAAAATCTACAAAACCAGATTGTTCTACTATATGAAGTGGATATTCATGCATTATAATCATCTTAGCAATCTCTTGATTACATTGCTCTTGATCGACAGCAATATTTGCAATTGGAGGAGCTGCTCGGTACCGTCTTCTAGGTGGATTGGTAGAATTTCCAGAAGTAACTGCCTTTGAAACTGGACTGAAGGAATTTGATTGATTTCTTTGGCGGATAACGGGACAAGTTCCATTGATGTGGCGTTTTAAGTGGCTGGTTCCGGAAAGCTTTGAGCCGGTTATGTAAGCGAACGATTGTTTACAGAGCGAGCAGCAGGCTTTGGAGCTTCCAACCCCAGTGGGTTCAATCGTGAAGTATTCCCAAACCATAGACCTCTTTCTACCGCGCTTATTAGGCTGTACTTCTGAATCCAGTGGTTGGAGAGAATCTGGCGGAGCCAGGAGGGTATCCAACTCCATGAAAGGTTTAATAATTCTGCAAAAAGTAACATCAAAGCTGCCGTTAGATGAAGATGAGATAAACAAAAGATCAAAACCAGAGCAGTCTTAAACAAAATCCCTCTGCTTCCTTTCAATCACCTCGCCCCTTTTAACGAAAGTAATAGAGCTCTCATCATAAACAGGAAAGCAAGAAAAAGAAATTATACATTCAAGAGACTGAAAAAGATGAAAAAAAAAGAAGAAGAAGAAGAAGAAGCCCGTTAAGCGAGAGTTGCATATGAAAGGAGAGAGTTCCTTACAGAGAAAACGTAGATGAGGTTGACGACGAGCGTTCTGCAACTAAAAAAGGTAACAGTTTTTTTCGATTTCTTCCTTTTCAATCAACAGAAGAACAAAACCTTCAAAATTTTGAAAACTTCTGGCAGAGAGGGGTTTAGACGAAGAAGAAGAAGAAGAAGAAGAAGAGGAGGAGGGAGAAGAAGTAATGGGCTGGAGCAACGAGGAAGCCTAATGGACCATAACGGCGAGCTAGGGCTAGGGCACGGGGCTGCGACTGAGCCTTTGAGGGCTTTTTATTATATATTTATAGGAAGGAGGGAAAGAAGATAAGAGTGCCGAACATGAACGAATTCAGTTTTTATTTCAGTGTTTTTATTTGTTAATAGCGCATGAATTTCTTCTTGTCTTTATTGATATAATGATTAAAATAAGTGTCCTGTTAAAATAATTTATATTAAAATAAAATTTTATGCTGTTAATATATAAATTGATAATTTTTTCTTTTACATAATAGGTTAAAAATCACTTTTAGAGATAGAGTTTTTTTATTTTTTCTATACCGAGTTTAATTTTTTTTTCCACATACCGAGTTCTCTCTTAGACTGAGATTTTTTACCGAATTTAATTTCTCTCTTCTTAGACCGAGCTACTTTTCAGATCAAGTTCTTTATTTTTCTTCCTCGATACATTTTTCTTCCTTTTAAACCGAGATCGAGTTTTCTAAAAAAGACAGAAAGATGACCGAGTTCTTGGTATATGATCTCAGACTGAGATCACATGTTCGACCATTCGATCTTTCAACCCTTATGTCATTCGACTTATCGATCCATTAGCCCTTTGACTATAAATTATGAGAGAAGGCTTTCAACCCATCGACCACAGACCAATATGAGATCTCGGTTTGTATCGCTGTTCATCTCAGAGATGTTAGATGTTGGTTTATGCATCTCATATGTAACTTTAAGATGTCGTTCGACCATTTGATCAATCGACTCATCGACTATAATTTATGTGAAATACACATCGACTCATCGATCCATCAACTATAATTTATGTGAGATGTCATTCGATTATAGACCGACATTAGATCTCAGTATGTATTGCTTTACATATCAGACCGACATGATAGATGGCCTTCAACCTTTCGAAGGGACTTGAATAATGTGAGATATCGGTCTGAGATGCATATCGACCTTTCGACCCATCAACCCTTTGACTCATTGATTCATCAACTATAATTTATGTGAGATGCTTTTCGACCACAGACTGACATGAGATCCTAATCTGTATCGCTCTACATCTCAGACCAACACATGAGCTGTCAGTTTAGGCAACTCAGATTGACATGTGATATGTCATTTGATCAGGGAACTAGAGAACTCAATGAAAGACGGACATGTTTGAAACTTAAGAACTCGATCCAGACCAGGAACTATGGACCGAAAACTCAGTCTGGATTGGGAACTCGATCTAATTTTAAATTTCAAATTTTAGATCGAGAACTCAGTTTGAACCGGGAGCCATAAATAAAGTATGAGTTTCTAGATTTCAATTCATATCGACTACCGATCTCTAGATTTCATATTCATATTTTTCCGATCGAATATCGGTCTTTGAATTTCAAATTCCGATCAGGTGTGAATGGCCATTGTCATTCGTTAACATTAAAAAAAAAAAGAGAAAAGAGAGTCACAACTATTAAGAAAATAGAAAAGAGAAATGATGAATCACGGCTCATAAATTGGTCGTATTTCAGTCGCCTTGTATTTTTATATTTTTTTCTTATGATATGACATATATTTTAACCATTTGATCTATAAGGACGCATTTCCTAAGAAAAATCTGCCTCCTCCTCCTTCAAGAAGTCCCTCGAGAATGAAGAGCCGGACATCACTCGAAGAAGTAGGTCATCTCTTTTTTTACTTTCTGGTTGTGTGTCTTTATATATATGTTATGGTCGTCCTCTACTTATAGCGCTCATCACACTCAACATGCATGCATCCTCCGTTGATAAAATACAAACCAACTATTCATAGTGTATGATAAAAATAATAAAATTCACAAATTGGTTAGTTTATTACAGAGAAGGTCATCTTTGGAGGATTGGATGGAAAAGCTGTTATCAGATATTGATATCTCTAGAAGTGCTCCAGTTGCAACCCTTCTCGAGCTAGAAGCTTCTGTGCGATCTTGTAGTTGTCTCATTCATGCATTTAGAAACATATTTTTTCTTCTCTCTCTCTCTTTTTTCTTTTATTTAATTGTGAAATTGATATTTATTATGAAATTTCAGTTTTCAATAATGCAAACCGTTAAGCTTCCGATGAATTTTCTTCTACTAGTGGCATGGTTTCTTTATTCCTGCACCAAACAAGCTCAGATGTCTCTTTTTTTGCCACCAATTCATCTATTGCATCGGATCAGGGCAATGGTACTCCTTACGAGGTATCTGAGCTTGGAGATGATATTGCTGACTTCTCTTTGGAAAATTCTGTATCTGAACAAGATATAATGAGCTCAATGGCAACAACTATCAAGAATGGTGTGTTTAGTAAGAACTTTATTTGGGATAGGGCAGAAAAAATCTCCAGGCGAAAAGGGCAAACTGGAACTGGTAGTCGCAATATAGAGAGAGATAAAATAACAGAGGAGAGTTCTAATACTAAACCTCTTCGCGTGGATGGGACTGATTTTTTCAATGAAGTAGAGGATTTAAAGTCAAATTCTCATGCTAGAAAGCTGTCTACGGAGAGTATTGGTAGTGATTCAAAATTAGGGGTGGGGAATTTATTTTGTGATTTCTCCTGTGATCCTGGGGAAGGTTCTGGAGCTCCAGGAAGCATGGATGGGTATCCTAGTTCGGATTTTCAGTTTTCAAGAGACTCATTGTATGCTCTTCCCTCTGATAAGCGGTTAAAATTGAACAGGGTTCTTAGTACTATGCAACGGAGGCTACTCACTGCAAGAACAGATGTGGAGGATCTTATAGCAAGATTGAATCAAGAAGTTTCTATCAAGCAATTTCTTACAACGAAGGTATGTTATATCAAGAATAGAATCTGTATAAATGTGTTAGCCTCTTAATCCTTATAGAATTCCTGATAATCTGAGAAAGTCTGATTTGGCCTTGGAACAGTTTAGCTATATGTTCCCCCCCTCCTCTTAATATCTTGAACTATCTCAATGGTTACTAATTACTTGTTTTTGGCAGGCCAAAGATCTGGAACTAGAACTTGAAACTACTAAAGAGAATTGTCAAGAAAACATGCAGCAACCAGCCATGACTGAAAAGGAAAGGATTACCCAAATGCAGTGGGATATGGAAGAACTTAGGGGCAAATGCTTAGAGTTGGAATTTAAACTGGAAAGTTGGTTTTCTCTTCTATCGTTTTTATTTTATAAAAAGAATCATTCAATTTTTGGAAGGCTTCTATAAATGATGATATCAATGACCGTTCCAGGAAGAAAAGGTTAGAGCAGGGTCCACAAAGCTAGCAGTTGTAGAGGAAAACAAAATGTTGCTCCATGAGTTGGATACTTCTAGAGAACAGTTTGAGAACTTGCAAAAATATCACGAAGAGTTTGAGGCAAAATCAAAGATAGATGTCAAGCTTCTTGTAAAAGAAGTTAAGACTCTCCGAAACTCTCAAACAGACTTGAAGCAGGAGCTCAGTCGATTGATAAAGGAAAAACTAGAACTAGAGGTATGTCTTTTTTGCTCGACTTATTTTCACAAAAAGAGATTTCTTTCTGCAGGTTTTGTGGAATAGTTTTTTTCGGTATTCTACATTTTATACTCACAGAGTTTGATATCTCTATTCAGAGGGTTCTTCAAAAGGAAAAGCAAAGGATCGGGCATGTGAATACTGCTAATATGAAGCTGCTCCATGAATGTGGAATTCTGTAGATCTGTTGGCAACATCCGATAATCGCATCGGTCTCCTTCTTGTAGAGGTAATTCTAACATATCATCTAATCTTGCCTAAAAATGGGAAAACATATAAAATTTTGATTTTCCTAGAAAATTCTTACTTGGGTCTATATGGTAATCAAATGGGCAGGCACAGCTACTTGCTCAAGACTTGGAAAGTGCTGACGTGGTAGTGGAAGCAACAGCTGATTCTAATGGCACTGACAGAATGGCAACTGTAAATGCATTGAAGAAGATGCTTATGGATGTTTTGGTGGATAATGCTAGATTGAGGATGCAAGTCAACTCCGTCATGCGTTGTGCTTTGAATATGGATGATGTCAAGTCGGAGGAAGACGATCAAGAAGAGGATGATACTTCTTCGAGGAAAACTGTTTTAAGCAAATTCTTAGAAAGATGATATATGTAAGTGACTTTGCTTAAATGTATTGTTGTTAATGTTAAAATGTTTAATAAGCAAACCGCAAACTCAACAGAAATTGTTGTATCATATCCTCCACAAAATGAAAGGGATAGAGACTTTAAAAGTTAAATGGATTCGGTCCTAACGGCAGGGGTCAAGACCTATCCAAATCAACGGTGTAGATTAATTTTCTTTACTAGTCTACGTCGATGATATCTAAATGACACATCTTTAAAGATTTGCATCTATCTAAATAACATAATGTAAGATCACATTTACATAACGTAAATAAGTATAGACTCTTTAACTCTAGTTTTTGGTAAATTAACATAACGACATGATATATGGATATATGGATAAATCCCTTTCAAAGTTTAGGAATATGCCTTTACAGCTGCAAAGGTTCTTTTGCAGATCTTTAGATTTTTCTCTCACTCTGTCAATTTCAATCCTGTAAACTCAAAAAGTATTTATATAAATGGGAAGGAGAAGAAAAAGAAAAAAAACTGAATAACAATTTGCTGCCATGATCAGACAACAAAAATGAGATCTGTTAGGCAAGGTGATTCCACCGTTGCATTGTCATTTCTACTTTTCCCTAAGAATTTCTATTGACCACTACCTCCACCTCCACCTCCACCTCCAAACATACTCATCATATCTTTAGGGTTTCCCATTTGCTTCAACAAGGTTTGTAAACCGCTTGTGCCGCCTATCTGCTTAAGCATCTGAGGGGGGAGGACTTTGCTCATGTGTTGGGCATTCATGTTACGCGATAAGGCACTCATTTCACCCTTCTTAGGGATCTTCAACCCCTTCATTTTGCTCCATATTTTGGCAAGCCTCTTGTATTCTTCCAGCATTTCCATTACTTCTTTTGGGTGACGACCTGATCCTCGTGCTATCCGCATTATCCGTGACTCATTCATGAGCTTCGGGTTTGTGCTATCCAACTCTGAATGACAGATAGAGATGTATTTAGAGTTTTAATTAGAGGTGCAGAAAGGAATGACAAAAAAAAAGTATTATATAGCACAGCTACATAAAATAAAAGTTTCGTCTTGCCTTCATTTGTCATTGAATCCATCATGGTCATGTAACGTTTAAGTTTTGCTTGGCTTTCCTTCTCTCGACCTTGGGGCATCAATTCTTGACTAAATCCCGGAAGCATAGAAAAGACCTACACGCATCAAATAGCAGAGAAGAAAAAAAAAACAGGATTAAATACTACCCGATGGAAAAAAACAAAAAATAAGATAAGGATTCAAATTATTATTTACTTGACGCATGCAAGAAAATGAATGGCATACAATTGACAATTGTACCTGGCTAATTGGACCCATATTAAGAATGTTTTGAAACTGCTCATACATGATTCTTAAGGTGAAGTTCCCTTCAGAAATCTTCTGCAACAGTTCAGGCTGTTGATCCATTGGCACAACCTCCTGAATTTTATCCATAAACCCAGACCAGTCACCCATGCCTATATGGAAGGACTATTATTAAGTAATTTGATACTACATTTACTAGTTTTGGTTTAAAAGGAAAAAAAAGAAGCTCAACCTGTCGTGAATATGCATACCTAGTAAACGGCTGACAAATGGTTTAACATCAAAAACTTCAAATTCATCCATGTGTTCTCCAGTTCCTATAAAGATAACAGGACTTTTTGTTGCTGCAACACTGCACAGGGAAAAGAGCATTTTCTTGATTTAAATCCATGGCGCCCAAGTAATACAGCAACCTCATGTTGCATCCAGAGCCATCCTTGAAACTTCATGGTTGATAGATAATAAATTTATAATTTTTAAATGGGTAATTAGGCTGAGTCACTGACTTCTCCTTTTTAGGATGAGCCATACAAAGGACAGATAAGAACAAAAAGATTAATCATATATAAAAGTTAATGTCTAATTAATTAGTAGCAGAAGAGAGGATATATATTCCCAATATGATTTCCTATTAAGCCAACATTCTATGTGAATTTAATAAGGATACATATTCATGGGTTTGTTGTTGCATTTAGTTCAATTTCATTAAGCATAGTAAAAAGGCACAATTAATACAATAAAACTTACGCGCTAAGAGCACCACCACCCTTTGCATGGCCATCCATTTTGGTGACGATAACAGCACCAACTGCAACACTTTGCTTGAATGCTTGAGCTTGATCAAATGCAGCCTGACCAATACTGCTGTCCATGACAAATATAACAAGATCTGGTTTCTGGAAGATGCAAAGAAAGAGGTTAGATATTTTTAGTGCCATCAACAAAGTGAGAGCTTACAATACTATAAATATTACCGTTGCTTCAGCAACTTGGCGCATTTCTTCAAAAAGAGCAGCCTCCTGTTTGTGACGTCCACTAGTATCAACAATTATAAGATCACGATTTTCTTTCTTGAACCTTTCCACACCCTCCTCAGCAATTCTCACAGGATCTGACTCCATATAGCTTCGACACAAAGAGAACAAAATTATTTGCTACAGTACAAATTTAACACTTTACTAGGGTAGAATAGCAAAAGCAATTACTAAAACAAGTAAAACAAAGAAAGATGAGCCCTCCCAATAATATGGATCTTCTGGCTATAAGGGAAAGGTAACTGACATGCCTTCGGAAACAACATAAAAACCTAGGACCAAGTCAGACAATAATATAGTACCTTCCATAAAAGGGAATATTAGCTTTTGTCGCGTTCTGCATCAACTGATCAAAAGCACCAGCTCTGAATGTATCTGCACAAACTAGAGCCGGCTGCCAGCCTTTCCTCCTATGATAGAGTGCATACTTTGTACATGTTGTCGTTTTCCCCGATCCTAAATTTTTCAAAAAACACATAAGCATGCATTGGTTAGGCATGTATAACATTTATAAAAAAGAAGTGCTTTAGCTATTCCAAATAAGATATGAGATTTCCAGAAAATCCATTTCCTTTCATATGCCAACTAATATTTTAATTATTGCTCGCAGAATTACAAAATTCATGCATGGCACATACCAAAACTTGCCAATGGTAATCACACAGTATAAATATCAAAGTTTCATCAGGAGGCACTGTGAAACTATTAACATTTTAATGTCCAGCGTACCTTGTAAACCAACAAACATGACAACGCTTGTTTTTCCTTTTTTCGGAGTGAAAGAAGGCTTCCCGGGATCTAGCATCTTACATAGTTCGTTGAATATAGCCTATGAGAATAAAAAGAAAAAAGAAATCATAAATAATAATAACAATAACAAGAGCATCATAAAAAAACATCTTCCAATCATACACACTTAGAAGGGATCCATCAAACTCATGAAAACGGTGCATTAGGACTGGTTCAGAAGCTTGGATTTAAAGATGAGATGACATTACCAATCTAATCGTATATTCATCACACGCACGTAACAATAATTTTTAATTAACATAGTAGCCTCATTAAAGTAGCAGCATTGTACCAAATTGTAGTAGGACCAGAAATAGCAGAGGAGAAAGATTCTAGTGCAGAATATTAGAAGGAATACAAAATCTCAGATAATTTCGTATAAGGATCGTATCTAGTTCATCCAGAAGTAATAAGACATAGAAATTGATTGGATCCACCTTGCCAATCTATCGATATTCACATTCCACTCAGCACATTAAGATAAACACCCAAATTTCCAGAAATAAAACCTATGCCATACAAAAATTAAAACGACCAAAAAAAAAAAAATGAAGATTGAAAGCGTACTTGTTGAATGATCCTGCGCTTGTTGTGTCCAGCAGCGAGGTCATCAAGATTGACGATCTTCTTAATATTGGTCTGCATGTCACGTACAAGCTTGAATTGTACATCGGATTGAAGAAGAGCTCGTGTGATCTCATTGAGACACTCGTTCAAGACCTTCTCGTCGATCACCGTCGCATTGCTCATCTGTTGGAGAGCACGAGATATGCTCCCCCCTAACTGCGCTAACACCATATTTCCTGGTTGATCGAGAACGACGAACAAGAATCTGATTAAAAAAGAGAAATCGAACTGGAATTGTAGATTAATCTGAGAGAGGATAGAGATCGATGTAGAATTTAGGGTTTTAGTTTGGGGGGTGGAAAAATTTTTAAACACCAGTACTGGAGTCGTGAAATGGGACGGGACTCTTTATCCACGTAGAAGAGAGGGGGATACCCATACTACAGTCAAATATTGATAAATTAATAATTTTGGATCATTTAGTTATATTTTAATTTTAATAAATTAAAACTTTAAATATAAATAAATATTAATTTTATTTATATGAACTATTTTTTTTATAGTTTTTATTAGAAATATTTAAATACAAAATTTTAATATAGACATTAGACTTAAATAATAATATTTATATATTAAAAAATTATTAATTTATATATATATTATTTTATAGTTAACTAATTACTAATTTAACGTATTATTTTAAATCAGTATTAATTAAAAATATTATTTAAATAAAGTTATAATTTATTAATGATTAATTTAAATTTATTATTATTATTATTAAGAAAAATAGAAAATATCGATAACCACATGACATATTATCTACTTTTTTGATTCTAGAGAAGCCAGTCTGCCTGCAGAAAGAGCAGTAAGAAGAAAAGGTAGACAGTAAACTGGTAGAGAGAATCGATGGCGATGACAGCTACGGCGACCGGAGGTTTGAAGCTCAACAGCTGTTCACGGCGGGCAAGGGCCACTAAGAAGGTGATGGGCTCAACAAAGTTCACAATTCAATACCCCAATCGCAGCAATCCAACTAATTCCACCAGGCTCAGAGAATCTTTCTCCGTGCAAGCTAGAGAAGCTGAAGAAGAAGACAAAGAAAAACTGGAAGCATTCACTTCGAAGGCATATTTCCATTTCCTTGTTCATGCATCTTCCTCTTTGCCAGAGGGAGATTTTCATAATTTGAATTCTGACATTTTCTTTTAAACCAAACAGGAGGATGTGGGATACTTGGTGAAATTGGTAGCTGGGTCTTTTGTTGGAGCAGCAGTGGTCAAGTATGGAAGCATACTTGTTCCAGTGATTACCAGGCCCAACATTTTTGTGGCTCTAGTAATCATATCAACACCTGTTATTATAGCCCTCTCGCTATTGATCAAACAGAGTAGTGCAGAAAGACAAGGCTAGCAAGCTAGTAAATCCAGTCTTGTATGCTAATTTATATTTGCTGCTTTTATAACATCTTTTGCTGATAATGCACATAACGTTTCAATTGCACGAAGGATATGACACAGTGTATCAATCTACATACTATGGAATGATTAACAGTTCAATAAAAAAGGAATACGACAGAAAGATAGTTGATCTAGTATGTTTTTGTTTTTTCTTTCATCTTGGGTTCTGTCTCCTTATTAGAAGACATCGGGATGAAAATGTCCGGGAAAGGAGTTGTTAGACTGAGCTTGCTTCAGATACATTGTCAAGGCATAGTTGTTCACCTGTTAGAGAAGAAACCAAGATTAGGTTTCGTTAGTATCTTTTTAATAGCTATTATGTTGAACAAAACTATAATATAACGTTTAGTGCAAGAGAAACTGACTGACCTCTAATGTTCTCAACTGCTCCTGATATTGGGACACTAACTGCTTCAAGTGCTGCAACTCGTGCTTACTATGTTCGTACTCTGCATGACGCTCATGTTGTATAGCCACGGCCTTTTTGAGGATCGTATTGTCTCGGAGCAGTACTTCGATTTGTTCTTTCAGCTGCATATTTTCCTAACATTTGGAAAACCATGTTTGATGTTTAGTATGCAAGCCTACAACAGTCAAGTATGGTTCCTATGCTATAAAAGAGTATAAACACATGCAAGACATTGTCGCTACTCATCTAACATGAACTATTTTGTTATCATTCATAGCAAATACTCTAGCATGAAAATATAGATACCTTGTTTGTATTTGCTGCCTCAGCACCAGCATGAGCGATAATGGATTTTTCTAGAATCTCTAGCGCTCTTGAAGCACGACTTCTAGCATCATCCACACTGGAAGCACTCACCAATTCATTTACAAACAAGTCGACCCATTCTCTGCCCTCTGCAGGAAGGTTACTTGGTCCTGATGGATTCTCAATTGGACAAGTATCTCCATCATTGGGTAATAAACCTGCCAATCCAGTAAGCACAGATTAGATTATTGCTCTTCAAGTACCAATAATCATCATACAATATCATAATAGTAAAATTGTGTACAACATGGAAAGAAATCCAACTGCTCAAGAAGAAATATTATCATATGCATAGCATTCATCACGGTATAGGGCATTTGATGCCACGCAACATAAATTTTCTCAAGTTCTGCAAAATTTTAATCAAGTCATATTGCCTACAAGTATTTTCAGGAAGATATTAACCATTTCGCTAATATTTATTAGAATTTAGATGACCCCAATAATGCAAATTTTTTTTAGACTAATATGACAAATCCAACTCAGCTATTTGCATAAATAGTTTAAAAGATACCATGATCCACAATTGCCTCTGATTCCTGTACTGGAACCGAACTCCCCTCAGTAGATCCTAAGCATAACTTATTGATGCTTTTGAGGGCAGCATCGAAGTCGTTCCCACATTCCTCCAAAGCTCTCTCGAGAAGCTAAAGAAGATTAATCATCAATATATAAGAAAGTAGACAAGAATGATACCAATAGCAAAAAAATAATAGAGATGCTTCCATCCCTGAAAACAATATGATATGAGAAATGAATGATAGAACCTAAACTCAGCCACAAAAAGAATTCAGTAAGTTCATTCTCTTTGGAAGAATCCAGCTAAGGCCTAATAACAAGTATTTATTCATATAGCGCAGCTGATTTCAATGATGAAAAACTTGCTGTAACAACAAAGGAGATGATTCACGTTACAATAACAACTGAACTTGATTTAAGAATAAATACGACTGATTAGCTAAGGCCTAAGAACAACTATTTATTCATATAGCGCAGCTTATTTCAATGATGACAAACTTGCTGTTATAACAAGGAGATGATTCACGTTACAAAAGCAACTGAACTTGATTTAAGAATAAATACGAGTGATTTTGTTTATTCTTTCTTGGCTTGATTGAAGAACTGTATCCAAAATTCGTTGTTTCATTTCCTAATCTTTACCGGAAGAAAGCATTTGAAAATTATAAACAAAATAATTCAACCAAAGGAGAATCATACCTGGACATCCAGCTGAGGGAAGACAGCGCAGAGCTGATCAATAAGAGACGGCGGAGAGAACCTGACCGGAGAGGTAGACGAGCAGCGATGCCGCTTAGAGATCGGAGGAGATGACGACGAAGGAAGTTCTTCGAAGAATGATCGCTTGGTTCCGCAGACTGCAGCCGACATCGTTCCCTCTCTTTCTCACTATATCACAGATCCGATTCTTCAAACCACGTCCAACGATTCAATCCGCCTATATACAAAAACCACAATTTCAAGGGTTTCCTCGATTTGGGGAAAGTTGCCTGAAATTGAAAGGCTTTCTTTGGGATTAGGTTTCCGTTTCTCTCCCATCTTTGATTTCTTTATTTATAAATATATACACAATAATAAAAATAAATAAATAAAATCATTTTTTAGTTTGTTTTTGTACAATTTTATGCCTATTTAGTTCATTCTCTCTCTTCTATTTTCTATTTTCTTATTTTCTAAATAATTAATAATTCAATAATTTATAATCCCCTTTTTGTGAATCCTTGTGCGCTTATAAACGGGAGCGGATTCGGTCCATATCTCAAAATCGTGGCCGTCTATTTCAATTCAATAGCCACAGATTGTCATGTCAAAAGCGGATTCAATTTGATCGGGTATGTTATACGCTTTTTTATACATCAACTTCCATATCCTCTCTCACCTTCTCTTCTAGCGAACTCAAGCTCTTCATTTCTTCCACCGAGATTCCAACTCAATTTCTTCTCCCTTTCCTTCTTCGCGAGTTTTATCTCGAAAATCATTCTTCGCGAGCATGGAATCTCAACCCTATCAAACAACCCCAATTTTCAGTATTCTATTCATTAGAGTTGTCATCAACTAAAAGAATGGAGTTGGGATCTCGGTGGAAGAAATGGAGAGCTTGAGTTGGCTGGAAGAGAAAGATAAAAGAATGAGTTTTGCTAGAAATGAAAGGGAGAGGGAGGAGAAATGAGTTTTGCTAGAAATGAAAGGGAGAGGGAGGAGAGAGATAGAACAGAGAAGTTGATGTATGAAAAAACGTATAACATACCTGGTCCAATTGAATCCGCTTTTGATGTGGAAACCTGTGGCCGTTGGATTGAAATGGACGGCCACGATAGACATGGACAACCATTGATCTGTCCCAAGCTAAGAAGAAACTAACTATACATGAGAAAATAGCGGGCCGTAACTTTGAATCTTGAGAAGAATGTTCATTTTTTTATAGAAGAAGTGTAAAAATGGATCGCATGATAGAAATGGGTCGGATGTAATCATCATACTTGATACAAGCTTAAGGCCCAAAATTACGTAAGATATATTTGGATCATATACAATTAATTAATATTAATTTAATTATCATTTATTTATATTTAATTATTATTAATATCTTTATAAATTTATTTAAATTTATTAATAATATCTTTTAATATTTATAATTTATTAAATAATATCTTTTAAATTATTTTTTTTCTTTTATTAGTGATTGATTATTATGTTATTTTGCTATATAATGAAGAATGTTTATTAATAAATTATTATAAAGAAAGATTAACGAAAGTTATTAGGCGTATGGTGAGTAAAAAATAATATCTCCAATCCATTACGAGTTCCATTAAGTTGAAGTATTAAATTATTTACTAAGTCATGATAACCAATTTTTCCCAACTATTTTCCATACCCGAATCTACTCCCTTCTACACAATAACTTGTCCCTCAATCCACCTGGTTCTTCAGTTAGAACCCAATGCCTTAATAGAGATCGAAACCGGAGCTCGGTTTCTCTGGTCTTGTCTCCATAGAATGTTCTTCGCCGAAGAGAGTTCTTGACCTGGTAAAATTCAAACCATTCATGTTTCTCGGAATACGAGAATTGAAAAGGTTCTTGATTTGGATTTCTTGAGCTTGTTAATTTTACCTCGTTTGATTGATTTTTGCTTGTTGAGAGATACGCATTGAAGTCCAGCTGCTAACTCGTCATCTCTATCATGATCACGGTTCTTTTCTCTTCTTAAGATTGCTTGGAATTCTCTTCCGCTGGATGACTGCCATTTTCTTCAGAACTCCTGCAGAATTTCACGTAAAAGTTCAATACGTTCTCTTTCCTTTTCTTGAAAACCAAACAGAAAAGATTAGGAGGAAAAAGTACGAAAAGAAATGAGGAAGGAAACAGAGCTTACAATAGGAACTGAGACGGCTTTTCTTCATTGCTCTGCTCTCTCTCTCTGCTTTACTGGCTATTTGCGTTAATGGTTTTCTTGGAGAGCGACTTGGCGCGGGAAACTGGGGACTGGTTAACGAAAAAGTTGGTGGGTCGATTAGTTTATATGCAGAAAATGGGCCAAGTAAAAGTAGTCTCACATGGCATAGTCCGATTAGTTTAACACCTAATCAATAAATCACACACAGATGAACCAAATATAATACAGCATTCCACTTTTTCATAACCAAAGTAAGAAATTTGAAGACATAAGGACTGATCATATACATGTCTTTCTTAGTTCAAGAGCACATAATAAAATTATTTACAATCTTAATAGCAGCATTAGGCTACTAACTTCTAGCCCCAGAATGGTTCCCCACCACTCGAAACCTAAGTAGATAATGTCTGCTCCCACATCTGTGCATATGCCATAGATCCTCAATAGACACAGCCATGGCTAAGAATTTACCTGGCTGGAGAAACAGGAGCACCTTCTTTGAAAAGGATATTTGCAAGAGGGGGAGGAAGCCAAGCTGCACCCCCAGCTTGACTGTCCGGACTGTTACTGCTATCTCGTCTTTTCTGGCCCTTCTTCCAACTTGTTCTCACCTGTCTTCCAATGACCAACCCGACTTTCATTGCTGTAAATACACCAAATGCAATTGCAAGCGGCCTCACAGTCCAGTGGAAGTCCTCAATATGTTGATACTTCTCAATCACCCCTGTACAAGTATCAAATGATACTGGCTCTACTTCAGCTGGGTCCGCTGAAAAGGCTTTAGATTCATCTCCAAAAACCAACCTCCCTGGAAACTTCACAAGAAGGCACCCATTTGGAAAAATTTGTGAAATTCTCCCTGTTGCCCAAGATTCTTCACTTTTCTGGGGCCAATCAAACCGTGGAGAAGAAATATTTGCCTTCAGTTTCACAAATTGACCTACATAATAAGATTCACAGACATGTAGCTGAGAATAATGCCCTCTCCAGAGGGTCTCTAAGCCTACAAACCCAACCGCTACACTTCCATCTCGCTCAATAGAGTGTAATAAGCCGACATGTGAATGCTTGTCACTCTCCTCTTTTAAGCGAACCCAGTCTCCCATTGCCATACAATGGGTGACCCTTTGAATTGTTGCGACTTGAACTTTCAATGGATTCTCAACTCCAGGGAACATTACCCGAGCGAAGCTGTCTCTATCAGCTTCCTTCTCTAATGCAAAGACTGTCCCTTCAGGCATTTTTGTTGTTTGGGTTTTGTTATAATATATTGGCTTCCTTGTTCGTACAGTATCGCCTACATTGATATGGTCTTTTGAAAGGTACCATGTTGTGTAGCCACTGCTGTTTAATCTTTCTGTAATCGCCATATTGCTCAAACCAAGCCATTCTCCATCACTATATACAGCATTCTGAGAACTGAATAATCATTTGCAAGGAGCAATGTTAGAATCCTTTAATCTGGAAATAATATAAGACCCATTAGTTACATAAATTATCTGACAAAAATACCTTTCAAATGCATATAATATATCTGCTATTGAAGGCCGGTTGCGTAGGTCGTACTCGAAGCAACCACTGATAACATTATCCACAGCAGGAGGCAAGCCACTTGGAATATGTGGTTTTTCTTGTTTGATCACAACAGACTTATAAATTTCTCCAATTGACTTCCCAAACCAGGGATGACCGCCTGTCAGCATCTCCAAAATGCTACATCCAAAACCCCAAGCATCTGTCTCAAAAGATAACGGTCCTCTTACATCTGGTTCCCACTGTTCTGGAGCCATGTAGTTGGGAGTTCCAAGCCTCAAAGTCATTTCGGAATTTTCCAGAGGCGTGCCAAGAAGCAGATAAGGGATGCCAAAATCTCCAATAATCACTTGATTATGCTCATCAAGGAGAAAGTTCGACGGTTTAAGATTCAGTGCCAGAAGCCCGATAGAGTGCACCTCTAGAATTCCTTTCGCCATATTAATCCCATACCTGTAAACACAACCTTATCTACGAATATTCTTTAATAAAGATAATAAGAATCTTGTCCAGACACACTACCTTATAACATTTGGCACTTCAAGCTTACCGCCCTTGAGCCGAGCAACTCTATCCCCAACTGATCCCTCATAGAATTTCATCACAAGGCAAACCTGCAACACAATATCAACCCAATATATGACTTATATGTAAAATCTATAAAACTAAGATTAGAAATCTAAAAGCGGTGTGACTTCACCTTTCCGTTAATGACTGAAACACCATGCAGCCAACAAACAGATCCGAGTCCCCTAAGCTTGATATGTAACTCTTCATATTTATCCAGAAACTTCTGTGTATGATCCTCCTTTAAGAGATGTAACACCTTAACAGCAACTTCATGGTACTCATCATAATCATTTCCAGATTGATGGTGAGTTGCTAACCATACATCACCAAAGTTGCCTCGACCGATTCGGTGCTTGAGTTTCAGAGCGGAGGGATCGATCCATGGACCGATAGGAGTTGGATTAGCAACAACCGTTCTAAGGAGGTCAGGATCTCCTTCAAGAAGCTCATACTCAAAACTAGCTTCTACCTTTTCTGCTCCCATTTGTAGAGCCATTTTTCGAAATCGAAAATGGAAAGGAAGTGAAAATCACTCACCAATACCTGGAAAAAATATTGTTTCTTTGCTTGTTAAGAACTCTTTTACATGACGAGAGAAGATGAAAAATCAAGAAAAAAAAAATCAAACTGAACAACAGAGGTATCAGATCGAGATCGAAGCATATAATTTGCTGTTCCATGCTTCAAATCCCAAAATCAAGCAATCGAACTAAAACGTATACCCTTTCCAGAAATTTCTTCCCCTTTCCTATCGTTTCTAGACTATATATACACGGCTAAACAAGAACTTACCAGCTAGTACACACCACCTAAGAGAGAAAATGATAGTCTCTAAAGTCTGAACTTGGCACCAGGTAAAGAAGCTGAAGTTTTGAAACCACCTTCCCTCAGAATCGCTCGTCTTCTTCTTCTTGTTCGCTTTTCTAGTTCTTTCAGAGCGAAAGCTCCGAATTGCACTCGTCGGAAGAGGAAGAGGAAGTGAAAGAGATGGTTACCAGAGAGAAATTGGAATCTCTCGTGCAACTTGCCTTCTTTGATTGCCACGTAACAAAACACCACGGTGTGACCTTCAGATGGTGACACGTACATCCTATAACTGTGGAATGAAAGGGACGCGTACTGAAACGATTCAAATCCGATGATGCTGGTCTTAGAGCACGTTCGGGGCCTTAAAAAAATATATTTATAAGGGAAGTGTATTTAAAATATTTTTATTAAAAAAAAAAAGTAGAAAAAATATTTATCTTTCAAAATGTAAATATATAAAAAATATATATTTTTATCGAATACTCAAAATTATTTATTTCATAATAATAAGCATTTTAAAATATATTTACTCTCCAAGGACCTCTTAATTTTGTAATACGTTAATATTATCGCATTAAAAAAAATAATTGGCCTAATCACTATAATCACAAAGTCGCTTTCAATGCGAGGTGATCAAATGAATTGGTCTAGGTGCTGCTTGCTTCCCTCCTCTCCAAAAACACAAGCTAGGTTTACATCAAGAGAGGCCATTTTTATAGACAATATCATAAAATGACTTATAAAAACATCTTTACCTTTAAACCAAATTCTTGCAGCAATTGGGAAGGGAGATGGACGAAGGATAAGACCTAATGAAGTAACATTTACATTGAACTTGTTCAGCCAGATTATTTACCTTAAAAAAAGGTTTCTTGTCCAGCAAGGTGCTACCATTTTTTTTACTTGCCTAATTACCTTGCAATAGAATCATTTCACTTTCACCTCCTCTCAAGCAGTAAAAGGCCAATCCTGAAGGACGAATTCTACTTTGAGATGTATTTTTTTTAATCACCCCGGAGTCTAGAGTAAGAAAACCATCGTTTGAACAAATTTTGCCAGTTTAAACTCTGGAAATGAAGCTTCCTCACAGTCTTTCTCGTGGAATTAGGTGGCGTCGTTCTCTTGATGCTCGTGTTTGTCATTATAATCTAGACCCGTACATTGATTCTCTTCAGGGATGTTTGATTCTAGGGACAGCCTTAATAGAAGAGATGTTAGTCGGTTCCATAATTATGTGTATGAAAGGGAGAAATGGAATTTAATGAAAACCACTAGCTGTAATGAACTAGATTAGTATAGGTGGGCTAGTGAATATCCTATAGAGGTTTATCAAATCATCCAGCCAATATGTTTGGGTCTGACTGCCACATGCATAAGAAACAGAAGTGGGAAGATCCCATACGATGATCGTATATACGGGGGAGCCAGATATTTGGTTTAGGTCAGGCGAAAATGAAAATTTGAATTTTAGAGTGGGCAACAATAAAAAGTTTCAATTTTAGGGTGGGCCAAAAACGAAAATTTTAAAAAGTCATATCTGAAAATTTAAATTTTTTTTTAAATTGAGAGAAGAGGGGGGGGGGGGGGGTGGAAGGGCCTGCCCTTGCCGCCCCCTGCCTCCGCCACTGATTGTATATACCGTCTATGTATTGTTATGTATGCATGGCACTCTATCTCTTAAATTAGACTATGAGAATGTGCCAAGAGTAAACATGAAAGGAAGGACTCAGCACTCACATGGACTGTTGCTTGCACGCAGCACTGGGACTCTTTGAATATCTGTTCAGCGGGGAATAGTTTATGGACATATATGCCTTATGAAGTGAAGCTGAATAGATCGCGTACAAAAAGCAATGTTAGAATGTGAAATCCAGCAGTATCAAATCAACATGTAGAAGCCCATTGGACACACTTCACTCCAAGTGATTTAACATAGTACACTCATAATCAGTGCAATCACCAAAAAGAGATGCATTATCACTCTAAGATGTCCAACACATTCAAGTCTAGAGGTCCTTCAAAATCTTCAATAACATCTACAACGGAAGACAAAGGCCACATGCGCTACGGAATATCACCAGGTAGTGATATCCATGCACTCGAAACTTCTCATAAGTATACTTCAACGAGTATTCCTTGGTTCTACTGTTACAACGCTCACTAGAAGATCCATGATGTGAAGCAACACAACATCTCAAACAGGGATAGGCAATTAACAAAAAATACCACCATAACAATAATTACAAAATTTAACAAGAAGCTACGTTAGGAACCTGATCTCCATCTTTGATCCCAAAACTTCGACTCCTGCTTTGTCATCAATTAGTTTTTTTTATCTTCATAGCAAAGGCAGAAATGTGCCCAAACCAGTGACCTAAGTGTTAGCGAGAAAAAAAATAATTAGAGTTATGCAGCCTAAATTAATCTCTACAAACCAAACCGAACTGCTCCAAATGCTTAACCATTCTTTGATAACTATTAGACAACTGCAATATACCACGTAATCTTGCAGTGACCTTCATCTTCTGAGGAAGTGAATACTTCCTCTATTGCTTGTTTAAGGTCAGCTACTGAACCATTCCTCGCCACAAGAATATTTACAGGATAAAAAATTTCCAGCACGTCGAACCATTTCATTCCAGCTCAAGGAGCTAAGCGAAGGAGAAAAAAAATACTAAAATAGTAAGAAGCAGCAGAAATGGAGGCGGTTACCAAATTTAGAACCGTCCAGCTTCAGAACTGAGAGATTGAAGAGCTGTTTCTGAGGAATCTTACTATAGCGGGAGATCCGTACACGTTCATCGCCGTCGTTGCGCGTCAATGGAGCCAAACACCGCCTCTGAAAAAAGTATCTCAGACTACTAACCTTATTCCTCTCTTCCCGACCAAAAACTCGCATAATAATCTCCTTCGATATGGCAGCGATGATGATTAGGGTTTTGTCGCTAATTCTGAGAACAGAGATCAGGAAGAAGTGTGGGGAAAAAATGGAGGGATTTCCTATGCTGGAATTTTTTCGCAACGGTCCCGTTGCGAAAACTGGTAACTCGATTACGCGAATCCCGCTTTAGTATACTCGCCCTCATGGAGCGACACGTAACCAAAGTATTCACGTAAGAGGCTTAGGCCCATCTTCAAATAATCCAAACATACTGGACTAAAGCCCAAGTTCAATGGGGGTGCCCAGGCCCAAATCACCTCTCCCTCACGTGCTCCACCCCCCATATAAATACGTATCGCCATTTAATATATATATATATATATATATATATATATATATATATATTATTAATTTTTTATTCTTTTTATTTTTTCCATCTTTGTGTTTCTGTTGCTCTGGGAAGAGAAGTGCTAAAATCCCAAGCCCTAGACAACGCCATTGAAGGAGCTTCTCAAGCTTCTTCAGTGCACGAAAGAAGCTGAAATAGCTTATCTACTCTATCGCAGTACTTGGACGGAATTGTTGCGTGCGAACAATCATAAATTAGGGTTTCAACTTTCAAGTTTGTATCCACTGGCTTAGATTTGGTTCGCAAAAATGTGGAACAACGGACAGATTGCGCCGCCAGGAACTGGCGGCTCGTCCATTCCACCACCGCCTGCCGCTCAGCCTTCTTATACAGTGTTGCCGTCTCCAGCTGAGGCTGAGGCTATGCTAGAGGAGAAGGCAAGGAAATGGCAGCAGCTTAATTCAAAGCGGTACAGCGATAAGAGGAAGTTTGGGTTCGTGGAGACTCAGAAAGAGGATATGCCTCGCGAACACGTGAGGAAGATCATTCGGTGAGTCTTACTGTAATTTTTCGCTTAAATTTTGTAGGTTTTTCTTCTGGACTGTTGTTCATTTCTGTTGGTCTTCAATTTAACAGAGACCATGGGGACATGTCCTCGAAGAAATACCGTCACGACAAGCGTGTATATCTCGGAGCCCTTAAGTTTATTCCACATGCGGTCTACAAGCTGCTTGAGAATATGCCCATGCCATGGGAGCAGGTTCATTATTTTTCTCTTCCCTGGTTCTTATTTATGGCATTTTCTCATTATTTGATCTTCTCATCTAATGGTATGAACTTGCGATTACAGGTTCGCGATGTGAAGGTTCTGTACCACATTACTGGGGCTATCACATTTGTTAATGAAATACCATGGGTTGTTGAGCCCATATACTTGGCTCAGGTAAATTGTCCCTTGGCTAGTATGTAAAATTTCTTTGTGGCAGCTTGTTTAATTATTTATTTCTATATGCTTGTTAGTTATGTTTCTGTACAATTATTATTGTTTTCATGACGGACATTCTGAACTTCCAACAGTGGGGTACTATGTGGATCATGATGCGAAGAGAGAAGAGGGATCGTCGACATTTCAAGAGAATGCGATTTCCGCCATTTGACGATGAAGAACCTCCGTTAGACTATGCTGATAATCTCCTAGATGTTGATCCTCTAGAGCCGATTCAGTTAGAGATGGATGAGGAAGAGGATTCTGCTGTATGTACTTGGTTTTATGACCATAAGCCTCTTGTCAAGACAAAACTTATTAATGGTCCAAGTTACCGGAAGTGGCATCTTTCCCTTCCTATCATGGCAACTCTTCACCGGCTAGCTGGACAATTACTTTCAGATTTGATCGACCGCAATTATTTCTACTTGTTTGACATGGAATCATTCTTTACAGCTAAAGCGTTGAATATGTGCATTCCTGGTATGTCCCATTATTTTAGTACATATTTATAGATTTAATTTGATGCTGTCTGAGAAAGTCTCCTTTGATTTATAGCTCTCTTTAGTACTGCTGTTTTAGCAGGTCCGTAACTGTAGTACTCTTCTTCAGGTGGCCCGAAGTTTGAGCCTCTATATCGTGACATGGAGAAGGGAGATGAAGATTGGAATGAGTTCAATGACATCAACAAGCTCATCATTCGGTCGCCCCTCAGGACTGAGTACCGAATAGCATTTCCTCATCTATATAATAATAGACCCAGGAAAGTAAAGCTTTGTATTTATCATAGTCCCATGGTCATGTACATTAAAACCGAGGATCCTGATTTACCAGCATTTTATTACGATCCACTAATCCACCCAATAACCAGCACTAACAAGGACCGTCGTGAGAAGAAAGTATATGACGATGATGAGGATGATGATTTTGAGTTACCGGATGGAGTGGAACCTTTTTTGAAGGATACTCAACTTTATACAGACACCACGGCTGCTGGTATCTCCCTTCTGTTTGCCCCACGCCCCTTTAATATGAGATCTGGTAGGATGAGGCGTGCGGAAGACATACCCCTTGTGTCAGAGTGGTATAAGGAGCATTGGTAAGATCTTATCCCGTGTATTTACTATGGTAACATGAATTAATTATACTTGAAGTTGCATTGAATTTATCTCTTACTTTGCTTCTTGAAATTTTGCAGTCCTCCATCCTATCCGGTTAAAGTTCGGGTTAGTTATCAAAAATTGTTGAAATGTTTTGTGTTGAACGAGCTTCATCATAGACCGCCCAAAGCACAGAAGAAGAAACATTTGTTCCGATCCCTTCAAGCCACTAAGTTTTTCCAAACAACAGAACTCGATTGGGCTGAAGCAGGTCTTCAAGTTTGTAAGCAGGGTTACAACATGTTGAATCTGTTGATACATAGGAAAAATTTGAACTATCTTCATCTCGATTACAATTTCAACCTGAAGCCTGTGAAAACTCTAACCACGAAGGAGCGTAAGAAATCGAGGTTTGGAAACGCATTTCACCTCTGTCGTGAAATCTTGCGTTTGACAAAGCTTGTGATTGATGCCAATATCCAGTTCCGTTTGGGTAATGTTGATGCCTTCCAGTTAGCTGATGGCTTGCAATATACATTTTCACATGTTGGGCAGTTGACAGGGATGTATCGGTACAAGTACAGGCTTATGCGGCAGATTAGAATGTGCAAAGATTTGAAGCACTTGATTTACTATCGGTTCAACACTGGACCAGTGGGGAAAGGACCTGGTTGTGGATTTTGGGCACCCATGTGGAGAGTCTGGTTGTTCTTCCTACGGGGTATCGTGCCTCTTCTTGAACGGTGGCTGGGAAATTTACTTGCACGTCAATTTGAAGGCCGACATTCAAAAGGAGTGGCCAAGACTGTTACTAAGCAACGTGTTGAAAGTCACTTTGACTTGGAGCTTCGAGCGGCTGTCATGCATGATGTTCTTGATGCCATGCCAGGTAATTCTGTTTTGCTGTTAGTTTTATTGAGATTGTATATTGTCTCCTGGTTGCTGTACTTTAGGTAAGTTTCTCATCTAATTGTTGTTGGAATGCAGAGGGAATTAAGCAAAATAAAGCTCGAACGATTTTGCAGCACCTTAGTGAGGCGTGGCGTTGTTGGAAAGCAAATATCCCTTGGAAGGTAGCTTTCTCTATCTACATTTGTCATCTCTGTTCTTTTATTCTTTTTCATTTGAAACATGTTCCATTTTGGTACTATGTAGGTTCCTGGTTTGCCAGTTCCCATTGAGAATTTGATTCTTCGATATGTCAAGTCAAAAGCAGATTGGTGGACAAATGTTGCTCATTATAATAGAGAACGTATCAGAAGAGGTGCTACAGTTGATAAGACTGTTTGTCGGAAAAATCTTGGGAGATTAACCCGGCTTTGGCTTAAAGCAGAACAGGTTCGTCTTTTGTTAATTGTCATTGTCTTCTAAAAATTAAAATTGAGTTGCCTCTCCCAATATGCTGACATTTCATTTTTTTTTACTTGTTCTTTCACAATTTCTCTCATCTAATAGGAACGACAACACAATTATTTGAAAGATGGTCCATATGTCACTCCAGAGGAAGCTGTTGCCGTTTACTCAACGACTGTACATTGGTTGGAGTCAAGAAAGTTCTCTCCTATTCCTTTCCCTCCATTGTCATACAAGCATGACACAAAGTTGCTTATCCTTGCTTTGGAGCGTTTGAAGGAATCTTATAGTGTGGCTGTGAGGTTAAATCAACTTCAAAGAGAGGAGCTTGGTCTTATTGAACAAGCTTATGATAACCCCCATGAAGCATTATCACGAATCAAGCGTCACCTTCTTACTCAGCGTGCTTTCAAAGAAGTAAGTTTCTGTAAATTTATAAGTAGGAATGTTCCCTGGCTTATGAACTGCAGAATGATTTTGGTCTCATATTGTGTGTTTGTAGGTTGGCATAGAGTTCATGGATTTATATAGCTACCTCATTCCGGTTTATGAGATTGAGCCTCTAGAGAAGATCACGGATGCATATCTTGACCAATATTTATGGTATGAAGGTGATAAGCGCCATCTTTTCCCTAACTGGATTAAGCCTGCTGATTCAGAGCCCCCACCACTCTTGGTTTATAAATGGTGTCAGGGTATTAACAATCTTCAAGGTATATGGGACACAAGTGAAGGGCAATGTGTCGTTATGCTTCAGACGAAGTTTGAGAAGTTCTTTGAAAAGATAGACTTGACAATGTTAAACAGGTAAGTAGTTTTCAAGCTCTTATTTGCTACAGTTTGAATGATGCCTTCGGGAACTAATATAGTGTAATGTTGTTGCTGTATGATTGCAGGCTTCTTCGATTGGTTCTTGACCACAATATTGCTGATTATGTCACTGCGAAGAACAATGTGGTTTTATCGTACAAAGATATGAGCCACACAAATTCATATGGCCTTATACGAGGACTTCAGTTTGCTTCCTTTGTGGTACAGTATTATGGACTTGTGCTGGATCTTCTACTGCTTGGCCTGACTCGGGCCAGTGAGATTGCTGGTCCACCCCAGATGCCAAATGAATTTATTACATACTGGGATACAAAAGTTGAGACACGGCATCCGATCCGTTTATATTCTCGGTATATAGACAGGGTCCATATTTTGTTCCGCTTTACTCATGAGGAGGCTCGAGACCTCATTCAGAGATATCTCACCGAGCATCCGGACCCGAACAACGAGAATATGGTCGGATATAACAACAAAAAGTGCTGGCCAAGAGATGCAAGAATGAGGCTTATGAAACATGATGGTACTCCTTCCCCTTTTCAATATATATGATCTTTGACTCCAACCATACAAGAGAATAGCTGCTTCTCCTAAGATATTTATGCCTGAAATTATTCATGTTCTTTTTTGAAAGGATAGTTCTAATATTTCTTTTTTGTTTTTTTGAAATCTCCTTGTAGTCAATCTCGGGAGAAGTGTTTTTTGGGATATGAAAAATCGTCTTCCTCGGAGCATTACAACTCTAGAGTGGGAGAACAGCTTTGTCTCTGTATACAGCAAGGACAACCCCAACTTGCTTTTCAGCATGTAAGTTAATATTTGCTATGTCTATTCCTTCTGGTTTTTAATTGATGCTGTGTGGTTAACAGTAAATGGACAGAATGACTTGGATGATGATTTTGATGCAGACCTTGTATTGTGTGATTGGTTTCAATTAGTTATGAGTTAAATTGCCTTGTGATTTCCACTGTGTCTGATCTGCAGGTGTGGGTTTGAAGTTCGGATACTTCCTAAAATAAGACTGACTCAAGAAGCATTCAGCAACTTAAAGGATGGAGTTTGGAATTTGCAGAACGAACAGACTAAGGAGCGGACTTCTGTTGCTTTCTTGAGAGTTGATGATGAACACATGAAGGTGTTTGAGAATCGTGTGAGGCAGATACTTATGTCTTCAGGATCGACAACATTCACCAAAATTGTCAACAAATGGAATACAGCCCTAATTGGTACGTACTTCCACCTTTCTCTCTCCTTCTCAAAATTAAAAGCACTGTCCCCTAATATTTGCTGAATTGTTGTTTGTCTTTAGGTCTCATGACTTACTTCCGTGAAGCTACTGTACACACGCAAGAACTGCTAGATTTGCTTGTTAAATGCGAAAATAAAATTCAAACTCGTATCAAGATTGGGTTGAATTCAAAGATGCCCAGCAGGTACCATATTTGGCCACAGCTTCTAGTTACCTTAAACTTATTTTGATCCGATTCCATCTTGAATCTTATTCTCATTTCAGGTTTCCTCCCGTAATTTTCTACACTCCAAAAGAAATTGGAGGACTTGGTATGTTGTCCATGGGTCACATATTGATTCCCCAAAGTGACCTTCGGTACAGTCAGCAGACAGATGTTGGTGTTACCCACTTTAGGAGTGGAATGAGTCATGAAGAGGATCAACTAATTCCCAATCTCTACAGATACATACAGGTGAATATTGTGTCTTATTCATATAACATTTGTTATTCATATCACATTGAATCTTTCCCATTCAAATTCTGCTTCATATCGACCGTCTTGTTGATTTTCTGGCAGCCTTGGGAGAGCGAGTTCATAGATTCACAACGTGTCTGGGCAGAGTACGCACTGAAGCGACAGGAAGCTCAGGCGCAAAATAGGAGATTGACACTTGAAGATTTGGAAGTTAGTTTTCTCACTTTGTTTGTTATGTTCATTTTTCTTGGGGGAGAGATTTGGGTTTTAGGTTCCAGTTTGTAGCTGGTTTATTTATTTTATTTCAAATTTGTTCCAAACCTTTTTGTTTACTTGCACACTTTTTTTTGGTGGACTTGTTTCATCATAGCAACTACTTGATAAAGGACCAAGCATGCTCACAAGAAATTATTTTTGTTTTTCGTTGCAGGATTCTTGGGATAGGGGAATACCTCGTATAAATACTTTGTTTCAGAAGGACCGACACACTTTGGCATATGACAAGGGATGGAGAGTGCGGACAGATTTTAAACAGTACCAAGTCTTGAAACAAAACCCTTTCTGGTGGACTCACCAGAGACATGATGGGAAACTGTGGAATCTGAATAACTATAGAACAGATGTCATCCAAGCTCTTGGAGGTGTTGAGGGGATCCTTGAGCATACCTTGTTCAAGGGGACATAGTAAGTCTTCTTTTTTATTTTATGATTTTTACTATAGTAATTCCGCGAATTAAAGCATCTAGGCTTATTACACATTTTAAGTTGACGCAACTATATATACTCTACAGTCTTATGGGGTTGCGTGACGATTTTACTAATAGAAAAATAATTGTCCAATTTTCATTGACTAAATATTCACTCTGACTTGGCTCATTTTGCAATTTCAGCTTCCCTACATGGGAGGGTCTGTTTTGGGAAAAGGCTTCTGGATTTGAGGAATCAATGAAGTATAAGAAGCTGACTAATGCACAGCGATCTGGTTTAAACCAAATTCCTAACCGTAGATTTACTCTTTGGTGGTCACCTACCATAAACAGGGCCAATGTTTATGTGGGATTCCAAGTGCAGTTAGATCTTACTGGAATATTCATGCATGGGAAGATCCCAACTCTGAAGATATCACTAATCCAGATCTTCCGTGCTCATTTATGGCAAAAGATTCATGAGAGTGTTGTCATGGATCTCTGTCAGGTTTTGGATCAGGAGTTGGATGCGTTGGAAATTGAAACTGTCCAGAAGGAAACAATCCATCCGCGGAAGAGTTACAAAATGAACAGCTCCTGTGCTGATATTCTTCTCTTTGCTGCACATAGGTGGCCAATGTCAAAGCCAAGCCTTGTGGCTGAATCAAAGGATGTGTTTGATCAGAAACCAAGCAATAAGTATTGGATTGACGTGCAGCTTCGCTGGGGAGATTATGACTCTCATGATATTGAGCGATACACCCGTGCCAAATTTATGGATTATACAACAGATAACATGTCTATCTATCCATCTCCTACTGGTATAATTTTTTTTCTTTATTTTTTTCTGTACCCTGTTTGATCTCATCAAACAGCGTTTTGTTCATCTATATTAAGCCTATATGGTTCTTTTGCAGGGGTGATGATTGGACTTGACCTGGCTTATAACTTGCATTCTGCATTTGGAAACTGGTTTCCTGGGTCAAAACCTCTACTTGCGCAGGCAATGAACAAGATTATGAAGGTACCTCACTCTCGGGATGATACTATTAGTAAAACTCTATGAATTGTAGCCTCTGGGGGGCACTTCAAAGCAGAGGTGTGACTTGTGAGGCCTAGATCCTATTAGTGTGAGGCTAATAGTTAATTTTCTTGTTACTTTTCCAACTCAATCCATGAACCCAAATTTTCCCATTACTCATCCTACATCACAGTGCTAATTGTTTAATATTCAAATGCAGTCAAATCCAGCTTTGTATGTATTGAGAGAGCGGATAAGGAAAGGTTTGCAACTGTATTCCTCTGAGCCTACAGAGCCCTATTTATCATCCCAAAACTATGGTGAGATCTTCAGTAATCAGATAATATGGTTTGTTGATGATACCAATGTGTATCGTGTTACAATCCACAAGACATTTGAAGGGAATCTTACAACAAAACCCATCAATGGTGCCATTTTCATATTCAATCCGAGGACCGGACAACTTTTCTTGAAGGTTGTTTTAGTATATTTTCTATTATACCTTTTCTGTTTGGCAGAGATTCTGAGCTTCATCTCACCACTTGGCTTTTGCAGGTTATTCATACTAGCGTGTGGGCAGGACAGAAGCGTCTTGGTCAGTTGGCCAAGTGGAAAACTGCAGAAGAAGTCGCTGCTCTTGTGCGGTCTCTACCAGTTGAAGAACAGCCAAAGCAGATCATTGTGACTCGCAAAGGAATGTTGGATCCTTTGGAGGTTCACTTGCTGGATTTCCCCAATATAGTTATCAAAGGAAGTGAGCTGCAGCTCCCATTCCAGGCTTGTTTGAAGATAGAGAAATTCGGAGATTTAATTTTGAAGGCTACTGAGCCTCAGATGGTTCTTTTCAACATATATGATGACTGGCTGAAGAGCATCTCATCATACACTGCTTTCTCCCGTCTGATTCTTATCTTGCGTGCCCTTCATGTTAACAATGAGAAGGCAAAGATGTTACTAAAGCCTGACAAAACTATAGTTACTGAGCCTCACCACATCTGGCCTTCTCTTTCTGATGACCAATGGATGAAGGTTATTTCTTTTTCATAATCACACGTTCCCCCCCAATATTCTATAACAGTACCTCTTCAATGTATTGGGTGCATTTATAAATCCTAGGAATATCATGAAAATGTTCTCCAATCTTATTGTTATAATGCAGGTTGAAGTTGCTTTAAGGGATCTCATACTATCTGATTATGCAAAGAAGAACAATGTGAATACATCAGCTCTGACTCAGTCTGAGATTCGTGACATTATACTTGGAGCTGAGATCACTCCACCTTCTCAACAGAGACAACAGATAGCAGAGATAGAGAAACAGGTAAAGTTACCTGATTGTTTGTTAGAATTCTTTCTGATTGCATTCCCATTCATACGTTTGTACTTACTAGTTGCTTCTTGTTTGAACTCTCTTATCAGGCGAAAGAAGCCAGTCAATTAACAGCAGTCACAACAAAAACGGTAAATGTGCATGGTCAAGAAATTGTTACCACCACAACCAGTCCATATGAGCAAGCTCAATTTGGCTCTAAAACTGATTGGCGTGTGAGAGCAATATCAGCAACTAATCTCTACCTGCGAGTCAATCACATTTATGTGAACTCAGAAGACATAAAGGTAATTAATTGCCTTCCAAGTTCTGACCTTGAAGCAAGAATAGATCTTTTTCCTTTCTTTCTTTCTTACTCCTGGCTAACTCCGTACCCCATATGGTGAACGCAGGAAACTGGTTATACTTACATCATGCCAAAGAATGTCTTGAAGAAATTCATCTGCATAGCAGATCTTCGGACTCAGATTGCAGGGTACTTGTATGGTATAAGCCCGCCAGACAATCCTCAGGTTAAGGAAATTCGTTGCATTGCCATGCCACCTCAGTGGGGTAATCATCAGCTAGTTAACCTCCCAACAGCACTTCCTGAGCATGATTTCCTGAATGATTTAGAGCCTTTGGGATGGATGCACACTCAACCAAATGAGCTTCCCCAGTTGTCACCTCAGGTTAAATTTTTACATAAACTGTTAAAATCCACACTTTTTTAGTGTCGATATCTTCTTATAGTAAGAAATTAGGATATGTTATCTGATACTGGAGAGATGACTTTCTTCCTGCAGGATCTTACATCTCATGCTAAAATCTTGGAAAACAACAAACAATGGGACGGAGAAAAGTGCATCATTCTGACCTGCAGTTTCACACCTGGTTCATGCTCGTTAACTGCCTATAAGCTTACTCCTTCAGGTTACGAGTGGGGACGTATTAACAAGGACTCTGGAAGCAATCCGCATGGTTACCTCCCAACTCACTATGAGAAGGTCCAGATGCTCCTCAGTGACCGATTCCTCGGTTTTTACATGGTAAAAAAACCTCTTCTTTCAAAAATGAAAACAAACTCTTTACTTTTTCTCATCATTCTTTAGTTGTTTTAGTAACTTACGTTTCTCTGTCTTTTCAGATTCCGGATAATGGTCCCTGGAACTACAACTTCCAGGGGGTGAAGCATACAGCAAGTATGAAGTATGGCGTGAAACTTGGGACTCCTCGAGAATTTTATCACGAGGATCATCGGCCCACACATTTCATAGACTTTAGCAAGCTGGAGGAGGGTGAGGTTGCAGAGGGTGATCGTGAAGATACATTTACTTGAGAAAGTCTTGTTAACATTCTTGGAACTTTGTTGTATTTTGTACTCTACGCAGAAGATGGACACCTTCTTTTGTTGCTTTCGGGGAACGAGTAAAAGTGTTTGTAACTCGGAACATGACTGTAACTTGTCAGTTATTGTACGAACCAGATAGTTTTGGGCTTGTTAATATTTTAGCCCAACTCTTTCCATTATATGAATATGTTTGTCATTAGTTTTAGCTAAATTCATGATTTTTGATCATTTTATAAGAAATTTTATAGTACACGTTTAATTGTGTATGTAATTATATAAATTTTATGTGATTTAAGATATATCAATCTAATTAACTTTGATTTATTTAATAAATTATCTAGTTTTATATATTTATTCTATAATATATACTAAAAATATGATGCTGGCCCTTTCGTCCTAGCTTTCTTAATATATAAAATAATTAAAAAGAATATTTAAATTGTGAAATAACAAACTGAATGTAAATAATCTAAATTATAATTAATTTATATTTTTAAAGAATTGGATATAAATATTCATATCATATTACTCACTCAAATGGCAGCAAATTCTGATTTAAAATGAACAGAGTTCACTGTGCATCTTTCGTAATACAAGATTCACTACAATATCAACCTAGTCATAGTAGATACATTGACAACCATCATACAAAAAAGCCAACAAGAGAAGGGAAAAAAACATAACCAAGCAAATCAAAAGGGTAAAAAAATTGTAAATGAAAGATCTAAACCATATGTGATCTTTGCTCAGAGCTAGAACTGTTTCGATTCATCTTACAACTCTTCTTTCGAATCCGAGATAAAATCCTAGCCATCTTCAGTAATAGAAACCTCATTATTATGATTCTCAACTACCTCTGAATTCTTAAATATCTCGTTCTCTTCCAATTTCGCCAATTTCTCTCTAGCCTCTCCCTTTAGAAGCTCCACCACCTCAATCATAGTAGGTCTCTTCTCAGGCTGAGAATTGGAACAAACTAAAGCAACAAGCACAACTCTTCTCAGCTCTTCCTCTACATAATCTCCACCCAACTTCAGATCAGCTAATTCACCAAACTTCCTCTCACAAGCCAATGGCAAGGCCCAATCTGTAATAGTCAGTTGCACCCCTGCATTCTTTTTCTCGATTGGTCTCTTCCCACTTGCAAGCTCGAGCAAGAGGATTCCAAAGCTGTAAACATCACAGCTCTCAGACGCTTTCCCTAGCATAGCATATTCTGGAGCAAGGTAACCTAGAGTGCCCTTAACATTAGTAGTCACATGGGTCGCACCATCTGGGACCAGCTTTGCAAACCCAAAATCAGCCACCCGAGCCTGAAAGTCCGAATCTAGCAACACATTACTTGCTTTTACATTTCTGTGAATTATATGTGGTGTTGCTTGGTGGTGAAGATAACTGGTAAGATCAATTCAAGTCACGAGAAAGTCAGGATACTTTCTAATTTCTTTTCCTTTTTCTTTTTCAGGCTTAATTCCTATTCTCTATACTTTGACATCATTGTTCATTTTTGTCATTGTACTTTGTTTTGATTCAAGTTCCGTCCTACCCACTTTTGAATTTGTTTCATTGTCAAACTACGATGAAGTGTTACCCATGTGGCAATCATTGCTTATGGGGACTATGCTATTATAATAACTACTACATTCCCTGTCATTGTCCACACAAATAATAAGCGCCACAGGGCCACCACATCATCCTGATATATTAAGGAAATTAACTAAAAACTGGCTAGGGACTAAAACCAAACATTTAAAAATAATATAAGGATGAAAATGAACAATGATGATAAAGTATACGGATGGAAATGTAAAGTACTTACGAAATTCCCTCTGCAGACCCGATGGCAATTTTCATCCGACGGTTCCAATTGAGAAGGCACTCTGCAGAATGCAGGCCATGAAGATGGGAAAGTAAGCTCAAATTGGGCATGAACTCATATACGATCAAACGTTCTTGACCTTCAACACAATAGCCACGTAGACTTAGTAGGTTCTTGTGCCGAACTCTAGCAAGTATTTCGACTTCTACAGCGAACTCTAGTTCAGCTTTGCTGCTCCAGGCCTTCAACCTCTTGACTGCAATCTGTAGTTCATCAGAGCACATATAGCTAAAATTACTCAAATAAGCCACACAAAATTTCTAGTCAATAAACTAAGGAAAAAGAACCTTTGGAATTACATCCAATATCGAGCCAATATTTACCCACAAAAACAGGCCAAACTTTCTAGTACAACAGCAATTATACCAGTTATTCTAGAAGACCGACCTTGATATCACCTATTCACAATGACTCCATTGCTACTAAGCAATAACATAAACAAACTCATTTGAACCTTTTCTTTTAGTTAAGCTTTATGTTGCCATAATGCTGAGCCTGACTATTACAATTTTTCCACAAATACTTGTCCAAAATGAAAGTTTGAAACTTTATACTGTCATGAAGGGATTCAAAAACCAAACTAGTAAAGATTAGATCTTTAATCTTATATCATTACCTGTGACCCATCTGAAAGCTGACCCCAATAGACACTACCAAATCCGCCCTCTCCGAGCTTGTTATCATAATTGAAATTGTTTGTAGCGAGGTGTAGTTCCTTTAACGTAAAGACCCTCCATGTTTGCTGCTTCTTCCCTCTGTTTTTCCTGCAAAAAGCTCTCAAGTTCAGACCAAAACCAAGGGACTCTACTAAACATGATTCAAAATACGTAATAGGCTAATAGCATTCCCAAATCCCAATTTTCCAGATCAAAACAAAAAAAAATGGAAGTAAGAGACATGTTCTTTTAATCAAATTTTACAAATGAGACATGATTGAGCTAAACCCTTGGATTAAATCCCCCTTTCATAAGGAGACCAAAATTTTCAGAGCAATTTCAATGATAAAACAGTGTACTAAGTAGTAGAAATCCCTGAAATTACATACCGATCCGAACAGCTTCCGAGGCAAAATATGGAGCAAAAAGCCATCTGAACCCAAAAAAAAAGGGGGGGGGGGGGGGGGGCAGGAGCAGTGCAATCTTTTAGTTCTGTTCTTTCTTTATCGGCCTGGCTTGTCGAAGAGCGGAGGAGGTACTGATCAAGATGGCGTTAGGGATGCAAAACATAAAGCTTTTGAGAAAGCAACGCGCATTTGATTTGTCGGCCTTCTCTTTCCCTTTTTTATTCTTTTCTTCTTTTTTTGGTTGGTTTAGTGATTGTTAAAGGCTAGATGTAAAAGGTAGTGAGTGATTCTTCGGCAAAACGTCGGAGCCGGAGATAAATAGAGAGAGAGATCAGAGATTGAAGGAGGAAGAAGTGAAGACGAAGGCTGCGTGTGAGAGACCACTTACTCCTGATGTCTTGTAATAGACAGAGAAGGGAAGAAAGAAAGTCATACCTCTCTCTCTCTCTCTCTCTCTCGTTAACTATTTCAAAAAAAGTTCTCAATCGAACAATCACTCATCCGTCAAATTGGAAAGAAAGAGCCCCGAACTCGGTTCGACTCATATCACACTACTCGTTAAGGCTATGAATTAAGAGCTCGTTTGGGACTGACAAAATATGCAATCTTTTGTATTTTTCTTTATAAAAAAATGCATGTGTGAACCTTAATAATACACATTGCTAAGATCACGTGTTTAAAATAAAAGCATCAAAGTGTTGACGTCCAAGTATGACCGACATGTAGTTTTATTGTCGACGACAATATGGTTATATACGTCGGCAGTTACTATATAAAATACATGAGAGACAAGAGAGGCCCATAAGAGAAGGCCCGGTTAATATATCCGCCCGAACGACACACAAGTAACAAACAAAGCCCAAATAAACAACCAGCCCAAAAATTGATAATAATGTAAGGATTGACATATAAAAATAATATTTATAATTATATTATAGTAATTTGATGAATGCTCATGTCACGTTTCATGAGTAAATATTAGTCAGCAGTGTCTAATCAATTAATTACCCACCAATCACAATCAGTGAATAAAATTAAAGATAAAGTTTAATTAATCTCGAGCAGTGTGTCCCCATTTTAATATATATATATATATATATATCTATATACTATAAGACAATTAGTTATAGAAGTTTGGACCCAACTAGGGAATTAGGAAACTCTTCCCCGACATTTGGAATTTCAAAGCAAATAGAGAGGTTAAAACATTATTTTAATAATTAACAAAAAAGGACGAAAAAGATAAGATTTTGTTTTGTATGGGTTACATACAGTTATTACAGTAAGCACGGGACCTAACAAGCATATCATTACGATAAATTTTTAGTTGAATGGTATTTACGTTCTTTATATATTAATTTTACTGATTATATTATCTTATATTATATCAATATTAATAAATAATATAAGCCGAAAATTCTTATCATATATTATACATGTGTATAACACTTTCAAAGGTCCAAAATTACTAATGATAGAAATTTAAGAAACACATGAACATTATAGGTAATTAATGAGGTAATAAACCTTATAATATAATGATTATGAAAATGGGACAGACATCTAAATGCTTACATCAGTCATGACAAGCATGCATTTTGTGTAGCGAGTATGTCAAGGTAATAATAATTAACAAATTAACATGCTTCACTCAAGGATGATTAATAAATTATAGTTAACTCCATAATCTCCCATTATGCACTTTTTATGTTTCGTGCACACGTCATATACTAAAAGCCAATTGGTTGGTTTAACAGTAGTACACACACCTCGGTACATCTGCATGTGTAAATGTTAAAACAGGATAAATTAGTTTATAGAGACCACATTGATCACTTCTTAGAAGAAACAGACTATACATATGTAACATAAGTATGACTGAATAGACGAACATCATGAAGATGTGCTTGGTAATAGAGACCGATGTTAAATATTTGATAAATTTTTGGATAGATTCGATTTGATGTAAACCGATCAATTATAAATATGAGGTATTATAGATGTTATAACCTTCATTAGTTTACGTCGCCAACGAATTCCTCTTAAACTTTATACCATAATCTAATTATTTTTGTAGAATCAATGTTATTCATCAATTCGTCATCTAACAATATCATGATTCATACCCTTTTTAAGAGTTGTCACCATCTGTTAATCGGCGTTCGTAAGGTAAGTTAACAGTTTACATTTTTCCAGCACCTACCGGAGACAAAAGAAAATTAAAACCCTAACAACAAAACAACAAAAGTCAAGCATTAACAGTTGAAAAAAAAAATAGTTCGTGTCCAATCAAAACCTTTCAAAATGGTCAGCTTGTCACCTCCAATAACTCCACAGGATTTGTCACCCAGAGCCTTGTTTAGCGGGCGCCTAAGCCGTCGTCCCCAAACTTCAACGCAAGCCCTAGCTCTCTCTCTCTCTCTCGGGAAAAGAAAAGTCAGATGCAAAGAAAAGGGAAGAAAAAGGACCATGAAACGAAGAAGGGCTAAAAATAGGCAATGTTTGAAGTGTTTAATAAGGGAAGACTGGAGAGGTCGAATATTGACTGACAAGCTAGCGACTAACTGCAGCAGTTGTCGGGACGGGGAGTGAGTAGGGAAGAGAATAGGCTTCATTCGACGCCGCACCAAATACTGTCACAACAGAGAAAGAAACACTGCACGCGAGGTGACCGGCTAATGGCGGAGGAGGTCAGCAGACACCTCCCGTCTCCCCTCCTCCTCTTCCTATTTCTTCTTCTTCTTCTTCCATGGCTAATTGTACTGTGTTTGTCTAGTCAGGTGTATACCCCCACATTTTCCTCGATAACTTCACCCCAACATTGCACGCCCTCTCATCCAGTATGTGTATACATAGATATATATATATTTCTGCAGCCCATGCATGAATTGTAGGGGAAGAGAGCATGGAGCTAGCAGCTATAGAAAACACAGGGGTCTTAATTAATCGTGTCAGTGAAGAATGCTACACCTTTTCTAATCAGGATCAGAATTTCAAAAAAGAATCTTCACCTTTTTTTAATTTTCATTTTTTTGTAGTACTAAAAAGTTATAGTGTAGTTACCAGTGAACTCTGTACTCACCAGCACGCACACCTTCTTCTTCTTCTTCTTCTTTCTCCTCTTTAGGTTTTCATTATTTAATATCACAAGAAGATGATGATGTGGGTCCCACTTCGATTCCTTTAAATACCCCCCCAGGTGGCAAAGGCATTTCCCGCTAAAGAGAAGCCAAAAGTGTTAACCAAGCTGCTAGCTAAGCTAAAATTCCAGGTTACGGCAAGAGAAATTTGAGTCTGCAAGTTTTGGTTCTCATTAAGTTGTTTGTGGAGAGTAAGAATTGGGGTCAGGCAAGACGGGTCTACCTGTGTGGTTGCTCGGGTTGGGTGCGGAAAGCTTGCGGATCGACATGAGTCGTTTGCTCGCCCTACTCTTCCACCAAGTAATTATAATCAATCTCTTGTATACTCTTCATGTTTATGGTTTAAATTTTGGTTTTAGGAAAATTAAATAACGTGAAATATACAATGTAGGGAGTATTAGATGAGCAATTCTTGCAGCTTCAGCAGCTTCAAGACGAAAGCTCCCCTAATTTTGTATCTGAAGTTGTCACCATTTACTTCCATGAGTCCGAGAAACTCTTAACAAATCTCAGATCATTATTGTAAGTACTCTATCGTAAATCGAACTTAAACGGTGCTATTCTAGAGCATATATATCATAATTTAATATATGCGTGGATTGAATATATGCAGAATGGAAAGGGACCTGTGGGACTACATGAAAATGGGAATCCATTTGAATCAATTAATGGGCAGCAGCTCAAGCATCGGAGCCAAGCGAGTCAGACACGTATGCGTCGCCTTTCGTGCCGCTTCCGAGCAGAACAACCGCGCCGGGTACTACTGCTGCTGCTGCAACTACTACTACTATACCATAATTCATAAATGATACTACTTTTCACTTTCTCTTTTAATCAACAGAAATAGAGTTCCAATAAAATTACACAGTGTTTATGTGGATGGGGTTTTGGGTTTTCTTGATCAGATGCTTGCGAGCTTTAGAAGTGCTTGAACATGAGTATTGCTACCTCAAGAGCAAACTGCACGAACTCTTCCAAGTAATCATTTCAATATATTAATTCTATAATCCTCTTTAAGTACTATAGGTTAGATTATTATCTTCTCTTAACCATAATAATTTGACTAAGTTTTTTCGTACGTACGTACGTACAGATAGAACAGCAGCGTGTTTTGGCAGCTGGAGTTAGGTACCCAATGCAGAACTAGAAACTAAAACGCATGCCATGCAAGAGCTAGCTAGACAGTTTACAAGCAGAGACGTAGTTGGGTGATCCGGGACTATGCCATCGGCTCATGCAACATCGACAAGAGCTTGTTATTCGTATATAGCACTGTTCTCTATTTTATTTATCTTTCAATTCCAATTATGGTTGAAACTTATAAGTCATAAGGGGGGGGGGGGTTCAATATGGTCATGCCATAATTAGTTAATTATCTAATACTCTAATCTGATATCAACGTTTTCCTTATAAAATTATGTATGTACGTACCTATGTTTACACGACGTGTCGGCTTGTTTTTAAACGACAGTCACTGCATGAGAGGTCCGAAACAGTATATTCTGTGCCTACTAGTTAAAGCTTGTACTTTCTTTGTCTTGCTCAAAAGCCGAGAAGTCTAGGCCCATTAGCTACACACCTACAGTTTTTTTTTTTTTTTTTTTTTTATTTCATATTTGTAAAATATACAGACAGACGTATATTTAATTAAAATTAGCTATAAATAATTTTAAAATCTCATCATATATTATAATAATATCAATAATAATTTATAAATAAATCATAATAAAATAATTAAAATATCTCTAAAATGAATAAAAATATTTAAAATCTTGTCTCATTGATTTTCGTCCAAATTTTAAGTAAGTGGGATGTTAAAAATAATATCAAATCAAACTCAGGCTAGTGACCCACTTGCATATCCACTGGTATGATTAAATTAAGATTAAAACCTTAATTAATAATTTAATAATTAAGTCTCCTATGGACTGTCTAATCGTAATCTCATATAACTCTTTGACTATATTATTTATTAGTTAATTTCAAATCAGATAATAAGTTCCAGTTAGGTCGACTAAGAAAGCTCTACCAATATTACCAATCAGATATATATGCATGCACGAACAACTAATCAAGCAGGTTTAATAATTACCTAATCATTAAGTAAATTATCAAATAATTTTTTATATGTATAAATATTATTTTTTATATAATAAATAATATAATATTTATAATTATAATAAAAATATCTGTAAGTGGAAATGAGTCGTGAGTCTAACATGAAAGCTAGATCATACATCATCATCATCCATCCATCGTGATCTCCTTTGTCCTAATTAAACGAACACTAATTTACACACCAAATCCCTTGTCGACTACTCGTTTAAAAAAGATCAGAGCATTAATTAGTGTAATCGTCGTCTCTAAGATCTTTTTAACATAATATTTATATTAAAACAATAAACATTGTAATTTCTTTATATATTTCATTTCGTTTTTTTTTTTTTTTTTTTTGGTAATTTGAATGCTTTGATCTCTCTCAACACATTAATTATATACAATAATAATGAGTGAAAGATGTAATGATATAAAATTAATATATAAATTAAAATAGATTATATTATCATAAATTCTATTTTCTTGTAGGAAAAAAAAGTATATTTCATAAAGTAAAGATATATATTCTTTTTATATAATCACATAATATATATATATATATAATTAGGGACGGCTTATGATTAATAATAATTTTATGTTAAATTAAAATTTGTGATATTTTTAATATGGGAATTAATAATTACATATATTAAGGTCGCCTCTCCTGAGCCGGCTGTGATCATATGAATATGAGCGGTGCTCGATCGTGTATTGGAAGAGTGGGGTTACCTCGTATTAATTCCCATATTAGTGGGGTCCACTTCAGATTAATCCAAATTAAAATATTTTAATTTGAGGTCTGATATGTTTTTTTTTTTTTTTTTTTCCAAATTGAGGTCCGAGTTCATCACCAACTCATATCATTGTTTTATAAATATCTCTCTCCCCTTTCTTCGACGTTCACATAATCACATTCCCTACTGACGCACTTTTTTTGTTGTTGTTTTTTTTGGCTTTTCTTCTGTAATTGTCAGATTATTAGGTGTAGATCATCAACTCATCGCATCATGAAGGAAGCTGCCTTAGCTATGGAGCCTGAGCAGAATAAGTATGTATACGAGGAAGAAACCCATCTCACCATCATGAAAACCTCTTTATTCTTCCCCGGCGACGGCTTCACCGTCTACGACTGCAAAGGCTCCCTCGTTTTCCGAGTCGACTCGTACGGCTCCGATTCCCGCGACCAAGATGAACTCGTCCTCATGAACGCTCTCGGAAGATGCCTCCTCACCGTCAGGCGAAAGGTAATAATAATGAACACTTTTTTTTTTTATTATTATTTTCCCTTCTTGTACCGACTCGACCCAGTGAGTCGGTGGTTTAGATCGGTGAGTTGAACTCAAAAATCGTTTTACTATGGTGAAAGCAGAGGCCGAGTTTGCATCAACGGTGGGAAGGATATTTGGGGGAGAGGATCAACGGCGCTAAACCAATCTTCAGCGCGAAGAGATCGTCGATGATCGGACGGTCGAGCATGACGGTGGAGATGTACAACAAATCGGAGGAGGAGTACCAGATCGAAGGCTCCTTTGCCCAACGATGCTGCACGATATTCAATGCAGGGAAGGAATCAGTGGCCGAGATCATACGCAAAGTGGATGCTTCGACCCAAGTAGTGCTTGGGAAGGACGTTTTCTCTCTCATAGTCAAGCCGGGGTTAGATGTGGCCTTCGCGATGGGATTGGTGCTCGTACTCGATCGGATCAACGGTGAGGATATCGTTGAGGATGAAGCGGAGGTGGACCCCCCCGTAGACGATTAGGTTCTGTTTTGTCTTTTTGTGCGGAAGTTACGTTGGTTGTCTTGGTTACCGGACACTGTAAGGACAACAAAGATAATCATTCATTCTAGTGTTTGGACATGTCGGTTTCTTCTTGCCAACTGGTATTACTATATGTATAAAAAAAATTTGGGAAATTGCACAGTTATTGAGTTTTGAATACGGACAAGGATCTTTTCTTGAATTACGAATCTTTGCTTTAGATCTTCTCTTAAATTCAAATCTAGAAACGGAGGTGGGAGATGATGATTGATGATATTTCCATGGAGAAAGATTGTGAAGTATTTTATATATTTCGTTTTTATTTATTTTTTTATTGGACTCGTTTTTTGGGATAAATTCAAATTTTCTATAAATAAATAAATAAATATAATATAATTTATAATTTCTATTTTGTTTTATATTTATTTATTTCTTACAAAGAGAACTGAATTCCTCGCGTAAGGATTTATAAGTCAACTGGGGTCAACTAGTTGACTAATGTAACTTTCTTGGTTAGGAATTATGTAATACGAAATTAAAGCAGTTGACCAACACAAATTCTGATCCAGACTAGAAGTCTAGAAGAAAAAAAAAAGAAAAAAAAAAGTTAATCAAACTTGTGAGAATAAAGACAAAGCAATGATCATATATATCTCATGTATTCGTCGGTCGTAACACGTATAATATAAGAATCCAGAAACCTAAATGGAGACTAATTATTTATTTCACGTAAAGTGTACGTAAACATATTCAAAGTAGTCAAGCTAGCAGCAGCGAATAGCCTAATAGTAAGTGTATTACATACTAAAACACACAAACTCATAACTTCTGGCCAGCTTGGCAGTGGCGGCCGACGGTGCGGATGTAATAGTGCTCCCCAGCGGAGGTGAGAGTGACGTTTGCGGGTCCAGTCCTGATGATGTTGCCTATTGCGTTGTCGGTAGTGCATGCATCGTAAGAAGCTTTAGGCACTTCTAGCACGTCGAGTTGATTGGTCATAATTTTGAAACACTGCAATTTAATTGAAGTTTAATTAAAAGACTGAACAATTAGTTAATTTTTTTTCATTACTCAAATAAATTGAAATAGAGAAATCATGTGGAAAATTGACTTAGTGTCTTACATAAGATATCACTAACGACAAAGGTTTTTCCTGCAGCCCAATCGGTGTAAACCTGAGCGCCACCGCATTGTAGAACCATGGCAGCCACCGCAAGAGTGATCGAAAGAACAGCTCTGTTGTTGAACATTCTCGCTATGATATGAATATCTATCCCTTCTTAGTTTATATTTATCTCTATCCAATATTGCGTGAGGAAACGATGGAAATGTTACTTGAAACTCAGTGGGTTTTTATAGCTAACGAAGCATGAACGAGTAAAACATGATTGCTGAAAACAAGTCTGAACGTGAGATTGACGTGGCAGCAGATGATTGGATAGGCAGCTTAACCCTGAGGTCGACAAAGTCGTAACATGAATGTGAATTCAAATCCCGTGCTTGTCGACGAGTCCCACACCGATCCCTTATAAAATTTAGCGAGGAAAAGACAGAGAGTATGTTTGGTAATTGTTTTCCAAAATCATTTTTAAGATTTTGAAAATACGAAAAATCGTTTTCCAAAATCATTTTTAAGATTTTGAAAATACGAAAAATCGTTTTCCCTATAAGAAAGGATCGTTTGGCAAAGATTTTTGCGTCAGAAAAATATAAAAACCGAATTTTGAAGAGAGCCAAAAAAAAAATCACTCTCCCTAACCTTTATGGATGCTTGGAAGATTGAACATGTATATCTTTCCATCTCTTACGGAGCTTTTGATTTTCCAATTTACTTACAAATTTTCAATGCCCCCTCCTCTCCTTCTCACTACAAAATTTATCATGCTCAGGCCCTAATATTTTCTTAGGTCTGGGGTGCCTCAACGAACCACTGCCACCACGAACCACTAACCTTGATATGAATTTCTAGTAAGAATCTTTTCCCCAATTTCAATATAGAGCATCTCCTCATCTTATAATTTTATTTTCTGAACGATTTGAACGTTAGATTGTCTGAAATGGGGCTCTAAAACGGGAGTTCAAATTATTGATGAGGAATCTAGGCTTATAATGATAACAGAAGGTGTTAACATCTGGGTTGAAGTATTTTTAATAAAGGGTGGGTTTTATTTATTTAATCAATATTACTAATACCTTTGACAGTTGACACCTTTTAAGTACAACCATAATTATATATATTCTTACACTATCGCTGATATCAGCTATGGATTCCTTTGAGACATATGAGGTAAGGCTATGGAGTGTACCATTAGAGGGTGTTTTCATCAACATAATGATTGGTGAGACGATGAAGGGGAACATAGTTGATAGAGTGTTCACCAAACATACTTGGACTAAGATGTACGACACCCTCAACCTTCAGTCAGCCTATAAGTTCACTGTTAAACAACTGAAATTGAAAATGCAACGTTTAAAACAAAGACTAAATGCATACACGATCCTGTTAGCTAAAATCGAAAATGGTTGGGACGACAAGGCTATCAATGTTACCCTCACAAAAGAGGAAGCACGGATTTCCCGGGCTTCACACGTGTTTGATATGAACGTATGAAAGATTCCATAGCAGCAGAAACGTCATGTACCATTCCCTTTACCAACTGGAGTTCTACATGAAGACCATCATTTGTTGCTTGAAAGTGACTCTCCATCGACACCTGCTGCTTCTGAATATTGACTAATGCCTGTTCAATCTTCGATAGGGGGTTGTCACTTCCTGGTGTTCCTTGTTTTCTACTAGATGGTTGGTCCTTTCGTTCCCAACCGAAACTGGTTTTATGAAACCTAGCCCGTTTAACCGAAGTCTACTCGATGGTGTCAAAACAATTCATCTTCACATCAACCTCTAATAGTAGTGGCATCTTTATCTTCTTGAATATGAAGGTCAATAATAGATTCCCATATGGCAATTGACCATCTTTTCTGGAAGCCATTTTTGCATGTGGCCTATCATGAATTGTGGCATGGAGAGGTCCCTCATACGCAGTGTATACCACAAGATTTTCACATCATCCGGAAAGACCAAAGTATAATACCCAGAACAAGGATAGAATATACTAGCGACCACTAAATGGCACATCCTTTTTATCAGAGTATGTCGCGATGCTTGCAGATAGTCCCCCCTCTTCCTCAATAGCATTGGCATCAAAAACAGTCCGCGAACCCACCTCATTATCGTAGTATAGACAGTCGCCACTACCATTGCTCACTAAATGCCATATATCCTAAAAAAATGAGCTTCACCCCCTTCATATATGAACTCGGTACCATCACATTACCAATTTTCTTCACCTTCAAGTTGGCATAGAAGTACTGCACCAAATATGGATACACTTTGGCCTTCCTCGTACACACCCAGTTCCACCAATTCGTATCAAGCATTTTTTAAGATCTATATTTTCATCTTTAAAAAACTTTACATCGATAATCCTCTTATTAAGTACCTTACGCTTTGTGATGTGGTGGCAGTCTCTATCTTGCATCGATTCAGACCGCAATAGCTCACTATCATACTCTCCCTCATTAGGATCAGAATCGCTATTGAATTCTTCCCATGAATACTTTGTGGCTCAATTTGCTTCTCTTGCGTCTCATCATTGTGCACCGGTGCCTCATTTTGGTCAACGGGTAACTCATCGCGTTGCACTAGTAGTTACTTTAATCCGGTTCATAGTCAAAGACCTTAGATGATGTGCTGCAAAAAGAGAAAAATATTACATTAAAAAGAGCATGAACTGCAATATTGACTCCTATTGATTCTATTTATATTAATTCCAAATAGAGTGATACCATAATCTGTTTATATTAATTCCAAAAAATAGAATGTTAGGTAAATGAGTTAACTGGAGGATTTGAATGAGAAAAACAAACACGTATAATAGAAAAACATAAAAATCATCTAAGCAACGATGTTGGGCTGAACTTTTTAGCCAATAAAAGCCTATAAACGAGTCATTTTTTGAATCAAATCCATTAAAATGGCCAATAATTGGTAAACAAAAGAAAAGAAGTATGATGAAAGGTTTTAACGTGTTCATCAATTTGCTTATTGCTTTTGATTAGCACAAAAAAAGGGGTACACCAACTGAGTAAATGTGTTAATAATCATTATTATATAGAGTATTTAGCAAACTAAAGAGAGTGTTATGAATTGTAAGGAAACAAATTCTCTTTTCAAGTGTTCCATATAGTTTTTCAAACTATAGTTTGCATGATGATAATCTCTAACTCCTAAGCATATGGTTCAACCATCGATCCTTAAACTAATTCTTTTCCCATCAATAGAGAAAGAGAAAAAAAGAAGAGACATGTTCATGAAGTTCTTGAGCTTGAAAGTGTGAATTTCCTAAAACCAAAATCAACCTACTTTGGAATACCAGTTTAATTGATCACTTGGCACATTTTAGTCACTTAGTTGAACAAGGAACCAAATTACAGGATGGAAGAATATTCCCAAATCAAACTTCTATACCGAGAAAAAGAAGCATAGAAGTCAAAAACTACAGAAAGGGGTGATATCATACTTCAATTATGTTATCTAATTATGTGATTTAACATACAATCAAAGGAAAAGAGAACCAATAATGGCCTAATAAATCAATTCCTCAAAATACCCAAATATTGTGTGAAGAATTTCATAATCATCCAAATAAAAATCACAGCTTTTCATGACTAATAGGTCTAAAGAAACAATACAGAATGAGTCTAAGGAAAATAAAGCGAATTGTATGAAAGAATTACCTTTCAAACATTTTGTTGATAACAAGATAGTTGTTTAGGCAATATTGCTGATAAATTGAAAAACTGATCATCATATATCAGATGAAGAATGAATTTTGAAGTTACATATACATACATATATGTATTTATATACAGAAAATGAATTGGCTATACATATATTCATCTTATGTTACAAGAATACAAGATGTCGTTTCAAGTTGAAGAACCAGGATCAAATCTTATGAGTTACTTCACTTTGGAAAACGGTCAAGACATGTAACATTGATACACTATAAGCCTAAGAAACCAGAAGCAAAGCAGCTACACAACTTGATAAAACCAACCAACTCGGCGATCCGAACCAACCACGGAATCCCTTTTCCTGTTTTTCCAAAGAACCCGAAATGTCAAAGAACCCAGTTTTGTAACTCAAACAAGTAATTCACAGCATAGAAGGAAACTAATATATACCTTGTAAAAAGATAGAATAGAAGACGCAGAAGAAGACTTGAGGCCAGTAAATCCAATATCATACGAAATGCTCCCATCCGGCTTAAACAACCCGAAATTCCGCTCCGAAGTGGGACCTGGTTTCAAATTCTCATTGAACAGAGCAAACACATAAGCTCTAACCACATTCTTTGGCCTATAAGGCGTACCCTTCTTTTTCGCCAACTTCTTTCTCAAGTTGTAATTATATGTCTTCGCATTCTTCAGTGTCGCACCGGGCTCATTCTCATCCCCTTTAGAAGCCCAGCCCGTTTCCGAAATTATCACCTCCATTTTAGTAAATCCGACCTTATCCAAAGCAGCATATGCCGCGTCGATTTGAGCATCGAACATGTTATCATAATGCAAGTTAGTCTTCGCATCGTAAATTCCGGGATTCGACTTGAATATTGCATAGTTAAGATTGATATGTTCCGGATCACTCTTGTATGCTAAAAATGGATATGCATTTATGAAAAAAGGCGAACCGATCTGAGAGAAGAATTGCAAGAGTGGCTTCATGAATGGTGAGATGTCTTCCCGAAAATTACATGAAGAAGGCGGGAAAGAATTTTCAAAAACGGCTTCGGAATGTGGACTCGAGACTTGAATGGTGTCGGTTAAATCAAGCCGTTTGAGGGCGCTGTATACATTTTTTACAGCGGGTAAAAGTACTTCCCATAGCTCGATATCGGAGTTACCTAAGATCTCATTTCCGACAGCGATTCCTCGGATGTGGGTCCCAGGGAGGTACGGTTCGACATTTGTTTTTATCCAGTCCATGGCACGGTCTTCTCCCACGCTTATGTCTTTGAGGAATTCATTTCCAAGACCGACAACTATTTCGATACCAGAATTTTTGAAGGCGGTTAGGACTCCTTTATCCGCGTCATAGATTCTTATGTCTTTGATTTTGGCAGCTTTGAGAAGGGTCGCTACCCCTTCGGGCTCAGGCAAGTTATCTGCAATTCTTCCGTAGTTTACTCCATACGTCCCGGTGAATGCATTGGCTGCAGAAAATGCTGATTATAATTTGATCAAGTATTAAACGTAGTATTTGAGATTGAAGAAAAGGATTAAAGTGGACTTACCATGAAGGAATAAGAGTGAGAAGAGAAGGAACACTAGAGAGGAGCCCATTGGATTGTAGGAGAAAGTGTTGGAGAAAGTGAGAGGCAAAGGGCATTTCATTTTAAGATAAAGATGATCGGGATGAATGAAGATTCTTAGCCTTTGTTTAATGATGATGTAAAACCCAAAGGGGAGGGAGATTCTTTGGCCTTAATCTGAAAGATGGTAAAGATGAAGAACTGGGGAATGTTTTTAAGAGGGATAAGTATAGATTCTTCCTTTACTGTTACTTTTTTTGGTTTCTCTTTCCGAAAATATTCTCCCCTTTTTGAAACTTTCTAATCTTGTTGATTTCATTTCATCATTCTGGGCTACGTTCCTCTTCCTGTCTTGAAGATTACTATTATTTTTTTATCATCGGAATTCAGAAGGTTGGTTATACCTTTCGTGGGTAGAAAACAGAGGAAAACTATGAATGATGGCAGAGTATAGCCTGATAGCCCATATGAATATAAGCATGTTTCGTTGTTATTCTTTGATTCTAATTATGTTTTGAAACGAACCCACCCACTTTTCTTTTAAGTTAGTATTTTCTCTTTTGAGACATTGGCTACAGATATGATAAATTTTCAACCCAAAAACAGAGCACAAGAATTAAAAAATGAAAAAGTCGGAGGCAAGCTTATAAATTCAGAAAACATGACAGAGCATTGTTTCACCAGACAAAAAAAGTCAAAGGCTGGTTGACATTCTACCAAGTTCCCAGCAATGTAACAGAAAAAGAACCCAATAGTATCCCTACATATAAATCTATCATAAACAGAAGGAAAAACGTAAAAATTACAATCATCCCAGCAATTACAGAGTTACAAAAACAGAGAGGTTAAAGTTAAACTATTAAGATATTACAGACCAGACAAAGGAGATGGAAAGTAACATCTTCAGCAACTCACAGGCGATGGTGACGGATGTTGTGGAACATTGCTTAGACCCGCTTGGTTAGTACTACTCTTACCATGCTCTTCAGCCTGATTGAGAAATTTTTCATCACTCTTTTCTACCTCTTTATTCGCATTGGACGATTCCTCTTTCTCCTTCTGTTTCTCTTTAACCCCTTCTTTGGATTCTTCAATGGGAGTAGCATCTGGAGCATACGATTTCGTTTCATCCGAGCCATTGGCTTGCTCTGCTTCAGTTTGGATGCCATTATTTTCATTTTTCTCTTTAGCTTCAGGTTCTTCTACTTGACCATTTTCTATTCCCTTAGCATCATCTTTCTTAATTTCCTTGTTACTGAGCCCCGCTACCTCTAACTTCTCCGTTTTCTCAACTTCTTCCTTCGCCTCAACTCCATTCACAGCCTGATTCTCCCCAGACACTCCTTTTTCCTTTTCAGCTTCAACTTCTTCCTTTGCCTCAACTCCAATTTTAGCCTCATTCTTCTCAGAAACTCCGTTTTCCTTCTCAATCACCTCCACTGCATCTTTGATTTCAATCTCCTTCACCCCCTCTGCTGCGTCTTTCACCTCCTCTGCATCTTTCATTTCAATTTCCTTAACACACTCTGTCTCTTTACTTTCCTTCTTGGAGCCTGACGATTTTCTGCTCCGTTTCTTCGGTGTTTCCTCTCTGGGCGGAGTCGCCTTGGCCTTCTCACTGATCCTTGCTGATCTCCTTGGAGTTTCACTTGTCCAGTCAAATTCCAATATCAAAGGATTACCTGGATGGGATTTCAGGTACTGCTCCAACTGCTTTCTGTTACTAATCTCCTCCCCGGTGGGAGCTATGAACATGATGTCATTCTTTCTCGGAGTGCCTCCCTTCTTGGGCAAGTACTAGAAAACGAACCAAAAAATAAGCAAATGACAGTGTTTCACGAACTTTTAGCAATGTGAGAAGTCAACCTCATATTATTCCACCATAACAGAAAAAGGGTAATATAATTCACCCTACATCATTTGAGGTCCGATTAAGAAGAAAAGCAGAAAAAATCTTCAGGGAAATACACTAGACATGTTGGACAGTGAATGAAACAGTCCTTACCTTGTTGAAATTTCTCATAAGCTCAGAGTTTCATAAAAACCAGAGAGTATGCTGTAAAAGCCATAAAAGGTTCCCCATTTATACAGTAAGAGTTTTGGCTCAAGGAAAAAATCTGAAATTTTTGGTAAAATTGCCCTAAAGCATAATAAATAGACAGAGAAGGAAACAAAGCAGCAAATTTCTGCAAGAAAATCCAAGCACAAAAGTTCTAAAATTTACAGATAACCATAATATGAGTAGCTATTTGCTCAAACAAACCGTAGCCCCAAATAGACCTACAATTTCAGCAACAACCAAACAACCCAAAGCATAATTTACCATGGAAAACAAAATTGAAGCAAAATTAACCTAACCCAACAGCAAAAATCCCATCTTTACTAGTAAAAGAGCAAATTAATATGATTTTTCAAAAACAAAAAAGTTAGAGAGAGAGAGAGAGAGACCAGTTTCTTCCAAGCAGGTGGAGCTGGTAGCTCTACAGATACAACCTCATCTTCTGCTCCTGAAATTTGAGCTTGAACTTCCTTATTGTTATCGTTATCAACAACCGCCATAGCCTCCTCCTTCCACCAAATTATCCGTCTCTCTCTCTAAAAGCAAGCTAGAGCTTTCTCCAAGGTTCGGTTTAACGTGTGGTCAGAAAGAACTTAAGAAAGAGAGAGATGGTATGTCACAAAACCGTTGAGAGCCCTGTGAAATATGCTTTTGTTGGTGGTTATCTCTCTCTCTTAAGTCCAAAGGTTATATAGCTCTGCTAGTTTAATTATTTATTTAAATTTATTTGATTATTATTATTATTTCTTTTTCTTTAATTATTTTATTATAAAAATTAATAAATAAATAAAAATATATTAAAAAATTATTAATTAAAATAAGTTAAATTTAAAAAATAGTATTTAAAGGCCACATGACCCGCCATCTGTCGCTTAAAAAGCTTACTCTGTCTCGTTATACACAACTTCTTTACTACTCAGTTATGTTAATACTAATTTTGCATGGGCACGTGTAAGAAACAGAGAGCGTAGTCTTAAAGCTTGCGAACAAAAAGATTGATAACAGGACACGTAAGCAACGGCGTCGAGATCGTTATAACGGTCAAAAAGCATGCGCCTTCAACTTCGCCATATTTCGAGCGAACGTGAATTGCCTTTTTTTTTTTTTTTCTGTAAAACGTTTGTGAATCAACTGAATTGGAACGTGGGTTTGAGGTCCGCAGTCGGTCGGTCGGATTCCAATAGAATATTCCTTATGAATATACGTGATATTTCTAGCATGTGTGCGACATGTCGTGTGTGTTAGTTGTGTCAAATTAAAATTTGATGAACGAAAGAGAAAATGATATCTGAAATCTTTTGTGATAGAATGATGCATATGAAGTTGTTGATAGGAGAGTACTACAAGACCATATTCTACTAACTATGGTTTATAGTTCTTGTGTTTGATAATTATAAGACAACATACACATAAATTAACAGTAATAGAAATACGTATATTAAGATATATATATGGTAAAACTTATATGAATAAAATAAAATGATAAAAAGATACTTACATGTTACTTTTATAAATTGATATAATTAGATATATACGTTTATTATGGTTTTCACTATATGCATAAGAGACTATACGACCTTAATTTGATAAAGTCGAGAATAATAGATAAGTTGAAAATATAAATAAATAAATAAATCCTTTAAAAATTTAAATAAAAACAAAAATATAGATTTAATGAATTTAGAGAAGGATGACAGCGAATCATATCATGAAACATATTATCATGATTTGACCCGACCCGGTTCCAATTGGTAATGTGGATATTTTTGGACCTCGACTGGAGTTGGGGGGTTGGATATAAGTGGGCCTTGAAAGTATAATTCATTCCATATCGCTGAAAATAGTGTAGTAATCCAAGTCATAATTCAACTATAGAAGTTTCCACAGAGACAGAGTTAGTAGTGTGCACTCCCCAACTTGCATTTAGTACCTGCTCCCAACATTTACTACTCTTGAACTCCTCCAAAAATCTACCTAAGCCCAACGACTTGAGCTCTCACTCGTCCTTTTTCTAGGGTTTTTTTTTTTTAATTTAAATTATTATTATTTATATGAATATTAGTGGTCAATTAAGATTCTCACCAACTCGGGTAAAGCCGGCACGAGGGCGCCATTAGTCGTCTATAAAAAGAAGAATACAATACGTACAGGTACGGATGTATTATTACACAATACAAAGGTCGAATTGATCGTTTAATGTTTCTTGTAATGAAAAGTTGAATCATTTATTGTAATACCTCTCTCTCTCTCTCTCTCTCTCTGGCTGCAGATCTTTTATGTCTTTGTTTTTGTTTTTTTTTTTCTTTTTTCTGGGTTCTTGCAATCGGATCAGTAATCAGGTTAGTACATACTCCTTTCTTCACTTCCTTTGAGTCTTATTCGATTCCTTGTTTTTTGGATGGACATTGCCTACAATTTTTAGCATGTTAAGCTACCAAACATTCTAGATACAAACAAAAAGATCAACTACCTTTGTTTAATTATAATTTGCTTAGATTTCTAACTTGTTAATAATGACTATAATCAAGTATCTGCTAGAAAAAGCTGGACTTTGTTGTATAATGAGTGTGAGAGAGAGAGAGAGAGAGCAATGTGTCTCATATGCTCTGTTTTGTTTCTTATCTTTTCCATGCCCTCCCAAAAATAAATAAATATATATATATACATTTTTTTGTGGGTAGTATCTTCTACTGCCCTTATTTTCAAACTGTTCTTTCCTTGATTCAATTCTTCCAAAGCCCTGAAATTTTTTTGTGGTTATGAAAATTTTTAACAGGTTTTGTAAGCTGATGTAATCAAAGAGGCTAATGGGTCTGTTTCATCTTGAACTCCTCTGTTTCTTATTCTTCCTCCTTGTATTCAAACCCTGCTACATCGCTGCCTTGAATCAGCAGATCGGTCAAATATCCCCTGGATTCCAAGCATCTCAATCCGAATGGTCCAGTTCTAGTGGACAATTCCTTCTATCCAACAACTCTGCTTTCGCCCTTGGCTTCTATACGGCTCTAGATGTCAAATTATTCGTGCTAGTTGTCATTCACTTGCCTAGTTCAAAAGTAGTCTGGACTGCAAACAGAGGATTGCTCGTTACAAGTTCCGACAAATTCGTCTTCGATGAAAATGGAAATGTTTATCTAAAGAGCGGGGATCATTTTAGTTGGTCGACAAACACGACCGGAGAAACTGTAAAATCCATGGAATTACATGATTCAGGTAATTTGGTTCTGTTTAGTGAGAAACAGAGTGTTCTTTGGCAGAGTTTTAGCCATCCAACCGATACACTTTTACCAGGTCAGGATTTTCTAGAAGGAATGCAGCTCAAGAGTTTTCCAAACCACAATAATTTGAATCATTATCTCAAGTTTAATTCTGGTGATTTAGTCCTATCGGCCGGATTTGAAGTTCCACAAATCTATTGGTCTGTCAAGAATGACAACCGAAAGACTAATAGTAGTAGTGTTAATGGCAAGGTCCACTCTGTTTCCCTATCTGGAAACTCATGGAATTACTATGACCAAAACAGTGTCCTTCTCTGGCAATTCCCCTTCTCAGATAATAACGATTCAACTGCGTTTTGGGCCGTTATTCTCGGTTCGGATGGTTCGATATCTTTCCATGATCTTCATAAGGGAAAAAATGTTCACCCTGAATCTACTAGAATACCCGAAAATCCTTGTAACTCGCCCGAACCTTGTGACCCTTACTATGTTTGCTATTTCGAAAATTGGTGTCAATGTCCAACTCCTTTAAGCTCTAAATTTAATTGCAAACCTCCCAATATTTCCTCGACTTGTGATACCCCGAAAAGTTCATTTGAGCTTCTTTACATTGGTGAGAAATTAGATTACTTTGCACTTTCGTTCATAAAACCCTCATTGAAATCCAACCTTAATGCTTGTCAAGAAGCCTGTCTCAATAGCTGTTCTTGTCTTGTTCTGTTTTTCGAACAGAGTTCCGGAAATTGTTTTCTGTTCGATCAGATCGGAAGTTTGCAACGTGCTGATCCAGGGTCGGTTGGTTATACTTCGTTTATGAAGGTTTCGAGTGGGCAATCTGGAGAACTGAAGAATATTGTGTTGGTTGTGGTTATAGTTGTTGCTACAATATTGGTCGTTTCCGGTATGGGTTTCGTAGGATTGTGGTTGTACCGGAAAAGGAAGAGTTTATTGGAACATTCACGAGATTCCTTAGATGAGAATGATTTCTTGGATGGTTTATCCGGGAGGCCAGCTCGGTTCTCATATAGTGACCTCTGTCGGATAACTAAGAATTTCTCGATCAAAGTTGGTCAAGGAGGGTTTGGTTCGGTCTACCAAGGTGTACTTCAAGACGGCACCCAGTTGGCTGTGAAGAAATTGGAAGGAGTTGGTCAGGGAACGAAAGAATTTCGATCTGAAGTTAGCATCATTGGGAGTATCCATCATGTTCATTTGGTGAAGTTGAAAGGATTTTGCGCGGAAGGGCCCCACCGCCTTCTCGTGTATGAGTTTCTGGGTAACGGGTCGTTGGATAGATGGATATTTAAAAACAATGGAGAGGACGAGAGTCATTTTTTGGATTGGAACACAAGGTTCAATATTGCTGTAGGCACTGCAAAGGGATTGGCTTATCTTCACGAAGAGTGTGAAGTGAAAATTGTTCACTGTGACATAAAACCCGAAAATGTTCTCTTAGATGATAACTTCTCCGCCAAGGTATCGGATTTCGGTTTGGCCAAGTTGATGAACCGGGAAGAGAGCCTTACATACACAACTTTACGAGGTACTAGAGGGTACCTTGCCCCGGAATGGATCACAAACTACCCGATTTCTGAAAAGAGTGATGTTTACAGTTACGGGTTGGTTTTGCTTGAGATGGTTGGAGGGAGGAAGAATTATGACCCTGAGGATGATTCAGAGAAAGCTCATTTCCCTTCTTATGCATTGAAGATGTTGGAAGAAGGGAAACTGAAGGAAATCGTAGATTCGAAGATGGAAGTCGAAGAAGATGATGAAAGAGTTGTAACGGCGATTAGAGTTGCATTGTGGTGTGTACAAGATGACAAAAACTTCCGGCCATCTATGACTAAAGTTGTCCAAATGCTCGAAGGGATATTGGCTGTCCCGCCTCTTCCTGCCTCCTCTCTGACGAGTTCGGGATCGAGTTTCTTGAAATGGAGTAGCGGAGAACCGTCTTTTTCAGGTTTGATTGATTGCTATAGTGATATAACTGGCTCTGGTTGTAGGCTATCAGGACCAAGATGATAGAAAATTACATTTACAGGGGTTTGAATAATAATTTTACAGAAATATTGTGATTTTGTCTTTCTGCTGCTAGCTAGCTACAGAAATAAAAATTTTGATTTTCATTTCTACTACCTGGGCCCATTTTCTGTTTGGGCTATGGGGACTTCAAGTGGGCCATCCAAACGAAGTAAGGTCCACATCCTCCTGTCATGAATCCATGATCCCACTACACAATACTCATGCCGTTGACTATCGTAAATACTCTGCATTCTGCAATGCAATGCATGTAACATGGGGACCGGGAAACAATTTGGAATCCAGAACTGGCCTTAATATTCTTCTTCATCTTCTTCTTCCTCTTCAGCATTTTTGTATTTTGCTGAGCCATTTTTGTGGTAAATTTATTATCTGTTTCTCCATTTCAATCCAGCCATATCTTACTTCCTTAAATCTTGCTGTGTAATTTCTGTCAGATTCAGTACATTATTAGTAAGTCAACTCAAGAAAAAAGTAATTTTGTTTGTGGGTATTGAATTTTAGCCCAAGTTCTAGTCCCCAGTCAGCTAGAAATTGCAAATATGAATTTGTTCAAGGTAACAATTTTGTTGTTCTTCCCTTCCCTTTTGATTCAAACCTGCATTTCTAGCATTCTGTATAAAGGTCAAGTCTATGCTGGTTTTAAAATCTCTCCAATGCTAGCAATATATCAGCATGGCATGTTCATGTTATCTAACAATTCCGAATTCAGCGTCGGATTTTACGCTCACCAGGACAACACATTTTATGAACTAGCAATCACTCACATAAACAGCTCAATGGTAATCTGGTCGGCCAATCCAGAATCCCTAATTCAGCAATCGGAATTTTTTCACATTTGAAAATGAATGAAACGTCCTTTTGGAAACCGGGACTAGCATAATCTGGTCAACAAACACAACCGCCCAAGGTGCTGTAAAGCTGGAGTTAAGAGATTCAGGAAGCCTAGTACTTGTTAGAAACAATGATCAGATTATTCTCTGGCAGGGCTTTAGCCATCAAACCAATACACTTCTATCCAATCAGATCATCTTCCGAGGTATGCATGTGACAAGTTCCCCCAACTCGAACAAATTGTCTCGCCATCTCGAATTCCGTGACAATGACCTGGTCTTATCCGCTGCTTTCGATCCACCTCAAATCTATTGGTCGATATTGATTGGGACTCAAAAAACCAATTCGAGCAACATAACGGGCTTGATCCATGATGCTACTATGGTCTCGAATTCATGGAATTTATACGACGAGGAGGGACTCTACTTTGGCTGCTTATATTTGCCAAAGATTCTAACCCAAAAACTACGTGGGCTGCGGTTTTGGGGACCACCGGATCGATCTCGTTCTACAATCTTCTTCATGGAAAGTCAGTTAGCCCGGTGTTGACTCGGATTCCAATGAATGCATGTAGCACACCTGAGCCATGTGACCCGTACATTGAATGTACTTTTGAAAAAAAATGCCAACGTCCGGCCGTGCTCGGCACGGAAGTTGGTTGCAGACCTAAGCATTTATCGACTTGTGGTAGCAACAGCTCAAGTGGCTCGGCAAGGCTTCTCTATATAGGCGAGGAGCTTGATTACATTTCAATCCCTTATTCTGGTTCGACTTTTCTCAAATTGGATTTGAATGCATGCAAGGAAGCTTGTCTTGCCAACTGTTCTTGCGGTGTTCTGTTCTTCGAAAACAGTACGGCTAACTGCTTTCTATTCGGTGAAATCGGGAGTTTTCATCAGGCTGATGAGGGATCCGCTGGTTACATTTCGTATGTTAAGATTTCAAAGGAAGTAAGAAGCGGGGAAATATCCATGGTTGAATCGGGCGTAAATGGAGTGAAACATGCTTTATTGATCTGTATCATAGCTGTTGTAACATCTCTTACTATAAGTGCTTTGCTTTATGCCGTTTTCTGGTACAAGAGTATTAAGACGGTTAAGGAAACAGGTCAGTTTGTCTCGGAAGAGGATAACTTCTTAGACAGCTTTACTGCCTTGCCTGCTCGATTCACTTATGACGACCTTTCCGAAGCAACTAAAAATTTCTCTATGAAAATAGGCCAAGCAGGGTTCGGCTCTGGCTTTCTTAGGCGCACTCCTAAATGGAACCTTATTAGCCACAAAAAAAAAACTAGAAGGGATCGGACAAGGGATGAAAGAGTTCAAAGCAGAAGTTAGTCTTATCGGAAGAATCCACCATCTTCATCTAGTCAAGCTCAAAGGGTTTTGCGCAGATGGGCCCCACAGATTGCTCTTTTACGAGTACCTGGGAAAAGGGTCATTAGATAGATGGATTTTCAAGCCAAATAAAGAAGAGGGTCCGACATTGGATTGGAATAATAGGTAGAATATTGCTTTGGGTATGGCAAAGGGATTGGCTTTATCTTCATGAAGAGTGTGAAGCAAAGATCATTGATTGCGATATAAAACCCGAAAATGTTCTTCTCGACGAAAGCTGTGTTGCCAAGGTTTCAGATTTTGGATTGGCTAAGCTAATGAACAAGGAGCAAAGCCTTGTTTGTACACAACTAAGAGGTACAAGTTAGCACCCGAATGGATATTTAACTATGCGATATCCAAAAAAGTGATGTATATAGTTATGATATGGTTTTACTCGAGATTATTTGAGGGAGGAAGAATTACGAATGAGGATGAGGCGAAGAGAAAACACATTTCCTGTCTTACGCGTTTAAGATGTTAGAAGAGGAGAGATTGAATGAGATTCTCGATCCGAAGATGAACGTGGATGAAAGTGATGGGAGAGTTGCGATTGCTATTAAGGTTGCTCTGTGGCGTATACAAGAAATGAATTTGAGACCCCCTATGACTAAGGTTGTCCAAATGCTTGAAGGGTTAAGTCCTGTTCCTCATCCTCCTATGTCTTCTCAGTGGGAACGATTTGATCTCGGGAAGTAATGACTATTTTAACAATGTGCGCCAGTCAGCTGTTCAGGTTTCTGGACCCAGATAACAAAGGACCAGTCTTCTTATTCTTCTTCTTCTTCATTAATTGTAACAAATCAGGTGATTAATTTCTTTAAAGTTGTTTTTTTTTTTTGCTTGTGTGTTTTTTATTTTGACTGTCTTCCCATAGCTCTCAATCATAATAGAAGGGTAATGAAATTTCCACCACTAAATTTAGTGAACAAGATTCCATTTAGCTAATCTTATAAAACTAGGAAGCAGTTAAAGATTGAGGAGGAGATTCATGAAAGAAATTAAATGGAGATGAAGAAGGCCATATCTTCTGCTCATCATCATCTCTTTCACTGATCTCCTTCTTCTCCTCTTCTTCTTCTTCTTCTTCAACATCAATTTCCCACAGAAACCGTGCATATGAAGCCAATACATAACTGTTGAAACAAGTGATTAACAGGTCAAGTTATGTCATATAAGACTATCAACTAATTTAATGGAGAGATTAATTAGGAGTTTAATAAGGAAACCGACATGTCGTCCGGGGACGATTTAACGGCTTGCTTAAAGTAGTACTCAGCCCGTTGAACATCCTTGTGAATTTTCCATATAATTTCAGCAAAGAGCGACGATATGTTTCCATCATTTGGCTTCGCTAGTATGGCTCTCCCACAACATTCCTCTGCTTTTTCAACATCTCCATCCATCCATCCATCCATCCATACATACATACATACATACATACATACATACATACATGAATGATTGGATTTTCTCAGGAAACAAACAGTAATGATGCAGTTAATATTAGGTATATACCTCCATAAGGAACCTAGCAAAATTTCTTAGGAAAAGAGCATTGCCAGGGTTAGCGGCAATAATGTTCCGGTAATATGCATCTGTACTATCATTGTTATCATCATTATGGCCTGATCCACCTCCGCAGTCATCCGATCCTCCGCCACCCCCCACCACCCCCGCAGTCTCAACCGAACGATCATGTATTGATCTTCTTCCTTCCTCGTCGTATCATTGTCAACTTTCACCTCCACTGACTCAGAACTCGATAACAGCTTCTTCTGATTAATACTAGAAGAAGAAGATGATGATGATGATGATTTGGGTGCATGATTCTTCTTCTTCTTCTTATTATTACTTATGGGATTGTCTGATTCTGATAAGGAGTTAGTAGATGTTAAAGAGAGCGATCGAGTTCTGGGAAGATGATAATGAGGAAGTAGGTGCCAGGAGGAGTTCAAGATTGGTCCTGAAGAGCTTCTCAAAAGCATGTTTTCGTTTAATTTTACATAATGTCATGCATAAGGTGAGTAATTATAGGCAAAAAAGCCAAAAGCTGAAGAAAGAAAGCAATGTGGATTCATTATCCATATCTGTACTATGATTGCTGTGCTGTCCTAGTTGCAGGGGTTTGGTGGCCGTGATCTATTAGAGGTCAGCCCTCAGAGTGGGTCCTACATGCTGTGCAATACCAATATGGACGGCTGAAAGTAAAGCAGAGCACCTGCCATTTCCAATTTCCCTTTGGACTTTTCTTTAGTGAATCAAAAGACTGGTGGATTGTTCATCATAACATATTAAGCACATAATTTGGTCTTTTGTTTGAAACAAAATGCTTCCTTAAAATATACAGCAAGTCAGCAACACTATGCCTTTTACTATAAACACTAGTCTAGTACTAGCAGTTCTATACAGAAGAAGATACTGTCTTCTATCTTCTAAATCTGGAACCCTTGTCTGGTCTATTCCTTCCATCCCATGCACAAGTCCAGAAGAAAAGAGACATCCACAATAAGACAGCGAAGAAGATCTCCACTCTCCTCTGAAATTTAGATACCAATCCTACAACACCTGCTTTGTAATGAAAACAGACAGCATTATGATTCAATATCACCACATAACTCACCATATCAGTTATCAACACAAGAAAAAAACTTGGTCTTAAAATCGACTTTCTTGGATCTACCATACAAAGTTCAAGATAGGCTTCAACAGTTATCAGGGTTGGGTTATATCTGAGAAATTCTTGCATGAGTCCTACTCATATTGACAAATGAAATCATGGTCAGACTACAAGAATAGTGCATGAGCCATCAGAATTTCTCTGTTATATCCTAGTCCCCCCAATTTCATATTCGTTATTGGCCCAGTGATCCCGCAATAGCGATTCTGGTTGCATAGACGAATCAAAATTTCACTTTATCGATTCAAAAGGCATGTATTTTAAGCATTTTTCTTAGGAAAAAGAAAGAATGAGAGTGGCCCAATTCAACATGTTCATGTCAAATACTAACCAAAACTAAACGAAACGTTTTTATTTTTCTGGATTTCCAATGTCATGTGCCGTTTCCCAATCCTTTTCGTTTCCGGGAGTATAAGTTGTATAACATATAAATTTAAAACACTTAAAAGAATTCAATACGCAGCTACCTCTTTTTATATAAGTAAGGTCTTAGCAAAACAGATTCTACAAGTTCAAAAACAATTAGAGGCAAAAAAAATTTCCAGAAACAATCCAAACCTGAGAGGCCAATGGAATCCTTTTCAGGCGGCGGGTCGGAATCCGGCGGCCGTATCGCTGCGCGGGAAAGAACGGGTCTTGTCTTGCGGTTGGCCGGAAGTGGGAGAAATGAAGGGTGCAGCTGAAGTGAAGATAGAGTGATGTGGTTGGTCGAGGGAAGAGTAGAGTGGAGTCGGGTGTAGGGGATTGAGAATGATATGAGAAAGAGAGGGAGAGTGGAGGAAGAGGCGTATGGAGAGAGAATGGCCATTTTTTGCGAATTGAGAGGAGAGTGAGAGAGAGAGACAGACAGATTTTCAGACATCAGATTTGATGTTGGGTTAGTTACTTCTGGAAAGAGCAAATTATGTTGTTGGGCTATTCGGCCCAAATATAATATGTCAAGTAAGAGCTAATGGGCCAGCTCTTCGCCCGTACATAACTATATCAAGGCCCAAAGATATTTTCAATTTTCTTTTTTCCCCATATTATGATGTAATGTGATTCTATTCTAGCTTATATAGGTGGAGTGCCTGCCGGCTGCCGTCACCGGAAAGAGGCCGGAGCTGAGGAACCACCCATCATCAAATTTCTTACAAGTAATGAAATGAGCGAAAGAAATAAAAGCTAGCTGGCTAGCTGGCTAGCTAGCTACATCCATTTATACATATAAATAAACATAAATATAACATTATTTCATTCATAAACAATTATATATGATCAATTACAAATTCTTCTTCCGATCATCACTTTTTTTTCTCAACTTTCTGGATAATATGACGATTACATGCACATATACTATATATATATATATATAGAGGAAGAAATTTATAAGGTAGGTAGGTAGAGAAACGATAATTTTAGGGTTGATAGAGCTTATTTCCACAACTGCATTTCCATGAAAGGAGATAATAGCTATCTTCATCACCATGACTAGATATGGATAACGACGATGATGCTTTAGAACCCTTATCCTGATGAACAGGAATTACGAGAGTAGCAACACAAGGCCTACAATTCAAGCACTTATTCACACATCCAGGTGGCCTCGACCCCACCACCATTTTTGAGCTGCTCATCTGATCTCCAGATATTGAATTTCCATCTGCATGAAGAATTAAAACCCAGATAATGAATCATCTTTGTAAACAGTATGCCGTTAAGTGTTAATTACGTAATAGTAGTTAGCTGTAGTTTTTACTAACAGCACAGTGAACAGTACTGCAAATTTCTGAAGCTGTAGTGAATAATCTCTTGATGTAGTCATTTTAGTGACTAGTGATATTGAATTTTCTGATTGAAAGATGGAAATTATGCGGAGCTTATAATTCTTAACAAACGAGAGATATGAACTGTTTCTGTTCGGTTGATTGATGGTATGAGGGAGGGGGAGACATTATAAGACCGGACCGGATGCATTCATCATTTGTTGTGTCCTTGTTTCCTGTAAAAGAGACAACTCTCTCTGTCTCCCATGCTCTTGTTTCACCAATCACACATACTGTCTGGTCATTTACTGAAAATGGTGCTTTTTTTGTTTTTGGGAAATTGCTGCTCCGACTAAGATCTATTGGTCTTCTACGGATCTTCCCAGCACTAACCAGAAACCATATTTTGCCTTCTAGGAAATTGCACAGCTTCTTTTGAGTTTTGACAAATGATGAATATGAATTCATTAATTATGTTGACTAATTTTCCAACCGTTTACATGTTTTTGCGTTTCCTGTTCTTGAGAAAAATGTTGATCAAGACTTGAAGTCAATTGAAACGAGCGAGGTTCTGGAATTGTATTTTTCTAAGTTTGTCTCAATTCACTCTTCTTTTTCCCTTGATCTTTGAGATGTAATGAAAACTCTGTTCAAATGGAACTATACACATACAGTAATTAAGGGATGTAGCTGTGGACCGGACGGTCGGCCGGCCGGATGTCAGAAAATTTTCACATCCACAACATGTGTCAACACAGTGGCTTTCTAAATGGCTTTATTAGTCGACTTCTTACAAATCCTAGCACTCACTATTTTTAGACCACAACATGAAAAGACTTTAGACAAGTGACTGATCAAGATCAGTTCTGGTTTTTAACATGTTTTTATATCTTATTTATATACCAAGCGATAGGACAGATGAGAAGCAACGAGAAAGGAGAAGAAGGAGAGGGAGAGGATTGTATGGCGCGGTATTACATGGTATCTATACAATTTGAGTAATTCGAACCATGTACAGCTTCTGGGTTTTTGTGAAATATTTAAATAGCGTTCCTTGTAAGAGAAGCAAATGGCAGAGAATACCAAAACGGTGTGCATAACCAAGTTCGTACCTAAAAACGTTGAACGTCCTGTAGTGTACCCCCTTACTTCCTCTCAACTACTGTATATATCATGACAGTGGCGTCTTCTAATGTGACGCGTGTCAGAACCACAGTGGCTTCTTCCGTGTACCAGTTCCTTTCCTCTGACAATCTTCTTCATCTGGAAAATTAAAAATAATTCCTTTTTTTGTTTTAATTATAAAAAAATATATTTTTTTCTGATGTTATCATGATGTCATTTAAACATCTCATTATTTTTACCCAATTAGGAAAGGTCAAAAGGCTTTTTAAGGCTTGGGCCTAATACGTCATACGTGATTTGGTTGGGCCGACGGGGATACAAAACCAGGCCTTGTCCGGCCCAAAATGGAAAAAGACGTCAAAAATGATGCAACAAATTATTCAGACACTTAAAAATTATGTATTTCATCTACTCCTCCATCCCTTTTGCTACTCAACTCAGCTAGAAGAGTATAAGTGGAACACTCCACATAAACCGTTCTGCATCGAAGAGAGAGAGAGAGAGAGAGAACAAGCCAATTGAATTCAGATGAAAGTAACAAGACTGCTACTATCCAATTTTGTAGCAAAAAGAAAGGAAAAATGTAAGAACCTCCGCGAAGGATCCTTTTTAGACTCTCCGATCGATGCTCAACTGTACAAACCTTCTTCCTTCCACATCTCCACAAGAAAATCCACCAATTCCTGCAAAGATTTCAAACACATGGACCGGGTGAGTAGGGGATGTAGCTTTGTGGACCGGGTCTGATAGATATATATATAAATATATATATATATATATATAACAATAGGAAAATAAAATAAAATAAAATAACAAAAAGATGCATTTGATAATTAAGCAAGATTGAAGCTGGGATGGGAAAATAAGACTTACGCTTAGAGGAATTGGTTGACGGAAAGGCTTGGTGCTTACAAGTACATTGTCTTTCGTTGCATTCCGGCTGCAAAAAAAGAGGGTTGGGGGGGGGGGGGGGGATGAATTGGAAACATGCTGAATTATTGCAGTAGACCAGCTTCCTTACCAAAAATGAAAAGGCAAAGCAACTTACTTCAATGTTGGTTCTACTATCTGGTTCACACGGTTCTCTGACCTTTTCTTCCCTGTCCAGCTTTGCCTACTTTGATTCCAAAGAAGAAGACCTACAAAAGGAAAAAGAACAAAGCAGCACTAAGGATTAACAAATCAACGGTCACGATTTAAATTACAATTAAACAGAGAGAAACAGGAAGTTACTCCACCGTGGTTTACGAATTCAGAAGATGGGGCAGCATTGTGGAACCCGCCACCGCCCTGTGGTTCAAACACCGGATTGGTGATGCTGATTGACGACATGCTCCCTTGTGAAGGACCACCAGTAGTCGTACTGTTGTTCTCATCGCCTGTGTTTCTGGTCCAATAATCATCCGATAAGCCCGGTTTGTTAACGGTCCCATTTGTGATTAAAAAGGTATGCGATGAGCTTTTGTCGTCTGGCTTAGTGATGGGTTCTTGACCTCTTTTGAGCTTGTTGTAGAATCGGCCGAGACAAGCTGTAGGGCACGGTTTGAGTAACAAGGCGTTTGATGCTTCATCGAGCTTAGTTGGTATTAGTTTGGGACCTTTTGGGTTATTATAGCATCCAAGACAACCTCTGCTCTGTTACAAAACATACTTTTGATCACATTGCATTTCAACATAGTATCCTATTTTTAGTATTAGTTGTTTCATCTATATGAACAAATTACCCTGCCGGCTATATATATATATATATATAAGATCAATATTTTCCTCAATTTCGCAGGGCGAAAAATTCAGACAAGCATAGGAACAGAGAGCCAGTTTGCAATTGCACAATCAACCCACCCAGGTTTTTTTTTTTTAGCGAACCAAACAAATCAAGAAAAGGAAAAAAAAACAAAAAAGATATTTTCTTCTTAAATATGAGAAGCAGAAAACTTACCCCATTCAAGCGGAATTGAGCTAAACAGAGAGAAATGGAATTGAGCTAAACGGAGTCGATCTTCAGTATCAGGGTCCAATTCCAGCGGAGATCATGATCAGAAAAGACCCTTAACGATATACACAAAAACCCTAAAAGAAACTTCGTGGTAGTAACAGAAGGACGAGGTAATTGACGAGGAAAAGGAAATTTAGAAAATTTCCCAGGGGAAAAAGAGGGACCCCAAATCGAACCCAAATCGAACCCAAATCGAAAGACACCTCTCGCTACAGATGCATTTTCTATTATTATTACTATATATTGTTTTTTTTTTCTTCTCCTAATTAAAAAAGAAAAAAAATTATATAAAAATAATAATATTATTTCTGGTATAGAGTTGACCGTTGAATTCGCGCCATTACAGTCTGAACAACAGGAAAGTAAAATGGTAATAACTAACAACATCATTATCGTTGTCCGTTGACTGCTACAATGTTTTTTTTTTATAGTTTATTTACTAATAAAAGCATTCCATAAAAAGCATACTAAGTTACTAGTACAATCATTCATGGTGTTTCTATTTGTATTTCATTCATGTTAGAAAGTGAACAACCGCCGCGGAAAATAAGGCCTTTTAGACGGAAGAAAATAGCTGCGGCGTTTGACCGCCGTAAAAGCCTCTGTTCTTAAAAAAATACTGTCGGTAAGCGACCGTCACAATCGATGATACGCATCACAGAAAAATCAAGACACTGCAATTGAGTTGGACAAGTTCTGGGGTCCACTATATACAAATTATTACAACCACAAGATTCGTAGAACCCTAACAAAAAAACAAATTGACGGCGGATAAAAAAATCGATTTGATGGTTGTTTTCCATTTCAACAACTGATATTGACGACTACTTTTCTTCCGTTCTGATCTAATTCCTTCACGTCGGCAGCAAATTTCACTCTCTTTTTCTTCCTTTCCCTCTTCTTCGTGTCACCTTCACGAGAAACAATGGCGACGGAATATAAATAAATTCATCAACATGATCAAAAGCATGAATGAAATGAAGGAGGAGATGAATGACTCAATTAGCAAGTAATCATGATAAGAAGAAAAACAGATGCATGTATCATGTATGTACCTGAAGAGAGACAAGAACGTAGAATTAAGTGGTTGGGGCGGGAATTTTGAATCTTGGGTTGGCGAGAGAAAGCGAGAAGGATTACAGTGGTAGAGATAGCAGCCGCCATGGCCGTGGCTAATACCAGACTTTGTGATATCATTATGGAGGGGGACATGGCCCGAAGGAAAATTTTTTGTTGTTGCAGAGATTGATAACGAATAATGGGCGTTATCTTGTACCAACTAGAACAGTCTGGTTTGTAGAAAATTAAAATCGACCAAATCGGATATGGGATGGGATTTTCTGGTTGATTCTGGTATCAGAGAGAATCTGGTCGATTAAGAGAGAGAAAGAGAGAGGTGTGAGTGGGGAGGTTGGTGTTAGGTGAGAGTGCCCAGTCAGAGGCTGAGAAGAAGTGGTCGAAATATTTTTATTGAAATGGGGAGTAGAGGAAATGGTCAAAATTTGAGTGGCTGGCAAAGATGAGGTCTTGAAACTGGTGCTGCTATTAGTTAGAGAAGATTCACAAATCATTTACCGCCACGCGGCCCACGTAGGACAAGAACAAGATTAGACAAGAAAAAAACAACTATTTATTGGCCCAAGAACATGAACAGAAACATATGATGTCTCTACCAACAGAAAACTGTTTATTCACCTGCAAGTGCTACTGCGAACAGCTTATTAGCAACTAGCAAATTACACAATAAAACCAAAATGGAGAAAGAACATTTATTAAGATTTTCTTTAAGTTGTAAGAATGGGAGGGAGCAACTCAGACTTGTCACCAAGAATACGAGCTTTAGTATCAGGAAATAATTCGAATCCAGGAATTCTTCCATCGCTTTCAATTCCAACGGGGTAACGCAGGAAATGACCAGGAAGGTCACGTTCAATCTCTTCACTTGAGTATTTTGACAAGGAAAACATCCAGTGGGCGACTAGACCGGACCACCTCTTCTGAAGTCTTAAGGCATATATGATTATATGTATATAGATGGATCTGAACGTCACATGCATGCAGTTTCTTGTGAATACATATTTATATCTTTGTACAAGTATGAACGAAGGCAGCCATAGAAACAACCCTTTTTAGAGATCTAAATAAAGTGTTTTTATGAATGTACACTAGATCTCTTATAAGACGAAGAAAGTTTATTCTATATTGATCTCACATGAATCCGAGCGGCCAAAAATCACATAACGGTTGTTTGCAACATTGTCATACGCAAAATCTCGTAAGAAGCTGTAGCCATCATACACAGAATTAAATTATACATAATAGCTCATAACAAAATGATTCTAATCAGTTTATAGTAACCAGATCAAATTAAAGGAGTGACTTACAGTGGTACAAACTGTAGAAAGAATGCTAGCTGGGGGAAAGGTAAGTCTATGTGTTCCATTATCTTCAAAACAGCATCCGATTTGATGTAAGATCTGAAAGGAAACCGTATACATACATATTAATCATTACAACCAATTGGACCAAGTGACTTGTTTAACAAAAGTTTGTGATAATTAAACACCGTAAAATATGTTCTGCATTACCCGTTCTTTTCAACAAGCACGACGCTAGAAATGTCGTCCGGGGCTCTTCCAGACCTCATCAACAGTTCCTTTCCTCCTTCGCTCTGGAGAGCCACAAATCGCATTTTCCTGTTAAGTTAACATAAGGATCAAATGGGCACCCAGTAGAAGAAGAATTGAAAGTAAAATCTCTACACAAAGTGAGGTTTGTATATATTTTGAAGCTTATACAATTATATACTACTAGTGAATTCTAAGCACATCAGTATTAGTAAAATGTGGAGAATATAGATTGTGTTTCTCCTCTTTGGGAGGAATTTCATCATACTCTGTTTGTAAGAATAAAGAGGAAAGGCAAAATTCGAACGGGAAATGCAACATGAGTCAACAATGTCTCTAAGACAATCTAAGCTTCTTATCAACATCTTCACAACCAGTATGGCCATTCAATTAATGGAAATTAATCATCTCATCACTGCAGAATTTAGTTCTCCTTGCTCAAAAATCTAGATATCTTCTATCATTCGAAAATCTAATTTTTCGTGCCCCTTAGATGTATGTAAAAAGTTCTGTGTTTGACGTTTGGGAAATTTAGATTATCTTAAGAGAAGGCTAAAACCTGACCTGTTCCGATCATTATCACGCACAAACTTCACGCCACCATTACACAGATTGCACACACCTACACTTGAAAGTTTAAAAAACCAGATTTAAGAGCTCAAAATCATAGATTCAACTCTTACGCAATCAGATTTGTGATTCCACAGCCCTAGAATGCAGAATCGAGTGAAACATTGCAAGAAAATCAACTATAATGCTAAGAAAGCGACTGTGTTTTGACCGTCGAACAACATGATCGGCCTCGTATCTTTCTCGAAGAAGCTCGAGGTTGCTTCCACCCAATTCACCGTACCGAATTTGCTCGCCGGCGATAGAGTAGCGAATGCCGTGAATCTTTGTCTAACGTGAGCGGTGGGTGACTTGGCTAATCGTAGGCACCCGATTCCCGGAGCCAGAAGCGCCATTTCGCAACTGTTTCAGTGACTTCCCTCTTCCTGTTCTCTTCTTCTCTACTCCAGTACAATCAAACACGTGGCTCCACAGACGAAGAGCCACGTGGGAATATTGGCAACCATTAAAGAAAATAAAAAAAAATTGTAAAATGAGTTTTTACGTTTTAAGGTTAACGAAAAGTGATCGAATCCGATTACCCGAGTAGGTAAAACGGGTCATAGTTTCGGGTCTGGAGGGGTCTATGTACTGGAGGTGTTCTACGGACAAAGATTATACAGAAAGAGGAAGAAAAACACGGAGCAGAGAGGGAGAATGGGGTTGATCGGTGAGACCGTGGACTCCATCAAATCGCTTCAGATCCGACAGGTCGTTTCTCAGGTCGTCAGTCTTGGTTCGTTTTCTTTCTCCCTCGAAAACTCTAAGCATTAATCTCTTAAACCGTGTATATGCCCTGCAATTTTTCATTTGATCTGTGTTCAACTTTTGGTTTTCTCGCTGGGCTGTTTTGTTTGTGAGCTGAGAAAACGTGGGGAAAGTGATTGGAAAATTTGAAATTGAGCGTTCTGGTTTGCTGAGGAAAAGCTCCGCACCCTGCATTGCGATTCTGATTCGCCATGAGATTTGATTCCTTTTCGTAGCCTTTTAAAATTTGTGCCTTTAGGATGTATTTGGTTCTAGGAAACCTGATATATTTCAATTGGAAGAAATTCTTCCAAATCAATTTTTTTTTTTCATGCTTGTAAATTTGATACTCTTACCTGACTTGAAGATGAGGGGTAGGTATAGCATGCGGACTATACAAACTATAACGTCAGTTTTGGAAATTATCATTTATTTTTACTGCATTCTCTGAAATGAACTCTAAAAATGGTTGTTTTTTCTTTTTAGTATACTTGTAGTAAAAATCAGTTATCTGTTTTTTTTCAGGGATGATTGTTACATCGGCTCTGATTATATGGAAGGCATTGATGTGCGTTACAGGCAGCGAGTCTCCTGTCGTTGTTGTTCTGTCTGGAAGTATGGAACCTGGATTCAAGAGAGTAAGACGAATTTATGGTTTAGTGAGAGATGTCCTCTTTTTCTAGAGTTTATTATGTTCCCTTAATTTTAACTATAGAAACCCTTTATACCATCACGCACAGGGGGACATTTTGTTCTTGCACATGAGTAAGGACCCAATTCGTGCAGGGGAGATTGTTGTTTTCAATGTTGATGTAAGTTGCTCTTTCTTACAATTTTGCCCCACCTATGGAAAATTTCCTGATCCCACCATTGTTTGTTGATGTATGTCGCTTTCAAATTTCTATCTTCTATAGGGTCGTGAAATTCCAATTGTTCACCGTGTAATTAAGGTAACATTTCTGCTTTCTTTGATATGTGTTTGTAATCTAAACTGCTATGGTAAAAGCTTGGATGTATAAATAAATTACCATTTTCTATCTCTCTCTCTCTCTCTCGCTTTGCAGGTGCATGAAAGAGAAGATACAGGAGAAGTTGATGTTTTGACGAAAGGTTCCATCTACCTTAATACGATAAAGTATATTGTATCTGATTTGATCACCCACTTGCCTATTTTAACACTCCAAATCGTGTTTGTATGTGTTTTTCTTTCTTTTTTCCCAGGAGATAACAATTATGGTGATGATAGGCTCTTGTATGCTCACGGTCAGCTCTGGCTTAATAGGCACCATATAATGGGAAGAGCTGTGGGGTATAAAAACTCTTGCTCTATTCGTTCTTTGAAAATTATGTTTTTCTACATCCATTTACCCTTATTTGGTACACTTCAGTTTCTTGCCTTACGTTGGATGGGTGACGATTATCATGACCGAGAAGCCGATAATCAAGGTATATAACAGTTTGGACATCTCTATCCAAACTGCAGTTTTGATAGAATCCTCTTAGGAATGAATATACTTGAAAAGGGATTGTGATGTAATATCTCTACTGTTTGTCTCATGCAGTATATACTAATTGGTGCCTTAGGACTGCTCGTCATAACTTCCAAGGACTGAGAAGAACAAAAGCAAGCAAACCGCATAATGCTCTCATCTATAGAGAAACATTTATTTGCAACCTTTACCATGATGCTCTAACTTTGCCTTCTATACTGACAAGTTAATTTTAATCTTATAAAATTCATCAGACTAGTGATTAGTTCGGCTAATTGTTCTTATTTATATTGTTGTGCTCAATTCGTTTCTCGGGTGAATTCCAGGTGTATTCTGATCATACGCCATTGTTACAAGTCGATAGTTTATCTACTATGGATTTCGCATTTGAAATTACCGGAAGCTAATCAAAATCGGATCGTCTTGGAAAAATGACCAATCAATCTCATGTTTCTATGATCTATTACAATTGTATTTCAACATCAATATCAAAGTAGTATGGTGAAAAAACCTTGAATCACAATCTAAACTCACAAAAGCAATCGGGCAAGGCCGATCCTCTACCGATAACAAAATCATCCAAATGGGCCTTGCACAGGGCATCCCTCAACTCCTTCCCCTTCAATCCCTGGAAGTAAAACTCAGCAAAAGCTTTTCTATTTAAGAACAATGTCTGATACATGCCATTAAACGATCTCATAGCTGCAACCATCTTATCCATGTTCCCAAAATACGTAGCCACGTACGCATCACTATTAATCGACACATAATAATCCAAAGCAGCCTTAGTATTCCCATGCATGTTTACAAAATCTTCACCACTAAGAAGGCTCGACTTGGTCACTACATTCTTGTAAATTGAGGTTAAACCCTCAATTTCCATCAAACCGTCACCTGCTGCTAGATATATATGTGTATTTGTTGGTATGGAGAGTGATTGAAGTATCAAAGCCGTCTCGTTAGGAGTGAGAGGACATTTACCTCGTTTTCTCCAAACCTGGGCTAATTCTCCAGTCCATGGTTTTCTATCGACTCTTGCTGCCTCAATTGCTTTGATGGAGGCAGGAGAAAGGCCAGGATATTCACATTGGCTGTAAGCTACCATATCAGGCTCAAAACGGAGGTGGAGTGAGAGAAAAGGTTTTGGTATAGCTTCTAGAAGGTCCGAGGCTTTCTTCTCCAATAATTTGGTTAAGCGTAAGGCATTGTAACAAGCTTGACAAAGAGCAGCTTTTGCATACTGTGGATATCTACAAAATGTCGCAAACCAATATTTCAGTAAACCCACAAGGATAAGAAAATCAGAGAAGAAGAATACAAGTGTTAGGAACTACCTACCTATCCCTTCTCTGGCTAGCTGCTGGAGTGATTGAAATGTAACGATGTTGCAATAGGAATGGGAGGACGCTTTCAATGTAATCAAATTGATCTTTGCGCTTGCTACAATCCACATGAACAGGTTCTTTTGATGCAATTTCAGCAGGAAACTCTTTGACAACTTCAACATACCTATTCATTTGACTAACAAAGTAGTCAACATCAAATACATCTGCAAAACCACTGAGGCGAATCTGATGAGTTATTACTTACCATGCCCCACAAAACTGGAAAAATTAAACAAGTTATAGTTTCTGTAACCATTGCAACTGAAACAAAAGAATCAATAAGAAGCCATAAAATGAAGAAGGTACATATTAATTTACATAATATGGATATACCTTGATTCATTCCAATATGCAGCTGCTTCAAACTTTGGTAAAACCAAGGTAGCATTCAGTAATCGAGCTACGCCAACTCCATCACACAGCTACACTCAAAATGAACAATTTTTTTTTGTTACCAAAAGGTTATATTAAATTTAAGTACTTCATACATTTGAAGTTGCAATTATAGATTTAGAGATGCTGCTCAGTAACACTCACATCTCGTCTCATCTGATTGAGACCACCATAGCAATCCACTCGAATGTATCCATTGATATTGGCTGGAAGAGCTGCAGCAATTTCAACAAAAAACCAATTTCCAAAAGTCTGCAATGAAAGCCAATTGAGATAGAAACTCAGAGTATCGAAACAAATCAGTGACCCCTACCCACCCCCTTTACTACAACTTATATCCATCACCACATCAAAATCCTAAACACAGTATCTCAAAGTTCAACCACAATTCAATACTCTATCCTCTCCCGTCGACTTTCCATCTACTTCAAATCAAAATCCTAATGAAAAATGAAGAAAGTAGAGCCAATGATAAGTAAATCTCAAGTATGTACCGGTTGGATTTCCTTGTAGCCACCACCTGCAAGGTCTCCACTCCACCAGCCTCCGTACGCTCCATATCTCCGATATTCCTCTGCTTAAACAATAAAAGAAGATTAGATCCAATCGAAACTAGAAATGCAGAAATTTCTTATAGGTTTGAGTTACAAACTTTTAACCTTTGGGGTTTGGAAGAGACTGAAGGGACAGATAAACGTGCAGATGGCGAGAAGATAAACACAACTAGACATAGAGAAAGGGTGAACGTTAGAACGATGAATATAGGCTTCACCAAGATAAACGCCATTGCAGATCTTGCCAACCTCTTTCGCCAGACTCGATCTGCATCGGACATTTTCTTTTGTTTAGTCGGTGAGACCGTGACAAAGAAGATACCAAGCGGGGGTAGGCGGGTTACATACATTTTACGGGCCTAGATGAATAAATTGACAGGGCCTTTTCTTGGTTGTCCGAAAATATGACTGCGCGGCCCAGCCCACCTCCGTTAACATGAAATATATTGAATTTGATTATTTAAATTACATTTTTTTTTTCAATATGATTTTATGATCTTACGTTAACTAATCTCAAGGGTGACTACAATGATTCTAGGTGATAAAATTCACGGAGACTAATTTTAAATTAACGGTGATTTGTGAGTTAGATGAGAAACTAATCGGCTGTTAATAATTAAATTATTTTTAACTAATTTATATATCTCTAAAAATAATAAAACATAAATAAATTTTATTAATATCATACGTAACTAGCTATAACCCTGAAAAGTCGTATTTAATAACAAATGAATGAAGAAATTGATTTTTTATTTATTTAATTTGAAGAGAGCATTGATCCGTAGGACCATAATCATATATTATATAGTATTCAACCAACCAATAATTATGTTTTGTAACCATTCAAAACGTATGTTGGGATAATTTGATTCGTTTGAAGAAGGCCTATATGACATGTTATGAAATGACTCATACATACTTTATAGCAACTCTTTCCTACTTGACAAGTTTGCTCGTAACATGTTATAATATATATATATATATATAAACACGAAATTAGACCCTAAGTATAAAATTTCAGGATTTTAAACCTAATTTTAATAAATAGATATTATCGATAAATATAATAATATTTATCAAATTTAATACGATATATAATCATATATCGTATCCATTAAACTATATATTAATGTCTTCAAATGTAAATTAGGTAGGAATTGTTGGTAACCAATGTTCTTTGTAGCTGTCCACCATTGTCAAATTGGAGTACTCCAAGTAGTAGTAGGAGGGTTTTTGCTGTTTTTAACTTAGCTCAAGGAAAAGTATGCCCAATTGTACCAAATTTTCTTGGGAGAAGAAAAAACAAAAACAAGAATGATATGGTATTCTCTAGTTATTTGCTTTGTGTGACTAAATCACTCACTAAATGATTGATGTGAATAAGATTTTATATGACTAAATGATTATGATTTATTATGAATAAATCACATCACTTGATGATCTATTTGATGTATTGAATTCAATATGTAATATATTATTATATTCTCACTAATTTATTATAATTTTATGTATTTAAATTAATGATTTCCGATCTCAAACAAGCTGTGCATGTTGTTGACAAGGATAAACGTGGCAATTAATTAATTTGATAAATAAATTTATTTTTAAATATTAATTAACACCTGTAAATCACTTGTAAAGTTGTAATTAAACCCCACTAATTAAGTTTTAAAAGCTTGCTTATATACGTAACACACTTTAACTTCACTGTCCTGCACTATATATACGTACTTTCAAATTTAAAAAAAAAAAAAACTAAAAAACTAAAAAATTTGAGAAAAGGTACGATTTCGTAAAACATGGAGCTTACGTGTCATATGACCCAAAATGACTGTTTAAATTGACTGGTTGGGAAGTGGATAAAACCTACAAAATTGAAAATGCACGTGATCTGAGTCAGAAATATGGGACCCGCACCTCGACGGTACACGTGGCAAACATGAAGCAAAGTGGAGCGGCCTTTTTATAGCCATACCAGCCAAAGTCCGATTTCCCTATCAAAATTCAGTTTCAGATTTTCCTTCTCTTCTTTTCTCTACCCTTCTCTTTCGTAGATTCCAATTTAAGTTCTGTCATTTTTTCCTTCTATAATTTTCCCGGGAAAACAATGAAAGAAAGCGCAGGAAACCCTCTGCATCTCAAGTCATTGAACCACATATCGCTTATCTGCAGATCACTCGAAGAGTCCATGGATTTCTACCAGAACGTCCTTGGATTCGCGCCCATCCGACGGCCAGGATCCTTTGATTTTGACGGAGCATGGTAAAACCACTTAACAACTAATCATTTTTATTGATTACTCTCTAATTTACCTTGATTTAATAAAACTGATGATTATCTTTCCGGCAGGCTGTTTGGGTACGGTATCGGAATCCATCTGCTACAATCGGAAGAGCCGGAGAAGATGGGGAGGAAGAAGGAGATAAATCCGAAGGACAATCATATCTCCTTCCAGTGTGAGAGCATGGGAGCGGTTGAGAAGAAGCTGAAGGAGATGGGTCTGGATTACGTGCGATCGATGGTGGAGGAAGGCGGAATCCATGTTGATCAGCTCTTCTTTCATGATCCTGATGGTTTCATGATCGAGATTTGTGATTGTGATAATCTCCCTGTGGTCCCACTTGGTGGCGAGGTCGCACGTGCCTGCTCGCGTGTCAATCTTCATAGGATTCAGCATCAGCAGCATCAAGTGGTCGAGCAACAGTAGAAGGAAGGAAGGAAGGAAGGAGAGTTCTTGGATTGCTGATTGTTGCCGTTGTGTGTGTGAGTGGGTGTCGACGTGTCGTTTTGTGTGTCTCGGTTAAAGAAGTAAATAAAAATGGACGATGAAGAGAGACGCCGGTAGAATAAGGAAAGCTGGTGATGTCGTTCTGTCCCGATGTAATTGTCGTTTTTGGGTGTATAGTAGTTCCGTGAGGAATCTCTCTGAGTCTGAGCTGGCCTCTTTTTTTTTTTTGTTTTGTCATCTAATATGTAAAATAAAATATTAAGGAATTCACATTGTTATCGTGCTCAATTTACGCATGCTGGGGTTACGTACCTAAAATAAACTATGTTACGTCTTTTAGGTGGTTGGTTAGTCGCGACAAATGTTCTTTTCCCTTCTTTTTTTTTTTTCTGTTCGATGGAACGGTCGGTAGTATCGTTACATTACCGATTAAGTTAAGAATATTATTAGACCGGAATGTGAAAAACATGTTTTCAACCGGACGTCCGAATTAGACACCGAGATGACATGAATTGCTCGGATTTAAAATTTTAACACAAAATTTAGAAAAATGATTCTCGAAACTATACATTTGTTGTACGACAGGACATGATCTGGACAATGGACGCAAGTTTTCTTCTGGAAAAGGAAGGAACTGGTTAGAGTCAATAACACTACTACTCGAGAAGGTTCTAATGCCTCGAATGAGATTAATGGACAATTTTCTTTTCTAAAGTGAGTAAATATTAAGGGATCTCACATTTGATCATACAGAGAATCTTACAGTACATGTAGATTCTAGGGCCGGATCTGTATCTGTGTAGGTGGCAGGATTCAGAAATACAACCTTGACTGCATTCTTTGTCGAAGAAGAAATCATGGTGATGATCAAGAAGTAGAGGAGTGCATGTAATTATAACCAAAGCTACCATCAACATAGTTATAGTACCACTCCTCATTCTATAACCTTCTTCCATCATATCATGATCACCTCTGATCTCTGTCTTGATGATCAATTTATTTCTTATTTGTTGATATATATATATATAAGAAGAAGCAAACTTTTAAATAGCTTTTAATTTCCTGCAACTTGCAACCAATTATTTCTAATTTACAGAACTATACGTGATATAATTTCATATAAGAATTTCTTGTTCCGGTAGGCCTCAAGACATGTCACGTAGATTGTCTCTCGAGCGCGCCGTTTGTCTGTGATTGTAGGCTAACATGACACGAAACTTGTGAAAGGCCAAACGAATTGAACGTTTATAATATTATACAATGGACAAACATCGGTACTTGTCAGTCCTTTTCTATTCGACCGAACAATGCCCTCACAAACTACGTTGATCTTTCCATTAACCAATAGCTTTTTCAGACAGAAAAAAACAACCAGTAGTTGTTTTCTTATTATTTTCCAAAAGCCATTGTAAGTAATCAGAGACGGAAGAACAACCGGTAGATAGTCTATAGTGTATATACTATATGTAGCCATTATTTATCATTCATGTTTATGCTTCAACCTAATGTAAAATCACCCTTTCCATGAATAATTTGATCGTTAATTAATTACTGTGGCAAGCTAGATCGACTGAGTAGCAGAGTCAGGCTGGACTTTCTGCATAATAACACTTTGATTATCCAGAAAGCAAGGAGAAGGAAATACAGGACCCACACTCGACCCATTTGCTTCCCAACAAAACGATCTCGAAACGGATTCAGAATCCATCGGCATGAGATGTATGTCTTCAAGATATAGCCCTTCACAAGGACATGTATCACTGCAAGCAAATCTTATAGATTCCTCTGTAGCTGATGTTCCTATTATGTGTATGAATGATATATTCTCCACTTTCACTGCCTCTGTCTGTAATGTTAGAGAATGATTTCTTTTAATTTTCATTTACATGAACATAAGATGAAAAAGCATTTCTTGTACCTGGTTAGCACAAGGCGTCTGTGAATCGCAATAGAACTGATCAACTATTATTGGGTTCGATACATTTATCATCAATACGTTCTTGAATGTAATATCAGAGGCAAAACCGGTACCTCCCTGTAATATTACTATTATGTTATAAACAAGTTTTATATTGTACATATATACAACAATAATGCATCTTGTGTTTTTAGAGAATAAATTAACCTGCCATGTTTTGATCCTAACTCCGTTCTGGGTGTCGGTTAAGAATGCTCCATCAACTAGTATTTTATCAACCCGCGACCATGAGTTTGATTTTCCCAAACTTCCAATACTAATTAGATATAAGAAATCATCAAATATATAAAATAATATCCCAAAAACAAGACACAAAAGAAGCTACTTTTTTTTTTTTTAATGTTCACCTTATGCCATGTCCGGGTCCGCAGGCAATGTTGTTGATAGAAACCCGAGAAGTATTGCTGACAATTGAGATGCAATCATCTCCTGGAACGATTTGTAATGAGAAATTTCAGCAAACACAAAATCGAGAAAACTTATTGAATAGAAATATGAATGTTGCAAGCTATAATATTTATATAACTGGCCTGTGCTGATTATGGTATTATTGACCTGAACACCCTGAGATGCACTGATATGAATACCATCTGTGTTCGGACTAGAAGCCGGAGCTATCACAATGAGGTTCGAAGCCATAACTCGACGACAACCCATAAATGCTATATGCATTTGTTGACTATTGACCACATAAAGATCTCGGACCATTAAGTTCTTGCATCTATGAAAAGTTATAGCCTGTAAAGAACATTGAATCATAATATGAGAGTTTATATCAATACGGTTTTAGTAGCTCTATAAGGTAAGGTGCACTAACCGTCGGAGCATGACTACACGGCTGGAAAAAAAAAAGACAAAAAAAGAAAGAAAGTTTAGAGACTGATACATAACAGATGCAGATGATGTGTTGAAATAAGGCAAGAATGGGAAATATACAATGGTTGAGTTGATCTTGCAAGAGCGGGCCCACCATTCGTGTCCCATTCCGTTTATAGTCCCTCTGCCTTCTACCGTAAGGTGACTTACCCCATGAAAGTAGAGCCATTTTCGTGGATTTAGGCCAGACCAAGCAAGAGGATCCTCTGGAGCAAGGATTGTACCGGCTATCTTTTTGAAGTGATATTAGAAATTAAATCATCATAAGGAAAATAAAGAGGGGCCAAAAGAAAGAAAACAAAAATTAAAAAAGGACAACAAGATGCTGCATTAGATATATAGAAATAGGGTGCATACCACTAAGGTCAATTTTGATCGACAAGGACCAGAAAAGTCGATCGGACCGGTGATAAAAGAGCTTCCAAATGGCAATTCCATAATTGTTCTTCTGGGATTTGAACAAGCTACCTCCCAAGCATCTTTTAGTGCCTAAAATGAATAAGAATACATCTAGAATTTCTCTAGTCAAATTCCTTAAACTACAAGAAACAGTGCGACCCCAGCTAAAAAAGTCTTTAACTGATTTGGGGCTTTCTGAACCGGTTTCTACTTAATGATTTAAAACTAGGGCAAGATGCAGAAGTGGATTTACCTGAGTATCATCGGTAAAGCCATCTCCTTTTGCACCAAAATTGATGACAGAAAGAACCCGATCTGATCTGGGTCGTGGTCGGGTTTGGGTTCTGTTGGACCAAGAGAGCTGGTTTGGAAATTGCAGCTGAGAATAAAATCCTTGCGCAAATTCGACTTTTGAGAAAACTAATGCTGTAAGAAGCATTACAAGACATAATGACGATGGACAGAGACAAGAACTCAGCTCTTTCATGTCTTCTCTCACGCACACTAGGCCGGTGAGAGAGACTTGATGATGTTTTAAAGGGGATTCTGTTTAGCTAACACAGGGATCCGTGTTCGTTTTTTCAGTTTCCCAGAATAGAGGAACAAGACAAAAGGATGATTCATTAGGGGAAACTTCGTCCCTTTTTTTCCCCAACGCTAGGTGGTGTTCAGAAGGGGTAAAACGCTTGTCGAACTGGGAGGGGACTGCCTTTAATATGACATGTCGTTTAATCACTATTGAACCATTTGCAAACGGGGTTACAGAGGAAAAAAGAAATTTAAAGTCCAATCACAACTTTTTTTTTTAAATTTGTGAAACTAGCTTATCATTTATAAAAAATAAAAAAGAAATCAAGTTAAAATATGAATTACTAAATTATTTCGTATGCATCCGAAATAGAAGAGAATATATTTACTCTTATTAATCAAGCAACGGTCTAGTGTGTTGCGTGAAGAGAAAATTGTATGACCTATCCTAAATCCACTTGTGTGTTTATAAGAGCCATTTTTCATCAGTTTTTCTTCATTTTGCATTCTGATTGGCCGTAAATGTCTATTAGATTCGTTTGCAAGTTTCGTAATCGAAGATTAAGAGTTTAGAGATAGATAAATTTTTAAATAAATTTCAAACATTTATACTTGATTTTTCTTTCAACTTTTGATTGATAATTCTCATATTTTGAGCTCGTTTTGTTTTTAATTTATTTGTATTTGTCCTTTTGAATTGTTTTGTAATTGAAAAATGTGAAAATGTGGAAATCAAAAGAACATATATTGTTCATGTTGCTCGATTTCTCGACGTCTATGTAACAAAGAGACGTTAATAAATCAGGCAAAGTGGATAGAAATGTCCTCAATTATTGACTTCTCGATGTCTCTATAAAGAGTAAACATCAAGAAATCAGGCAAAATGGACAAAATTGTCCTCAAATTTCGATTTCTCGATGACTCTCTAATGATAAGACATTAAGAAATCAGGTAAATTAGACCGAATCTTTCAAGTCTGTCCGTTTAATCCGATTTCTCGATATAGTATTTCTAGTAAACTGATTTCTTGTATGTTTTTCCTTCTATACAAATGAATTTTTTTTCATAATTATATGTTTCGATGTTGAATGGAAAGAGAAAGATAAGTCATTGTATTGGCATGAAAATAACACAAATGGAATAACTAGAGTTTCAATTGAATCTAATGTCACATATAATCAGTGATGATGATGAGGATGATGATGTTGAGTATGAAAGAGTGGAGAAAGAACATGACAATCATCACAACAATGAAGAGGAGATTGTGAATTAAGGGACCACTTCAAGAAATCAATATTCATGGGGAATGATAATAACTTAGATCACATACCAATTGATGAACCATTGTCTCCATTTATATATATATATATATAGTCCCACTCATTCCTCAATGAAATCTAGAGAATCATGACAACTTAGCTCAACAACAACAAACGCGAGGCAAATCAAAAAAGCACCCCACTAACTCCTTAGTGGAAAATGAGTAAATAAAAAGACAATGAATCACTAAAAATGAAGGTTGGTAGCATGAATGACAACATATAGTGATCGATGGTCCTACTACTAATGTATCTATAGATTTGGATGAGAAGAGTTGCATATGCATGATTTTTCAAGTGGATAAGAACTCGTGCCCTCATGCCTTAGCAGTTTTGAATAACTGCGTGATTCAATATCATACCTTATGTTTAGAATACTCATGACTCTAAACTAAATATACATGTATGCATAATCAATTTATCTTAAATTTTGTAAGACATCGAAAAATTATGTGAAAGGAATATAGAGCTTTTATTTGCTCAATTTCTTGATGTCTTAAGTTTTGTAAGACATTAAGAAATTGAGTGAAAGAAATAAAGAGTTTTTCTTTACCCTATTTTTCGATATCTAAGTCAGCATACCATTAGCAAAGGCATAAAAAAAAATACCAAACCTTTAGTTACAAATTAAAACAAAAATCATTACAAAAACACAACTATATAAATAAAAGGAGAGATACTTTATAAATTGGTTGATTGTTCCCACTACTTCTTCAATACGATTAGTGGCAAGTTGAAATGCATTAGTTGTTGTTTTTGTTTGCTCAAATATGGAATTAATAGTAGCACTCTTGCCTATCCCTCTTTTGCATAAGAATAGTATTCTAATTGAGAAGTCCAATCTAAGCAGGCCAGAAGCTTCATGCTCCATGGTTCTTTCTCGAACCCTATTACTTCCGTGATTAACTCTTTCAAGATCTGATTCCCCTGCTCGTATCAAAGTTGCTAGATGGATTCGATACAAAACCCTTGCCGCTAAAAGATTGTTTGGTGTTTACTCAAGCCTTTGGAGGAGGCACAAAAACTTAACTCGGAGATCCTCAACCTTCACTAAAGGGTCCATCTTTTTTACCTTTGCCAAAGCATCCGCCTTTTCTTCATTGAAGCTAATATGATGAGATTGGGACAAATCTTCACTAGAAATATGTGGCATGGAGAAATTGGGCTAATCCTTGTTAGGAAGAATAGTTGGTACCAAACTGGTCGTGTTACCTAACCCCAAAAGAAAATATCTTTATGAGTATGCATTCCAATTGACAAATCTCATAAAATGGAAAGTTTCCTCAATTTTGCAATAATGGTAGTGTTACACTATTTATAGTAAACGATTTAAGTATTAGAAAAAACTTAATAGAACCATCTACTAGTAGCAATACCAAAAATGAATGAACTCAATGCCATGATCATCGGTTTCTTAAGTAAGAGATTCCCTATTTTCCTTATTAAATAAATTGTCACTTCTCGATAATAGTATATATGAGACCAATGACTTAGATACCAACTGAGAAAAGAGATCTCTTACACTCTTCGTTCCTTCTGCAAAAATGACCCAAGCTAAAGTAACTTCGTATACAAATACAGTGTGTATGTATACATATAGAAGTCCGAACACCGGTTAGGATAAAAAATCTAACTAATTTCATCATCAAAATCTAACTAATTTCAATAAAATCATCATCAAAATCCATATAATTTTAGTAAAATAATCATCAATACTAAAAAATTCCTAATTCAGTCATCAAGCAATCTAAATTTCATTCACATACAATCAAAATTAGTCATGCAGAACAAAAACCTCGAGCCTTTAAACAAGAAAAAATAAAAAAATATGCATCAACCATCCACAATCTCAGTAATGAAAACATAAAAACCTTAATTATAGAAATGCAAAGAAAGTAAAGTAAAAGTGTGAAATGGACATAATTGCATCGGCAAATTAGATGGAATTTTTGCCATTGCTTATGGCATGGATTTCGAACACTTTCTATCATTTACGAATTATGACTCCTTTCGGAAATTTGAATCTTCTGAATTTGAATAAATATAATGAAGGAGCGAGAAGTAATATAAGATTCAAAATATAATAAGTCTGAAGACGGAGATAATGGAATGATTGCCCTAGCTCTGGTAATTTTTTCATGTTAGGGGGAAGGAGAAAAAGACGAGCGATTTTCTTCTTCTTTTACTTATTTATTTTTTATTTTTTTATTTCGAAATTTATTAAGTGCATTAATATAATTCAATATAAATTATATTAAATACATAAACCAAAAACTACCATAAATTGAGTAGACATACCTGACCCTAAATTAAATTTAATTCTTTATTTTAAATATATCATATTATTTAAAATATTATTAATTTATATAATTTTAATAATATAACATATTTAAACTAGTATACTTAAACTTTCATAATAAAGTACTTAGTAAACAACTAGTAAAATAAAATATCATCTTTTATTTTTATTAAAGACATCACTTCAACGACGCCTGATCACCTTCAACTCGATCTAACCCACATCTGTCACAAATTAAATATTAAGATTATTATTAAGTAGAAACACAAATATCAATAAAATAATTATTAAGACATAGGGTGTATCTTACAGAGTGCATGGATGTAATTTTGTTAAGCTCGTGCGGGAGAGCATTGTCGTTTACAGAAAGCAGCGACAGACGACTCGTCTGATCTGGGTTGGGAACGTTGAAGCATGGCACATTGTCTATAGCAATTTGTTTTCTTGGCAGTAGCTTTAGTGAGTCTATAAGCTTTTGGAATTAGAGGGACCATAAGAAGCGCTCCGATAAGGTCTTGATCAGAGGAAGTAATCGGTGACGGAGTTGGAGATGGCGTGCCATCATTGGTCGGTGCAGATGAAGGGGCTGCTTGATGATGATGATGATGATGATCGGCTTTGATCAGCACAGCCGCATCAAGAACCACAATGCACATTATTATAACGGCTTTCACAATGCTGCCTTTTCCTGCCATTCTTGCTCTGATTATGATTAATAGTAGCTAATTACTTAAGATTAGTTTCTGATGATGATTAGTGTTGTGTGATTTATTGTTCATTACCAAAGGTGTTATTTATAGGATATGCTTTTAATTAACCCTTCATTATCAGAAATCATTAGGGTAAAAAATAATTATGACATTTTAGGCAAGCAATGGACAAATGGGAGTTGTGCTAAGATGTGTGGTTCTTGCTAAAGTATATTAGTTTTATAATCAATAATGACATCATTTCATGTATTAAGAGTTGAAATGGTATTTAGTGAAAGTTAATGTTTAGCTTGTGATTAGTGCAAGGATTTGTTATGATCACAATATTATGAATTTTTTTGTTAACCCTACTAGATGGCCTCAAGCTTCAAGCCAATGTAATTTCGACGTAGTAAATCTAGTTTTGTAATATCTCATGAGGCAACCATGTATTAAAAAATAAAAATAAATAAACCCATACACATAGACAGTAAGTAAAGAAAATACTTAAGAGTTTATGTAATAGATAAAGATAAATTGCAGCATATATTATACAATTAAGTCACGTAACATTCGAAAGATTAACTTTTAATCTTAGTTTTAATCCTAGGTCTTCGAATTCAGTAGCATTTTTTCTCGAGGGTTTAAAAATGTAACCTTCTGTTGGCCCAAAAAATTATGTGATCTTCACACTGAACAATGCGTGAATTGGGTCTTGAATTGAGAGGGATTAAGAGTAGGTTAAACGCAAATTTGAGTTGCATAGCTCTAAGAGTCAGCTATTTTTCCTTTTTTAGAGTTTTAAATGATTTGATCTAACTGATGGATGTATATACTTCTAATTTCTTTAAATATGTTTACAGAATGTCGTTTTATAATCGTTCATCTAATCCTTAATTTTACTATTAATAGAATAAAATCTTCTTCTTTTAACCCAAAAAAAAACTATAACATTCTCACGCATTTGTTTTTTTCTATTTTTCTTGTAAATTCTCACTCCATGATCACTTAATGTCATGTTTGATATTATTATTCTCTAAAGTAAAGAGAATGAAAAGAATAAGTGGAAATGACATTTTGCAAATCTATTCCACCTATTTTCATTCTTTCCTTAGAAATCAGTTGAATCGTTTTTACTTAAATCCGGAATAAATCAATTTTGAGTGATGTAAATTCAAACACAAAACCATGGCTATACCCTTATTTTTGTGTGCAGAATCGCTTTGAATGACCTCCATACTACTGGTATCTCGGAAAGAGGAAGCTGACCTTATTCCCGCATCAAACATATGTATATATTAGAAGTAGATGGAAGATACATGATACCTCCATTTATTCATTAAGCAAAAGCAAGTACATAAACCAAAACACTACCCCGTAACAACACAAGGTAATTAATACTGAGTACATGAAACAAACAACTAGTAATTAAGAATATCATTTCATTATTATTACCAAGTGCATGGATATTGTTAAGCTCGCACGGGAGAGCATTGTCGTTTACAGAAAGCAGCGACAGACGACTCATCAGATCTGGGTTGAGAACGTTGGAGCATGACGCACTGTCTGTAGCAATTTGTTTTCTTGGCAGTAGCTTTAGTGAGTCTATAAGCTTTTGGAATTAGAGGGACCATAAGAAGCGCTCCGATAAGGTCTTGATTAGGGGAAGTGATCGGTGATGGAGCAGGAGTTGGCACTCCATCGTCGGACGGTGCAGATGAAGGTGCCGCCGCTTGCTCATCACGATGATGATGATGATTATGATGATCGGATTTGATCAGCACAGCCGCATCAAGAACCACAATGCACATTATTATAACTGCTTTCCCAATGCTGCCTTTTCCTTCCATTCTTGCTCTAATTGTGATTACTAGTAGCTAATTACTTAAGATTAGTTTCTGACGATGATTAGTGTTATGTGATTTATTATATTGTTCATTACCAATGGTAGTTATTTATAGGATGTGTTTTTAACCCTTCATTATGCGGAATCATTAGGGTAAAAAGTAATGTGATTGTTTGTGGTGGTAAAAATTAATAATGACATGTTAGGCAAGCAGTGGGCAAAGGGGAGTTGTGTTAAGATGTGTGGTTCTTGCTAAAGTATATTAGTTTTATAATCAATAATGACATCATTTTGTGTATTAAGAATTGAAATGGTATTTAGTGAAAGTTAGTGTTTAGCTTGTGATTAGTGCAATGGTTAGTTATTATCACAATATTAGGCCTAGATTGCTTCAAGCTTCAAACCAATTTAATTTCGACTCAGTAAACCAATCTAATTTGAAGCTTCAAGCTTCTATTATTATTAATCATATTATTATTATTATTATTATTATTATTATTATTATTATTATTATTATTATTAAAAGTTTAAATATCGGCTATGAATCTTATTTTATTAAGTCACAAAAATCAGAGTCGTTCGTCTAACTTGGCTGCTCTGTCGGAACACACATGTGAATCATGTGATGTGGGTCTTACCTCACCATTCCAAAATATGAAACAGAAACGGCAGGCTTAAATCACCGCTGTAGACGGCGGCGCACATGGCCGACATGTGCTCGGATCATTCATTTTCCTTCCACAACCCCACATACTCAACCATCATGAGATTATGCAAATCAAAATTCAAAATACATAGAAACCACAGAAACTTTAATATTTTGCTCTGTACAAGATTGAAATAAAGAAAAAGAAAAAAAAAAGGGACTGCATCTCAAACAACAATCATCCGCCCAAAATTTGACGACAGAAAAGAAAACACAGAGCAAGAGTTACAAGACCCTGTTCATCATCACAACACATGTCCTAATTCTAAACACCCAGAAATCAAAAAACCTATTTAGCAACAACCTATTTTTTATTTTTGAGATCGAATTTATATGAAACTACCTTGATCTACGCTGCGGACCGGGTTTAGCTCGGTGGTGACCCTTATTAGCCGGTTTACTACCAAAACCGGAGCAAAACCCACAAGCAGAGACCTTCGGCGAAGGCGGTTCAATCGCCGGTAAAACTTTTCCGGTTCGGTACCCTCGTTGATCTCCGCCGTTCGAATTACTCCGCTCAACACTAATGGGTTTAATCGTTGTTCTCCTAGCCTCTGCTTCTTTAGCCATGTTGACTTTTTCTTCATGCTCTTTGCTCATCTCTGCTGCTTTCAAAAGCTTATCGTCCCAAACCAGCCCGGACGAGCCCTGCCTCCTAAACGACAATTCAGATCTCTGCAAACCCGCCATCGATTTTTTCTTCTTCTCTCTTTGTTTCTTTCTCGACCTCGACCTTTCTGAAGCGCGACTCTCACTTTTATATATGCAGAAATCGACTATCTAGAGAAACGATCATGTCCATGATATGGCTACCAAGTCAAAAATATTTATTATTATTATTATTTTTTTTAAAATTTATAATATAAAAGATATTATATTTACCAGAAATTTTTTTGTCGGCCCATAAAATTATTGGTAAAATCATTAGTATTAAAATTAAAATTTTTAATTTTTAATATTCATGATGGTCTAAGAGGATTAATCGAATAATTATTGAAAATTCTTTATTAAAAGAATTATAGTAATATGATGTATATGATTAATTAGTTCAGCGTGTTGACGTGGCGGGAGATGGTCAAACCCAACTGTTGACCAAACTCCATAGCCATATAAAAACAGAGCATGCATGCCACTGATGATAATTGGAGAAGTTTCCAGATAAGATCGCTTCCAGTTTCAACATTTCGAGCCACATTTTTCCACTCGTTAGTTGCATGTTTAGACCCCCAGCATCAATACATGTACACACTTTTTTTTTTTTATATGATTCATAAAATTCAAATTCATATATATTTGACATGATGATCTTGACCTGTCAAATTTCCTGGTTCACACTGCACATTAAGATATTCTAGGCTCTTCTTGTTCTTAGGCATGGTTGCGTATACGAAAGATATGTCAATATATAGCATAATGATATACAAATTATAAACCTTAATATAATAATTACAATGAAATAATTATAAACCTTATTTATTTAGGGTATGATTAAAAACAAAAGTAACAAACTTTTCATAATAATAGAATACTGATAATTCTAGTACTCATTTAAGTAATCATAGGTTCAATTTAGCACCCTAAAACCCACATTTATATATATATATATATATATATAACAAACATACTTACTCACAATTACATGTTAAAAGAACTACTAATCAAGTGGTTGATCAACATGGATCGGATGGTCGTTGAACGGCCGGTCATGGTTTGGGGCGGAGGGAGTGACATTGCCGTGCGCAAAGGATATTGCATGCGGGACGAGCAATAGTTTTCCAGGAGAAATCGTCTAAGCCAGTGCACATGAGTATAGAGCAACCGGCAAAGCAACCAACCGGTCCTTTCATTGCATTTCTAACGTTGTTCACTTTTGGATGTTTTGAAGAAAACTCTTCCATCGCTCCTTTAGCTTTTCCAATTGGGAGTTTACTACTTACTTTTCCTATTACTTTACTTACCAATCCATCAGAACTAGACCGAATCTGATCAGACTCGGAATTTGCAGTACCGAGGATGATTATAAGAGATAATAGTACTATTAATGTAATGAATCTCATTATCATATGAGATCGTTTCTCTTCTTTTTCTTCTCCTTCTTCTTCTTCTTTAATTCAATGAGATCCTTATTAGTGGCTCAAAAAATATGTATATGGCCCTTGAGCTCTTTTAGGCACGTCATGAACTTGATCTGATTTGCTTAAGGATTAGTAATTTATGTTTTAAGCACGTTGACATTTAGGGTTTCGCGATTAGGAAGGGTTGCTTTTAGTTTACCTTTTTAAGTGATTGGACAAAACACCAAACTCATGAACTTACCTCCTGTCATTTTTTTTCTTTTCTGGCCTTCCTCATGATTAGGAGTTAGGTTGAGTGTAATGTCACTTCGAATTTCTAATATTCATTTGGCCCTACCATCATGATCATGGCTAAGAACAATCAATATGGGTGCGTGTAACATCAATAATTGTCTAAAACACACACCCACAAACCTTAATCTACAATCATTAAAAGTCTAATACAGTGGGACATATGCTCCCCGAAATTTATATTTTATTACAGAGAAAATTTGTAAAGAAATTGGATATTAACATGTTAAAGAACTACTATCAATTACAAATTGATAACTAGCGATATATTTAAATTCAAATTACAAAAAGAGGGGAAAAAAATAAGCTAAGAAAGAAGAAATTATAATTATTAAATTAACGATTATTTTAAAAAATTTAACCATTGAAAAACGAGTTCAATTATATTGTTCATCCTTAAAAATCTTAACAATAATTATGGTTTACGGTGGCAAAGGAAATTGCATGCCGTGCGAACAATAGTTTTCCAGTCGAATTCGTCAAAGCCAGCACACATGACATGATAGAGCAAGCCACCAACTGGTCCTTGCATGGCGTTTCTAACTTTTGGATGTTTAGCCGAAACCTCCTCCATTGCTCCTTCTGCTTTTTCGATTATTTCCCTTATCATTTTCCATCATTTGCAGTTGGAGAGCTAGAGGGACTCTGATATGCTTCGGCTGTTACGGGGACGAGGATGATCACGAGTATACGACATATCCTTGCTTTCATGGCTTCTATTCGTATTCTTCTTCTTCAATTCAATTCAATTCAATCAAGATCTCTATTTAGTGGTTCATGATGAACTTAATCAAATCTTGTTTGCTCTAAGATTAAAAACTAAGTAATGTTTTAAGCACATTGACACTATTACACTTACGTACTTAGTACTTACCCGGTTTCAAGATTAGAAACCATTGCTTTTCATGATAACCTTTAATCTTGAGTAATTGGACAGAAAAAAAGGTTAAAGAAACGTCATGATTGCAATTATTTTTATTACAAATACGAAGAAAAAAACCGCAAGTCAACGAAGTAAAACGACAGAGCACATAACATATATCGTAATGTAAATATATTATTTAATACATGCATGATCCATACCCTGTTTCTGTCATTACAAAATTAACAACATTAATTACAAACAATAATCTCAGTTCACAACACATAAAAACATGTGTGTATATATATATATATATATATATGTGTGTGTGTATGTGTGTGTATATAGATGGCATCGTTTTCTTACGTAATTGTTACAATGGTCAGGGCCTCAGGGTCTTTTAGCATTGCATTTTCTGGAGCAGATCATATTGCAAGCAGTCTGGACGAGAGATTTGGGCCCATACGAGTCTAAATTTGGGCACATAAGCAAACTACACCCTCCCATGCACTTGAGCCCATTTCCAACCCCAGCTATGCTCATGTCTCCATGTTTTCCAGGAATACGTTTAAAAAGACTTGAAGATGCTGAACTCAACTTTGGACCCACTTTTGGAACCAGTTTTCCCACTGCCCAGCTCGCTAACCCATCGCCATCCTCTGTCATTAGCCGATCGGACGGTAAGGAAGACACCAGTTCTTGGGATTTTGCCACGCTGACTGTGGCGATCATCATGATCAGGATCATCACGAGTAGCAGAGAAGCTGTTAACTGGGACCCTCTCCTCTCCATGGTAAGTTTAAGTAATTAACCTTCTCTTCTCTTTAGTGTATACAAACTATATATATACATATCATATTAGATGTTTTTTTTTTTTGCCAAAAAAAAAGGGGTGAATTCTAAGTCCTAACCATTTTTACCCACGTGTCACATTAGAAATTTATTGGAGAACGTAACGTTTATAATGTTGTACAGCTAGTTTATATTAGATAAGTAGATAGATAAACATATGTATATATATATATAGATTTAATATATTGTTTGGTTTGTTCAAAGATAATATTTGGTTAATTTCAAGAGGTAATGAATTAATTATAAACCCATTTTGTTGCACTCAATCGGGTAAAATGTAACGTTTTAGAATCATTACTTTGAAATTATGAGCTTAGTTTATGAAGATATTTTCAATATACAAATCCTCGGAAATTTGATGCAATTATAATTATAAAATTATAAAATGACGTGTCATTTTTTTGGTAGTCAATAGGGTAAAAAAAGTACTTACTATGACTAAAGATTTTAGAATCATTATTTTGCAATTACGTCCGTAGTTTAGTTTCAATTATTACACGTCACATAAGATGAACATGTTTGTGACCATGATGATCATGGTAAGCCTAACAGTATTACTTCTATCGCAAGCAACAACACAATGATTCTTTCTCCCCTCCTTCACTCCCTTCTCCTAGTTATCCTTATTCTTCATCATCATCATCATCAATGGAGTATTTTGGTCATGAATTGGATTTGGCTTGTTTTAGGCATTGTGTAGGGAAATGCATGCGGGTTAGCATTATCAACCCACCTCCCTTCCTCCCTTCCGCTTCAAACGGCATGGTTTATGCCGAACTCAACTTCACTCGGTACGCGAGATGCATTCGCGTTTTCTGCATAAGAAGATGCACCATACCACGTATATGATTGTATAGTATATATTTAACCACAAATAATTATGCATCTTCGTTATGATCTTTCTTCTTATAATTAATAAAAATGCTCATAAATAGTTCTAATACATTAAAAAACCAAACAAAAAGTAATCACTCTCGCATACAAAGGAGAAAAATTAGTTTTTTTTTTTTTCTTGGCTCACAAGTGCCAAAGACTAAAACGATTTATTAATAAAGCCAAATTATTGGAAACAAATTAAAGAACAAATAGAATATCATGTAGCACTCTTCAAAGGATCTTGGGGTTGTTGCTGCTTGGGTTGCTCGGGTTAGCGGCGTAGCTGGTTGGGTTGTTGCTTGGACTGTTGGTGCTATCCGTGTTCATCCCGAGAGTGCTCTTAACCGCCTCAGCTGCTCCCTGGGCCATGCTCTTCACTTGCTCCCCAGTCTGCTGGAGAAAGTTGGTGGCCTGTCCGGTCATGTCAGACGCATTTTGCTGGGCTGATTGAGCCGTGTTGGATGCCTTATCCTGTGCCTGTTGATATGCATTACATGTCTTGTCTTGCGCCTGGTTATATGCATGAGATGCCTGGTCTTGTGCCTGGTGAGTTGCATGAGACGCCTGGTTCAGAACCTCATCCTTCTTAATCTGCCAAAAAGAAATTAATCATCAATGTTATTAATTAATTAATCCGACGGTAAGGATTATACATGTTAGACAATAATATCCCGGCCGCGTGATACCTGAGCTTGACCGGCAACTTCCTCGGCCTTGTGTGAAATGTTGTGGCTTTGTTGGCTCGACATTGTCTCTTGATTGTGCTTGATTTTGCTTCTGTGATTAGATTAGAGATCAAAGCTAAGAGTGAGATGAAGGTTAAGGTGATTAGAAGGGTTGAATTTAAAGAGCTTTCTTACACTACATGTCTCTAACTTCTCACCACTACTTCCCTATTCATATGGTCTTACCTCCACATAGCTTGCATGGTAAAAGACTGTTTCAAACTAATTGCTCGATCAATAACGAGATCGATCATAAAGGGATGTGGGCCTGCACTACTTGGGCTTTAAACGGGCCTAGACTATCCGTAAACGGGCTTAGGCCTTAGTTTGGACCGAAAGAAGAAAATAGATGCGTTAAGTTAAAATCTTCTACATGCAAACGTGGCTCCTTGAAATTGAATAGAAAAAACGTGGCAATCTCTCATAGGATATTTTAATCGGCCAAAGCAAAAAGTAAGATAGACCAACTTTAACCAACAGCAGGGCACGTGCTACTTAGGTGTCAAAACAAAGGACACGTGTCGATCACTTGTCAAACACGAAATCTTACAAATAAGACCTCAGATTACCATCTGCATCCCTCGGTAGCTAGATCAAGAAGAAGAAGAAGAAGAAGAAGAAGAAGCTAAAAGAAATCAACAACTTTTGTTATTCGGAGAAAAGAAGGGAAAATGGCATCCAACGAGCAGAATTACAGAGCCGGTGAAACCAAGGGCCGTACTGAGGTCTTAATTTTATATAATTTTAATGTTTTAAGTTGTATTAAAGTTTAAAGCTTATCTTTATTTTTTTTTTAATATTTAATTGACAGGAAAAGACCAACCAAATGATGGGCTCAGCGGAGGACAAGGCCCGAGATGCGTGGGACAAGACACGCGACACAGCCCAAGAAGCGAAAGGCAAGACACAGGGCGCGGCTGGATCCGCAAAAGACCGGGTCAGCGAGTCCAAGGACCAGACAGGGAGTTACTTGTCCGACAAGGCACGCGCTGCAAAGGAGAAGGCTTCCGAAACAACCGAATCGGCAAAGCAGAAGGGCTGGGAAGCGGCTCAACGGGCCGGCGAAACGGCGGAGGCCGGTAAAGAGAAAACGAGTGGGTTTCTGGGCCAGACGGGGGAGAAAGTGATGAGCGTGGCCCACGGTGCGGCTGATGCCGTGAAACATACATTTGGCATGGCGGGAGATGACGAGGAGGATATTAACAAACGCGACCCGCCCAGTCATTACAAGACTTAAATGAATAATATGATTAGAGGAGAACTAATCATGATCAGTGTGCCTTGGCCTTGTATTAGTTGACGTAGTCTTAATCTGTTGTTGCTCTTTTTGTTTTGTTTGTGTTTTTTTTTTTTTTAAGGAGGCCCTTAAGATGGGATGATGCTATTGCTTAGTTCGTCATCTGGGGTGGTTCGGTTCCTTATAAATAAGTGTTTATTATATAATAATCTCCCCAATTAATATTTGATAATTAAATCTGCTAATTATTCTTTAAAAATATTATATAATAAGGTTTCTTCAAATTATCTTCATAAAACTCACCTGAACCCTGAAATTTATCATTGTTTATCGCCAATTCGCCCATGGATTATCCCTATCCTAATCAGACTCCGAATCCCTATTCGATCTCCGCTTTCCGGCCAAGTCCAACATCGTCTTCACCGGTTTCTCTGTTTTTTCTTCTCCTTTTCCACACACTGCTTTTTCTTATGAACATTGATTTGAATTTAATAGTCTTTCTAAGTTGTTTGATAATATTACACTACGGTTCTTATCAATTTATAGGAAGTGAAGTGAACTGAGTAATATTTCTCCGGCGAGATCAGTTCAGACACTGCAACATGTGCAAGCATCTCCGGGGAGTCATTTTGCCGCAGTGCCTCCAGTTTACCACTCTTCCTTCGTCGATCTCTGGAAAGATTCCGGTTTTCTTCAACAAAGAGAACTATTTTCTGATCAGATTTAGATGTGTTTTTTAATGTTTTCCCTGTTTAACAAGATTCAAGATTCTTTTTTTTTTTTTGTTTCCTCTGCTTTTTGTTTGACACAGAGTTCAATGGAAACTAGTCATCAGCGGGCTCGTGCGGGCCGGCTAGACAGTGTCAGAATCCGGACAATTCTGCCGCCTCTTTTCCTTCATCTATATCAAAAATTATAGGCCCCTCCAGTGAGTCTTATGAATACAAATTAGCAACTTTCCTGGGTTCCAATGAGGGTTATCCTTGGGTTCCCTACTGCAATAATCTGTAAACGCGCTCCTCCAGTATGTATCATGATGATAAATTAGCTACTTGGCCGGGTTTTAATCACGTCAATAATAGCTCGCTTTCGCATTCGGAGGCAGTAGGAATTCATTATGTCATGAATAATGATCGTGTTGAGGTATAGCACCTTTTTGATTAGTCCTTTTTTTCTTTAGCTCTAAAACTAACACTAATATGATTTGATTTCCCTTCCATTTGATTTCAAAGGCGGCTCAAAGTGAGGGAATGCTCTTTCCTTTCCAGAATGGCCCATCCTTTGATTTATCCCAAGGCAAGCCCTCACTGAGAAGGAGAAACTACTCGGTTGGAGTTGACGATCGGATACGGTGCCATTGCAAGAAGTCTCAGTGTCTGAAACTGTAAGTGACCAAAGAGGATTCTGCAGTATCTCTAAATTCTAGATACTACTGATTAGACATTTTTATTTTGTGTTGCAGTTATTGTGACTGCTTTAATTCGACAATGCATTGCGGGGAAAGCTGTGAGTGTGAAAATTGCATGAATAAGGCTGAACATATGGAAAAACTTGATGAGGTCAAGAAACGGAATCAATTGATTCTGCCACAGTTATATGACATCATTCCCAATGCTTTAGCGTATGATTCGATGAGAGATGGTTTTCAATTTTCATATTTCCTTGCTGCATATGGATGAAGATGCTGCTCTTACCACTTCCTTCTCTGATCTTCTCCCCCTCGTGAAGATCCCGAAGATGGTATCTGAACAAATATTTTTGGATGCATCCTTGTCAGATTGTAGAAACTTTCCGGTTAATTTTATTTATTTTCCTCATGCCACTTTGAAGTTTCAACTCTTTACCATCTATCACAACTTTCTTTTACTCAAAAACAAAATATGGTTACTGAATCTGATAGAATAAGATTCTACAAGTAGTAATACAAAACTTTATTTGGGAACAATAGTAATACAAAACGGAGCGAAATTATCGGAATCATCTAAAGTTCTCTGTCTGGAAAAGTTTCATCCCTGAACTCCTTTCTTCATACCCTGATTATCTCCTATATGATCTCAATTCCCTTTTTATCTCCCCTCAAGCCCCATACTTGCCACAAGCCAACTGCAGACCTCATTCATCTCTTTCGGAATCGTGTAATGTCCCAGCCTGCAAAGTTATAATCAAACATATAATCAAAACAAGTAAAAGAAAAAAAGGTACAATTTTTTTTTTTATAAGTTTTATCTGTTAATATGAGAATTGAGATTTACTACCCATCATAGGATTTGAATGCAAGATATCTAAATCCGGCTAAACTCAGGGACTGGGCCGATTTTTCGCCATGCTTGTATGCCACAACATCATCGCCTGCAATAGACATTATAATAATAACAAATTTGTTAGCTAAGCGTTTCCACTAGATAAGGAAAAAAACAAAGGTCGAATTGTACATACACATGCCGTGACATAGCAGGATCTGTAAGGATCCGGCTCGCCTTGCAGCCTCATTTGATGCTTCTATCTTGTTCTTTAAGGTACTGCATAGTTATTTTTATTTCAAGCCATGTTAATTTCAGGACATAGGGATGTCATCATATCATGTTCTGTATTTATATCTTTTAAATAGTATTTAGAACTAGACCTTGATCCAACAAGCCAGCCACTAAGTCCAATAACTGTTCTTATCTGGAGAGGATAAGGGTAGCCGTTGCTGTATCGTCCAAGAGCAAAGCAAGTTGCGGAGTAAAGAGCCATTGCTGCACCCATACTGAACCCGCCAATACTGAGTTTAACTGCAGAAATAAAAATATTCACATAAATCTACAGCACCAATGAGAAGTAAACGAAAAAAAAAGTTGAATTTTAGTTTACCATCAGCTGGTTCTGTGGATAGTAAGTTGGAGATATGGGCAGCTGAGGCGTCTAGACCTTCCCAATCATCCAGACCGTCTTCTGAAATTTCTCTCATATCGAACCCTGATATTTGAATAATTAGCATTTTCATGTGTCTATCTTACAATATAAAAGGATATGTGGTATGTAGCATACTTACAAGCTGTGCAGAGAAAGCCTCCTAGAACGGTGACAGGACGGCTTGGAGCGGTGGGGCAGATCCATTTTATCTGCAAACATAAGAATATGATCATGTAAAAAAAAAAAAACTAAGTAGAAGAAGAAGAAGATGGAGATGTTTAAGGAAAGCGATCAAAGATGAGTATTGTTCTTACATTGGGAAGGGGAAGGGATTCCAGGTGCTGAGAGGAGCTGCTTTTCCCAAACCGGAGAATTAAGAACGAGAAAAAACACGAACCGGTTTGTTAGTTTGCTTTTCTATACATATTAACTCATTTTAGCAAACATGAAGGATTCTTAAGGAATAAAAAATCTAGCATAGGAAGAAAGAAAAATCATTAAACTTGATGCTATGTAATTCACGGAGCTCGTGTTTTGTTGCAGTGAATGAATCTATTCTACTGATCAGAGAATCTATAATTATGCCAATATTGGTAATGTTGACATTCCAAAAATGTACGGAAGCTTCTGATATGAATAAACCTTTCATCTACTGATAATGGCAAATACATATATAAATACACATATACATATATGAATGTATGTATGAAGAATATGTTACCTGGAGCCATTGTCACCAAGGCCATGAAGCCAAACAATGGTGGCCTGGTGTTTCCCTTTCGGCCGGACCACATATGTCCTTCCGAACTCAAATGCCTTTCTTCCACTGTTTCTACTTCCTGAAATTTGTATCCAAAATCAACAAACTTACTTCTCAAAAGCCCACACACACATATATATATATATATATACAAAACATGGCCGTGTAAATGAACAGAGATAGTAAAGCAAACTAACCAGAGCCCAGATTAGAATGTATATAGCTCATTTTTTAATGTGTTCTTCCTATGAAAAACAGAAAGGAGGCTAATGAGCAGTAATCTGGGGAAGGAGTAGTCAAGTACAGCACCAGTTCTTGATGAAAAACATAAAAACGACAGTACATATTTATAGCCGAAATGTGGGCAATGTGTCGTGTGGAATAGAAATTAAGTCTTCGCCAAGTAATTGATTTTAAAATGTTTATATTATACTTGGAAGTATTTTTCTTCGAAAAACAGTAGTAACGCTTTTTCTTTTTCTGTGAAGAGAAAAAAAACTATAAAAATTTAAGAGGAGAGAAGTAAAGACAAGGACAAAAGCAACAAGGCTTTTAGCTGAGGAACTGAGAATCCAAACACGCACACATAAGCCACCATACCTCATCATCAAATCATAAGCCACCCAGCTTCCAAAGTGAGAATCTATTCCTGTGCTTAGTTGCAGGCCACAAAAAAAAAATCTTGCAAGAATATTACTGAAAACACTAAAGAACAGACCCATGTTTGTAAAAGAAATTTTTTTTATGTTTTATTGTTTTCTGTTCAATCATATTTGTTTGTGAATATTTTTGATCGATGGATGCCCATTAAACCAAAAAAAAAAAAAACAAACTATAGTGTTTATATTAAATTCAAAAACTTTACCAAATCAAGACTAAGCTTTCATGTGTTAATTTACTTTATGTTACTACTAATTTATAATGTGAAGTTCAGGTTCTTACATATGAGATAATGTATGTATAAGAAGCAAAAGCAAAAGATCCTCTGGTTTCCCATACAGCTTTAACAATGGTTGATAAGTCTTACATAGCAAAAAATGATTAGATTATCTTATAAACTAATAACGCATCTTATTTCCTTTGTATATTTCGGGTTAACGGAAGAAGAGCGTTTCCATTTCGCCTTCCGGATTCCGGTTCGTAGTGATCTTCATAATATATCTTAGCTTTTCAATTTGTCAACTTCTTCCCTACTCTTGATATTCCATCTCATAATTTTTTTTATTATCTTCATCTTCATATTTTTTTTTTTTTTTGTTCATACCAAAATTTTTTATGGAATTTGATTCCAATGAAATTAAAATTAGTTTTTACTTTTTATTATATCCTAAGATATTTAGACTAGCTAAGCTTAATAACATCAACGTGATTAGTCTCTCTCACCTCCCTAATGCTAGGTCAATGTGGATCGTGGATGGCTGAGATAAAAAGTCTATTTCTATAAGAGTGATTGATATTTAGTCCAAAAAAGTTATCTTGTATAGATTGCACCTAAAATTTTGAGCCTTAACTACTCTAGCTAATATTATTCCTTTCCATTTTTAAATTTCCTACGCATAATAAATGATAAATTAGCTAGTAACCATGTATTTCACTTCTCATTCCTTGGTTACAAGTATGGAAGTAGAAGCTGTTGTTATTCCTATTTTCATTATAGGTAAGATGTGATTTTTATTTTTTTTATTTTATTTTTAAATCCCTTTGAATCTATTCCCCTTTACATTTTTGCCTCCCCACATTGATTCTCACCTTTCTCTAGTTCTGAGAAGATAATAAACCATCCACATACTTTGCTTTATATAAGTATATTATAATTCACCTTTTTCCCCAATGAGAGAGAGAGAGGAAATACGAGAAGGAACAAAAAATGGCGACCCGTGTTATTCTTGTATCCAAACTGAGAAAGTAGTAATCTAGGCAAGGATGCTTGCTTGTCTTATTTTGTCTTCTTCATGTATCTTTGTCGCCACTCCTTTTCATTGTGACGGAAACACTTCCAGAAAACTAGTGTTGATTGTCAAATAAGCTTTAGCCATACCTGGGAAGATGCGATGCGAACATTTGAGAATAGGTTCCTTGTTCATCATCAACATGGCAATTTGTTATTGCACAACAAGGCATGCTATCTCTTTAACTATAACGTGCAGAATTTGAACGGTGTCTAATAACCAAAGACATGACAACCAATCTTTGTTATAATGACAAGGGAAGATGGACTCGAGCGATGATGCCAATAGTTACCAAGGCGAAGAAAAATGAAGAAATAAAAATTTTAAACAAAAACGAGGAAATGGAAAATGGAAACAAAGTCAAACAAAACATTACAGCTATTAAATTTTGAAAGCTTCAGTGTATACTAGGAATTGTCTTATCTTCTGCACGTTTTATTCCAGTAAGAAATTACAGCCCATGTCGCAATCAATGGTGATGCTCATCATCTCCATGCCCATCCGGAGGTCCTCCAGGTCCCACCACTTCCAGCTGCAAGACCGCAAAAGAGAATTTCAATTTTCATTTCTTATCGCCTAAATTTCTGTTCATGTTTCTTTGATCATTTTGCTATACTAATATATATCGATCCAGTCTAATCATCCACTTACCACAAAGTACTGAGTGCAAACCGGACATTCATGGGGTTTTCCTTTCTCTAGCCAGAACCAGACAACATCATGCTCGTCCTCTACACGAAGACGTCCCAAATCGAGTTAATTGAAGTTTGAGGATAGCTGATGAATATCTAGCTGAGTGAAGAATGAAATCTGTAGAAAAATTGAAGGATAAATCTAATCTTTTCTTTTTTTACAAATACTCACCGCCTTCACCTCCTGGGCATCCAACTATTCTTTTGTCATAGTAGGACTTAACAACTGCAGGGGATTCCTACAGGCAGCAAGATGATTTCGTTCACATAAGGTGGGAAGATAAATGAGCATTATGTCATGGTACTAAAATGGAAAAAAAATAGTTAATTCTCGGTAAACAAACGAAAAGAAGAAAAAGCTCTTTCTCTGATCTGTACTATGGTATAACAACTAAGTTGCACTGATCCGATCATTCTGGTTCAGACAATATGAGCAGATGATGATACACATAACGACTTCAAAAGAAGATAAATTTTCAATGATAACAAATTCATAGTTTCACCCTTCCTTGATTGCAACTCCTAATTTGATAATTGATAGTTCAATCTACCTGTTATGCTTGTCGAAAACTTCGTACAAACAAACAAGAAATCTTAAGATGTGTCCTCCTATCTCACTTCTTTACATTCATTTTTAGGGCTAGAAAAGTGAAACTTTCTAAAAGCAGAGACCGAATGTAATTGGTTTCTATGAGCAATATAACAGAGTTCAGACTACGAGTATATGCATTCCTCTTGTATTAAACGAAAGAACCACGTTTTGTCCACCCTGTTTCTACAATTTCAGGCTGAACATTTGCAATTAAAGGCCTCTATGCTGCATAACTAAACCAAAAGTTCTTTCAATATTACAATGAAAGTAATCACTACTGTAACCTAGAAATGTAAAATATCCCAACACAATCAGATATGTGAGTTTAGAATATAGACATTTGAATGTGTGTCTACCCTGAAGAAAACTAGAATAATCATTCAGAAAAACTGAAACAACACACTAACCTTTGTGCCAAAAGGACCTTCTGGAAAGTTTATATCAAGAATATCCCTACCCTGCACAACCAAAGGAAACAAGAATGAGAATCACTTGCAGAATGGCAGAGCAAAAGATAAACATAACAGAAAAAACCAGAGCAGAATAGAACCTAAGATAATTAATCATGATCAAATAACAAATATTGTCTGGTGCAATTCTGGTAGAGCAAATGCAGCCTTGTATTCAATTGACACCCGAAACACTAAGCATAAGTCTGAATCACATTATACATTAAATTATAAATGACAAACAGAAGGGGCAAAGAAGGAAAAGAAAAGGGAAAAGAATCAGAACCTCGAGCTCAGCTTCAAGCTCCTCCCTTTCATGTCCAGTGGCAATAGGCATTACATCCTCAACCTTCTTCTTCACAGCAGTATCAGCTGCATTTCAATACAATCAAATAAATCGCACATACAGAGATCTATACGGAAATGAATATGACGCTCGTAAGAGGTTGTTCTACTCCTGCGCATATACATATTTTTTTGGGTTTTGATCTAAGATAAGCGTGAGAAATAAGGTCTTACCAGAATCAGTACTGAATTTGCGAGCGAACAGAGAAGAAGACGGCGATGAAGAAGAAAACGGGGATGGCTTGGGGACGGACCGCCATGGAGCAGATGCCGTTGTGGTTGCGGACGCTAGGGTTTTGAACTGCGAAGAGACCAGTCTCCTCCACATCGTCTTTTTCAGGTAAGATATTGTCGATTTATGTTCTCAGGTCGCCGCCTTGCGCAGAGGATTAGAGCTCTCTCTCTCTCTCTCTCTTTCTCACTAGGAGGAAGGGAATGAGAGTGGTGCTCCCTGTGGCCCTGTCCAATCCGGGATCCACTTCGCACGTGAGGCTCACCGAAACACGAGTCGTGTATTTTATTATCATTTATCATTTTAAATTCTTATTATCATTTTACATGTTACAACTTACAACTATATATTATCGTACTAAACCAACATTAATCGACGTATCATATGATATAAATACACAATTGATCAATCATCCATATCCATGTCATGGTTTGCGAACACTAAGCAATTTAACATCATCAACAACGGGCCCACACAAAGAACCGGACCCATCACTCTTCATAGTATAAAACGTGCTTAGAAACACGACTCTCGTGCGAGCGGACACAGCAGTAAACCTCAAAACATACTTCTTGAACCCGCCTTTACCCGTTGACTCATACGGCACGGTCAACCTCCCTTTCCCGGCAAACACCTCAACCGACAACGTTCCCACGCAAGAGTTATTACCGTCTCCAACCGCAAACGTGAGTGCATATATCTTTCCGGGGATCGTAACCACCGTTTGAGCAATAGCACTCTCTTTCCCGCCGACAAGTTCAACCGCCCGTTTGCCCCTTGGAACGGCAAAATGGTCCGAGTCAATATACTTCACCGCTTTAAGTGATTCTACAACCCATCCCGGTAATGGGCTATGATCATCTTCAATGCGAGGTGGGATCAAAACTCCGTTAGAACTTTCTGGAATCACGTACGGGCCCTCTTCGAAATCTCCATTTTTCAAAAGATTATCTACAAAATCATTAGGAAAAATGAATCAATTAGCTTAGTTTTAAACGCTTAACCGAAAGTTGGATTCGGTTCGACCGTACTGATCTTGATCAATTCGGACTCATACGGCCTAAACCGAAGCCAAATCCAGTTTTGCCATCTCAAAAAATTAATTAGATTTAATTATGTTTTGTTTTTACCACTGGTACGTTTAGGAGGGAACAAGAGCTTCAAAGAGATTGAATTAATTAATGGGCCGCAGGCCGGATCCTCTTCCGGACCCGGGTTATGGATCGCGAGATCTAAAACATAATGATCCGCCTGAAAAGCCCATGAATAGGATTCCCACCCATCACTGCTATAAACGGTCTGAACCGGAAAAATGCCCGAGTCATTGGGTTCGAGGCTGGGAGAAACAGAAAGGTTGAGCTTCTCGTCTTGAGCGCACGTGCGAGCCACGCTGAAGGAGATGGAGTAAAACCCGCCCTTGATGACTCGGATCTTTTGCTCGATGGATGCTTCGTTTCCGAGCCTCAATGCATGCATGTGATGCGGCACTATCAAGATCATATCGCCCTGTTTTGAACCGGCTTTTATGTACTCTACTAAACCGGATAGTCTCCAGTATGGTATGGCTTTCGGGTCGGTTATCACGGTGCCGTTTAGCTGCGATGGTTTTGGTCCTTTTCTAAAGTCGCCATTTGGTAATAAACCTGTACAATCAAGCATATGTTAGCAGTTAGCGGTTTACAGTATTGATTGTGATTAATGAAGTTTAGGTTGTTGATTAATTACCGTCTGTAATAACTGACGAGGCTGTCTGGTAGACAAAACAGAGTAGCAGTAACAGCGTCGTGACTTTCTTCATTTTTACAGAGAGAGAGAGAGAGAGAGATGGAGTAGTTATAATGGAGGTGGGATTGGGTTTATATAGAGTTGAAAACTGTATAATATAATGGTCGAAGAAGGAGGCGAGAAGCTGCTGCTATATGAGCGATTGATACTAGTAGAAGTATAATAATACGTAAACGAGATTGATGCAGAGATTTATGACGATCTCGATCTGGGTCTATGTTCTGCTGGCAACATCGGTTCCCATAATTGAAACAATGGATTCAATGGAATCTCTCCGAGCAGCTATCTTATGGGGAAGGTTGAAGACAGTCAACTCATCACGCACATGCTTTTAACATTATAAGCCTATTTTCAACTTTTAGATTCAAGCAAGCAGTTGATTAATTGTGGGACGGAAATTAATGTAATAAATTCTTTTATTTTAATAAAGCGTGTGGCTTCTCTTTTTCTTTCTGGTCGGCAAATAAATATATTTATAAGCAATGTTGGAACACAGAGTAGGCAGGCAAGTTTAGGACTGAGCTCCGAGGATTAAACGTGGACACACGTGTACAAAGAAGTAAGATGGAAGCTTCTTTTATGTAGTAGAGTGAGAGTTTCTTATGGATGATCCGTAAATGTCATTCATTCGTTCCTTTTTGGATCCTCTGTTCCATGTAAATTTCATCTGAAACAGAGCCACGTTTCGTCCCTTTTGGGTCCGATGTGGCTAATGTGTGAAAAAAAACAACCCATTTAACAATTGAAGTCATTTTAGGCAAGGTACAGTCAAGCTTTTAACTTGCATTCCTGGATCAGATTAGATTCACTTTCATGTTGCATAAACTTCAGTTTGGGTTTCAAGCCACGTTTGGATACAATCTAATCTCACATAGACCTGAAAGTGCATCACAAAACGCGCCAAAACAGATGACACCTTACAACATTGGAGAAAAAGGAAACATGATCTGTTCCAGTGACATAGTTTAGACTTCAGAAACAAGGAAAAGATCCAAGTTTTTTTCTTTTTTTCTCCTCTTATTTTTGTTTCATTTCGACAGATTGCATGTAAAGGCAAACACAAGCCTTGACATTAATGCTAACATATCTAACTTACCCCCATCGAGGAAAAAAAAAAACAGCCGGCGATGGGACTTACCGGCCCTCCGACCAGACCAGACCTATTTATCGTAACGGTCGGATAAATCGGAGGCTAGACGGTAAGCGATGGCTCAATAGTACATGATGTCGTGGAATGTGGAGCTTTCCAGCGTCTTCTTCCGAAGCTACTTCCGGACCTGGATCGTTCAGGATCCGGCTAGCCGGCGTGTTCATGGGTATTTGGGTTCTGAATCGTTGAATCGCTGACTGGATTGACGTAGTCGGGATCGGGAGACCATCCGGTTGATCGAAACGGGCTTGCGTCGATTCGGTTCGGGTTTTATGGAAGATGCTATGATCGGATCCGGTCGGACAGTGGCAAAAGTGGTCGCCATCAGAAATCAAAAGGTTGAAGAAGAAGAAGAAGAAGGGAAGCCGCACACAGACTTGAGTGAAATTCTAAGAGTGGTTTTGAAGGTTTATGACAGGTGAAGGTTTGAAATCATCTGCGGCCGGCTCTACTGTAAGATCTTGAAACCTACTGCTTCTACTCCGATGTTCATTTAATCGAACGGTATCGAAGAGTTGGAAATTGGAAAGTTGAAGGTCTTCTTACCTTTGATGGTTGAACAAAGAGGGATAACAAATTAGAAAAAGTAGTTGTGGTTGTAGCTAATTAGGAGGAAAGGGAAGGAACGGATTAGATGATCGACGGGTCCCTTGTTTGCCTTTTTAATCTACGAGTCATTTTTTAATCCACTTTAATTACGAAGAGCCTCGTTTTCTCGTAGGTGATGACTTGGCAGAGTGAGTCAGCAAAGGGGCTTTTTTTTTTTTCTTTTTCTTTTTTTTTTAACTTACATTATAGGAGGAAATTCTAAATAAGGTAGGAAAATTGTTGAAAATATATTTGAGAAATAAATTATTCAACAGAAACAAAAAAAAAAAAACATAATCTTTAAACGAAAATAGATATAATATATGGTTTTATTTAATATATAGTGATCCAAAATACAAAAAAACAAATTTTAAGACATAAATAAAGTTCATACCATATGATATATGGTTTTATTATTTGATAGATATTAAAACATCATGTTATAGCAAGCACACAAAAGCTGAGACATCACAATTTTCTATAATTACTTACTTATTCAGACGACACTAGCTAGATATGAAGAAACATAACAGTGAGTTGGAGAATTAGTTTCCGACACCGGCCATAACCGTAACCGGAGCTTTTTTGTAATTTCCGACCATCGGAAAACCTCTTTGCATCGGCATTTTAAAAGCAGACGCGGCGACAGTATTTGAAGATTCGACAATACTAGAAGATTCAGAACCACACGATTCCGATTTGTAGTAACAGATACATTTCTTATTAAGTAGGTTAAGCCCGTGACAAGTTCCATAATCAGCATTTTCCCAGCGTTGACATTTGCGATCACAACTCGTTTCCCTAAAGCATTGTCCTTGCCATAACCTGCTCGGTCTCTCTTCCATTTCACAAACAGCCGTCGAAGTTGCTGCAAATTATACACTTAATTAATCACATTAGAAACTCTATATAAAACTACATAATAGTAAAAACATATATATATATATATATATATATACACATTGTTTCTCACCCATGTGTAGAAGGAGAATGAAGGTGAAGAAGAAGAAGATGACACGGAAAGTAATAGTTGCAGGGTTTCTCTTCGCCATTACTTGCTAGCTAACTTAACTTGTGCTTTAATTTGTGTTTGGTTGATTAGAATGAGAGATAATCATGGTTATATATATATACAACAACACTTGCATTACGTAACATTAATTACTTTTTTATTTTTATTTTTTTTGGGGTCAAACTCTTGTTATTATTGAAAGGCTATTATAGATTTTCAAATTAATTTACACGTACACCTCTTGATTCTCATTTGTGATATGGTGCTGGAAATGGTAAGATTTTTACTTCCATTACGTAATAATTATTAATTAGTAATTAATTACCACAAAACAACCTTATAGAATGTTTTGAACACAACCTAAGATCAATAACCTTCCTAAGTCTATTAACTCTCTTTTTTTTTTTTTTTTTTGGGCCAAGAAAGTTTATAACCTCTTTGGACTTCCTATCAACAAACAACATTATTACACCCCTTTCTCTTACATATGATCAAACAATAATAAACTAGAACTTGCATCTTAAAAAGATATTAAAACTATAATAATATATATGAGATAGATTCTATATACACACTTTTTAGTTAATTTGATTAAAATTAATTTAATGATCAATATTTATTTATAATTATTGAATATTGAAATCAATAATTAATACTTCCAATTAAGAATAAACATATCCTATCACCAAACGATAAAATATATGATGACAAAACAAAACAAAACAAAGATTATATACCATGATTAACATGTCGATTTCATGCTATATATGCCATTTACTTAACAATATTGCATCCATTAATAGAAACAGAACAAATATTAAACTCAAGCTTATTCTTATTCAACGTTATTGAGAGGGAAAAAAAAAAAGAAAAAAACGAGCCAGAGACCTTATAGAAATGATTGTGATCAATCTACATCGGCACTTATAGAAAAGGATGATATAGTTTGATCTTAATGATGGTGAGAGTAAAATACTCTTAATAGCAGGCTAACATGCTTCCAATATACCCTTGTCGCTCATGTATATACATAGTAAGATAGTAAGAAACTTGAAGAGAAGTATATATCGAGATTGATTGATTAATTAATTAGTATTTGCGACGGTTAATCTCTGAAGTTTAGTTAATTCAATTCGATTATCTTAATTGTATAGATTTTTTATTGCAAGGGATTAACCACTTGATCGATTATGGTTAAACTGTGGTCATGAGTTCAATCAACAATGCCTCCTTTAAAGAGATAAATAAAGGATAAAATGAGACAGAATGAATATTCAAATTCAATCCAAGGTTAATCAATGTTAAACCTTTATCGTACGTAGCAACGTTAATCCCAGGTTAACAAACATGCCATCTATATAGAAGTAAGAACCAAAAGATTCCAAACACAACTTTTTTTTCACATGAAGATTCATAGCAAATGACGCATGGAGATGTCACAATTTGCTATGTAGGCTTAATTATTTCAGACGACAATACGACCAAGCTAAGATTGTATCTAGGACATGCACTTACGGATAATAAAGATAGCAACATATTGTAATCATCAATCGAAATTGGACATGTCAAGCGACTGATCTTTCTCGACGGCCGGAGCTTCATTAACTGCTGCCGGAGCAGCTTCTTGATGATCCGTCAGATTTCCGGGGGTCGAAACTGCAGCTTGAGTTGGATTTTCAATAGTTGAAGTAGCATTAAGAGTACCAGAAGCTGCGGCCGGAGCAGAATCACACGATTCGGGATTGTAGTAACAAACACATCTTCTACCGAGCCCGCTCACGTGACATGCTCCATGATGAGCATTTTCCCAATTCTGACATTTAAGATCACATTTCCGTTTGGATCCTGCAAAACATGGTCCGGACCACGTTTGGCTTGGTCTCTCTTCCATCTGACAGGCAGTTCCACTTGCTGCAATTAATTAGAAACCGATTAAAATCAACCTAATTAAAGTAATTAGAAACTAACTACCATATCATATAAAAACCAGCTAGTTAATTGTAGTACTCACCCATGTCTAGGAGGATGTTGAAGGTAAAGATGATAGCAAAGAAAGTAATGGTTACACTAGGAATAGTACTACTACTTTTCACCATTGTTGTTTGATCTTGATCAGTATCGAGCTTAATCGGGTGATGATCGGAATGAGATAATTGTGGTAATTTATATACAATTGTCGCGTCCTTAGGTTATTAGATTAGTGTAGTTTCATTTTCATTTTCATTTGCATGAAGGATGAAGAGGTCATGTTAATTAATTAATCATATATCATTGATCTTTGAATTGTTAAGGACTCCTTTTTTCTTTTTCTTTTTTTGTTATATGATGCTGGAAAGTCGAGAATGTAATGTTTCACCCAATGACTTATTTGCTTTATACGTAACAAATATCTTCCTAATTAACCTATCAGCTTTACATTAATTTTGGGTTAATATTGCGTGGAAGCTAGGTTTATTGCGTTAAATTAGTTTTAACAAACCAATCATCATATATACATATATATACATATATATATATTATAAGTAGAAGCCAAGGTCGAATAGAATTTCGCCACGTAGATATTAATTTTTATGTATCATAATTTGATTTGATTATACAATTAATTAGAAGAATAAATATAAATTACAAAATTAGTGTAAAAATATAATCAATGGCGAATCCATGATTTATGTGTGCGGCGGTAAACTATATAGTAAAGTTACAAAAATGACGAGTCAACTTCTTTCGAGTTGAATCAATGATAAGTCAAGTTGGTCAAGTTTATTAAATATAGTAAAATTATTAATAATAATATAAAATGGTAAAATTATTAATGATGAGTTAAGTTGTGTATTTCTTTCTTTTAACTTTTAATTTTGTTTTCATTTATTATTATTTTACTCGAGTTACACTTAATCCAGTCTACTAGTCAGTAGATTCATCGAAAAAAAAATTTCAGATCTATACTTATTTTAATTATTTTAATTAATTAAAAATTAGATTAATCTTCTTAATATGTATTTTATTTATTTCATTTTATTTTATAATATAAAAACAATTTTAACTATAATAAGTTTTTTACTTAAATTTTTGGGTAGCAAATTTTTCCAACATCAACCGTAAATATCATCCAACATCGCAAACATAAACCTTATATTCAGTACAACATGGGAAGCCCAAATTTCTGGAATAATATACGTAAAAGATAGTATTTTTTTTTTTTATTCACAAAGATTCCGGCCGAACTATAATAAGCTAAAGAATCCAAAAGTGAATTCTAAAACTTTTGATGAAATTTAAAAGAGATGGAAAAGCTAAAAAGAGTTACCTGAGGAGATCACACACTGAGAAGTGCGAACATGTCAATTTATAACGAAGAGTTCATAACATTCTCAACCAGAAAAACTAACTATATGTCGTAATTAATTTGCTACATTACATATGACTAGTTATTTAGCTATTGACACCTTGTGAGAGCACTTTCACAGACGACATGTAGTAGCAACCACATTTTGCAATGCAATGAAAGTTCCACGATACTGTGTTCACGTTCTTCCTTCTTATCCGCAACATCACATGGTTCCTTGATGCTGAAGAAACAGGTGTATCTACCATTGATAATACTTAATTCCCTGAAAGGTTCCATGGTTAGCTTTTTCCTGGCTTTGACATTGACGACTACAATGTGAGCTTATGTGACATTGTCCACGCCATGTTTTGGTAGGTCGAGTATTGAAGAACTCTATGCATTCCGAAGTAGCACCTCTTGCTGCCATTATAAATATAGTTACCATGTCGAAACTATATTAACTGGTGGATTAGTCGAGATTATCCACGTACTTAAATTATATATGTACTCACCTTGCATGTTGAAGGGGAAGAAATAGGCAAAGAATATGATAGCTAATGTAGGAGTAGTAGTACTCTTCGCCATTGCTTTGTTCTTGAGTTGCTAGTTCAAGGGTTCTTACTTTTTACCTGTTCATGTTTTGGATTAAATATTAGCGTTATGGCCTGGTATTTATATCCTTCCTTCTTTTTCATTTGCGTGGATGAAATAATGTTAATGTTTAAATTACTTTTATTATTCGACCAGGAAAAAAGACAAAGATGATAGTATCCTTTTGTTGTCGAGAAAGGTTATTTATAGCTTTTCTTTTTCTGGCCTTCTTATTTAATGATTATTAATTTTAATTTTTTAAAAAAAATTAATAAATTGTTTAATTAAAAGCTTTTGATAATATTGAATCATTGATTTCGATTTACCCTAAATAAATAACTTATTGAAGTAAATTCATACGAACGAGAACATATCATAGAATATGATAAACGTAAACGACAATATTTTTCTATTCACAAATATTCCGGAACTCTAAACGAAGAGTTGAAGTATCCTACATTTAAGAACATACGTATTCATAAACGAAGAGTTCATTACATTTTCAGACAGAAAAACTAACTATATGTCGTTACTAATTTTCCACATTTGAGTAGTTATTTTAGATTTTAGACTACAATACCATTAAGAAACAATTAAGCTATTAGTTAACAACTTGTCCGACTAAAAACCTATAGCTAATCTTCACGAGATAACTTTCCAAGATGACATGTAGTAGCAAACACATTTTGCAATGAAAGTTGTTCCACGACAGCTTCCATGACTAGCATTTTCCGATATCTGACAACGCTCCTGACATGCTGAAGACCTAACACATGGTCCACGCCATGTTCTACTTGGTTTCTCCCTATAACATCTTGCGCACTGCTTACTATATTCACGTTCTTCCTTCCTATCCGCAACATCACATGGTTCCTTGATGCTGAAGAAACATATACATCTGCTATTGATAAAACTTCCCTGACAGGCTCCATGGTTAGCTTTCTCCTGGCTTTGACATTGACGACTACAATGTGAGCTTATGTGACATTGTCCATGCCATGTTCCGCTTGGTCGCATGTCGAATAACTCCGTACATTCCTCAGTAGCACCTCTTGCTGCCATTATAACATAGTTACCATGTCGAAACTATATTAAATGGTGAATTAGCCGAGATTATCGACGTACTTAAATTATATATGTACTCACCTTGCATGCTGAAGGGGATGAAGAAGGAAAAGAATATAATAGCTAATGTAGTAGGAGCAGTACTCTTCGCCATTAATGGAGCTTTCTTGTCGAGTTGCTATGAGTCTCTGGTACCTGTTGATCTTTTGGTTGATTGGCATTATGGGTATTTATATCCTTCCTTCCATTAATTTGTTTTAATTTAGCTTGTTTTCATTTGAAGCAATAGTATTCGAAAAAGAGAAAATAAATAATAATAATAATGAAATCCTTTTGTTGTCTAGAAAGGTTATTTATAAAATTTTCTTTTTTCAACGGTCTTATTTGTATAATTAGAAGCTGGAAAGGTCAAAACTTGTATCAATGCATGGCTTAGTTTTACTTAATTGTTTGATTATTTCTAAAAATAAGTTTGGATTGACCGAGTCGATCGAGCCGGCGGTGCTTACGGACCGGACTAATCTCAATACATCTACCAAAGATCAGTACATAAATACCAGTCGCAATCATATTTAAAAAAAAAAATTTGATTAGATTAAGCTTGAAGTTAAAAGATGCCATTATGCTCACAGAAAGACTTAACGAAGTACACAAAGATATATGCACTTACATGCTATGATTAATTATTTATATTGCCACCTAAAATGACTAATTGAAGCTATTAATTAAGCAGGTTGGACAAGTTTGGAGAATGGAAGAAGCTGGATCTGATACGTACTTAGCTAGCAAATATTTCCAGGACATCATGTGATTACACTGGAATAGACTTCGGGAGTAGCTCTTCCCAAGACAACATGTAGTAACAAAAACATTTTTTATTGAGAAGTCCACGACACATTCCTCCAGCAGCATTCTCCATCCCTCGACACTGTTCATTACAATTTGTAGTCTTGAAGCATTGTCCATGCCATGTCTTACTCGGTTGCTCCATAAAACATCCCGTATCACACGACGCCGTAGCATTTTCTTGCATCTTGTTATAATCGTTTTCGGTTATAGTACTAGAAACATAATGAACAGTGGAATTATGAGCACCAACATCAGTAGGAGTACATTGTGGCTCTTTCTTGTAGTAACAAACACACCTTCCAAAAATCAAACCCCCACGACAGGCTCCATGATCTGCGTTTTCCTGGCTTCTACATTTACGATCACAACTTGTTTTCTTATAGCACGGTCCGTTCCATGTTTTACTTGCTCGACCATGGAGTAGTTGCTTACATGTAATTGTGTGGCCCCTTTCTGCCCTTATAATAGAATGTTGAAATTATGTTAGACGATCAAATTAATTGATGTTATAATCAATCTATTAAAGTTGAGTAATGATACACAGCAGGACAACTCACCCGGTTCTAGAAGAAAAATGTCGAAGATGAAGAAGATAGCAAGTAATGTTGTAATAGATGCAGTAGGAGTGACACTCGCCATTGTTTTATGTTGAGTTGCTAGCTTAAGTGCTTTATGATAACAAGAATCGGGGCCTTTAGAGGCACTTGGAAAACTTCCATATATTTATAGTATTTTAGTTTATTTTCTTTTGCACTCATGAAGGGACGTTAATTTATCCTCTTTTTTTTGTTTTGTTTTCCAATTACATGGAAAAGAGGTATTTACAATCTTATTAATGAATTTGACTCATTCAAAGATATATTTTTATTTAATGCATCGAAAATAATTAATAATTAGGATCTCATTCTAATTAATATCGGTACTATATTTTGATACGCTTAATTATCATATTAAATATGATTTTTTTTTATGATTTTGTTTATATTTCATGTTACGTTCATTTAAAATTGCTCGACCACTAATAATTATTATATGGGCAATGAAGGGATAGGTAATATATATATATATATATATATATATATATATAATTTGATTGATGATTAGTCATTGATGTTAATAGCTATTATGAGATTCTATTTGATGTACGAATGAGTTAATAATTATTCCGAATGTGATTTAGAATTGTGCAATGTGATTGGATATATATCCAAAAGAGAAAGAAATGTAAGAAAACATGTCATCTTTAAATCAAATACATAATGGTTCGAAATACAAACACTAATTCTAAAACATAAGATTCATATGTGGACATATCATACACATAAATGCCACACACAATTATTTATTGTATACCTAAACCCACATCATAGCAAATGACACATACAAGAAGATATCACATTTTGCTATCATGATTAGTTATTCAAAGGACAATCAACTGCTAGCTGGCCACTGGTAATCAGTTGACATTAGAGATATCAAGAGAAAGATCTTCCTCGGCGATTGAAGCAGCCGCTGGATTAACAGTGGCCGGAGCTGCTTGAGTAGTGGGATTGTTTCTACCTCTTTGAGCGGGAATCATGACAGCAGAAGGCTGGACAGTACCAGTACTAGAACCAGAAGCTGCAGCTCCATGATCAATACCGGAACTAACACCACCACCACCACCACATGATTCGTTCTTGTAATAACAAACACATCTTCTGTTGAGACCTCCATGACATGTTCCATGATCGGCTTCTTCCCACTTTTGACACTTCCTGTCGCAGCTTGTTTCCATATAACATTGCCCCTGCCATGTCTTACTCGGTCGCTCCGTCATCTCACACACATTCCCACTTGCTTGCTTCACTGCACATGCATCAATAGTCGATACCATATCGAGAAAAACAATAAGTACGTACTCTAATCAATCAAAACTTATGTACAACTATAAAAGTACAATTACATATACACTAACCTAAGCCCAGAAGGAGAATGGAGGTGAAGAAGAAGGCAAATAAAGTAAACATAGTTGCAGGAGAGTTATCCATGGATATTGTAACTTATACTTTGTGCGTTAGTTTGGATATTGATTAGAATGAGATAATCATGGTTATTTATATCTGAGTTCTTCCATCATTTGTTGCATGTTAGATGATACCTTAAGTTTTCAGTTAACTGTTGATTATGAATCATGAAGGGCTACTCAATTTGTCATTGATTTGCTGTTTGGAGCTGGACAAGGTCAAAAGTTTTTCTTACATTGAAAGGCTTAACCATCGTCCTTTCGTAAACCTATAAACTTAATTAGGATGATATTGTATGATGATCACCAATTCGATTAATTAACGATTAATTATTAATAAGTTAAAAATCATTAGAAAATATGGAGTGGCTAATACTGATCATACGTACGTACACAATGTTAACCGTTAATTAGGATGCCACCATATATCATAAGCATTAGGCAAATTACATGCAATCAACGCTAACCATCTCCGTATCTATGTTAATATAGTATTTATTAAGAATATTAGACTCCACTTGTAAAAGATTCTATAAAAATTTTTAATTATAAATTTATCAGATTTTTTCTCTTTAAATAATATGAAATAATTTCAATATTTCTTTTTTATTATGAGTTGATCATTCAGAAGACTTGATAGATGGCATAATGTGTAAATGATGTTTTATAAAATAGAATGTAGACATATTTACTTTATTTAGAATCCGATTTTGATATTATATTAAAAATTAAAAATTAATAATATTAATTAATTAAAAAATTTTATACACATCTAAATGGATAGAATTTTCCGTATTAACATGAATATAGTTGGATGTAGATGTCATAGAGTTTTGTTTCTATTAGGCTCATAGGGTATGATTAGGGATGAGAAAAAAAAGTTAAAACGTTCGGTTTAACCAACTATTTTAGTGGTTAAATATTTGAAATAAAACGGTCGATAGTAATTAACTCCTCTTTTTTAAAAAAAAAATTTAATTATTATCATAATATATTATTAAATTTAATTACTAATATGATATATTTATTATTATAATATATTATATTATTAAGGTAAAAAAATTAACCGATAAATATTTCAATCGTGACATTATTTTTGGCCAAAATGTAAACGTTTGAAGAAATTTTTTGAAGGTAGATAATATAAGAGTTAGAAGTCAAAGGTGAAAATGATGTGGGTATATTCTTACCGTAGTAAAAAAAATATTTTATTTTATTATTATTTTTTAATTATTTTTTATTTTTTATATAGAAAAATAAGGTCTGAAAAAGAAGGGGGGGAAAAATGCACAGTATAAAAACTGGTTTTTCCTCCATATTTTCTCTGCTCTTTGCCCTCTGTACTTCTCTATCTTTTTCTTTTTCTTTTTCTTTTTCTTTTTCTTTTTTTTTTTTTTTTTTTTAAATTAAGTATTTCTCAGACATTTTTCGTAGTGAAGGAAAGAACGACGAATTGAATTTATCAACTAGATCAGGGGAAAAAAACCCTAAATTTCTTAGAAGCTTTCGATATAGTTTCTGTGAATTTGATCTTGTGTTTCGTCTATCTTCAAATCATCGAAGCGACTACTGTTTTTTTCCTGTTAAAGCTCGAGATTTTGTTTTCATCCCCCCCCCCCCCTACTTTTCTTTTTTTCCTGAACTTGATCCGGACAATTTTGGAGGAGAAATGGAGAAGAAGAAATTGGCCGTACCGCTTGTCTGCCATGGACATTCACGGCCGGTCGTCGATTTGTTCTATAGCCCCATCACGCCTGACGGATTTTTCCTCATCAGTGCCAGCAAAGGTATCTTCGCAATTTCTCAATTTGAATTTTTAGTTTTGAGAAACGGATTCTCTAAGGGAAGTCACATATTGATTTCTCAATTTCTAGCTGTAGAAAATTGATTGATTTATGGATTTGATCATGTGAAATTTTGCAGATTCTAGTCCAATGTTGAGAAATGGAGAGACTGGAGATTGGATAGGAACCTTTGAAGGACATAAGGGTGCAGTGTGGAGCTGCTGCCTTGACACTAATGCTTTACGAGCTGCTTCCGCCTCTGCTGATTTTTCTGCGTGAGTACTTGATCATATGTTGGGGAAATTACTTTCTCTTACAAACTTTAGTAGTTGATAGTAAGTACTCTTGGATTATGATCTGAGAAATTTTTTCATTCATTATAACTGCCATAGCTACTTACTGTTCTGATGGAGGAAGTATTAAGTAATTGTGCTCTGTAAAATCACATTTCTGATCATGTCTATGACTGTACTGTAGGCCAGATAGATGTAAATTTTCCAGCATGTTTTTGTTTTGTTATGCTCTTTTTAATGTAATCTATAATTAGGAATTTCATAGAAATGGTCGAAGTATATAAGGTTTTGCATCATATGTGCAGGAAATTATGGGATGCATTAACTGGAGATGAATTGCACTCTTTTGAACACAAGCACATTGTGCGCGCCTGTGCCTTTTCAGAGGTGATTTTCTGTTTTCTCTCTTTATGTTTACTTGATTTTCTGTACTGTTCAATGCCTTTTTCACTGTAAATAATAGTTTAATTTTAGTACCTAAATCCGTCCATAAAAGATGGTTTGTCCAGCTTGCTGGCTTTTGCACTTTATATATGATGTAAAAGGTGTTGCAGAAACAAGCACGGTGATAGGGGGTTTTAACTTTTAACCACTAATATTGATGGTATTTTCTATTCACAAATCACAAATGATGCTATCCTGTATAAAAAGCAGGATACACATAATTTACTCACTGGAGGATTTGAAAAAATTCTCCGTATCTTTGATTTGAACCGCCTTGATGCACCTCCTCGAGAAGTTGATAAGTCTCCTGGCTCTATTAGAACTGTTGCTTGGCTTCACAGTGACCAGACCATTCTAAGTTCCTGCTCTGATATCGGTGGTGTTAGGTATGCGTATATCTTTTCAGTAATCACTGTCTTTCTAGTGTTATGTTAATTTACCTTATTTTCTATTTATTATACTAGTATATAAAAATATCCTCTTCTTTATTATTATTTTTTTTTGGCAGATTATGGGATGTAAGAAGTGGAAATATTGTGCAAACACTTGAGACCAAGTCGTCTGTGACAAGTGCTGAAGTGAGTCAAGATGGTCGCTATATAACCACGACTGATGGATCAACCGTTAAGTTCTGGGATGCCAATCAGTAAGTTAAGCCACTGGGTAGTTAACTTCATCATTACAGAATTCTACATACATGAACATTTCTTGCTCTCTTTTTTTGGGTTCTCAGCTTTGGATTGGTGAAGAGCTACAACATGCCTTGTAATGTGGAATCAGCATCCTTGGAACCAAAGCTTGGTAACAAATTTGTTGCTGGAGGAGAAGACATGTGGGTCCGCATGTTTGATTTTCACACGGGAGAAGAGATTGGTAGGTCCCACACATAAAAAATATAGCTAACACCAACTCCGGTTTCCAAATCCTTAAATAAGGGAAATTTGCTTTCTTGGATTGTAGGTTGCAACAAGGGTCACCATGGTCCGGTCCATTGTGTTCGGTTTTCACCTGGAGGGGAGTCTTATGCTTCAGGATCTGAAGACGGGACCATCAGAATATGGCAGACAGGGCCAGCTAGCCATGAAGAGAATGACCCCATTCCTTCTGGGAATGGACCCACCGGGAAACTGAAAGTCAGTGCAGGCGATGAGGTGGTGCAGAAAATCGAAGCCCTTCATCTTGACAATGAAGGGAAGGGTGGAGAGAAAAATGATGAGTCTAGAGATGACTAAATTAGCATTACCATGTTTTTCTTTATGGCTGTGAGGTTTGACCTTTTTGCTAATTATCCTATGGAAATAAAAATTTCGAACTTTCTTAAGTTTTTCCTTTTTATTAAACTTAGTAACTGGTAGATTAAACTTCATACAAGTATCTATATTATCTTCTATATTAGTTAGATAGTAATAATACTCGGATCTGAAATAAAATGGAAATTTGGTCGAGTATGAAGTTCTTGGAACCCAGATCTGCCATGGCTGCAAAAGAGAGAGAGCCATGCGCTACTGATTCGGATATATCCGATCTAAACTTTTCTCGGTAATTAGGATCCAATCTGAATATCCAAATCTGATTGGGTGCTTCGGATAGTTTGGATCCGAATCCGTTTGCACATTCCTGATATGGACTGTAGTTCTAACAAATTTCAGTTTGTCTATAAAATGTTGAGAGATTCAAACTGCAGTTCAGGCTCAGGAGTTTCAGATGGTTGGTTTAGTATACGGTGAAAAACAAAATTTATGGTTCATCCAAACAGGGAAATGCCAAACAGCGGCTAATGTAATTTGAGGATAATATTGAGGGTATTGTTGTAAATGTGTTGGATTTCTATTCCCGAGTATTATTTGGAAACTCGTTCTCACATCTCACTTTGCTCTGTTCTTTTTACCTTTTAGTCTTCTTCGGCTTCTTCATCCTTCGATTCCTCTGAGCTGAGAGGAAACAAACCCTAATATTTTTTCTCTTTTTGGCGGGAAAATGTCGGGGAAGGGAGCCAAGGGCCTGATTATGGGCAAGTCTGCATCCAGCAATAAGGATAAGGACAAGAAGAAGCCCGTCTCTCGCTCCTCTCGTGCCGGTCTCCAGGTCTCGTCCCCCCTCTCTATCTCTCTCTTTCTCTCTCTCTGTATGAAATCTTGCTAGTCGTACGCATTTCAATTCACGGTTTCTCAGATTGTAGATAGGGTTCGTTAATTCCGCTGTTTCCTGTATGACCGGAGATTTAGACTTGTCCAAGTCAGATCCAAATGTGACTAATGAAAGTTTCTTTTATACGTTTTTAGTTTTCCATTCTGATACTGTTTGGTTGCTAAGAAAATGCAGAAACTTGTTCCATAAAACTGAGTAAACTGATTTATTTATTTATTTTTTTTGTATGTAAATTTGTTCCAATTGGGCATATGATTCATTATGATCTATGCAATTATCAGCTGATAAGCCTGCAAATAGCTTGGTCTAGCTTCTTCAGTATCATTTATCGGTTTAGTGATTCTGTAATTGGTCTTATATACCATTATCTTATTCTTGGCCCGATTGAGTTTTTTGTCCCTCCCATTTGTTGTACAGTTCCCAGTGGGTCGAGTTCATCGCCTACTGAAAACAAGGGTAGCTGCAAATGGCAGAGTGGGGGCCACAGCTGCTGTCTATACTGCAGCTATTTTGGAGTATCTGACGGCAGAAGTGCTCGAGCTAGCCGGAAATGCGAGCAAGGATCTCAAGGTTAAACGTATAACACCAAGACATTTGCAGTTGGCCATTAGAGGAGATGAAGAACTCGACACTCTGATTAAAGGAACCATAGCCGGTGGCGGAGTTATTCCTCACATCCACAAGTCCCTCATTAATAAATCCTCCAAGGAGTAGTATTGTAGTCCTACTTTGTTTTATAACCCCCTTTTCTCCTCTTTTCATATATTATGGTTCTCTTGTTCTGTAAGTTCTCTTCATTGCATTAGACGGAGAGATGATACTACTTGTTTTATTTCTCACTAGTGATGTGAAAAAGGGTAGGAATTTGTTCTCGAAAGAGTTGTCGTAGTGTTTGACTTGTGCTGTATTAAGTTCCTTTTTAAATAATTTCTTGATTTTATCAGCAAAAAACATTTGTTGTCCCCTGTTTTGGTGTATAAATAATATTTGATTAGAAGATTTCTTGAATATGATGTATTTACGGTGCACCGGGTGATACAGTTGATATTCGATATTGGCTGTAAACATGGCCTTGCCTAACCTAAGAATTTCACATTTGATTAATGAAAATTTTAGACAGAAACTTTAGTTGAACATATGGTTTTAGGCAGGGGAGAAAGAAAACCTTGTTGAATTCCATTAAGCTCAAATCTAGTGACCGACTGACCATACAAATGTTGATTATCTTCCACCATTCTTTTAGTGGGAGGTAGGGAGGGAGAGAAGATGAGGAAATTACGAGGGAAAAGAAGTAAAGAACAACAGTCTGAAAACCCTGGAGAACTGGTTATAGACGAGATGGGTTTAGACTCCATCTCTTGGGTACAATAATTGATTTAGAGAGAAACAGGGGAGGCTAATTAACAGAGGAATTGGAAGGGGGGGGGGAAGAAAAAAAAAATGTTGCCTACAGAATACAATGCCTACTTATAACTTGAGAAAAAATAGAAAAGGTGGGTCTATTGGCTTTGTAAGTCTGGTTCAAGGAAAATTCTATTGATGAAGGGCAATACGGCTGCAAGTAGTGCCTTGGGGCACTCCTCGTGCGGAAGATGGCCACATCCCGAAATGGCAACGAGTCTCTGTAGCAAGTCATGCCATTAATAACCCGAAAGATGGAAGAGTAAGAGGAGATAGAAACGTTATCCGTTGCAGAATGGGGGGAAAAAGGGTGACCTACCGAATTTACAAGTTTTGTAGCCATAGTTTGACAAGATTTGAGAGGGACAAGGACATCCTCTGCACCAGCAATAACCAAAATAGGCAAATCTTCAACTGCTTTGAGCAATAATTCTGCGTCCTGAGGTGAAAGAATAGTCTCATATGACAATCTACCTATTTCATGCAGTGCTTCGTCCCACCCTTCTACACAAAGCGGAGCCTGATTTGCAAAAAACAAGATATTAGAAAGATGGTAGGAAGAACATCACCAATGGTCATAACTCGGTAATGAAAAGAAGAGTGGAAATAAATTACCTTATAGAGACTTAACACCTCTGTTGTTAGCTTTGTAGCATCATTCCATGCCCGCCTATTGACCACTTGAGTAATTTCTGTTCGAAGTAAGGGACGTACAAGGTGCTTCTTTCCTAGCGAAGTACGCATGAGGATCCTTGCAAAGGCAGGGACAACATCTCTTGCTAAGCTAACACTAAGTAACACAACCCCTCGAATTGAAATCTGAGTGGATACATAAAGGATCAGGAAGTAGAAGAAGAAATATCAATCACAATAACTGCAATTAAGCCAGGAATAAATGATAACACATTCCCACAAAGCCAACTCACATTGGAAGAATGCATTGATTCTTGGACTCTCTGTGCAGTTCTCAGAGCAAGCAGGCCTCCGTCATCATGTCCCACAAGCACCACAGAAGTAAACCCCATCTCCGAGCAGAAAGAAAGAAGCAGGTCAACCTGAAGGCATTAAAGATTGATTTCAACTTTGAGCACAAAATTAACTCCATGCTATACCCAGCAATGGAGAAGCCGTTGTAGGGAAAAGTAAAAATAAGCGGCCGACAAGACGATACAAAAGATACTATGGCATGACTGGTACACAAAAATGCATTAGGCAGAAGCAGACTACTGAACATTCACCCGTTATATAGTAAACTATTAACAAAGAGAGGTGCTAGGCTGCTAGCATGTAGCAAGCACATAATTATGGGCTTTACCTCTGACACCATCTTTTTTTTTTTTTTAAAGAAAAAACTTTTCACTGAATAGCAAATCAAGGTGTGGGAAGCAACACCACAAGGGGCAACCCTGCCACCTCAAGGAAGAAGGAATCTTGTATAATAACTAGGTAGTAGGGATCCATCTGAATGAGAAGTCGTACAATTAATCAATTATCAAAATATGCAATGCAGTGCTAAAGCAGGGTAGGTGCCTGTACCTGAGATTCGAGCTTATACGGATTTGGCAATGCCTTTTCTTCCCAATCATCCACCTGTGGTCTTGAACTTAATCCCCAACCAGGTCGATCAAAAGCGGCTACCGTGCAGCCAACCTGCCTAGCCAGCACTCCCATCACATGCCTCCATGAGAAGACTCCTCCTCCAAAACCATGTACTAATACGATTCCAAACTGCCCATTGCTTTCTAAGTCTCGGTCTGAGGCCCCAAAGTTCAACTTACTAACTTCTTCCTCTTTGCCAACATCATCTAAGCTGAAAACAGGAATTTCTTCAGAACGAGCTGAAGAAGTTGTGGAGCCATCCAATAATGGATCATAGAGAGATGAACTGTGAAATTGATTGCTATGGCTCCTGTGAATATTAAATTGGCTTTTTGACAACAAACTTAGCGGGTTCCTGTCAACGATTGCTCTACCCCCGGAGATTTTTGGAGAAATGCAACTATTACTAGGCTCGAGGAAAGTGGTGGAGGACAAGAAACGAGGTGGTGAACCGCGAAAACTAAGCTTGTAATGAAGATTAAGCCCTCGCATTGTGATAAATAAGCTATCAATATCTGTAAGTAATCCAACTGGAAGTTTTCCTTCATCTCGTGATGACACAAAAGGCTTTCGCCTCATTTCGCTGTCACTTTTTGGGGTTTTCCCTCCAGAAGGAGTGGGCGATCGTGGAACTTTCTGGTAGGCAGAAAATACGGTTTTGCAGGAAAGTACCTGTTGATTTGGAAGGTCAATAGAGTAAGACTTAATAAATGAGCTTCACAATGGAAACATTCTTGAAGTTCTTAAAATTATAAAAATAGTGATAATGATAATGATTTGGCACTTACTGCTTCTGGGTCAACTCGATGAAACAGGAGCTTTCTCCGTGCCTTGCAGCTTGTCCTGTAAGCCACTACTGTATGTCCAAGGGCAAAGACTACAGAAGAGAGAAACAGAACAGGCATCCCCCACGACTTCTTTAGATGGAGCTTCTGCCGGGAAACAGATGATAAAGAATCAACCTCAATTTGAGAGTTTACTGTGAATACACAAGCCTTAACAGAAAGAAGAAGAATTGACACAAAGGAGCACAGAGTCACTGTTCCAAGGTAAGGACCGTGTGAAAGAGCAGGACCATCACACATTGAATAAACACCTGAGAGAATGAAGAACAAGAAAAAGAATAAGCACAAAAGTGTGGTAACCAAAGAAGTCCAGCTTTTTGTATTTATATAGGCCGTTCAAACATTTCTCTTCAGATAATATCGTGACATCGTCACTTCACAATGAATCAATCGTAAAGGCCGAAACAAATATGTGTAGAAGAAAAATTATGAGCTAACTCATAACGGAGGAAAAGTTGGCATTTGAATATGATTTTTGATAATTTACAACTAATGTTGGCTATAAGAGCCAACACTCTGGTATGCAAGATCTACTGGCTGAAACTTTATACCAGATAACTCAGATTTCGGAAGCCAAAAACATTGTGTTTCGGAAGAAGATTTAAAAGCCCTCGGAAACAGAATATACAGAAAAACTGAGGCCTTATTCTTCACTCAGATAATTTGTCAAAAACAAGCAGCTAATTACAAAATTCAGGAAAAACTAGCGAAATCAGCAATTATTCAAGTTGCATATTTCATTCCGTTTCTTTGCCTCTAAGAACCAAACATAAAGCTCATCAACAGAAACTTTCAATCAATATATGACTTTGAATTCATAGATTCTTAAGCAACCAACTGCTTCCAGTTCATCTGAAAATAATAAGTAGACCAATATCATACAGATAATAATGAGGGATCTGATCACTGAAACGAGAGGAATATCGGTTAAAGAGCTTTTAAAAGCATATCGCCGCAAATGCTCCTTCAAGCCATAGCACTTGACGCACGTGAAGCTCGAGATCAAAACGCACGGCGCAACAACGTCCGCTATCGCCACCAGCAAAGGCAACGACGACACCAACAACGAAGCCACCATCGCCACCATGAAAAACACCGTCCGTACACACCTCCGAACCTTCTGGAGACAGCATCCTCCCTTCGCCATTATTCTTCAACAACAATTCCCAAAAACACGATCCGACGGCCGTCGTCGTTGCTCTGACGTTAATCTCTCAATCGATCGGACCGTAGATCAAATCAAATTAAAATCGAAATCACACCTATTTTCACGGGGGACTCCGACTGTTAAACGGAACCCAAACCGAACGCGACGAAACATAGTTGTCCATCGGCATCAGCTTGTCGACCATATTCGAACGCTGACTTGGACCACCACAGAATCGCAATCTCAGAAGGTCCGGAGAGATACGGTGGTAGACCAGAAGGACGCCATGGACGGAAACGAAAAACGGTTAGGGTTTGCAGAGAAGAAAGTCCCCCCGTCGCAGAAAGAGGAAAAATGGAATTGGAGCTTTGAAATCTCGAACGGCTTTCTCTCTCTCTGTCTTTATTTTTTTGTTTCCAATGTTCTTCAATTTTGAAAATTCGTGATTCTCTCTCTCTCTCTCTTCTAAATCTTTATTTATAATATTATATTATTTTTCTTTCCTTTTAACATCCTCATGTGAATAAGTAACCTCGATCAATTTTCCCGAGTTGACCGGAATACCCCTCTGTATCGTATTATTATTAGTTTATTTTAAAAAATACAATTAAAATATATTAGTTTATTTGAAGGGAAGAAAGAAAAAAAAAAGGAAAGTAATAAAATAAAATAAAATAAAATAAAAGGAAAATTAGCAAAAAGAATTTTCAACACTAATTAACGGAACCCGCAGGCGAGCGAGAACCCCGAGAGAACGAGACCGTTAGGACGGTCGAAGAGATGATATCGTGGTCGGGATCAGAAATCAAAATACCTACGAATTTTTTTATTATTTATATATATATATATATATATTATAGTCAGGTAGACCCCATTCGCATTGGTCATGTCACGTCCAATACCACCTCAGACATAGTTGCATTGTGCAGTGTGCTCCTCTTATTTGGGTCCCACTTCGTCAGGGGGGTATACTGCAACGAAGCCACGTGCCTTGTACGGATATGCCAGTCTGTCCAATTCTCACTAGTCATGTTTTTTTTTTTTTTTTATATATTTAAAACACATATATAAAAACTCTTAAATAATTACGTTTTAACAATTTAAATTAATATTAATTTATAATTGAATATTCGAGAACCAAGTAAGATACATACATTGACCCTCTACTTGTATATAAAAACAACATTATTGTATTTCGAAGTTTGTGGTTAGATGAATTTTCATTGGATTGTTATATAAAAATCTTATTATCGAAATTATATATAATTTCTTCAATAAATGTTTTCCGACCTCAATCCGATCGAGCTAAATTAAAACCGGTTTCACGGTCAAATCGGTGTGCCATATAAACAATCGAGCCAATGGAAATATGGAAATTGATTTTTTGGGATATATAGAATAATTATGTAATTTCTTAATATAAGTAATTATAACATAAATATTATTTTTATTTTAAAAATGCTTTAAAATACTTCAGTAATTAAATTTTAAATAGCATAAATGAGAATAATTAATAAATTTTCTCCAATAAATAAATTGCAGAAAGTTTAGTGTGACCGATTCCAAATTTTTGCAGCTGACTTTTGAACGTCTAACCCACTTCCTTAAACTTGCTGATTAAGTAATTAATTAATTATTTTTTGTTTGAATTAGAGATACTTTATTTAAAATAAATAAAAATTACATCAGAAAATTCATTTTTATTATTCTATAAACATATTTTTAATAGATTTAAGTAATTAATTTAATTAATATATTAAATTAAAAATAAATATCGATATCGGTATTTGATCCAAAACGGTTCGGGTCAGGATCAAAAATTTTGATCCACCCTAATAAAAATAAGGTCAGAGGTGGAGACAGAGCTCATAACTGCAAAGAAGACTTAGTAAGTTAAAACGGATGGTATGGGAGAGTGGGAAAGGGGGGATTCCATAACCGAAAGAAGACAAAAAGGCTGTCTTGTAATCAATTGGCGAATGCGGTGTGCAGCCAGCAAGCGGGTTACCTAAGCAGCTAAAGCTTTGTCAGTGTTTTTTTTTTTTTTTTTTTTCCTTCTTTCTTTCTCTTACTTTATATCACTTTTTGTCCTAGCCAAAGGCACGCTTAGCAATGGTCATCTTTCTGCAACAATCGAAGTCCCATTCTTCCTTTTTTTCTCCCTTTTTGTGTTCTGTTTTTTTTTTTCCCTCCCTTAATTTTGTGTACCGGACCACCGGTCCACCGGTATCGGTTGGAAGAACAAGTATTCAGGTCGATTAAGGTTTTGGATATAAGTTCGAATTACCGATGTTGCTCCGTAAGTATATGTATGGGACTTAAAAATTCTTATTTTATATATATATAATTTACTATATATATATATTAGTGGTAGAGAGTAGAGTAGTATAAAGCCTGTCATGTCTGGAGGAAAAAATAAAAATAAAAGTAATAAGAGATTTGAGGGCCTATATGTTGACAATTGGTCGAAGAACATGATCAGTTGAGACTTTGTCTTTTGATAATCCGTCCAAGAATATGGTTAGCCCCATTTCCCTCTATTTTTCTTTTTTCCTTAATTTCACTAAATAATTAATCCTAGACAAACTATTTTATTAAGCCTGAATTAGTTTGGATTCGATATGAATTAATTTAAATTTAAATGTAATAAATAATATTTAATAATAGTTTTATTCTCTTTATTAAATAATATAAATATTATTCGATAATAATTTTAAATTGTTTTACGTTTTCAATTGTTTTTGTTTTACCTAACTGTTTATAAGTATATATATTTTATGAGTAAGTTAAAAATGCAATCTTATATGATAAAATTTAGAAGGTTTGAAATTTCTAATATTATATTTTAAAAGAACGATTGGCTCGATTTATTAAAGAGAATAATAATTTTTTGTTATTTGTTCGGTTACGGATAATAATATGGAACGGTTTGAGATTTCATATTTAAATGATTTATTATCATATTTTATCAATAATTAATATCATCATCAAGTACTATATAGATATCCATTCAATTTCATATTTTCTGAAACCATAACATTACAATTTCATGTAGCTACCCAACATGCTCCTGACCATTATTAAACAAACTTTCACATTTCATTGGACTCATATTAAGAATTAGCTTTTGTCAATCCTGTCACCTATAAATAGTCAAAATCACACTAATCACGACCATCACCAACCATATATACACATTTACGTGAAGAAAAAAAATCTTAATGGGTAATCGAGTCTGGGACCCACTTGCTGATTCACCTCTAATCAAAAAGTCTAAAAGATGGACAAATCCTCACGTCAAAAGATGCTTATTATATACACATTAGTAATTACGAATGGTTTGAAATCTGAATCAGTCCAATCTACCTATTAACATCTAAATCGATGTGTCGGGACATGACACCACTTTTTTACCATCAACTTCAAGTAAACAAAACGACAACATGAGTGACGCATTACCGACAGTGGCTTTGGCCATTTAGGAATCTTTTCAAGTAAAAATTGAATCAATGCAGTTAGAAGCCAGTTTTTTTTTTTTTTTTTCCTTTTTTGTTTAAAGTGGTGTTGGTTGGGACTTGGGAGTGATGGTAAGTTATTGTCTTAAATCTTAATTAGTCTTTATAATCGATGTTATAATATATGAAATGATTTGGTTTGTATACCCTCATGCATTATTATGCCTTTTTCTTTTGAATGCCTTCTCGATGAATTCATCCAAAATGGACTCGAAACTCTCTCATGCATGGATCATGCCCAATTTCTTTTGTATGGGCCTGAGAAATAAAATTGTCGGGTTCAGACCTTAAAAGCCCAAAAAAAAGGTCAAAACCATCATCCTTAGGGAGTTTCAATCGACACGTCGTAACATAAATATATCTGACATAACATAGTATATCCGTTATGTCGGATGTTAAAGTCGGGAAAATTCAAGATCACGGGGGGAGGGAGTTGTGGTCTTGTTGGCACGGTTTTCAATTTCCTTTCTCAAGTTTTTTCTCATTGTGACCAAAACAGAGAAACCCACTCTGTTTTACCATTTTTGAAGTCCAAGAGTCAGTGAATTTTTATGGTTCATTTTATTACATTTTACTAAAAACCTGAATCCACCTCAAAACCTCTGATAAAACTCTTATCTTCTTCCCGTAATCCACAACTCCCCATCATCTCTTCCCTTCCCCCTCTTATCCATCTCTCTCTCTTTTCTATTCTCGAAGAGAGCAAAACACCGAGAGAGAGGGCGAGAGAGAGAGAGACATGGAGGCTGTTTTACAAAGCAAACTTGGCCTCCTTCGTCCACCCCTAAAACCCAAAACCAGGGGTTTGCACCTCTCGCAGGGTTTATCTCTAACCAACAGAAAATTATCTCCAAAACCAACAATCTCCTTATCCTTAAGTCCTTCATCGAATCGTCACATCTCTATTTCAAAGCAGAGGATTTCTCTTATCTGCAAAGCAGAGGCAGCTGCTTCCAATGGAGAACCCATTTTGGCCAAAATAGAGAGCCCTAAGTTCTTAGGCATTGAGCTTGCTACCCTCAAGAAAATAATACCACTTGGGTTGATGTTCTTTTGCATCCTTTTCAACTACACAATTCTAAGGGACACAAAAGATGTACTCGTCGTTACAGCTAAAGGAAGCAGTGCAGAGATTATACCATTTCTCAAAACATGGGTTAACTTGCCAATGGCAATTGGGTTCATGCTACTGTACACAAAACTGGCTAACGTATTATCTAAGCAAGCTCTGTTCTATACTGTCATTGTTCCGTTTATTGCATTTTTTGGAGCATTCGGGTTTCTCCTCTACCCTCTTAATAGTTATATTCATCCGGAAGCACTAGCAGACAAGCTTCTAGGTTTGCTCGGGCCGAGGTATCTGGGCCCACTTGCAATTTTGAGGATTTGGAGCTTCTGTTTGTTCTATGTCATGGCTGAACTCTGGGGCAGTGTGGTCGTTTCAGTGCTCTTCTGGGGATTTGCTAATCAGGTAAGTTCAGTTTTGTTCAATTTGAACTGTTTGATTTATTAGTAAAGGTTAACCTTTTGCATTTTGGTGCTTAGATAACATCTGTAGAGGAGGCGAAAAGATTCTACCCTCTGTTCGGGCTAGGGGCCAATGTGGCGCTTATCTTCTCGGGCAGAACAGTCAAGTATTTCTCCAACATGAGGCAGAATCTAGCCCCTGGAATTGATGGTTGGGCTGTCTCATTGAAAGGGATGATGAGCATTGTGGTGGTTATGGGGCTTGCTATATGTTTCCTCTATTGGTGGGTCAATAAATCCGTCCCTCTTCCGACCCGTAGCAAGAAGAAGAAGGTAATCTTTCAATCTCTCTGCAATGCCTTCAGAATAGTACTTTTGAATCACCGTTCTTGTCAATTCCTTCTTTTTGCAGGAAAAGCCTAAAATGAGCACAATGGAGAGCTTGAAATTCTTAGTGTCTTCAAAATACATAAGGGATCTTGCCACTCTAGTAGTTGCTTATGGAATAAGCATCAACCTTGTTGAGGTCACTTGGAAATCCAAGCTCAAAGCTCAGGTAGTACTCTAAGAAGATCAACTTATATCATCTTCCTATTTTCTAACAACCCTTGTAACTCGGTTCTTTTTGTTGGGCCAATGTTAGTTTCCGAGCCCGAATGCATATTCTTCCTTCATGGGCGATTTTTCTACAGCAACTGGAGTAGCAACCTTCATAATGATGTTACTAAGCCAGTTCATTTTTGACAAGTACGGGTGGGGTTGTGCTGCTACAATCACCCCTACGGTCCTACTCCTAACTGGGGTCGGGTTTTTTTCCTTGGTCTTATTTGGGGACCCACTTGCTCCCACTATGGCTAAGTTCGGGCTGACCCCACTTCTTGCCGCTGTTTATGTTGGTGCTCTTCAAAACATCTTCAGCAAGAGTGCTAAGTACAGCTTGTTTGACCCCTGCAAAGAGATGGCCTACATTCCTTTAGACGAAGACACCAAGGTCTGTCCTCGACTCCAACCTCTTTTCTTTTCAGGTTTCAAGATATCATGATACAATAATATTTTCTAATGGTTGTTTTTTAGGTGAAAGGGAAGGCGGCAATAGATGTTGTTTGCAATCCATTGGGAAAATCAGGGGGGGCTTTAATTCAGCAGTTTATGATCTTGGCATTTGGTTCTTTGGCGAGCTCGACTCCATATCTAGGTGGGGTTCTTTTGGTGATTGTTTCGGGTTGGTTGATGGCTGCAAGATCATTGGATACACAATTTACGGAATTGCGTAAAGAAGAAGAACTCGAGAAAGAGATGGAAAGAGTGGCAGCCATGAAGATACCAATTGTTGGTTCAGATAATGATGGCGGTGGCGACAGTGGTTCTCAAGCTTTGAATCAGATGGCAGGTGACTCTAAACTCGCTTGAAAACCTGAAATTTTCATTTTTGTTCCAAAATGTTGAGTACTTTTCCTTTCCTTCTATTGAGTAAGAGTTTAATTAGTAGAGTTGGGATTCTTATTTTTGGCGGCAAGAAACAAACAGGTTTCTAATTTGTAGCCATACTTTTTATTGTCATTGACTTCTAAACACCACTGATTTCTAAAATAGTGAACCTTAACTACATTTTGTGAGCTCAAACTGGATTTTGGAACCAAACTGAACAAAAGAGAAAGCATTTTGAAATCAAGGTCTCAAAGGCAGTGCTACTACTACCAACATAAAACCCCGAATTTTCTTTATCTCCAAACAACTAAAATTATATGTCAGCAAGTTTCGGAAACCTTTCCATGCCTGATTCTAGTTCCTTCTGTCCATCCATCCATCATCGTGTTTCTTCATCGTCTTCATCATCAACACCATTAGCCCCCAAAACAAGCTCAGTTTCAACTAACTTTGAAGGTAACCTCTCATACCTTCTAGAAGCTCTCGGAAGAAGGGTGTACGACCCTATGCTTAACGTCCTAGACATCCTCTCATAGCCCCATCTCTGCTGTATATAAACAACAATCACGAGAACAAGTGCAATCAACTGAATAGATAAATCCCCAAACTTGGAATAGAAATCTAAGCTCGGGTTAACAAACTCATACTCTTCCGAGAAGTAATGATTCAAAGGTGGAGCTCTCAAGTAATCATAAACATGAGGAAGAAGTCTAACCAGAGTAATCCCCATAAAGTAAAGCTTTCTAAGCGGCTTTTTCGAATCAACTTGCCATAACAAGTTTCCAATCACTTGTGGGAGTAAGAAGAAATCTTGAACAACCCCCACATACTCTTCTAGCTCTCTTTCCCATCCCATAAAAACGTTCAAAGTGTCTTGATTTGGAATTATATAACTCTTTACATGAATCTGTCTCTGGTTTACCCTCAAACCATGAACCATAAGAACAGTTATGAACCCAATAAAATGTATTGACAAGGTAGAAATGAACACCCACTTATCACTAGGGATTCTATGAGGTTCAAGAGGCGACCTTGTTAATAACCTGATTCGAGACTTCCACACCTTTTGACAAAGCCGAAGGGTTAATAACAAAGAGGTCATTACAAGAACCTTAACGGTGTAATCAATCAGACAGAACCGAAGGTTGTCATTATCGAGATCGTAAGATGAGATTCCGGAAGAATCCGGAGATACTTTCTTGATAAGAGCTTCGGCTTCGGTGACAAGAGGGATACTATACCCAATTGCTTGAACTCCAAGCATAATGAGAGACATGTAAGGAACGGAATCAAAATTATTGTTGATGTAAAACAGTTGACTTGCAATGCAAGCGATTGCGAAAGAAAGTGTTAAAATCTGAAGAACACCTTCTACGCTTCTACGAGAAATAATGTCTTCTCTTTGCCGTCTGTACATGATCGGAAGAGTCCGGAGTTTGACGGGACGGAAATGAAGCGGATCATCTTCAGTCCTTCTGCTCGATAGAGAAATCATAGCCGTTGGATTACCTAACCAACGGGCCGTAGTAGGAGGGTAAGATACAACCATTTCAATCAAACAATCCAGCCCAGATTCAAGATCCATGCTTTCAAACAGAATATTCCACGAGGCCCGAACATCACGACATCCAACTAGATAGATCTTTCCGACATGTGGGTCGTAAAGCCCCTCTAAGAAAAGCATAGAGAAATTGCTATAAGTTTTTCCAGTTAGTGAGAGTTGAGCCGATACATTCAAAAGGAGCTGTTTTTCATTGTACTTTGGCTTGGAATGGTAAGGAGACTCCTCTGTAGCTGATATATTAGAGGAATAACGGCCGAACAAGGGGCCCACCGAAAGAATCTCCAATTGAAGATCCGTTCTAGAAGGTGAATCCAATACTGGATCTGGATAAGCCGAGATGTGCAGAGCAAGATCTTCTGCAAGATAAGAAAGGCTTATTTCAAATGCATCTGCATCTTCCAATTTGGGATATTGCAGCAAGGATTTCTTTATGACAGCTCCAAGATCGAACGGCTCATTCTCCTCCAAAACAGCAGCCGCTAAATCAATTTGTGTATAAGTATAGTACGGGTTAGAAATCCGGAAATAGTTCCATAGCTCGGAGGGTTGGACAAGCTTTTCAAACGATAAAGGGAAGTACAAAGGAGGATCATTGATGCTAGAAATGGTCCCTGCAATAATGCTCCTCTGTTTTACGGAAAATGAGATGGGTATGTACAAGCAAATCCTCGAATTACAGGAACGCCCTTCGGGATCAACTAGTCCGAGACAACCTAGCATACAGAGCTGCCCACTTGCAGATTTCCAAATCCCTTCTGCAGAAACAGTCATGTTACTAAGCCCGGATCGCTTTGCTGCAGTATATACATTCTCTAAAGGAGAAACAGCTCGAAACAGAGCAGAAACCCGAGCAGAAGCAGAGTTTCCACGAGAATATTTTTGCTTGCACCTAACATCCTGCATGTGAAGCTTGACATCTTTAAACCCACCATCTGTTTCCTTAATCTTCGGGTCTGAGAAAAACGGACCAAGTTTACTACAGAATTCATCTGTTACATTGCATCTCCAATTCGGAAGAACAGTGAAAGCTTGCTCCCTTGTGATTTCTTCAAGTATTCGACAAAAGTAAGAGCCTTGATAAGCACTAATTTTTCCATTTATTGACGTGTCATGATAAGGGTAGGGCTCACATGCTTTGGAGACAACTTTTTCCGAACTAAACTCATAGTTCACGGTATTCCCAAATTGGGATGAAATGTGAACTTCATCAAAGTATTTAAGGTTTAATTTTGGGTTTAAGCTTGTCATCAGTCCTTGAATCTCCCTCCTTGTCAAATTAAAAGTGGTGGGATAATGAAGAACGAGTAGAATCCGATCATCTTCCATAAGGGGTGATTGGAAATGATTCGAATCAGACCGCTTGGCCCATTCCCACGGATCGGAAGACTCCGGATCACGAGATGGTAACAGAGTCTTCCCCAATAAACACAATACCTTTTCCCCATTCTTTTTGGATTCAGTATAGATTCCTTGGAATTGAATTGAAAGCTCAGTGTCACCGGGAAAAGTATGAAAGAGAGGATATTCAGCAGAGTACTTATCCAAAAATATACCATCCCTAGTTATTCCCATCATTAAGGACCCACTAAGACTTACGTATTTCTTTGATTTATGGGTTTGATCAACATCTGTGACCCAGAAAGAAGCTAACTTTAATGTAGTCCTATCATCTGGGGAGGAGTTACCGTACATAGTTTCTCCTCTTCTATCATCAAAGGGCAAAATTGGGTACTTACCATTAATATCTTCACTCCAATCTCCATTAACAAAAGAGAGTTCATCTTCAAGAGTATATATTCTATTCGCATCAGGTTTTAATTCAGAGGCAGAAGAAAGAACAGATTTGCATTCTTTTTCGAGCTCAGGAATTCTGTCATACTTGTATGAGGGCAGAGCAGATCCACTCCCTATTAGAGATTCTTCTACAGGCTCTGAGTTTGAATAGTAAGCATAGACCAATCTTACATACAGAGCACAAATGAGAAAAACTAAATAGGAACAACTCTTCATTTCTACTTCTTATCTTCTTTCAGCTACTAATAGGAGTCTGCTTGAAAATAAACAATACAGACCCAGTTGCTCATCACTGACCTGAAGCTGGATTAAGAAGCCCTATTATGTCTTCACGCATTAAGCACAAAGATCTGTGTGTAAGAGAGATAGATAGGCGAAAGGGAAGAATTTCATCTTCTTTTTTTTTGACGAAAGTTTGGATCTTTGGGTCAAGAGTAGACAGTGGGGGTGTGATATAAAAGACTTGCTTGGTTGCCAAATTGACTTGGCGCGTGTAGTACAAGTTATTGGAGAGAGAGTGGGAATGATTTGATTGATATCATATGTCTCTTAGCTTTGATTAGATTTTTTTACTATTTTTTAACATTAGAAAATAGTAGGGATTAGAGATCAAAAAAAGATTAAATATTACAAAAAGTATAAACTATTTATTATTTTTCATAAATATATATTTATAATATTTTTTTTAAATCCTAAAAATTCTTAATGATAAGTTATAAATTAAAAAATTGATTAAATTAATAATATTATTAAATAAATTAAAAATATAATTTAATAAATTTAAACTCGGACCAAATCTAATCACACTGTCCATCGTCTTTGTATAAGCTGCCGGCGATTTTTTTATTTTATATTTTTGGTACCAAAATGGGTCACACGAATTTTTCAAGATATACAACAAAGATTCCTCCTTTTCGAATATATATATATATTTATTTATTTATTTATTTTCCAGTCAGGTACATTTTTTTCTTTTTTCACAATCAAAAGACTTGAACATTTTACACATCTATCTACATGAAGGAGATATTGCAGCAATGCCACCTCTAAAGAAACGTATCCCCCAGTCAGCTTGTTTATGATATCAAGCTACTAGATTCCTCATCATCACAACACTTGTCCCCAACATGACCAAAAGAAGGACCCAAATCAAAACACTCCACATGTCTCAATTTAACTACCAAAGAGACCAAAATTCCAACACCGAATCCAAGAGCAGCACTTGACCCAGTCAAAGAAACTGCAGCACAAACCAACATCACAAAACTCTCCTCCTTAGAATTCATATCTCTACAAGCCATACCCAACTCAATCCCAGCAAAAAGCAACAATACTCCAAGAACACTAATTGGGTACCCATTCAAAACCCTAGCAAATGAATTCCCAAACACAACCCCAATCACCAATTTCCCGACCCCCAAAAACACAACCGATGCACCACTCCGTCCCCCAAACCGGTACTGCCCGGCTAACCCCCCTGCCCCATGGCAAACCGGCATCGCCCCGAACCAACACCCAACCCAATTCATTACTCCAACGCTAACCGAAATGCTCGTAGCCGACGCTTCCCGGTCCGGAAACAAATCACCTGACAATTTGCAAACTGCAATTACCGAGTTCAAAATCGATAATGGGATTTGTGGGACAGCCGCTCGGAAAAACCCGGTTTTCCAATCTTCCCATGTTATGGTCACTAGGTTTAATCTTGACGGTCCGAATTTAAGGTCGTTGAAAATGGTCGGGTCCTGAATAAAACCGAGCATTAAACCGACCAAAAACACGATAAGAGCTCCAGGAATTGAAGTTAAAACCCGTAACCTCCTATTAAAAGGACGTCGTGTTGGTTCGTGCCGGTTATTGGTAGTTACGATGACGTCATCATCACCAGATCCGGTGGTGAGTAGTAGAAAGAGACAAGCAGAGAGGGCGATGACAAGGCCGTCAAGGCCGAGCCAGGAACGAGGAGTGGTCGACTTAGAAGCTTCTAGATCCTGGTTAAAGCGAATATATTTAATGGCGGAGAAGGCGAAGGAGAAGCCTTGAGAGAGCTGGACCCCACGGACGACAGGGAGGGGGATGAAGTGGTAGAGGAAGGACATGAGACCAGTGAGGCCGAGGAAGAGGAGGACAGCTGCCGTAGAGAGTCCGGCGGCCGCAATTTGAGGGACAGTGAGGTGGGGAGATTCGGCGACAGCTACGGCGGCGATGGATTTCATGGGCTGGACGGGCATAGGGACGCCGAAGAGGAGGCCCGTGGCGATGTTGTAGACGGCAGTGAAGATTAAGGTGGTGCCGAGATCAAGATGAGAGACTAAAGTGAGAGTGATGACGATCGGAATGTACGTGCCGAGGTCGCCTACTGCGCCGGAGAGTTCCGAGAAGATGTTGGTTTTGAGTTGGATGGTTGTCGGTAGGAGGTGGATCCACCGGTTTGACGGCGTAGGCGCGGTGGTAGTTGATGAGTCTTCCATGGCGGGAAAGAAATATCAAGGGTGAGGACTAACCTTTTCTACTTTGTTAGTTGAAGGATAATGATGAATATTTGTTCTTTTAAGCAAGTTATTAAGTTGGTAAAAATCAAAACAATACGAGATATATATATATATATATATAATTTAGATTCGTCATTCATATTTAGTGATTCCTATCGGAGAAGGCAATGAAACTGTAATATTGGTTGATGTGAAGGCTCCAATGACCTTTTAGTAACGACATTAATTAAGACAATGAGGTTTTTTTTTCTTGGCCAAAAGCAAAGACAATGAGTTTGGTTAGTATGATAAGGCGAAATATGAGGTTACTTGTGGGCCGTTGTGGTCACAATCATACAGAAAGACTCAATAAAGTGAGTAATTGATATGTTAAATCAAATTCCATTTACTTAATAAACTTCTCATTTTTGCATATTATATCATAAAATGGGTACTCTGTTCTTCTCGCACCGCGCACGTAAAAGTGGCCCAATGGGTTTCATTTCATGTCCTTCCAATATACGCTATCTAAATTTCTAGATATTTTAGGAGGAGGGTGGTTAATGGTATGCTAGCTAGGCCCAAGCAGGGCTCATTTCAAGCTATCGATTGAAGCCCAGTTCAAATCCAACCGAGTCCAACAAGATAGTATCTGGGGTCTCTTCAGAGCCTAATAAGAAATTTGATCAAGAATTCAGGTTGGTGACACACCAATTCATACACCCAACTATAGATAGATTCTCTCTCTTTTGTCCTTACTTGAGACCAAAGTTAAACAACTAAACAGTGCCTTTTACCATGATGTGATTGAGGTACCTTCTCCTACAGAGCAGTAGCTGCAAAAATGAAAAGGAATCTTGATGTGGGAGGGTCTTGACAAAAATCTGCTGCTACGTGAAACATAATTGTACTGTCTCAGTTTGAAATAGTGAAAAAAAAGTACTGAGTTGTGATTATTGCCTTCCCGAAAGCTTATAATATTCAGGCAGAACAACAACAGCAACTGAGACATCAATCACTCACTACTCACACAGTCCACATGTGGGTTTCATCAAATTACCTACTCAGTTACTCCCCCATCTTATCCTAGTCACCTTCTTAACAATAATCACCTTATTAACTATTTGTTACACTTTCAAACATGATATTTCAATATAGAATTAAGGGAATATCTTAGAAATTTAGTTTCTATTTTAAAATTAATTAGTGAGGGAAGAAGTGAAACATATTATATATATATATATATATATATTAGATTATTCGGATTTTTTTTAAATATATGATATAATTTTTATTTATAATTTTATTTTTTAATTTATACATGAGTTTTTTTTAATTGATGATATGAAGTATGTATTCAGACTATATAAGTAATATATTAGTCTCACCTTTGGCAATATTTAAAAATTTAAGTTTGAATCTCAAAACTAATTAAAAATGAAAAATGTGACTTATTTTTTTTATATATTAAATATTTAAGACTTAACATTTAAATGTGTTATATATTTTCAATACAACTATCACTCTCCTCGCATGCAAGCTGTTGAGAGAATATCTTTTGCCTAAAAGGAAAGTTTTGGAAATCTAGTGTATCTAAAAGAAAATGGATCACTCTCACTGTCAATCGAGTTTAAAATAGAAATTAAGATTTCTTCATAGTATCAAAACGAAACCAAATTCGTTATTAAAATAACGATCACACATGTTTCGTGTCACCAATATAAAAATATATACATATCGGCTCAAAATAATATTACATGTGAAGGGATATGTTGATAATATATATCTTACATTTAAAGGAAAAATCTCAAAAACCTAATATATATATGAATCATTCATCTCATTATCAATTAATTTTTAAATAGAAGTTCAAATTTTTACACAAATTTTTCACTCTAATATCATATTAAATTATTAATAATCTTAAAATTCAAAAATATAAAACATGACATAGAATTTATATTAAACTTACCAAATACTCCAACCACACAAACTTAATTTTCCTTTTTTTTTTTTCCATCAAACTTTCTCGGGTGATTGTTATATTATTCTTTTTAAATATAATTGTAGTTTCCTAATTTCTCAATATAGTCCACGTTATAAAGACATTAGGAATCAAAACAGAATTGTCTAACTTTCTCGATTCCTCAATATAGTCCACGTTGTTAAGATAATGGGAAATTAAGAATCAAACATTTATGCTAGTATAGTCATAACTACTAATTTACTTTATAGGTCGAAAGCTCCATCAACCTACAGAGTAAACTACAATTATATTAGTATACTCATAACTTCGAATGAATAAATGCACGAGAGTTTATCCACTTAGAAAACCCTGCACTACAATTCTTCTCACGTAAATCTACTGAAATATTACTACTTGAGGCAGTAATGACTTTATACTTTGAATCATTCACGCTACATACTTTCATCCTCAATGATTCATTTTGTCTTCTCGTTAACTCATTTTCCACCATTGGAGTAAGTGGGGGTGTTTGTTAGATTTGCCTCGCATCTATGGTTGTAGAACCAAGTTGTCATCATCCTCCGGATTTCATCGAGAAATATTATTATTAGATATTTGCGTGCATCCTTCAATGAAGTATTAAGCGACTCCGATACATTCTTAGTCATTATATTGTACCGGTCACCAGTGAAATATGCTCACACCGAGTATTGAAATCATGTTATTCTTAGGTAGGTTGCAACACCCGAATATTTGGCTTTAATCTTGTTAAAATATGTCTTGAAATCTTTAATTATGTATGATTTAGCCACCTTACGGAATAAATCTAGAATACCACAACACTTAAACTTGGCCTTGATATTATTACCAATGTGCCACATGCAAGCACCGTGTTTAGCAAATGGATATACTTTTCGCCTGATCCTATATAAAAATCAAATCTGATGTTTCGGGGATAAAACCATATAGTTTACTCAAAAACCATTTCTATGATGCTTCGTTATTTGTATCAACTATAGCTCATTCTAGTGGATAAAGATGGTAGTTTCCATTATGAGAAGTTGTGCACAAAAATGTGTATTTATACTTCGATTTCAAAAAAATATCATCAATGTCATTAATCCTTCTCATATATATAAATCCATTCATTGCAGCTCCAATTTCCATAAAAAAAGAACGAAACCTATTATTGATGTTTGTCTCAAGGGTAGTTATAGACCCCGGATTGAGCATCTTCATCATAACAACATATAGTCTTTAAAACTTACCTCGTATGTACCATGAATGAGGTCATGTGCCATAGATGTTGATTTTCATGTCTTCCAGTAACTAATGTGTACCTCTATATCACTTTGGATAACGTCTACAAGAAGTCAGACATTCGGAGTCTTGTTACACCCTCAATATTTTCCCTTTGCATATTGTCCAATCATAGACGTTGTTGCTTGTCAATGCATACCTTACATGTGACTAACATTACAGGCGTGATAATAGTTATACTGTCGAACTTGAAAAAACAAAGCTTTTTCTTCGTAGTGGTTCGAATTCTCTACTTGCAATTTGGATCAATGCACAACATGACAAACGTATACTTATTTGACTTCGTCGCCTTCAAGTGATAATTCATCGCCATTGCATGAGAATAAAGGCTTGTCTTCAATTTTTCCTTAGAGGTAAAATACTATTTCACATAAAACTCCCCTCCAAGTGCCTAGAAAGATATAATCGGAACCAAAATATTTTCATCGCATGTCGAATGTTGGGTTGTAATTGGAATTGGAATCTATTCATTTTCAATTTCATTCACATAGTGAGATGGTCACCCAATAAACGGAGATTTCTCCTCAATTGGTATTTCACCTAAGTTTTGATTATCCCCATTGAATATAGCGTCATTGAAGTGCTCATTCTCATAACCTTGATTCAGACTCTCCTCTTTTTTATCCTAATGAGTGTCATAATCATCCACCACTATTTCATCCTCAACATCAACAACATCATCCTCATCCTCATCCCTATCCTCATCCACTTAATCTAAGTCATCCCAATCATCATCATAGTCATATCTGTCACTAGTGTGATCAAATTCATAAAAATCATCATAATTGTCATCACAATTATCGTTAATATCCATACTATTAACTACGTCTCTATCGACTTGATCATGAATAATAGAAAGCACATATATTTCACAATCACCACATGAACTGTTATGTGTCTTTGGTACCAACTTCATATACAAGGTAGAATCTTCATCGTTAGATTGCAAGTGACACATAAATCTCTTTACGTTCTCATTATTTCTTATAAATAGTGGAAAACATACAGGTTTACCTAATGTCTTATACGACAATTGCAATTTGTATTCATTTCGATCTACGTCGAAAGTACTATACACAACTTCCGACAACTCATAATACTTGATATTATATTCGATAGAAGCTCTAATTGTTTTTTTGTTTAGTTTTCCCAATTCTTCAATATATACTCTCTTACTTAGAGTAAATTAGAAAGTATTTGTATTCTATTCTATTTCTCAATTTCTCAATTTACTCTCGTTTATTAAGATACTGGAAAATTGGAACATATTTTGATATGTTATATTTTTCAATTTCCCAATATACTCCGACTATTAAAGATATTGAAAAATTATAAAATTTTTGAATTATGTTATCTTTTCCAATTTCTCAATGTTTTATCAATAAATTAGGAATATACATATTGGGAAATTGGAAAATACGAATTCATTTTTTTTTTTTCTAGATTTTGTAATTTTTCACATTTTTATATTCTTTTACTTATAGAACAACTTGAAATATCTATTACAATCACTACTTAAACACAATGACACAAAATAAATGATTACCCATCATATTTTCATAGAAAAATAAAAAAGTGTGGGTATGAATCTTACCCTAAACCTAAAATATTTTCTATCTTAAAGCTCTCAACTTTCCATTATAAACATCGGACACGGATTTATTCAAATTTTACGGTTGATATGAATGAAAAATTATGAGAAAATAAAAGTAAATCATATCCCATAGAAGAAATACAATTTCTATGACAAACACTTACTATTAGTTGATGAAAGCAAACTTATTTTTTCATACTCACCTCTCATCCTTGTTAACTTTTTCAAAAACAACTTTATATATTTTTATTTTTTATTATTATATTAAACTAATATCACAAATATAAATAAAAAATTAAACTAAATTTATAATTTCTTTATCATTTTAATTTTAAAACTAAAGGACTCTTTCAAAAAAATATCCTCTGTTAGATTTAATATATATAGATATATTAAAGGAGAAAAAGAAAACATCAGAAACGACAAACACGGTCGGTTATGCGATAATCATGCCCTGTCATTCCTGTTTAACCTATTCTAGGTCGGATAGGGCGAATAATAAAAGAACATTTAGAAGGCTATCGTTTTTTGTCTTCTCCAACGTAGCCCATGTATTATTATGCTCGTCTTAATCATTTTCCAACCTTTTGGCTAATGATATGCACTACCACATGCACCTCACGCGACGGCTGTCTTCCTCTCTTTTTTAGGTACTTTCCCCAATTCATAAACCTCCCCACCCCCACACCCCAAGCAAATTAGACATCAAAATCCGACCAAAAGGAAGGCCAAAACAAAATTCTGTGCAAGTTTAGCCAAATACAAAGTAAAAACAAAACAGAAAAGTAAAATTGTCTTTTTTTGTTCTCTTTCTTGCCTATCTACCCAACTTGTACGCTGCTATGATCATTTACGTCCACCAATCCATTTAATGGAGCACATAGTCTCACCGAGGATAGTGCGTTGTTGAAATGTTTTGCCCTAATGCTAAGGTACTCACTCCATGTCACAGAACGGTACAACGGAGGTTGACTTGGGCCCACCAGTTTCGGAAGTGGTGAAATTGGGACATGGTATGATGGCCCATACAGATAAGCGACGGATAAACGTTGGCGGGTCCGGTTCACAACGGCCCGATGGAGCACGCTCGAGTACAGCCCGTTGGATAGAATATGAAGAAGGTCCCCTAAGTTTACCACTAGAGCATCTCGGATCGGTGGGACCGTGACCCACCCGGTTCCTTCCCGGAGGACTTGTAATCCACTTATGTTGCTTTGGTGTAAGATCGTTATGAGGGTCGAATCGGTGTGAGCGGCTAAGCCCATGGCCCGGTCTGGGTCCGGACAAGCTGGGTATGAATTCAATTGCAAGGCAGCACTTGTTTCTTTGAACTCGCCATTCGGATCAGCCCATTTGATGTCTTCCTTGGAAATGCCCAAAGAGCCCAGTATCAGCCACATCAGCCTGCCGGCTAGCTTTCTCATCTCTTGCTGATATTCCTCAATGATTTCACTGTTAAAAAGGAACACAAAATAAAAACCCCAAACCAAATTCACTAAAGAAAAGTTCTGATTATTGCGTGATTGTAATTATGATCGTATCTAATTTAAGTGGTGATCATATCAATCAAAGGGAACAGTAAGAAAGATTTGCATCTTTTTCGTTAAGTATCAAACCATATCTTCCTAGTGGGCCCAAACCTCTCATTGTAATCTTTCCTAATTGCCATACTAATTACCCATAAAGCCAGGAAAAAAAATTAAAGATTCAGATGTTTTCAACATTCTCAGAACATCTACTCCAGTCGATGAACATCAAAAACCAATAATTGACTCATATTAGTTGATTTAGATGGTGTCTTAAAAAACCGTTTATAGATTTGATCAGAAAATTTTGTACGTGCATGAGCAACGTGTCAATATATAGATATATATACTGTACCAGTATTTGAGACAATCTTTGGGCCAAAGTTGACGAAAGTTTTCAAGGGGCGAGCCGACAATAGTGAACCCTTCCGACCACATTTTCTTGGAAAAGAAAGAAGAAATCCGAGCAACGCCATAACCAGACATGCCATCAGGGGAGCGTGCTGCTCTCACCTTCTGTTGAGCTGGCAAAGAAAACAACCTCGTGCCGAGTCCCTCAATGTCATGAACTAGCCTTTCGGGAAGCCCGTGATTCCTGACCTGAAAGACTCCCCACGTCCGGCATGCATTGCCGATGAGCTCGACGGCGTTTGGGGCAGAGAGATCGATGATGGGGACTGATCCAGCAGTTGACCGTGGGTAGGAAGAGTACTCATCTGTCCACGTGTATGAATCCGGCAGCTCTTGGATGGAGTTGAAGTCGAGGTTTTTGTTGGTGAGGTGGACTGGGTGGGATTTGAATGCTTCTGAGAGTGATCTTGAAGGCATGGTGATGGTTTTATTGAGAAAGTGTAATGGATTTAGAAATTTGGAGGAGGAAGATAAGGTGTGTGATGAGAGAGATGAATGTGATGAGTGAGAGTATTTATAGAGAGGATTGAGAAGAAGGTGACAAACTGAAGTCGGGCCATTATTATTTATAAATAAGAACTCTAGAGATAGAGAGAGACGTATATGGTGACATGTTATAGAAGGAAATAACACATCAACACAATCAACCAAACATGAAAAATCATCAACGGCTATAGGACACAAGGAAATCCACTAATTTTACATGCAACAAGATTAACTAAGCAATAATATATATATATGATTGATTTTTATTAAGTTTGTCCGTAATTATTCTCTCGTATTTTGTGGGAAAGATGCAGTGATTTTATTTTCAATTTATTTTTAAAATTTTTGTATTTTTCTTAAAGAGTGTTGAATAATGGTGTTTGAGGGGAGCGTAGATGGAGGAGGGAGACAAAGAAGTGAAAGGAGACTAGGAGAGGGTTGATGTGTTGTTGTATTGGGGGTGAGGGAAAGAACAAAATCTGAAAGGACCATTTTGTCCTTTCTGCCTAAGGGACTATGTTGAAGAACTCTCTAAATTGATGGATGATAGATATGCTGTTAGATACATAATATTAATATAATGAGTTAAAAGTGTTAATTCCTTCCGAGTTGGTCGAATCTTAAGTATGTCATTTCTTAGATCGTATTCTCGATTTTACTTCCAAGAATTTTTTTCTGATTTTCTCACGTGATCTCCCCACTTTTTGATCATAGAGTGAAAGACCACGCTTTTGTTCATAAAGTATCCACGTAAAATATTTTACACTAATTAAGATAGTTGTTGATCAAATTCTTAAGAAAAAAATATATTGAACAAGACAGAATCTTTTAATGATCGAAGGGAGATTCTATGATATGCCGGGTAGGAGAGTCCTTAATTTCTCATAACTCCATGTGCGCACTACCTACTACTTGTCTTGTCCTCCAGTAGAAACTAGAAGAAACCCAATCTACATCATCCATTCATCTGATTTAATATATTTTGGTACTAATTAACCCCTTTCAATTCACTATAAGACAATTACCACTTTTTTTTAATTACCAAAGTGCCCTTCTGAGATAGACCAAACTTATCTTTCATGATGATCAAACCCACAACAATGGTGGCCAGTAGACCCAATCTCGATCACATGTTTCGGGGCTACGCTTTTTAGATCTAATATATTCTTATTATATATATATATATATATATATATATATATATATATAATGGTGTTGTAAAGAAGTAATTAAAAATTTATAATATGAGAGTCTGATCACTAATAATTATTTAATATAGTTATTAATTAAAAGAAGAGATTGTAAAAAATGATATCCAAAATCGATTTTATCTTAGATTAATTATCCAATTTCTATAATAGTTTTTAAAAATGTTAATTTGTCACCTAAAAGATTTCGATGAAGTAACACTATTATCTATCTCGAGCAATATCTTAACTAATCCGAACAAAACCAGAAAACTCTCTAAAATGTTGCTACAGTGGAATACGAGAGAGAAAAAAAGAGTGAAGAAATCTGATAATTTTATTCATGCTTTACAACCCACTAGTTGTTCTCTATTTATAGCCCAAGAAAAACAAACAGGGTGAGAAATCTATGCATAAAATCTCATCACCTGTTCATTCAAAATTCTCATAATATGCCTCTTCATTTGCTATATCTCCTTTCGATTCTAAATGGCAATATGAGTCGGGCCAACCTACGTCCGCACCCATTTTTAAAATTGGTTGCAGGTCAGCTCACGTCCTGCCCGTACATATTAGGCTTTTTACACTTTCTTTTTTAAAAAAATTCAAATTTCTCTCTCTCTTATTTTTCCTATATATACTCTCAAATCATTTTCATAAATTATAATTCACAATTAAAAATTTTATCTCCTAATTATTTTCTATTTATTTTTTGTCTACTATTTTAAAGTTTTTATTTTACAATTCCTGATTCTAGGCTGAAACTCTCAAAATCATCTTTTATGTTATAAAATCTATGTATTAAACCGTAAAACTTATTTAATATGTAATACGATAATAAAATAAAAAAAACCCCCAAAAAGCCATTTTTTAAGTTGTATATAAATTTGGGCTTGAGTCGAGCTGAACAATTTATGGCCCGACTCGATCCTTAACAGACTTAGGCCGCGTGCGGATCAGGCCAGGTCAACCTAGATTGTCACCTCTACTCACGATCAATAACTATATCCCTTCAAATTCTCAACTATTACCGACACATCTTGACTAGATAAGTAATATCAAAATTAAAATAATATCAACATTCATATAGGTTATCTTTATAAAATGTGTAAACCACAACTAAACACGCCACCTTAATTAAGACTATAAAGATCATTAAGCGTGTAAGATGTAACCCTCAATTTCATTGTAGATTATCACTATATACATCATAGGGATAAGCTTCTTAAAACGAAAGTTTTTGCTTTGACAAACAACTTAAATTACCTATTTTTTCCCATTGAACCTATTTCTTGGCATAGTCATTCACGTAAGTAGGGTCTCCGTCATTGGTCGTTTATTTCTATGGACATTAGACCCATCTCCCTCGATGTTTCAAACATGAGCTTCTTGCTCAAGGGTTTCGTTAGATGATTTGCTAAATTCCTTTTTGACTTCACATAGTTTAGGGTTATCACTCTATCATTTAGTAATTGTCTTATAATATTATGCCTTAGTTTGATATGTCTTCGTTTCACATTATAAATTTTATTTTGGTCTCTTCCAATAGCTTATTGGCTTCGCATTCCACGGATACGAGAGGTACCGTTTTCATCCATAGAGGGATATCATACAAAAGATTTTTCAATCATTATGCCTCTCTTAGGTAGATCTAAAGTTATGAACTTTTTTTTTCTCAACATAATAAGATGGGTCAAAGTGATTCCCTTAAATTCTGGTAGGATTTTAATCCCAAGAGTCACTTATATATTTCCTAAGTTCTTCATTTCGAACTTAGAAGCTATTTATTATTTAGTAGACCAGTAACATTAAAACCAAAATAGGCACCACTTTAATTTCTTAAAATAAAGTTAATATTTTATTTGATATTTTCAATTTTAACCGAATAAAAAAGGATAATTAATATATTTAATTTAATTTATTTTCTTTTTATATATTATGTTCAACCCCTTAGTTTTAAGTATTAAGGAATTGTTTTAATAAGTATTTTGAATATATTTTATATTTTAAAATGTATTTTCAGATATATCACAATTTCAAAGAGAGACAATATGTAAAATTATATTCAATTTTATTTTTTGATTAATTTTTTATAATTATAAAAATATCTTTAAATTAAAAAAATATTTTTTATTTTTTTTATTTTTTCCAATTTCATATCACCGCCACCCCTTGATAGTGCTTTGATCTTTCTTTTCTGGCGGCGAAGCGGCGATATAATAGATGGCAGTATGAAATTAAAGAAGGTCGAAGGAAATATAATTTTTAAATTCTTAAAAATATTTTTCTAACTCAAAGGGCAATTCTGTCCACTTTATATATATATATATATATATATAATAAGCGGGAGGATGAGGATGAGGACGAGACATTCTCCTTAAAACCATTTGAATAGTATTAACAGAGAAAATTATCGGTATTTTGCGGTTAGATTTATGTTTTTATTAATTTGTCGTATACGGATGACTTGACGTACGTAATTGCCGCCAAAAACTATCATCTGCTTCATCTTTTAGCCCTTTGCGTGTTTTAGATTCAAAACAATAATTTTCTAATTTCCACGTCATAAGCTCCTAACTTCCACAGTTTACGATTACTATTATTATTTTCTTTTTAATTTTCATTTTTTAAATAATAATTATTATTATTGTCATTATTATCATTATTATTAGTATATTATTATTATATTATTTAAAAAACAAAAATTAATATTTGTTTATTATTGCACAATATGAACACTAACTCTATAGCCCTATATAGGGCTATAGACGACAAAGCATTCACCACAAACTCCTTAAGAAATGACAAATAACAAACAGCGAATTCACAATTACCAAACACTACAAACAATAATGCTGCCAAGCAATATTGACATTTCTCCATGACTAATAATTTCTACATCATTCATATATATTAATAATAATAATAATTATTATTATTATTATTATTTATATAAAACTAATAATTAAGAGGAAGCTTGATTTAAATATAAAATATTTACTTTAATATTATATTAATTTATCATGAATTTTAAATTTTCTAACGGATATAATATATTTATCAAACATTACGTTAACGTATAAACCTTCGTTTTGGCACATAAAACGTCACATAAACACTCAAACATGGTTCGTCGAAGACGAAGAATGCTACTTACTTTTTTCTTTTGGCATGTCGGCATGTAACGCAAATGTAATTCAGTATTCATTAATTATTCGTGCCGACTGTTGAGTACTTAAGGTTTGGTCTATGTCATATCGTATATGCTCCTAGTCCTAGCCCTAGCTAGCAGCTACGTAGGTTGATGAAGCTTCAAATTTTCTTCATTCTAGAAATGTAGACCTAGACAGTTGTATCATTATCTTTCTTCTATTCCAATTTGAAAAATGCTTCATAAGAAAGCATTCCACGCCAAATGGCAAGCAATAAAATATTACAAGATATTATACTTTATTTTCGATTTATACCCCATTAGTGTAATATTAAAAGCAACGTTTAATAATAATATTGAATAATCTTAGCGAATTTTATCGTTTTGGGATCTAAAAGAGCATCTTTGATACCAGGCCGGGGTTGTTATCTAATTAAATAATAATATTATGGAGTTAAAGAAAAAGATGGAGAATAATCCAAGAATGGCAATATCTATACTAACAAGAATGCTTTATGTAATATGAATACAACAAGAATGCTTTATGTTTTTGAACATAAACTACTATGAGTTTTAGGTTTTGTGTTGGACTTATATGAATACAACAAGAATGCTTTATGTTTTTTAACATAAACTACTATGAGTTTTAGGTTTTGTGTTGGACTTATATGAATACAACAAGAATGCTTTATGTTTTTTAACATAAACTACTATGAGTTTTAGGTTTTGTGTTGGACTTATATGAATACAACAAGAATGCTTTATGTTTTTTAACATAAACTACTATGAGTTTTAGGTTTTGCGTTAATAAGGTAAGAGATTTTGGTTTGAGGTTTAAAACCAATCCACGTATGTGACATCGTTAAAAGTACGTCGTGGACGAAATAAACTACGGTCAGTGTAAATGTCGTCTAATACGATTCAGATACGGTACATGAATTATGGTCTGAAGAAGACAAAGTTTGCAATCATGGAGAAGCTGCACGTGTCCCCATGGAATTGGGCAGACGACCGTCCTATGTACTGCTTGACTGTTGTACATAACTAGAGTCCAACCCAACCCCAGCAAGAAGTAAAATCAATCAGAAGTACATGAGTGGTCCGTATTGTAGTACTAAATATGCGGATTTAATACGTACGTACGTATAATCAATCATTTACAGTCCCAACCTATTGACTTCCAATTCAAGCGATCAAGATTTAGTTTCTACCTTTCTCCCATATTTACATCCAAAGTCAAAATCAATCCTAACAACCAAACAATATCTATCTAAAATGATCGTACGAACAGTTTAGAGTTGCAAGGTTCTTCAAGAATTACACTGATCTTACAAGTCTAAGGTATAACGAGGGTCCACTTGGTATATACTTCATAGGGTTTCATTAACGTTTGGATTCCACAAAAGGGTTTTCAATCCCTTTTGGTTTCAACTTTTCATATCATTTGTCTATCATCTGTCACATATTATTTATAGAGAAATTTTTTAATTAATTTATAAGTCAAAAATTTTATTTTTTTCTATAAAATCTTTTATAAAAAAAAAATTATTGAACTTATATATAATTTCATCATTTATAAACCCCTTTTTGCAATGTTTCACTTGGGACCCTGATCTATCTCCTCCTCCTTTTTCTTACTCCTGACCAATCACATGATGGGTGCAGCATATAATCATACCAATCAAACCCACACATGCAATATCCTTACTACATAATAATTCAAATGGATCAAACATTCATAAAAACACTTAGATGGCTTACCTACCCACTGCCCATTTTGTACTCTTCTAGTCTCTTTTTTTTTTTTTTTTGGTTATGATAATGTTTGACGCATTATAGAATACTCATGGCCAAGTTATATACATTTAGACGAAGAATTTTTCACTCGTAGTCTAATCAAATAACTCGTATACTCGACCAAAAACTAGCTATTTCTAATAGTCACATAAAGAGAAAGAAATTAAAGCCTCGAGATTATCGATCGAGTTTCACCAAAAAGCTATGGATTGATATTGAAATGTAATTCTATGTGAAGTTTTTCCGCTTATCGTGTGCGTATGTATAATGAGCTTCACAAACCGAGTAGTATAGTATTTAAAATTCCTCAATAATTTATCCGATACGAAGACTTGACCGGACCTGAAGTCGATCTGAGCTCAAAACTATTCAGAAATGACTAATTCATCTAAGGCCCTTATCCTCCCATGGAATTTAAGAGATCATCAATAATATATTAAGTATCGGATAGAAAGATTGGATAACTATATTATGTTCTTGACTTCTTCTATTACATATATGGATCGATATCACTTCTGTGAGGATCTTTGTCAAGAGTCATGTTAAACTAGGATTATACTCGAGGCAAGCTGAGTTGAATATTATGGAGTTCGTATATTTATTTATTTTTGTTTCTTAACTCGAATTTGAGATCGAGCTGGTTTGGCTTGCTTTTCATTTTCTAGTGAACTATAAATTTGAGTTTGAATATGACTAAACTCGATTAAGCTCGTTTAAAATTAACTCAACTACTCATGAGTTTATCGAGTTGAGCACCGAACTCATCACATTAACTTTTACTAATACGCTCCTGTTTTTTGGCTCTAGCTTGGCTCGAGCAGCTCAATTCACATACACCCGTTCTGATTTCAGGGAGCTAAGCAAGTTATATTATATACTTAGGATGTCAACTGTCACGGAACTCATTAATATATTTACCTGAGAATAATTATCAATTCTAAATCATTTTTTTAATGATCGTATTATAATATTAAATTAATAAACATAGATAAATCCAATTAAGATACTCTTTATAATCACATAATACTTTACTGTTCCAATCTTATTACACATCATGATCATCAGCCCCAACATTCTTTATCGATATGTTACGGTTCTAGTCCTTAGATGGACATAAGAATATAGTTTTTATTTCTTTTTAATGGTGTTCCATTTTTCTAGTTCTTTGTTTTCTTTAGCGAAAACGAATCTTCTTCGGCATGTCTAGCTGGTTGAGAAAACGACACATACTTTAGTTTCAAGGTCCAAAATTGGAATCAGATCGGCCCTTAGACAAGGAAGAGAGATTTGACCCAAGAAGAGTCGGGCCTAAAAACATGTCTACTACGCAGGATGAAGTCAAGATGATCGAGCTATATTTAAACCCAAATACGATCCTATATATGATAGATGAAGATGGTGTATATAATTATGATTGATTGGATAAATCAAATTTGATAGTATTTGCAACTACAAATCCAAGATCCATAATACATGTTATATAAATTACCCTTTCAAACTCATATAAATAGAAAGACTGTTATTGCTGACATTATTATTATTAGAAAATGGAGACTCCTCGAGCCATTTCGAATGCTGGATGACCCTGTACACATACACATCACGTGATTATAATATATAGTTTTTTTTTGTATAAAAAGTATATCAAATAACATATGGTTAACAAATATATAGATTAATGTCCTACTGATTTTATGTGAGCCAGGAGTCTTAGTTGAGGTTGGAGGTGTCGTAGGTGTAGGTGTAGGTGTAGGTGGGTTAATCAACCCAAGTCCGCTACAATCAGCTCCTAAGTAGCCTAATCAAAACAAGATTAATCATCTTAATTAGCATCAAACTCAATTTGTTGCTGTCAAATAAGAAAAGGCAAAAGGGCTTACATTCCTTAACACAGGCTAAGTTTGTCGAATTGAACAAGTTAGCAGAGCCCTCATGGCATTGACACGTGTATGCACTACTACTTACGTTTGCCACACAGGTTCCATCTCCACACCATACTAGCCCACAAACTATAAGAAAGAAAGAAAAAAAGTGCATTATTTGGTTGGTTTAATCAATGGGTGAGAGAAAGGAGAGGTTTCCGTTTTACAACGTACGGTTTGAGAAATTTATAGGTGGCTGAATGAGAAGAGCCGACGGCGGCGGCAGAGGTGGTGGAAGTGGTGGCCGAGAGCCGTTGTCACAATGAAAATCAATTGTGCCTGCAATTTATTTAGTCATTCTCTTTTGCTTTGACCAAAGCATAAATACTAAGTGAGCGAGAGAGGGAGTGAAAGGGAGAGAAAACTGACAGTTAGGAATAACGCAAGAAGGGAAGGTGAAAGAACCAAACTGCGGTTTCTTCCAACCAGAGTGGCACTCGCAATCATACCCAAGCAATGAAGCATTAGAAACCATGCATGTTCCTTGCCCACAATTCAACAATGCACATACGACATCTATATATAATAAAAATTTAAAAACTTATCTCACTACAAAATCTAATACCCTTTTCGACCAAAAGAATCAGAACAAATATCAATTCAAGTATAAAAATGAAAAAAAAATAATAATAATAATCATAAGTTGGTACCAACTACCAACCTTTCAACGGGTAGGAGACGGACTGTGGTGGAGTTATGGGGAGATGATGACTAGTAGCAGTAGCGTTTGAGAAGATGAGAAGAAGAAGAAGTTGAAAGCAAATGGCGATGCAGTTGAGAAGATAATTCCTAAGCGTCTCCATGATTTTTGGCAAGGCATGAAAGGAATGAAGTTTTCTTTCTCTACTAACTACTTAAACTCAACTTCCTCATAATTATGCATTAATTAATTAGGTAGTGATTAAGTTTTAAGTAAATTACTGTTCCTAAATATTTCACCTAGGGACCACAACATTCTAGTCTCTGCCACAACTACTACTTATAAATGCACTTCTGTTTTTATTGTATTGAGTTAAGATTACTATTTTTCGCTGCCTGATATTAATATATTCTCAATACTGTCCTGAAATTTTCTTCTTCCTCGGCCGAGAATTGCACCGAATATTTACTTAAACGCTAAAAATCCGATACGATGATGAAATCTCTTACTGTTTTCCAGAGTTGAGAATAGAAGAATATGATATCAATAGCAAATACAATTTAGCTAGAAGCCTTGGTTATACTGCCATACAACTCTGGTTGTTGGAATCAACCTCAAAAATGAGACATGAGTCAGGTTGGAATTACATGAGAAGGTCATACAGGTCTATGAACAAAAGCACCAAAAAAAAAAAAAAAAGGTTGAAAAAAGATTAAAATTAGTGATCAAAGACATAAGCCGGCATCTTTTTATTTGGTGTTCTAGAACAGAGTCTCGATCAGTTTTGGGGAAGAAAAAACAGCAACAGATTTAAACTGCTTTTGTACAAAAAGAACATTTCATTAGAAAACTTTAAAAATACAAAAGAAGGTGTTCTAAAAGCAATATCTAGATTTACATACATACTATTAAATGAATTGAATTACCTTTTCTTGCCGATACTTTTTCCGTATAGCACCAAGAGGGGAGTCACTCGTGTTCATCTGCAAATCTCGTAGAGCAAGAACTGCAGCTTTTAAATCGGATCCCTTGTATGAAGTATAGTGTTCTAGTGTTGCATTCTGGTAAAAACACAGATGCAATGATTTTTCCTTTCCTTCTGTTTTTTTCAAGAAACTAAAAGCTAAAGATAAGATTTTTAAGGGAAAAAGGAAAGTAAAGAAAAAACTAACCCATGGGTGATTAGATTGATCTAATGTCCATTTGGAAAGGAAAACAGCCGAGGCAGCAACAATAGAAGGAAGGAAATTCAAGAAACCGTAGTCCATTAACGTGAGCTCGGCTAGATAATTGGCTAAGAACTCCAATTCAAGACTAGGGGTCTGCTCATATGAGAAATTACGATTACAGGATGAGAAAGGGATGGCAAAAAAAAAAAAACCGGGGCAGTAACAAGTCCAAATGACCAGATTCATTACCTTATATGAAGCTTGAGCAGCTAGTAGAAATCTCCTACAGTCCATTTATATGAAGCTTGTTACATCATAATAGAGATGGTAAAAGACTAGAAATAAGAAATAAGTTTACTATAAATACCTGAGAAAAGCTTTTGTGGTTGGTGAAAAAAGTTGAAAGCCGATGTGCTTCAATACTTGATCTTCCATTTTCAACACCTGAGAAAATTTTCCCCTAATCACTCAAGATTATCTCTTTTGCTTTTTGTCAAATTTTATGTAATTGCTAAAATTGAGAGAAAAGTACTTCATGATAAAGCAGGGCAATGAGATAATACCTCCTCTTTGGTGTAGGTATTGTCTGTGATAAAGCAAAACTCTTCAACACGCGGTGCACAAATTTCTTCAAATTTCCTGGAAATTAAAGAGAAACAGAAATTTAGATATCAAGTTTGTTCCATTCGAGAACTTCGAATCTCATTTAGGAAATTCTGCCCTTAATGTACAAACTTACGAGGAAATCAGCATGCAAGTGATGCCCAAAAGCTGAAGTTTTTGCCTTTCAATGTAATTTTTAGAGAGAAACCAATCTATCAGATATGTTGTTAAGAACAGCGTGTCTGAAACCAAGTTGTATTCCTCTGAAACCTGTAAATAAAGAATTAGTTCCTTTCTCAGCTATTTTTTCTTCCAATTTAAAGGACAAATGACAGTAAGAATGAAAAGAAATAATACCTACCTCAACAAGCCAATCGACCAAGACTCCCCGCATAAATGGGGTTATATCTCGTTGAATTGTTTCCATGAAATTCAGATGTGGCCTTTTAGAAAGCTAAGGCAAACAATGTAGACCAAAACAGATACCGAAATGAACAACATATAGGTGGAAATACATAATAAAAATAACCCGTTGTGCAGATAGAAGAAGAGCACAAATCAGCACAAACCTCATTAGCACGTAAATTGGTATAGATTTCGGGTGCATAGACGCTGCAAAGTTGAGGATCCTTGGTGTCTGAATCGATATCCTTTATGTCAGGGTTGCTTGATATGGTCCCAAGACGGCCTCCTCCTTCTTAAGCCATTGGAAATTAAACAATAAACAATGTCAATAACTATGATTGTCCTGCATGAAATGGAAGTAGAAATGTTTGTAGACGGTAAGTAAAGAAGGACAAACCTTTGTTGCTTGTATCATGGGGTTGCAAACTATTTTGGAGTGTTTTACTTCTAAGCCAGTCATCATATGTATCACCCTCTTTTGTAGTACCTATTTGAGGGGCTTTGTTTTGATCTAACAAATGAATTGGGTGCTCATCAACTTCTCCTGGTTCATTTTCGGTTTTAACTGTTCCTACTTGCACACACTCTCCTGTCAAATCAGCTTCAAACTGTTCCTTGACCTGAACTTTCCTAGTCTGCTTTCTTTTTGTAACCTGACAATCAGAAAACAAAGAAAACACAATATTCAAATTCAATATATTCAAGAGAACATCAACCAAAGCCCGCAAAGATTAATTACCTGAATTTTAGCTGCATTAAAGCACTTCTTGTATGAAGGTTCACAGCAAATATTTGTTACATCTTCAAGCACTGCCCTTTTCTTACACTGCAGATATATACAATTAGTCGTAGAATTGGCTTTGTTTTCATCAGAGGCTGCTCTTTTGGAACTAATTCGTAAAACCTGCTTTTGATTCTGCTGTGGAGGTTCTTGTGTAGTAGGATGGACCTGGGCTCGAAATGTAGCAGCTCGAGCCCGTGTTATTCTGCCATTAGCAGTGATTGTATTTTCTTTTTCTCTCATGTTTGATAGAGGCCTTTATGAGAGGGAAGGCCACAAACTATTGATAAACTAGGAAAGCAATCCTGCAACAGCAAAATAGGCATTAAAAGTTACATATTCCAAATCTCAATGTGAACCAGAAACAAATGCATCTAAGCACCAGAAGGAAGAGAGATGTATAGAGAAATTTAAGGAAAATATAAGCATGTAGACAAAAGACTACAATTGTTTGTTTGGATGAAAAGAAAGTTCGAATCTTGAGATTGGAATGCAATTTTTTTTTTTTTCAGACACATATATTAGGAAAATTAGAGACATTTATAAAACAGTGATCCACTTCTTATCTATGTTTCATTACTGTTATCAAAAGAAAAGGCAAAGTGGGAAGAAAGTTTTCAACTCCTCCTCCCCTTCTCCCCCCCCCCCCCCCCCCCCCAAGAAAAAACAAACAAACAAACCTTTTTTCGTCAAATAATCAAATTCATTATCTTGAATCATAATCCAAGAAGCTTCAGTTTCTTTACTTTCTAATTGAAGAGTAGAATGTAAGATCTTAAAAGTCTGAATTTTGTTTCATCAATGCAACAAGAAAGAACTTTTCGCCGCATTCGGATCAATGCGAATATAAAACTTGGCGAATTCCAAAAGACTGTAAGAAACCCAGCTAACCATAAACCGATTTGTTGCGAAACAGACCAAGAAATCATCAGAACTCAAGACTTAAAATCGCCAAACGTAGAGGGTCGATTTACAGAGACACAAATAGTAAGTACAAAATATCAACCTGAATCTATCTTCTTCCAGGCTCCGCCACCGCCATTACAACTCGGAGATGAAAAGGGAGAGAGAGTAGTTAGTGAGAGAAAACTTGTAAGAGAATGTGGTGAGAGTGAAGCCAGTGCAGTGAGCGGGATAGATTGGAATTCGAAAGTTGAAACACACCACCACGCTAGCGACTAGTGTTGAGGTAAACGAAAAAGAAAATAGATTTCTTTTTTTTTTTTTTTTTTTGGGGGTAATAAAATAATATTTTAATTTCCAAACGACATTGACTACGAGACCACGTCGTTTTAGACTTTTAGTCATCACTTTTCATCATACTTTAGTTGCTTTGTTTTTGTTTTTTTTTTTGGACAAAATAAAAAACTTGTTGATTTGACATGTTATATACTTCAAGTAATGTACAATAATACGTTATCTAGGTTATTTAAGATACTCTTGAGTGAAATTATAATACATAACTATTTAACGAGATATATTTAGATGGTTTCAAATTAAATTGAATTTATTAATAAAATTTTGTCATATTTTTTAACATATAAAGTTTTTAGTACGAATGAAATCTATATGAGTATTGTTGCACTATGCTTAATTTATGAATTTCCCAATATCTTTTCATTTGAATTTTTTTTTTAATAATATTATGTTGAAATTGATGAAATAATGAAATATTTGAATAGTTCGAGTTAGTAGCTTAAGAAGATATACTTAAAGTCCCTCAGATTTAAGAATTTGGTTTATGTATGAAAAAATTTGTGAAATATCGAATATTTCTTTATAGTTTATGACTCGAATTTATATTTCATTTAAAAATATTTATTTATATTTAGATTATATTCAAAATCTAATTTAGATCTATAAATATCAGTTTCACTAAATATCAATTTAATAAATTAATCCACCTAGAATTGTTTTGATTTGAAAAATTTAGGTAAATTTAAATTTTGGTTAACTAAGCTTATTTGAATTGTGAGGTAAACAAGACCTATATTTGGATGAATTTGGATATATATGTTTTGTGGAATTCTCAAACTACAAGAGAAGAAATCAAACATGCAAAGCTCATATGAATCATGCGATCATCCTAAATCAAACCTCAAGACCTTTAGAATTAGAGTGATCTTCATACCACTTATAATCTATATCAATAAGATAAACATGATGTGGCATTACTTGGGAATATGAAACGAAATATGCAAAAGGGTAGTGATAAACTCACTGATCTTATGATGAAACCGATCCAATGATGAAAGAGGAGTTCATAAGGTGAGATGAAGAAATGCAATAGCTCGTGTGAGAATGGTGGGAGAAATATTGAAAGGAGAAAAGGAATGAGGTAGAAGAAGAGGAGGGTGAGAGGAAGGTGGGAGATGTAAACGTTCAAACTTCAAACAAAATGAATACGTTGGTTGGGATTGTTTTTGAGAAAAAGATGGAAATAAAATGGTGGTTAAGGGTTGGGAGAAATATATGGGATCACATTATGAGAAAAATAGAAGAAATGGGTCGCCCCAGAATTATACGGGTCAGAACTTTGCAATGAACCAAGTTTGTAAACTTCAGTCTATATATAAGTAAAAATACTAGTAGTGTAAGTAGTCAAATTTGTAAAGGGTGACTTGCAATTTGAAATGTAGTATAAATTGGTGAATGCACATGTTGGAATTGATAATCATAGTTAAGGATATGAGTAGAGGAATTTATACTCCCAATAATTGTGCTTAAGGATGGGCATTAAAATCCGACCCGACTTCCTCCGTGAGTTGGATTTCACTTAAACTAGTGATTCGGATACCATTTTGGATACTAAAACTATCTAGACTCATTGATAGAGTATGTCATTTTAAATTCAACAATACAATCTATTTATTTATTTTGATATATTTATAAATTTTCTTCCCCTTCCATCAATAATAAAGATAGATGAACTGTATATAATATGTCCGATCAAGATTAGATATAATGAACGCATGACACTAATAAGAAAAATAGTATCTCGATCTAGATCTGATAAATTAGATATTTTATTAAATATATGATATTTATATATATATTTATTATTATTTATAATAATATAATACAAGTATTAAAATATAATAATCATTAAAATATTTTAAAATATTCCGGAAGTGGATTGGGGATTCTTACCACTCTACATGGTGAAAGAAAAGACTACAGTTGATCACAATTCATACCAACAAAAGCCGTGCGCGTTCATTAGTTTAACTAAACGACTAATCAAAGTTTAGTGTCTGATATTTCTGACGACAAAATAATTTTCTTGATAGACGGCCACTTGTGTCGTTCAAGGTTGTGACATGATTTGATAAAAAACGAGCAATAATGACTAATTACATGCTAAATTGCTGTTAATCGATCACTTATGTTAATGCAAACATAATAGAGCTGCAACTAATTTCCATATAAAATTTGATCATCACTACCAACCTTATCTTATCGTTATGTTCTTATCTATTTATCCTACGCAAAAACAACATATTTTTCTTCAAAATGTTTTAAAACATATGTATTTCTATTTCTTTTTATGAGATACATATTTTTTTTTTAATTTAAGATGATAAATAAATTAAAATTTTAAAATTAAATTATTATTTTTTTTATAAATGATCGAGACGCTTACAATATATATATATATACACATATATTTATATATATATATATATACGAAGATTTTGTAGCTCCAGCCACCGCACACACCTCATAACTTTTATCTCAACTCGTAACACACAGCTGAAGGGAGAGAGAGGGAGGGAGGGAGGGAGAGGGAAGGAGGGAGGGAGACAAGAGGGGATACGAGAATGGCAGCTTTGAATATCTTATCTCAGCCAACTCCACCGGTTACTTCACTCTCTTCTTCCTCTTCGTATTATCATAACAATATTCCAAACGCTACTACTATCGCTAGCACTTCTAAGCCTAGTTATTATTATAATAATATTAATGGCTGCAAATTTCACGCCTTTTCTCAATCTCATCACTTCTCTGTTTTTTCCTCTTCTACCTATTCTTCACAACCCAACAAGTCTACCCATTACTCAGCTCCTTCTAAGCTCTCGAAAATGGCCACCCATTTCTCAAAATCAGGTATTTTTTCCATTTTTCTTTTTAATTCTTATTGGGTTCCTCGTTTATTTTTGTTTAATTACATATTATCATCTGTTTGGCGTGTAGGAAAGTGTAGGAAAAATAATTGATAATAGGGTTTCTTTGACGGGGGAATGATTTCCTGGTTCATCCTTTTAATCACGTAAAAATCATAAAATTTTGAAGTACCTTCCTTTTGATTGTGCATGATAAATTTCCATGGAACATAGACTAAGTAGTATTTTATTATATTGTCGGGCCCCTTTTCATGCTATTGACAATAAATTTCATTAAATTCCCAAATCCTAAAAAAATATGAAATCGATGAATTTGCAATATCAATCCTTTTTGTTAACTTTTCTTTCATAGGAAGTGGATCTTCATGGATGAGAGAATGTTCATCATGTCATAACAAGAATGCTATTGGTCGGACCCGATTATACTCCACATTTTCCGCAAAACCAGCTGAGGTCTCCTCTGTACAGGACCTCTTCGAGTTTATATGCTCAGGCCCGCTTATAAACACGTTGGGCCTTACCCCAGAAAAGGTGGCTGATTCCCTTGACAAGTGGTTAGCCTATGGCTTGAACCTTTGCCGGTTATTTCAGCTAAACGAATTGCAGCTTACTATCCCACAAAAAGCCCGGTTTTATCATTACTATATACCAGTCTTTCTATGGTGTGAAGATCAGATTTCTCAGCACCGTTCCAATTTTAAAGAAGACCAAGACATACCCCCCTTGGTGGTAAATATGTGTACAGTGTATTATATATAAAGAGTTTATGAGTTCCATTATTAGATATAATGGACCCCATGTCAATTTGTGTTATGCAGATAGGCTTCAGTGCACCACAAGGATGTGGAAAGACTACGCTGGTCTTTGCTCTTGATTATCTTTTCCAAGTTAATGGAAGGTAGTACAAATTTTCTTTGTTGATTGTTTTTCTAGGATAGGAAGAAAAACTGAAAATTCTGAAATAGTTATATCTTCAATTCCAGGAAGGCTGCAACGATATCTATTGACGATTTTTATTTGACAGCACAAGGTCAGGTACTAAGTTAAGGATTTACAGGCTCTTATTCTGTTTTGTATTGTGTTTGATCATCATATATTATATAACATTGGTAGGCAAAACTGAGAGAGGCGAATCCTGGAAACACCCTTTTGGAGGTATGTTATTTACCAAACTCCTTCTCTTCCTTTAATTTGTAGAATATGGAAGCTTTATTTACACATCTCTTCTGAATTCTCATTGTTTTTAGTTTCGTGGAAATGCCGGAAGTCATGATCTTACATTCTCGGTTGAAACTCTAACAGCTCTAAGCAAGTTAACCAAGGAAGGTGAGTACTTTTTTGTTACATCTTTATTTCTAATTGGATGATCTTTTTCTTTACTTGTTAATTTGTAATCTAAGCTTCTCAGGTATTAAGATGAAGCTTCCTCGTTACGATAAGGTGAGTTCCTTTAGCACCATCAATTTTGCCCTATAGCATCCAATTTTTGAGTAAATATTAAGTTTGTAATATTCCTCTCCAGTCTGCATATAACGGGCGAGGTGATCGAGCTGATCCCTCAACATGGCCCGAGGTTGAAGGTCCGCTTACAGTAAGAGTAAAACCTTATGCTAACTATATTTTACTTAATATCTAAGGTAAACTGGATAAATGTATTTTTGGTGATTATTACTAGGTTGTTCTATTTGAAGGGTGGATGCTCGGGTTCAAACCGCTTCCGACAGAAGTTGTTAAAGCAGTTAATCCACAGGTTTCGAGACGAGACAAATTCATTACAAAAAAGAAAAAGAAAAAGGAACCGATCATACTCCGTAGACTGTATATTATCATGCATCTTACAAGTTGATGTTTGACCTTTCAGCTAGAGGCAGTGAATAAAAATCTTGAAGCTTACTATGGTGCATGGGATAAGTACATAAAGGCATGGATAATTATTAAGATTCAAGACCCAAGTTGTGTCTATCAATGGCGTTTGCAGGTTAGTATGTAAAAATTTCTTGTAGATCGTAAATTTTTCTTTATTTATTTATCTAATTCGACTTTCTGTTTTTTTATAGGCGGAGATTGCTATGAGGGAGGCTGGAAATTCCGGAATGTCTGATGAGGAGGTGGATTAATATGAACATGTTTCATAATTTATTAATAATTCTATGTTTATGGTAATGATTATTAAGGTTGTCTTGCAGGTGAGAGATTTTGTTTCTAGATACTTGCCAGCATACAATGCTTACCTTCCGGCCCTTTACTCGGAAGGACCACTTGGGTCGAATCCAGAGCACCTGCTTGTAATCGAAATTGATGAGAAGAGGAATCCCATTCTTGGTAATTAGGTGAGTTGATTACTGATAGATTTGCTTTGAAGCAAACTTTTTCTGTATCCCTCCCATGCTGAGAATTTTTTATTTGTGCATCCTTTCATTCATAAGTAACAATGCTGGCGAATATAAACATGTAAATAATATCATGTTATACATTGCAATGAAAAGAAACTGTTGTGAATTGTCGAAAATGGAAACATTGGCATGAAGTAAAGTATTGAGTTAGAAAATGTAGAAGAGGGTAAGAAAATTAGGAAGTAAATTACAGACAAGGCATAGAGGCAGTGCCAGCACTTATTCCTCCCGGCAGTGTGTGTATTGTTCTTGTCGATCTTCTTTTGTTTCTAACAAGTTTGAATCGAGGATGTAGAATCATCTCTCTTGAATGACAGAAAAGATAGTTTGGATTTGCAAATAGAGGATGGAATTTGGGTTATCTTTCAGGTTTGGATGAAGAGAAATAACTATTCCTCCGCCTCCTCTGTTTTGGTGGTTAGTTTCCATTTAATTTGGTAGTTAGAAGGAAAATTTTATGGGTGAAGTCACCATCCTCTTAAATTCTGTCCCTGCTTTCTTTGGTACAAGAGAATTGAATCAGAGTTGTTCGCCCAATTTTTGGCTTTCATCTCAAAACATAACATCTCATGAACTTTACTCAAATGAGGCAATGAGGATAAGAAAATAATAATTAACATGTTTTGGTTAAATTACCGATTGTACTTAAAAGTTTAAATTATTAGGAAAATGGATTCAATTATGTTCTCTACCACTACAAATCTTTTAACATTCTTGATTCAGACAAAAATTCCGTTAGAAGTTCGAACGGAATTTGATTAGTACTGTCTTCTGATTCTTTTGAAGTTCGATCCAAAACTGGGTTTAGAAACTGCAGTCAGCAGAGAGATTTGGAATTCAAATTCAACAAGAAAAACAGAGATCCCTTAGCATTTCAAGTATTATGTTCATTCAAGTATTACAACCCATATGTAACAAGAATGAAAGAAAAGCACTTTCCCTCTTAACTTTGATTAATTAGTTATTCTAAACTCATTAATCTAACTGTGTGTGTGTGTGTAACTGTAGGAAGCAAAATTGACCACAAAAACAAAAAGAAAGACTATACAGAAAACTATGGTTTCCCTTCATTTTTCACAAAAGAGCTTCTTCTTCTCTCCTTCAGCTTGAGCTTGAAAACTTATCTAGAGACGCTTCTGAGCTCTTCATAAGCCATAGCCGCTTGCATGATTCCACAAACATTCTACACCAAAATTAACATCACACAATCAATCATCAGAAGAAAAAAATACAAAAACTTGCATGGTAACTTCTTCATCAGAGTTCATATACTCACTTCCATGGTACATCTCCAAGTAGCATCCAATCACCATCTTTGTCCTCATAAGCAGGCACGTATTCAGCTCCATTGGCATTTGCAGGGTCCATAACTTTCCTCTCATTCAAATAATTACCTGCACACGCCATGATCAACTCTACTCAGCTTCAATATTGATTTACATAAGATTAGAAAGGAAAAACACTGCACAAGGGATCGATTTTTACTCACGTATCGTCAAGAAGGGATAAATATCCTCCAGGGCGTTCAGTAACTGCTGATAACTACTGTACGTTTCCAGATCGATCTTCCTTAGGTAAGGAGCTCCATCTACAGCCACTTTCACATACTTACAGATCTTCATCACATTCTTCCTCGAAGCCCTAACTGGTGGCCATCCAACAATTGGTGCTCTGCAAAATTCGCAAAAGGTCAGTATCAAATCACAAAAATTCAGAACTCAGAAGCGACATTTCTAAGTTTCAGTTACTTACTTCGCTACTGGAAATGCATCTTCATCTTTTTCACTGGATCCCTCTCTGGATCGTGCAAGATTTAGATCGATGGTTTCTGAAAATAAACGTTTACAAGAAGTCCTCTTGTTCATCTCTCCGCGAGACTCTCCCGGAAGCCCCAAGGTCAGCTCAGTCTCCTTGATGTTATCAGATTCCGGCGACTTTCCCGGCGACATTTTCTCAACTGTGGATATAGTTAAACCCGCTCTCTCTCTCTCTCTCTCTCTCTCTCTCTCTCTCACAGAAAGAAGTTCAGAAGTACGCAGAATAGTTGGCAGCGCGTGCTCTATATATTGTTTGGAGGAGGAATCTGGCGCTTGGGTGAAATGATCGGACCGCTCTGGTTTTGACACGCAATGTGCTTTCTGTACACTTACGGGTGAGAGAGGCTGTGTTTTTACTTTTTAGGATGCTTGAAAGTTTGGGCCGTGGGCCAGGGCTGGTCTGGAGGGGGATCGTTTCATTTTTTGAATGGTTGGGCCTAAACAGGCTTGTGGGGTCTAAGACGATGTCCCTGTCTATACAATTGTGGCGTTGTTTCATTCGAAGCCGTAAGATTGGTCTCTTTTACACCGTTAGATGAATTTGGTTCTCCGTGGACCCCTTTGAGTAAATTAAGTGGGAACCACAGTGGGTCCCTCTTTGAGTGGAGTAATAAATGTATAAAATTATTGCTTATAAGATATGATATGTCTACTATTTTTTTCTTTAAAATTAATAATGAATTTTCGTTGTGTTATGTTTTTTATTTTTGTATATAATAATGTTTTTAGAATTAAAACTTAGTAAACAAATAACGTGTAAGGAAAGAAGGTGGAGCCCACGTGTCTGTGGTTCCTGAATTTCAAGTCAACTTTATGGGAATTCCACGTGCAAATAAGAACTATACTGGGTTTGGACCGTATGGGCCCACAGCGGCCCATGTGACCGTGTTAGTCTGTCGGGAAACCGACTCTGACTGTCTCTCCCAAACCCCTCTCTCATGGTCTCACCTCGTTTTTCCATTCATGCACATCGACACGTGTCAATTGCTAGCTTTAACAAATTATAGCGAACACACTTTTTTTTTTTTTGCTTAGAAAATATTAAAGCAATTTTGATATTTTAGAAAACTTAAAATTTTTTAATAATAGTTTGATTGAAAATAATAATAATTATCTCTTAATTAATTAATTAATTAATTAGTTATATATTACTTTCATGTATCATGCCTGACATCTTCCACTTTGTTCCCCCCCCCCCCCCCGCACAAAATAGCCTATTCTTATCTTAAACACTGAAAAGAAAATGAGCAAACGTAACTGTACATGTCTGTAAACGGTTAAGTTGCCGAAAACAAGCAAAAAGTGTCTCTATCTACATGTCTTTGTAATAAAAAGAAGCAATGAAAGAAAATTGATGGCACGTAGTCACGATTAAGGAATACAATTTTTGACCGCCCCATTGAATCATGAATCAATGCATGTTTCACCAAATATATACATTATACAGAGTGAATGATCCTGATTTGAAATGACAAGATCTATTCCCCACTTGCTTATAATCCTTCTCCTTTTGGTCATATCTGGAATCATCTTCTCTCCCATCCCATACATACTGCGCCACCCGCCCACTGTAATGGCATACCAGCTTTGTTGTAATTGAAGATTTAGACTTAGTTACATGACGTGATAGATAAGGTTTGCCGACCATTTTGAGTTAATTAATCAACATTACACACAGATTAATCAGGTGGTAATGTGGTATGGTATGTGTTTAAGGGGACGGGACAAATGATGGGCTGTAGGAGAGTTGTTTAAGTTGGCCCCCAGAAAAATGTATATATATATATATATATATATATATCAATCACATACAAATTTAATATAATATATGATATAATAATATGAAAATAATATATATAATTAAAATTAATCGATCAATCATAAATATAATTTATTTAAGAATTTCTCGATCTATAATATTTGATAGCTAGATTTAAGGTAGTAAACAATTAGCTATAATTTATAACTACTCTTGAAGTACTAAATCGAATTGAAGTAGAAACTTACTAAATTTAGCGTGTTCTATGCATTCATGCATGATCTACGTGGAAGAATCAAAAGAAGTCATACAATGCAATGAACTTCTAAAGTAACAATTACCTGATCCCGATCATATAATAATAATTAATATTAAATTGGTAAGCTAGTGATACACATTATCCTAGGCTCATAAGTTCATTGCAAGTAGCTTAAAGCTCAGATACATTAACCCGAATTTTCCTACCTCTAATTTCTTGATTAGTATTAATAAATTTGATTTAACATCTAGTGGTGTGGGAATTAATGCAGATTCTAGTCTCTTAGTGTATGTGGCCAGAAAATATTGAGTTCTATGGTTAGAAATTATAACACCATCTTGAACACATGATAACATATCATGGTTTTCGTTTCAGACCAAAATTATAATTTAATTACATTACCTAATTCTTAATTAATTAAATTAAGCTTGTTCAGTAGCCTGTAGGGTTGACCTTGGGCTCCTGTTATTCAGGAAGTCGGCAGGTTCTTTTAAATTCCAATACCATGACAAGCCAGTGCGTAAATCCACACAAGGCTTTGCTTGATCATGGGGACAGTGGACCCATTTACTAATCTCTCTCTCTGTCATGTATAGAAAACAAGTTGGTACTATCCAAATAATCGCATCTTCTTTGGTTCAAAATGAGATGGATCCAGCCCAATTTGCAGACGAACTAGTTAGCTGTGAACTTAATAATAATTACTCACGAAGTTATTAATTAAAAAAATTGAGAGATTCTTAAATTAGTCGTATACGGTCATTTATGTTAATTTTATGTAGGCCATCATATATTACATTCGGAAAAAAAATTTGCGTAAATCGTATTTACGGTGAATCGATTCATTTAAATTATATATAAGATTAATATGATAGTATGAAAACGACATGTACAGTTAAAATTGATCGGTCTACTATAAGCACAATCCACATAAGAATTTCTCTACATTTGGCTTAATTATAGAGTAAGTTGAGTCTTGACCTAATGCCCTAAAAAAGTATTAGCTTTGGTAAAAGACATTGATTGAAAAAGTTCATCTTTATTCTCTATTGAATCATTACAAGAGAGGCTAATATATAGCCAAAGATAAAAAAAGAAATTGTACCATCTAATCCAACTAACAAACGGTAATAAAGGACTAGGTACAAGCTCACAACCATGAAAAATAATGGTTCATAATTCTGCATGCAGTACGTAGATCATGCATGCATTAAGGACGAGATAACTTTAATATGCCCCCTTAAGCTAGCGGACAGAAGAGATCAAGAACGTCAAGTTTGGACATAAGCTTGAGATGCTGAGCAGATGGCATGGACTTGATTAAAAGATCAGTCGGTTGTTCCAAGGTATTGACATGGTGTAAGAGAATCGACATGTCTTGTATTATGTCACGAACAAGGTGGCAATCTAACTTAATGTGTTTTGTTCTTTTATGGAACATAGGGTTAGTAGCAATATGTATAGCAGATTGGATATCACAAAAAATGGAGGACGATTGTGTTGATGGAAAGCCAAGTTCTTAGAGATCTAGATGAAAATCTAGAAACAACTCCTTATTTCTTTGATTTCAAGGAGATGAGATAACAACCAAGTTGAACGCAGAAACCTAAAGTGGATCATCTGGAAATAGGGCATGATGCCCAATCACTGTCATAGAAAGCCATGAGCTAAAGAGATGATTTTTTTGGCAAAAAAAAAAACCAAGTTCAGGTGCCTTCTTAATATAGCGAAGAATTCTCTAAGCTGCATCTAGGTGAGATTGAGAGGATGCATGCATAAACTAGGTTAGGAGTTGAACTGGATAGCTGATATCAGGGCGTGTCATGGTCAAGTAGATAATCTTCCAATAAGCTTTTGATAAGGTTGAATATCAGAAAGTGTGTCGGCAAAAAAAGAAGGTAGAAGCTTTAAGTTCAATTCCATTGGAGTTTGAACAAGTTTACAAGCAGATAGTCAAGAGTCTTGCAGAAGTTCAAGAGCATACTTCCTTTGATTAAGGACAATTCCAGTAGTAGATCGAGCTATTTCAATCCCTAAGATGTAGCGAGTAGTTCCTAGATCCTTCATGTGAAATTTATAGTGAAGAAACTCTTTAAGTTGATCAATGGCTGCTTGAAAATTCCCCGTGATTAGTATATCATCGACATATAAGAGAAGGTAAGTTAGCATACCATTTTTGTTAAGAATGAACAAGTTGTAGTCATATTTTGACTACATGGATCTAACTTCTAAGATGACAGAAGTGAATTTGGCATTCCATTAACGACAGGCCTACTTCAAATCATATTCGGATTTGTGTAATCTATAAGCTTATTGCTGGGAAGAATTTAAGCTAGGAGGAATAACCATGTAGACTTATTTATCTAGATCACCCTACAAGAAAGCGTTGTACACATCCATTTGAAAGAGAGGCCAACCATTGATGTAAGTAATAAAAAAGATGGTTCTTATGTCACCATCTTAGCAACTTGTAAGAAGGTTTCATGGAGATCTATTCCTTCCTTCTGTGTGAATCCCTTAGCAACTAGGCGTGCTTTAAAATATTCAATGGATCCATCAGCTCCGTACTTCACCTTGTACACTCATTTACATCCGATTGGTTTCTTGTTCGGAGGTAAGTTAACAATGGACCATGTCTTGTTTACTTTGAGAGCTTCCAGTTCCTGTTCCATAGCCAATTTCCATATACTATCATGACATGCTTGCTCAAAGGTGTGAGGTTCTATTTCAGAAGAGATAAAGGTCATGAAAGAATTATAAGAATTACCGAAAGAACTATAAGATAAAAAGAAAGAAATTGGGTACCTGACTAAGCAGCTGAATGTTGAAGTCTTGGAGCATGGAGAAAGAATTACAGCAGCACAATGATAATCATCCCACCAAACAGGATGTTGAGTCACTCTGCTTGATTTTTTAATGGGATTTTGAGAAGCAAAAGGTTCATTTGATGAAGGAGGGTTTGAAGTGGAAAGAGACAATGATAAAATAGTAAATGAAGTGGATATGGCAAAAAGTGTATTTGGTGGTGTTTGAAAATGAGTTTGAATAGAAGGAACATGAACAATGTAATCATTATCAAAGAGGTCTAAAGAGGATGTATGAAGTGTAGGACTTGGAGCAGAAGACAGAGAAATTTTGAAAGGAAAAACCTCTTCTATAAACTTAACATCTCTACTAATAAAAAATTCTCTAGTCTCAATGTTCATTAACCTATATACTTTATGTCTTTGTGCATAACTAAGGAATACACAAGCCTGAGATCTAAGAGCAAACTTGTTAGCATTGTGAAGTATAGAAGAGTAACATAAGCAACCAAGTATCTTCAGATGAGTTATGATGGGAGGTTTTTTGTGAAGGAGTTTAAAGGGAGTTTTGTTTTACAAAATAGGTGTTGATGTTCTGTTTAGGATGTAGGTAGCAGTAAGAACACAATCCCCCCAATGATGATCTGGTATAATAGTTTGGAATTTGAGGGCTCTTGTCACATTAAGTATGTGTCTATGTTTTCTTTCCATCCTCTCATTATGGGATGTATAGGGACAAAAGGTTTCATGTAAGATGCTTAGAGACTTGAAAAAATTTGAGCAGTTTATGTTTATAAACTCAAGGCCATAATTTGATCTGACTTTTTAAATTTTGTATAGGAATTGAGTGATAAAATCTTTTAGTATAACTCATACTTCATGTTTGAAAGCCATCAAATAGGTCCAAGTACCTCTTGAGTGATTATCTATTATGGTTAAGAAGTCTTTAGCATTGTTATGATTTGGAATCTTATAAGGACCCCAAACATTAAGGTGTAAAAGATAAAAAAGTTGCTTACTATGAGGAAAAAGTAGCATTTTTTTTGCTTAGCTAAATGACACACTTCACAATGAGGCAAGAGTTTGATTAAAATGAGAAAATTCAGGCAACATTTGCATTCTAGAGTAGGAAAGATGGCCAAGTCTTGAATGCCAGAGTTGAATATCTAAAATTAACATCTTATTCAAAAATACATTACATTGCTTTAAATGAAAAGAAGTGATCAAATCATGTTCATTTCGTAGCAGATAATAGAGGCCGTGTAATTCTCTACCAGTCCCTAAGACTTCTCAGTCATATGCTCCTACAATATGCGCAATTTTGAAAAGAATGATATCAAACAAAAGTTGTCTTTGGTAAGAGAAGATATTGAAAGAAGATTATATTGAAATTAGGGAACAAAATTTTTTTTTTTTAAGATCAGTTTGTCTGATAATCTGATAGAACTAAAGTGAGTAGATTGCACTGTTAGCCTATTTGATAAGTTTATGGATAAAGAGTAAAAAACATGGAACATGATATAATTGGTACTTAAAGTGACATGTCATATGGTGACTTACCCCTGCATCCAAAATTCAACCATCAGTAAATTTATCAGTTCAAAAGCAACTTTAGATACCTATTTGAGTAGTTGATAAAGCAACAATTGGTGTTGGTTCATTCTTCTACTTCAGAAGATCCATCAATTGATTATATTGCTTAGCAGATAGATTTGGTCCAATGGTAGAGGAGCTTTCAACAAGGGAGTCTGAATTCACTTGAACAACATTAGCTGTGGAAGGCTTTTGAAAGAAAGGTTTTTTTACCTTTGTAGTCCTTGTTTAGAGGATATCCAATAAGCGTGAAGTATGATTCCTTCTTGTAGCCCTTAAGATGATAGTGCTCACACTCCAAAGGGTTCTTGTTTGTTGAAGCAGAAGAAGAAAGAGATTTACTTGCATTGGTGAAGAATGCAGTTGCATAAGCTACTAGATTTCCTGGATTGATATCTGTTTGAATCTCATCATGAGTCAATATTGCATAAGAATGGCTTACAGAAGGCAGAGGACTCATGATAAAGATTTGGCTATGCAAGGGGATATAGGACTCATGAAGCCCCATGAGAAATTGAATTATTTTTTGCTGCTCTTCAAGTTGTTTGTATGTTGTAGAAGAGATACAATCACAACGGTGAAGAGCAGCAACAAAGGATGAATATTCTTCCCATAGTGCTTTCATCTTACTGTAATAAACAGAGATGTCTATTGATCTTTGAGTAGTGGTAGAGATTTCCTTTTAGATATTGAAAATCCAAGATCCATTTATCTTCTAAAATCCTGTCTTTAGTTTGCTCCAAATAATCTGAGCAGAGGTTGAATACACTGCTTGAGTATATGTCTTTTAACACCATGTTCATTATCCATTGAAGAACCACATCGTTGTGTATGTACCAAGTTTGTCAAAGAAGAGGATCTTGAGTTGGGTGTGTGTATGTACCATTGATGAAGTAAATCTTGTTCTTAGTCATTAAGGCTATAAGCATAGCACGACTCTATATGTTATAATTCTGAGATCCTTGAAGAGTCTAATTGATCAACACCAAACCAGTAATGTCAGAGGGATGAAGGTAAAAGGGATGATTGAAATCTATATGATTGATGTCAAGTTGGGCTACTAGAATAGCATTTAATGCAGGTATGATGACATTTTAAATTGGTGGAGTTGGTATTTCATTTGAACCATCAACTAGTTCAGCACTAGTAGACATATGTGAAAAACGATTTTGATGAGGCTAAAAGAAATTTTTGTACCCTTGTATCATATTAGCTTTGGTAAAAGATATTAATTGAAAAAGTTCATTTTTATTCTCTATTGAATCATTACAAGATAGGCTAACATAGCTAAAGATAAAATAAGAAACCATACCAACTAATCCAGCTAACAAACGGTAATAAAGGACTAGTTACAAAATGCTCACAACCATGAAAAAGAGTGGCTCATAATTCTATATGCAATACGTACGTCTAAAAGATTGGAGAATACATCTAAGAAAGAAGAATGAATAAAGATAACCATACATACATTAAGGACGAGATAACTTTAATAAAAAAGAATCTGAATTTTTATTTTAAAAATAAAATTAATAAATAAATTAAATAATGTAAGATCTATTTTTATTATATTTTAAGATTATTGTCTCTAATAAAAATGATTAAATTTTTAATTTAAAAAAATTAAATAGGTTTTGAAAATAAAAATAATTCAATAGTTTAAAACCTATATTATTATATTTTAAGAACTAAGATTCTATTTTAATCCTTAATGAAAAGGCTCCCAATTTTAAATTAAAAAAATAAATGAGGATCAATGCATCTCATACTCTTTCTTATCTCTCAAACCCAACTTAAGTAATTACTTATTATCGTGTGTTTATTTGATTAATTATATTAGTATAATGTATAATTGAATTTGATCGATTCAAAGGCATTATTTATCCCAAAAACATTTGATAAATATTAACATTAGCTCTTGGACGCCCTCATTCGAATCTCCCAACAAAAATCAAAATAATATAAAGTTAATCAATAACCAAAAAAAAAAAAAAAAAAAGCAAAATTACAAACCGAAGATAATTAAGATGGATTAGGGGAACTACAAATATTATAACAGGCGAAACAAATTCTTATCTAAAAGACAATAAACAACGTTTACATATGTCTGAAAGATGGATTGTATACTTGTCTTAGAAACACCCTTACAACATGCATCTAGCGATTATCATAAACCATATGATTAAAACTAGTTTATAGCTCCCTTCAGGAAGCTGCCCTTGATTCCAACTCCTCCAGCCTCTGATCTCTTCATTATCCTCAGCCTCTTGCATGATTCTAGAAACATCCTGTAAACATTCCGGTAATAATAATAATAATTAGTGTTAGGTTAAAGCTTAATTAAACATCTAATTATTCTTTTAATTTATATAATTTTTCTGTCATGATGATGCTTTGGACATGCAGGTGTACATTGTCGTTGAGGACAGATTAGTAAATTAATCTGGCGAGCCGACCCCATTATGAGGAACTGGTTCCTGTCGGCTGGATGTTGTTGAAACTAGATGCTTATTATTAATGGGGGAGAGGGCTAGTTTAGTAATAAACAACATCTTGTTTTCTTTCTTTATCGTAACGGAGAGACATATTCTCAAAACATTTATTACAGAAAATTCATAAACATATTAAGGAAAAATGGAAATCGAGATCTAAAACATGAAAGAGTAAACGGATCATGTTCCTAGGATTAGTTCCTAATATGCATATAGTCCTAATTTGTAGTTAATTTTAGAGAGGATTTTTCTTTTTTCTATTTTGCCAAAAATTAGAGAGGATTAAGATGTAGCTAGAAACTTACGGCCATGGGACGTCTCCTAGTAACATCCAATCTCCATCTTTGTCTTCATAAATCGGAACGTATTCCGAACTTTCTGCATCCTTTAAGGCTTTTCCTGTCAGCAAATTTAACCTAAATGTTAATTACAACATTCTTAACGAACTCTTACTTCATTTGCAGACATCGACGATTTCATGCATGAATTTTGAATGCTTCGTAACAAATTAGTAAGACAATTGATATGGAAAGAGAGAGAGATTGATGAAGTTACCAATTCCATAGCAACCGAAGAGATCTTCAAATGCGATGACAAGATCGGAGTAACCCTCATGCATCGTTGCTAAATCAAGTTTACGAAGAAAAGGAGCTCCATCCATGCTCACTTTCACGTACAGTACTTTTGATGATTTATTATTAAAACTATTCTTTCTCCGGTAATTACATACCGGCGGCCAACCGACAACTACTTCATCAGTCTTCCCTCGGCTACTTTTCCGGTCACCGCCGGAGAGTAGTTCTCCACTCTCTCCATATTCCTCGGCAAACTCCGAGTAAGTCCTTTTCTTCTCATTCTTCTCCTCTACACTGACATTTGGACTGGTCCGGCCACCTGGAAGTCCCAATCGGAGCTCAGTAATCTCAAGCCCTAGACCCTCTTTTGCCATAGCTCGGCGTTGTTCAAATATTCTTCTAAATGGGATTGTTTCAAAATTTAGGGAAGAAATGGATGGGTTTTTATGTAAAGAGTGAAATATACAGCATTGACAGGTCCGCTAAACTAATCGCGGGGGGGTCGGGTGAGTGGTCGGTCACATGAGAAGCAAAAGTGGGGTCCATGTTGTTCCTGAATAACACTGATGAATTTCCCGACACCATAAGCTGGATTTACGACACATCGGAAAAGCTGTTGGGTGATTTTGTTGGGGATTCGGTTCCAGCCATCTGATTAGATTACTTGAAACAAACCATGTGATAGTTTGCCTTCTATGTATGTATACACACGAATCAGTATCACATTGTAAAGAATAAGGATCATGAGCTCAATTATCAACATAGCTGGCTATTTGATCCAAGCGTGCGTATATAGTAGATCAAAATGATTGCCATGTTTAATAACTCCCATAAGCATAACAACAAAATCTTCACATGCATGATATTAGAATCTGAAGGTTCCAACTTATAATGAGCGACAATTGATAAGACATTTTAGGTATATATGAAACGATATAGTGAGGTGAAGCTTGTATGACAGTTAATTAGATCGAGTAAAATCGATATTTGGATTGAAAATGTTCGGACGGGACCAATGTCTATAAATTATGATCTGTACGTTGTATAGAAAGATCTCTTTAGATGGAATGTGGATAATTGAATGGTTTTCATTTGATGCACATGAAGCATGTGAATGAGTATCTTAAAAGGGATGATAAAGTTTGCTTAATTTGTACTAATGCTAATTTTGGAAGAGACAAAGACTTGCTTAATAAGACGATCAGACTGATTAGAGAGAAATTGTCTAATCGTTGGGGGTTAACAATATCAATATATAATATACTTTGTGCAATAATTAAGAGTCTTAATCAGGGTTAGTAGTTAGTTAGTATAAGATCACATGCATCAAAGATATATAAAAGACAGCATATCATCAACTAGATAAACTGTATCAGTTGAATAATTCGGAATCTCTCTCTCTCTAACAACGATCACTATGATCATTGAATTGCTTCCTCTAAAGATAAAGAGCATCAGATTATGATCGACCATTAGTCAGTCAAGTAGTTAGCAGGCATTTGCATATATATATATATATATATCGATTAACAATAACTAAATTAAAAAACCAATTAATCACGAAAAATTATTAAATAAATACAATTAATATATTATTCTAATAAAATCATATAAAATATAATTGATAATATAAAATAACACCATGCATTTAACGGATTACGGGGAATTTGCCACTATTTCTTAGTTAATGCATGAACCAAAGATTGGATATAGGCTGCTCGGGCGACCTAATCAAAGTAACTTTGTTTGAAGAGAGAAACAAAAAAAAATGAAGAAAAGAAAAGAAAAGAAAAGAAAGTAAAAGAAAAGAAAAGAAAAGAAAGTAAAAGAAAAGAAAAGAAATGTGTTTCAGTGTTTCTGGGCAACAACCGAGCATGTGTTTCCTTAGGGAAAGACAAGGCATATACCTACACAAGGGCACACGTGATAGGACTGTCCCCTACTAATTGGGGGTGCCCTTGTCCTATATTATTATTGTCACGCTTTCCAGACAATTAGATCTAATTATTTAGATTTTTTGCCTCAATATTTTGTTATAAACAGTAGTTGAGTGGAGATTGGTTTATTACATTTTCTTTATGTTTTATTTAACAATCAACAAGATCAGATTGAGATGATCATATGATACAATGTTCAATGGATTGGGTCTCACACCTTTACTACACATAACAATCAATTTGGGACACGTAAGATCAGGTCATATGTTGATTTATAACCCTACAGTCACGTGATCTTCACGTGAACAATGCATGATAGAAAGCATGCATGCATGCATTAATATATGCGATGTATGTATATATAGTGTCTTTTCATGGGGCTACTAAATCATTTATTCCCTATTTATTGGAGCTTGAAAAGACTGTGTGTAATAGCTTGCTAGCTAGCTAAAGTTGTGGTAATGGTTTCAACTCTGAACTTTAAAGAGAGAGAGAGAGAGAGAGACAGTAAGTAGTATTTGTTGGTTGCGTGATAAAGAAGGATTAAATGGGTAATTGCAGCTGTCTGTCTGTATGAACGATTGAACGAACGAACGAACTATTGCGTCATCGATCCAGTTGTAAGTCTTATAGAACACTTGGTGGAAGAAAAATGTGAAGAAAAATGTGATTTGAGTCTTCAAATTTTTTCAAAATTTATCAGCAAAGAGATAGGTCTGCTTGCTTTAGTGAAAAATGAATGATGGAGCCGTAGAAAGTTTACATCTTGTAAGGAGAAAAACAAACACATACAACAATTCTTGTTTCTTCCCTTAATCATCTAGAAGTTCCAAATTCTTGTTTCTTCTAGAAAAAGAAAAAAAAGAGGATGCGTTATATTTCAAAGGAGAGAGAGAGACATTCGTTATATATGGTAATTCTTAATTAGGGTGAGGCGGCTTCTTTTGGCTAATTGCTTGTCTCTTGACGTGAGAGGATTGAAGTGAGGCTCATTACATAAATGTTGTGTAATAACTAATGATGTAACTAATAGAGGAAAAAGTTCTCTCTCATTTCTTATCATGTCGATTAGAGTTGAGGGGGAAATGAGTGGGCCAGACAGTGAAGACTGAAGTGTAATAGAGGTCTACACTAGAGACCCATGACAGGTCATGTCAACTTCCAATATGCAATAGGGTTTTGGACCATTTCTAGTTCACTTCAGGTAGATAGACATTCATGTACTGAAACCAGGGGATGTAGATATACATGAATGACAGCTAATTTGTTTACTTGTTGGTGCTTGTAATGGGATGGTATTACAGTTTATGGGCATTACGCCAGTTATGTGTCTCAAATTTGTCCACTCTTTTAGGTTTTAGATTAGGAGAAAATTTTGTATGGTCGGTGTTTATGAACCGATGTTATTTTTATATCATATTATATATTATATTAAATTTATATATAATTAAAATAAATTTTAAATTCACCTAAATATAATAGAAAATTTCTCCTAGAATGATTTTCATTGATGAGCCAACTATGATTATGTATTCTTGTAATCTAATAAACGAAACACAATTTTATTTATCAAATTATAAAAATAATACACAAATCAAACTAACTAAGACCTGAACTTAATCAAAAGAAGTACAAATATTGTTCCTATTAAGTGTTAAAAAACAACAGTGAATGTCATTAATCATCCCATGGCAAAATTTTTCCACATAATTTAGCGTTTATACAGAGAATTATGGAGTCAATGAAATGAGCAAAAGTACAACATACTACTTGGTATCTATGGAGGACCAATGTAGAAGAAAAATAGAAGAGGAGGGGGGGTTGAAATTGAAAAACAAAAAATAAATATGCAGCTCTTCTTCAACCTAAACTTGAAATGCGAGCACAACCCTTGCCTTTAAAGGTCACAGAAACTTGGGTAAATGCAAGAGAAATTCAACCCCTAACAAGTTAAAACCGGAATTATACACATTGCGAATGGACACACATCTCGGTGCAGCAGTTGGGCACAAAAACTCTTATTGTCATCCGCACATGTCTAGCTGCGAGTAATCTTTTCATAAGCTTCTCATGTCCGGTTTTGTTTTAGTTGTTCTGTCAATTTAAATATTAATCAGGTGATGTTATAACTTGAACATCAAGATGAAAGAGCAAGGTCCTTGAATGCTTCAAGTTTTCCATTCATTGCGGAACAGTTTGTATTTCCAATTGTTTCTGAATGGTCAGAACTACCATTTTCGGCTTCTCTCCATGTCTGATTGTGTGCTGAGTTTGGTGTGGCAGAGCTATGGCTACCTTCAAAGTATGTCGAGTAAGGGAAGAACTCTGCACAGCGAACTTTCCATCCTATAATAGTTTGGATTGGGTGAAAAGCAATGATCAAATATTTCATATACTTGTGACATCATACATGTTTATAGATAGATATTGACTTGAAAATAAACGATTAAACAAAATGAAAAAGTTTTACTTACTCAATGCAGCATCATGGTCAATAATAATTATTTCTAGGAGTTTGTGGACAGAAATACAGTCCCGGAGTGTCCATTGTTTCACTGGTCCAAGGGCTCCATTTCTAATAGAAATTAAGAAGCCTCATGAGTGAAGAATCTAATGTCTATAGGTGTGTTGAAAGAAAGAAGACAGAGCTCCTAAGAGGTATACTTACATGGGCATCAGGTTGTTTGTTGACTCTTCGATTAATTTGATAGCTTCAGATTTTTTCTTGGGGTCCAAAAGAAATAGCATTTCGGCAACTGCAGCTCTATGCTGCAGAGAGTCTGCAAAAAATCACAGAGATAAAAGACCATCAAGATAGTGAAACAGCCCACAAGTTTCTGATACATATTGGCCAAATTAAATTAGCGATGATAACCTCTGTGTGTCTCGAGAAAATCAAGATTTTCCTCAATCAGGGATTTTTCATGCAATTGACTGCACACAACAATACAGAGTGATTTAGTAGGCGAAATCTAATGAGTCTCACACAATATAAAGACATCGTAAAATATTTCTTAATAAAGGAATTAAGCACAAACCTGATCAAGGGACGTTCTGCTTCTATAACCTTCCAGATAAGTTTCTCAGTGTCAGTCACCGGAGCAGACATTGAGTCTACCTTGGAAAAGAATCTGATCTGCAAGACAAAAAATTGGAAAAAGTTATTTAGCGAGTACATTAGGAATTTTGATAGCTAATTCAAACTTAATTCTGAAAAGGAACAAAACATCAGACACACTTGGACACAATACTGTTTGAATAGAGAAAACCCATTACTTACCAAGCAACGATGGGAATCTGGGTGTTCAGCATCCAACCTCAGAAGTTGCTTCACAGCCTAAAGAGTAGTCAAATTGGAAAGTAGGAGATTACTTTATAGGCAGATATTCATCTACACAAATGGCTTACATATTGTCATTATGACGAGGTACATATACAAAAATAACCAATTCTAGTATCTTGTGATCTGACATAAATACCTGAAAGGCGAGTAAAATCTTCTGCTTTCTCATATTTACTTCGAAAGAAAGCAAGTGTGTCTCAAAGGAATCAGAAGAGTTCTTCTGAAGTAACTTCAAGTACTTGGTGGCCTCCAATAATGAATTCTCAACCTGCAGAAGTTTTTGCAATTGTAGAATAACTGATTGGCGCACCGCTTCTTAAAGGTAAACAATTTCCCAAAAATCACAGTTTGTTCAGAAACTCAAGACGTCTCTGTAGCAATCTGAGCTAAGTGAACTCAAATACAGACCTGCAATAGCTTTTCCCCTTGCGGATCCGGGTCAACTGGTTTGACATGCCGTTTTCCAGACTTAGAGATACCAGTAGTACTTGTTTCTTCATTTTTCACTTCTGCCTCCTAAGAGAATGAAAGAAGATATGATTAAATTTACAATCATGAAGAAGGCAGGCTCCAAAATGTTACAGCAACAGATTACAGTACTTTCTTAGCTCGTGCTTCAGCCTTTCTCTGCTTTTGCCTCATCCTCTTTTTCTGAGAAGGAGCCAATTTTGACATTTCGTCATCTTCTTCGGCTGATGATTTCGCAGGAGAGTCGAACAACTTTATATAACATCTACACCCAAAATTCCAATAAATAAATTAGAACAAAGATTCTATTTTGCAAGCGAAAAACAATAAAAAAAGAAATCAAGAACATAAAGCATCTTTGAAGGAGATGAACTGGTAGGTAAGCGGAAAAACACAGTTGGTCCTAACAAAAAAGGTTTCACCTGATAGCACCAGCTGCTGCTTTGTGAAAATACGGATGTGAATGCAATCGATCTTGGAACCTAAGCATTTCTACATAGGCACGCAGAGTCATCTTCCTTAAGCAATAGGAATGGAAGTCAAACTGGTCTTCAGTTATGTCATTATAGTGTTTCTCCACAGCTAAAAATTTCTTCAGGGCCCTTCCAAGATCACCCTGGCGGAAGTAACTTTCACCAGATGCAAGTTCATACCTTCCAAAAAAGGTACCAAATTTTGTTTATTCATAAAATAGGATATTTATTTATGCAGTTAACAGAGTTGATGGAAACTAGAAACACACCACATGCACTGCATGTCATGAAGGTTGTTGTGCTGATCCCCTTCTTTCGTGAATAAAACAGCCGTTTTTTCTGCTAGGGCCACCTTCAGGAAAGAAATATTGATTTTTTTTTTGTTTGAAAACCTCAGTTCTGTGACCACTTTACATGGGATTAAGCACAACATGAGAGTTCATAAGGGCATTCCAAAAACCTGATCTGCCTGCAGCATGCGCTTAACACATTCACTGTTCACATAGCGATCTGCAAGATCCATACACCTAGCTTCATCTGCCAATGCAGCCGCAGCAACCAAATCACCTGCATGCTTCAGTATCCGGCTCTGTAGTGTTACAAACATCAACACAAGAGTTACAAAACACTCTCCCAGAGAGACCAGATACTTTAGGCTACAAAAACAGAACGAAATATTTACTTATTTAATATTTTAACATCCAGAGAAGTTACCCCACAGGCAGGAAAACTGGAAAACCCACAAATTCAAGGTAAGACCAGGTAAGAAAATAGGGCAGCACATGCATTCAAGAAAAAGTATACATAAGAGTATAAACTTAACCTTTCCAGAGTATAAATCAATGACTGTCGGTGTGTGTCCTATAGCCTCATTAACCTTGGAGAGAGCAATACCAAATTGACCCCGTCTGTCATAATGCTGCAAGGACAGAACATTTAGCCATAAGGAAAGTACGAAGGACCAAATGCAAAAAAAGAAAAGAGAAAAAAATCATCCAGGTTTTGACAGTCAACCTGAGCAAGTAAGAACAGAGTCCACATAAGTGTTGAAGGGGGGTCCTTTTCATCCCTGTATTCGTATGAATGGAAATTAAAATAATAGAACAAGAAAAAATAATTCCAATGCAATGATGGCAAAATAAACAAAAGATTCAGCATTTAAAGATCTGTATTCTATACTATATAAGAGCTGTTGCAAAATACATAATGTGCCGCAACTCCCAATTACCTCCCAGGATATTTCCCACTTGTCCTAATTGAATCCTCCAACCCAAGAATTAATTGCTCGAGTATGTCTGCCTGGAAGAGTCATATAAACAAAAAGAGGAAAAAAACAGAAGATGAAAATACTACAAGGAAAACACTTCCAACCAAATTTGAAGCATAATTCCACAAGATTAAAATAAGCAATCAAACCAACCTTGCCAGGTTGATCATACAAAGGAGAAAGATCAGAGAACAACGAAGGAACTCCCTGAGACAACATAGAGAAAGATTGGTCATATTTCAGATCCCAAATATAAGAATGCCTGTAGATACTTTAACCGAAAATACCTTGGTTAGGCGAGGCCTAATGTAATTATCAGCTGCATCTCGAAACTTGTCACCTTTCAGAAAATCAAGCGGTATTCTCTGAAAGACACCAGAAAGGGAAGAAATTCAACCAAGTTCCTGAGGGATTTAATAAGTTAGATACTTTAAGCAACCCAAAATATTAACAGTGTAGTGTGATGAAGCATCATCGATGTTGTCTATATCATGACAACCAGAATGACACTCATCTGACCTATCTTGAGAAACTATTTCCGATTTTACAATCCAAATTACATAAAAAGGATGGAGAGGAAAATGAAAAGTGATTCAATTTCAAGATTGGATGTATCTTTTACAATGCTGAACAAGGATATTTCAATAAGGGGTCACTTTAACCTAGCTGCCTCTTCTAAATTCAGCCATATAAAGTGGCCTCCAAAGCTGGATGTTGCTGGATCGTCACAAGACGGCTTATGTTGTCATGAATATACAAAACACTGAGAGCAATGTATTAGTGAAAGAAACCCCACAACCTGACAGGCAGACATGCAATGCCAGCCCACAGATCGTTAAAAATATTTGACTCATTTTCAAGCACACCAACACCAAGAAGCATTTACAATGCTCCCAGCAGACTACAAATATGCTAGAAGCAAGCTTTGTCTGTTTTAGGATGAATTTAGGATGTTACCTTAACGGCTGATGACCAACTGTACTGCTGTTGAAGTGATTTGTATAGTGCATCCAACTTTTCAATCTCATCAGGAGAATACTGAGAATTTTTTGAAAATAATCCAACACAAGTCTGGAGCCCCTTGTAGTACCTGAAAATTTGGAATGGAATTAGCATTAAGACTTGCTTATAATTTAAAGCCAAGAAGCTCCAGAAAGTACCCATAGTTGTCAGGATTCATCGAGAGCAATCCCTTGTACAAATTTTCAGCTTCCTGTAAGTGACCAAGCTTCACCAAAAGTGAAACCTCTTGTTCACTATAAGCCAGTTTATCAACCTAGAATCACATTGCCAATGGTTAAATCACAGATCCACACATCAACTGCATTTCAAGCAACATGTAAATCCCTTACAATTTTTAACTCTTTCTTGTGCAACTCATCTAGAGCTTTCTCAAGAGAGCCACATTCCTCCAACAAAGAAACCTGGAAGAAAAATATCAATTCTTAACCATCAGAAATATTCTGGTAAACTTAATTTGGCAATCGCAGTGGAAATAATCAGAAATTATTCGTATGAAAGTAATAGCATGCGAACATGCATAGTTCGATACATGTGACATGTGACAGCAATTGAAAGAATGCAACTTGAAGCTATACGTCAATGCAGAATCTTACAACACCTATCTTTAAGCTACATGCCATTATCTCTACTTTCCTATGTGATTTGCTGAAAACTTTAATGACAAAGTTGTAACTTCTGCAACATAAGGATCTGCATGAGTAATGTTTCCACGAGAGGGGGGAAAAGAAGATATGACCGGTAAAAGAATGTAATTGACAGCAATACCTTATACAAAAGCATTTCCCCATGCTCACAACATTCATTTTCTGGAGGATAGTCATCTTCAAGAGTCCCCTCGTATGCTTCCAAAATTTCTACTGCTTTTGAAGGGCTGGTAAATAATCAAGATAAGTTTCATAACAGTAAACTAATTAGAGAATAAAATGTCACAATCATGGAAAGATGCTGAATATGCACAACTCCCTAATAAATTTGAAATCATTTAGCATTAAGAAACTGATTCTGGAAATTAACAAATCAAGATTTTAAATTTCTCTCTCAGAGGTAAAGATGATGAATTTTCAGGACTAGCCACACTAACTCTTAACACCTTAAACTTAACTTTCTGATTACAAACATGCAAGAGAATCCATATATGAAAATAATATGAAAATGCAAGGCAAATGATTACTTTGAGTTTAAATGATAAGCAACGGAAAATCCAATCCAATTCATGCGATGATTTGGTTTCAGAGTCAGCAGTTGTTGTCTGGTCTCAACAAAACCTGTCAAATCCCGCATCTGAGCCTATAAGGAATTCAAAGGTCAACAATTTCCATTAGCTGTAATACATACATCTGACAAGATGAAATCAATACGGAAAAAGGATACAAAAAATCATGTCAAAATACAAACCAGTCATATATGATCATGTAACTCTTAATAACATAGTCGTATAGCCAAGAAAATGCATGGGCATTAACTTTCAGATTTCTATTAACGGGTTTCACAAACAGTGATTTTGATCCAAGAATAATTTCATTAAACATCACTACCTGAAAGGAGTAAAATAAATACAAGATATAGATGAAAAAAGATTGTCATAATCAAATTCAAGAAAGACAGGAAAACCAGCTTGAAAGCCTAGTAATATATCTTAAACATGCCAATAAAACTGAAGTGCTTGCAAATTGTAGTTGGGAAGAAGAGAGAGAGAGAGAGCAACAAGCTCCATTTTCATATACAGCAATTCATCACAAAAATATAACAAGAAGAAAATATAGCAATTCATCACAACAAGCTCATTTTTTTTAAGTGAAAAGTGCCAGGGTATTTCAATATAAAAATATTCCTTCCTGTAGAGATTAACCATAAGAAAAAAAAACCACGAGAAAATATCAACCAATTTATAGTACAAACCTGTAAAAGTGACAAGTCCCGCAATATTTCAATATTGTCTGGGTCTATTCGCAAGGCATTTCGGTAACATTTAATGGCCTCCCTGTAGTCTCTGTCAGATCGATATAGAAGACCATAAACATGCCAGCAAACATGACTTTTGAGGTCATTCTGCATCAAGGGTCAGTATGAAACGACAATTAGTTGGAGCTTATTTGATGAGTGCTTTCATTAATAAACCTTTTCAAGTAAGTGTTATTAACAATCTATAGTTTAGAAGATGGATGTTCAACTGATAAAGCTTAATTTCTGGATTACAAAAACAAGCTACTAACAGCTAACAGGGATCTGAAATGTGGACATAATATCCAAATAAGCACTAACCTTTAGTCCTAATCGGACAAGTTCATATGCTTCGGGTTTACGGTCCATACAATTTAATGTCAAACCCTTCATAGATAAAGTTTCTGGTAACAAGGACAAGAAACAAATCCCATAAGTGAACAAGGTAACAAGATGTAAAATGAAAACAAACAAACATTTTCAAGGAATAAATTTCAACAAACAAGATGAAACATACCTCCATGTTCTGGAAACTTTTTCAATATTGCATCAGCTGCCTTCAGCCCCTTCTTGTACTGTTTGGTTTCATATGATTTCTGCAGCATCATGCACAAATACAAGTTTTAAGTGAATCAATGAAAGAAATTTGCCAACTTTGGACAGATAATTGATGGCATAGTCTACCACAACTAACAGATTGTGTTCATATAAGTTTAAACTCCAAAACCCAGCCAATTAAACAGAAACTCCGGTCAAAATTCAAACTTTGCGGTCTGTAAATGGCAAAGCAAAAATAAAAAATAAAAAATCAATGAATGCCTGTTCATCTTCCTGCACTATCTAAACCCTGATAAGAAAAAAAAAACGCACAATTTTCTGAATTGAATTAACACTCAGCTGACTTGACTACTAATGATATTAGAAAATTCCAAACAAATCGTAGATACTCCAATTCTCACTTTCTTTCTCTCTTGTCAACTTAATCAAACTTAGCAGCAAAGAACGAGCATAGACCACTTAATATAGGGTTTTAGGTTATGAAATGGAGATTAATCTAGAACGCCGCCATATAGTAAGTGAACTTCAATCTGCTGAGATTAACAAGACAAATAACAAAACTGCAGGACAAGGCAAGGGAGAGAAGAAATATGGAGAGCTTACGACGATGAGCTTGAAGAGATTGGCCTCCTTAGGAGGAAGAGGGCCGCCCATTATCGCCGATGCAGAGTAAGAGTTTGAACTTACGAGATGAGCTAATGAAAGAGCTTCGAGCTGGTTTGCTTCAGAGCTGCGGAAGTTTGAAAAGGGGGGAAAGAGAGAATGGTGGCGTTTATCTGCGGCAACCCTACTGTGAACCGTGAAGGGAAGGAGGATATATTGAGTGATATTAAATTTTTTTAAAACAAAACTTTACATTATAATTATTAAATTAAATAATTTTATCTTATAATAAAATTTTAACCGTAAATTAATATATAAACATTTACTTCAGGGAGATTAATTAAACCATATTTAAATTAAAATAAAAAAAATAAACATGTATACCAAATTAGTACAGTAATAAGCATCCATGCCATAGCATAATTCATAATTCCTGTTTAGATATACAAAATTTTGAAGTTTAGTTGGCATTTATAAAAATTTTGAAGCTACTGAATTATAAGCATGATCAATCTCATCCTCTGTCATTTCAATAGTGTCGTCGCTCTCATATCCCTCCCTGTCAAACTTTTGTTCATTCCCTGGCTTTTGCTCTTTCTTCTTCATTGAAGAAGATGGAGAATTATGAGTTAAGTTATCAAGTTCTACTTCATAAATTTGTTTACAATCTATGGCCTGTTTGCAAAGATCATTCTTTGACTTTGACTCCGAGTTACTTTCGAGCTTTGCCAGCTCCTCGACAACCCGAGGAACAAATTTCCATTGCTCAGTCATTTGCTGGATATCCTACACAGAAAGGATAAAACATTAAATTTTGTCACTACTTTTTTGATGAGTAAATATGAACCGAGAACAACGAAACATGCAATTTTGCATAAGGATTAACTACCTGGTTTTGATCGAAAGAATCTATAGCATCTTGTAGACAAGTTAAAATTCCCTCTGCTGCTATTTTTGGTATCTCATCCAGCTCTGGCTGCAAGAAGGTTGAAAATATAGAAACGGAAACAAAGATACGGTGCATAGGGTCTCAAACACAATTAAGCGAGCAGAAGAAAAAGTTTGAATGCATTCCAATGAGAAATTATGAACTGTTCACACATGCGGCGCCATGTTGTCTGTCACCAAAATAATAAAAAGAGAAAAAAGAGGGAGAGAGAGAGAACCAAATAGACAACATCATCCTCTAACCTTTTCTTCTTGGCTCTCCAGCCAGGAAATTGTCTTATGCAAGTCATCAATAGCCCACTTCTTTACCATAGAAGGAGAGAAGGGCTTCAATGGAGGATTAGAAGCTTTACCCTGCTTGGCACAGGGAAGAAAAACAGATAAACATATTTATATTGGCAAGCGCCTGAAAATGTCCCAAGTTTTGGTTTCAAATGCCAAGACAATGGCAGAAAAAGCAAATACTACATATATGCACCATTTAAATGTCAAAACATAAAGCACCAAACTTCACCTTGGAAATTAACCTGTCACCTGGTGGTGAACATGATACTTTGTCAGCTGGCTTCTGAGATTTTCTTGATGAAGATGCATTCTTATCTGCAGCAACTTAATGGATTCAGTGCATGAGATAATATCACAAATGGAAGGTATAGACTTTGGTCCAAACAAACAGACAGACTACAAGATCAATCATTCTGGCTTGTTTCAGGGGGATCAAGTTTTAACATCCATGAATGCAACAACTTTAAAATCACCTTGGCCAGTCTCATGCAAAAATTTTCCTTTACGCCAAGGTTTCCCGGCATGAAGGAGGTATATTTCAATATCAACAAGCTTCTTCTCCTTGTAGCATTCGGAAATCCATTCCTGTCCAAACAAAACAAACTACAAATAATGAAACAAAATAGAAAACATATAAATCTGTATTGATAGCAATAAACTAGAGAGAGAGAGAGAGAGAGAGAGAGAGAACCTTTGATACAATTGTTCCAGAGTCGGCCTCAACCTGTCGAAATTTGGGTGTGTTTGGAAAAGCACAGATCAAGAGAGTACAATCTGAGTTCCAATCAGCCTGATACTGAGCTCCCATTTCCAGGGCCTGTGATCTCAATGTACTGCGCTCAGGATTAACAAATCCTGACAGCACAAACACTACCCCTTCCTGCATAATGCCATATCTCAATATATTTGACCCAAAATATAAGAAAATCAGTATCATATTCGATTTCAAATGAGTTTAGTACCAGAAGTTTAGAGAAATCTGTGGTGCCCAAGCTTCCTGCGCGGCCTATACTTTTCTCTTTGTCTTCCTTATTTTCCTCGTTGTCATCAGAACCAGTAAGTTTCTTCCCGCGAGAATCACTTCCATTGTCTCTGTCGCTCATCCATGAAGGAAGACTCCGCTTCGCACCCTTACCAGCACCGCCGCGACTCGAGCTTGACTTGGAATCAGACATTTCAATGGCCGCGAGCTGTAGTTAACAGGAAAATCCCAGAACTAGTAGATTCTAGTCTGAGAACTATTTTCTTTACAGAAATGCAGGATTAAGATTGACCTAATTTGAGCATACACAGAAGAACATAACAGAACCACAAAGTTTGAGGGGTAAAATCAATGGCAGGCTAACATGCAAGCAGAACGATTGCGCAAAGGAGGGCGATCAGAAAAGGAAACGGTATCTACTCCATCATTCTCCTTTCCATGGCTCCTGGTATACCCGACCCGATTTCTACATCCGTATCAGCTTGACCTTCGCTTTTCTATATTTAACAGCTTACTGTTCCAACTATGCCATATTACTATTTATTCCCCAATATTTAGCTTATTTGACGAATAGGTCCCGGATAGAAGCCATATCATAAAATATTTAGTAGCGAAATACATGAGAAAACAACAATCACGGGTTTTTATGAAAATAATTAACAATTTAAATATTTTCCACTTTTCGTGTACAGAGAAGTCTTGTTCCAACTCCCGCCTCAGTTTTTCTTTTTCGAATTACATCCCTTCTCTCTCTCTTTCTCCTAGGGTTCGTTCATCTGGTGATGCAACGATGGTGAGCGAAGAAGCTCGAGGATCCGAGTTAGTGGATCCCCTTGAAGGATATTCGGGTTTATCTCTCTTTCCAAAAGCCTTATGGGTCTTACCTGACCATTCGAAGCCGTACGATCAAGAAGCGGACCTAGAAGCCATTCACAAGCACTTGAAGTCCATGGTATTCTTCTGCTCCTCCACTGTTCGAGCTCAAGTTCATGGATTTTATGCAATTTTATGAGTTTATCTCAGTGAACTTCAGTTTCTGCTTGTGTGTTAATAGTGTGCATTTGGCATAGTGTTTTGAAACTGGAGTTGAGCAAACAGTATTTTGGTATCTTCTATGGCTTCTTGAACTATAGCTGTGCATGATTTTAATCGAATTATCATAGAAGATCATGATTTTAATTGAATTATCATAGAAGATCATAGTTCATGGTTATCTTAATTTTTTTCAGGCTTTAAGAAGTCCGGGTAAGCTTGTAGAGCAGGCTAAAATGATTGTTGACGGTAATTCTGAGATTCTGAGCTCTGAAATGATGAACTATGGGGAATCTAAAGAAAAGAACGAAGAATTGAAAGTAAAGGCTAAGGAAAACCCACCAGAAAGAAGACCGGCTTTAAACCGTAAGAGAGCTAGGTTTTCCTTGAAGCCTAATTCAAGGTAGGTATATGCTTACTGGCTTAGCGATACAAAGCTTTCCCTCCAGCACCAAAGTCAATTGAATGATTATGTTGACTTTATTTGGCAGTCAACCTTCTGTGAATCTTGAACCAACATTGGACATAAAACCACTGAAAGATCCAGAGGAGTTCTTCCTGGCTTATGAAAGATTTGAAAGTAAGTTGCACGTTCTCTCCCCAAATATAAGATGTGAAGAATTTCTTTCTCATTGTTCCTATGTTATGATCGATGGATAGATGCCCAGAGGGAAATACAAAAGCAGCGGGGCGGTACACTGAAGGACTTGGGTCAGAAAAATCCATCCCCAACCACTCGGCAACGTCGCCCAGGGCTACTTGGGTAGAATGGACACTATCCTAGCTATTCATGTTTTATTTAAAACAACAGTTTCTCATCAATTTGCCTGCAGGAGGTCGGTTACATACAAGCATCAATATTCATCCACAACTGCTCAAAACGATGGGAATGTTGTGTCTCAGGATATGATTGAACAAGACATTCTCAGTCCAAGTAATCTTGTCTCACAGCAAGAAACCAATGAAAATGCTGACTTACAGGAGATGGAATTGGTTTGTGAGTAAATATAGTTAATGTTATTTACATCTCCCTGTATGCCTATGTCTACTAGCATCTTTCTTCTTTATACTAGCCTGATAGTTTTATTGATTTTTTTGCAAAATAGCTTCAATAACAGAGACAGAGAACAAGGTCAATAAAATTTTGAATGGATTGTTGTCTGTTGATTGTGACGATCTAGATGGGGATGGAGCAGTCAATATGTTACAGATCAAACCCATGGAGTTAGATAAATTTCCAGACTTCCAAGATATACGAACATCTAATTTGACATTTTCAAGGGGGAACTTGCCAAAGAATAGGAATGCTTTGTCAGACATAGAAAATCTGTTCAAAGGGATGACGTCATTGAAGCATAGACAGGAGGTTGAATGCTCTATTCATCATTTAGCTTCACCCACCCCACCAAAAAGTCCATTTGCCTCATTATCATTATTGAAGAAACGAATTTTGCAATCAAATTCATCAATTGATCCTTTTTCAGCTCATGATATTGACCGCTCACCAGCCAAAAATCCTTCTTTGTTTGAACGCATCAATGAACAGTATGATCTAGTTGACTCTGGAAAGAATTCTGGCATTTCTGATGAATTAAAGTCACCATCAACTGAAAAACCTGGAATTTCAGTTCAGAACACTGTTTCACAAGAGTTGTCTGTTGGTGGTTTTGGTCACACATCTGCAGCATCTTTGAAAGAAAATTCAAACAAATTCGATGCTGGAAATGATGCAGGCTCAAGTGGAAACCACATCAACCTGGAGGATGACATCAGAGATAGAAACATGGATGAGAAATTAAGCAGTCCAAATGTTGATGTAAATGCTTTAAGAAATGGATCTGATAAAATGAACGACAAAGCGAGTTTTTCTCTTTTTGCCATTAACTTTTCATCATTTTGGTTCTTACGGAGGTTTAAATCAGAATTTTCAAACTTGTTAGGAGACTCACGATGACAAGCAGATGGATGAGGAAGGATTGCCTTCTATAGAACCCAATGCAAACATGGTAGACATTACTGCAGGAAATTTGAGTGTTGATCCATGCCAATTGGGTATGCATTCTTTTTTTTTTCTCTACCTGAGGATTGCTATAAAAACTTAATGTTAGTTAATATCTAAGTCATTTATTGACAGCATAGAATGTTTTAATATATTTGAATCTTAAGCGTGTTATACTAGGCCTATCCACATATTACAAGAACGTATAATATTAGCTTGTTTTGTAGGGCTAATATTTCCACATTAAGTCTGTTTTGCTGCAAGAAGTAAGCTGAATATGTACTAAAAGTTGGCTAGTTCAAATCATTTTAATGCTTGCAATCCAAACTCTTTTTATGATTTCATATCTAGTAAAAGTTGGCAATTTCAATTGCTAATGAGTAATAAGTAATTTACTGGGTTTCTTGAGCTTTATTTAGTTATAAGACTTTCAGACAGATGTCTGACCTTTTTTTCCACCAAATGTTTCTTTCTGTTCTCAAGTTTTAGTTGTTAATATTTAAGCAACATTTGATTCAAAAGAGATCTTTATGAGCATTTGCCTATTAATTAACAGGTCATTCAACTGAGCCTATGGTGGAAGACCTTGCAGTAGATGAACTCTCCAGGACCCAAGACAGGGATCCAGAACAGCATGAGGTTAATAACTCACTTGAATGCAGACCTTAAATCTTTGCCTTTTTAATTATTGCATGTAATAACCAAAAGATCTCCCTCATATTTTCACCCATTCTAACCAGTTAAGGAATCTTGTGTTTGAATAGAATACTCAATTTCATTTCTTGTTCACTGGATTTTATCTTTCTGCTATTACTTTATACTTTTAGTGATAGTACATGATGGTGGCAGATAGTGTTGTAAAGTGACTTATAAATTAACACATGAATTCTTTTTGTTGAGAACTCTGCACAAGTGTGTGACTAGAGAACAAAGGTAAGACTTCATTTGTGTATGCATGGTGAAAACTAGAAGTTGAGTGAACTAGAATCTAGATAAGATTTTGTAGGTTTTGAGTGTTTAACTTTTCCTTGTAACTGAACTATATTGTGCTTTCCCTTGAAATAGAAAATCCATGAACCTGCTGGAGAACCATTGAAGGAGAAACCAAAAGCAGAATCACATGCACGCAAACAACGCAAGTGGAAACAATATTCTCAGAGGCAGAGCCTTGCAGGTTTTATTTTTCTCATTCATAAGACTTGGATCTTGCATTTCAATAATACTTTGGTTGTTCTGTTCAACTTAAAGGATTATTTTAAATTTTCCCAGCGGCTGGTACATCATGGCAAGCTGGGGTAAGGAGAAGCACCAGGATCAGGACACGGCCTTTGGAATACTGGAAAGGGGAAAGACTATTATATGGTCGCATACATGAGAGTAAGCACATTGTTGTAATATTATTTACCTTTTCTGAGTGGAATAAGGGGTGTTATATTGTCTGTCTGAGCACTACATATTTACCACTACATGAATTTTTGCCACCTTTGCAGGCCTTGCAACAGTTATTGGGTTGAAGTATGAATCTCCAGGTAAGGGCAGTGGAAAACCCACTCTAAGGGTGAAGTCTTACGTATCTGACAAGTACAAAGACCTTGTAGAACTTGCTGCTCTGCACTGAAGTCAACATTTCGTTGAAGTATGTTCTACCTACTTACCACCCTCTTTTCCTTATGAGTGAATGGTAATGATGGCTACTTGTTACCTGCTTTTGTGAATTACAGATAAAAATAAAAAGGTATATATCCATGATCATGATGTTGCTTGCAGTTAAAGTGGTTATGTTCTTTAAAAAAATTTATGATTATTAAGGTTCAGAAATCTCCATTAATTTCTTGTGATTATACGTATGGTGGTGGGCCTAACTCTATTTTTCTACAATCATGCGGAGTCAATGACATACACTCATATATATGTATATATATATAACATGATCGATGCACATTACAAGATAAGAGGAATCCTTCTTATAGAAGAAAGAGTTAAAATTGTATTCAAGTAGTAACAGCACCCTATTTTTCATTTTAAACGCAGCGGCAGTCCCAAACCTATTCCCTATGATCTATATGTAAATACATAACCAAGTATTTCATAATACTATATAGCTTAAATTACAAGGATCTTTATTTTTTTAATAACGTATAAAAGGAAATGACTTTGAACCTAATTAATTAACAACTATAGCGTTTACTGTAGTAAGATTTAATTGAGAAATTCTTAGATTAGTAAAAACTGGTAAATAAAATAATACCTAATTTTGTTTGTAAAGATATATATAAAAATATATATATATATATATATTTATATGATAATTTCTCGAACCCAATCTTATACATTGTGTTCCACATGTTCTAAGTCCACGTGGATGGCCCACAGCAAGTTAGACAATGGAGTTCTAAGTAAACTGAAATTCAAACTCTGCTGCCCTCTTTTGGCCTTTTTCCAATTATATTTGTGTATATAAATAATGTCAATACCAACAGAACTAGAAGAGTTCGTGCTTGTGCAGTTACTGCAATTTACTACATTTAGTGCTTGATACGTATCATTCATTATCACTTAAAATATATATATATATAAAGCTTCTAGAAGCTCAATCCCTTCAACTAGGCAATTGGCCAATTACCCCACCCTTTGCTCCTATAAAGCAAATCCACCTTCTCATCTTACTTTCCAACATACCTTTACACAGCAAGCATTCTTCTTTTTCTTCTTCTTACTTCTTTCTGCCTTCTTTTTTTAAAATTTGTTTGACCTTGATCTTACTGATTCTATGGACTTGATTCAGGGTCTTCCTTATGATCTAGCTCGCTCTTGCTTACTTCGTCTTTCCTACGACCAGTTTGCCACCGTTTCTTCCGTCTGTAAAGACTGGAAGGCGGAGATTGAGCTTCCGGAGTTTCGCAGTCTCAGGAAGTTAACCGGGAATTCCCAGAAGTTTGTCGTCGTCGCCCAAGCTGCGCCGCGGGTCAACCTCGACGACGACGATCAGAAGATTTCTGTTGTGAAGTACTCATCTCCGGTTTACCGGCTCGCGCTTTACGAGCTGGATCTCGGTCGCTGGTCCGAGTTTCCGCCGATTCCGGGATATTCAGGGGGGTTGCCAGTTTTTTGTCAGCTTATTGGGACCGGGTCGGATTTGGTTGTAATAGGCGGGTGGGACCCAGAGACTTGGAAAGTCTCGAGGTCGGTTTTTGTTTACAGTTTCGTGTCTGCAACGTGGCGGCGTGGGGCCGACATGCCGAGTGGGACCCGCTCGCTTTTCGGTTGCGCGTCCGATTCTGATCGGATGGTGTTCGTGGCTGGAGGTCATGATAATAACAAGAACGGTTTAAGATCTGCTATGGCGTACGACGTGTCGGAAGATCGGTGGCTGATGTTGCCTGAAATGGCCAGAGAGCGAGACGAGTGCAAGGCGGTGTACCAGCGTGGCAAACTACATGTCGTCGGGGGCTACTGCACTAAAGAGCAAGGCCGGTTCGAGAAAAGCGCCGAAGCGTTCGATACTACCACGTGGCAGTGGGAACCTGTTGTAGACGACTTCTTAGCAGCAGCAACGTGTCCACGGACATGTGTCAGCGATGACGAGGCAATCTATGCGTGTAGTGGAGGTTACGTTGCTGCGTCGGACAGAAACGCCATGTGGAAAGTAGTGGCCGAGATGCCAGATGAGGTTCGCAATATCGGCCATGTGATTGCGTGGGAAGGAAACTTGATGGTAATTGGTTCAACAGGTATCGGTGGGCCCCACGTGGGACACACGTGGGATTTGAAAAATCTGACTTGGAAAAGATTAGAAACATCGGATGAATATTCTGGCCACGTTCAATCAGGGTGTTACTTCGAGATTTAACGGCGTTAAATACAATATCATAGAACAGATCACATGTAAATACTATAAATGTGGTCTGCGTTACTTTTTTGTTTTTTTTTTTATTCTAACTTTGAATTTGGTGTGAGAATTAGAGGGACACGGAATTGCAATAGGAAATTTTCCATGTGGCATCATTCAATTATTTTAAAAAATATTTAAATTAATTAAAACATTCCTAACTTTTAACAACCGAACCCAAAGCGACTGATCTATATATGGTGTCGTGTAATAAATCATTACATCATCATTAACAACGTCAAATCACATAGTGTCGTGTAATACACTAAATAATAATAATAATAAGTAATCAAAGTCAAATCCTTGTTATATATATATATATAATCAAAAGTCTCAAATGTTAAAACTACATTCAAAAAGGCCCACCAAAGTATTCATTATTTTTTATTACCTAAAGATAAGGAAAAAAATTAAAATTAAAATCAAAATCTTCAATCCACTCATTCACATAACAAGAATAATAAGAATAAGGTCTTTTCTTATAACCTAATCACTCACGCTTAACATAACAACTTAATCTTATAAATCCAAGAAATATAAATCAAGACCAAAACACATTTTATAGAGAATAGAAAAAAAAAATCTCAATCTACTTTGCCAAGCAGAAACAGGTTCTGCTGCACAAACACATTTCTTTCTTCTTTTTCCTTTTTTTCTTATTAAGTTTTTTAGGAAAAGCCTGCACCCATTTCTCACAAGCTTCACTTGAAAACAAAACTAGAAGAAAACCTGGAAAGGAATAAACCACGAGGAATAAACTACCTGACCCAAAAAAAAAAAAAAAAAACCAGGGGAGAATAATGACCAAAATTTGAACCTACCTTAATTCAAACAAGGAGTTGCTGCCCGTCAAGCTGCAATACTGTCTGCGAATTTTGACTACAGCATGAGCAGGCATTTGACATGTACTACCGCAACACAGATAAAGATGCAGGAAATAAAAGGCATAAAGATTGATTAATAAAGGCATTATTTCCATGAATTATACCGGAATCTTGATAGTGAAACAGAAAATATAAGAGGGGATACCTAAAATACGGCAGAACTTATTGCAGCCCAAAGTGCTCCAGAACAGAAGCTGGAGACCACAGGCCTGTATCACCAAATGCTGTAACTTAAAAACTTGCAGCAGTCCAATAATGAAAATGCTCAGTGGGAGATATCTATCTCAAACCTTGATTTGCTTATTCAAACAGGCTTCCACTCTTATTCACGTACTTCACTGACCGAAATTCATCTCAGAGTATCTACAAGAACAGAAAGCCAGTATTTTAACAGAAATGGAATCATGTCCCCTTGTCCCAGACACCTAACCAAGGGAGACAAGGCAGAAGAAGTTTTGACAAGATTACATCATTCGAACTAGAATGATCTGTCTTTAAAAATTACCTGCGAGGCTTATTCTGTCGCTGTCCAAATTCATCACTTACAGACTCTGTAGAGAATACTAGTTGCATTAATCACAACATTTCACTAACATAATATGCGGGGAAACCATTTAGTTGATAGTACAAATTGAAAGTAAATACAGTGTCAATCTTACCAGTCCTCTGTGAAGACTTACAGTCATTCTCGGGTTTAGTTGTGCCATCTTCTTTGCTAAAAGGAAATAAAAACCCAAAATTTAGCAGATGAATGTAACATACAATAACCCCAGATAAAAAACCGCCTTGTATGCAAATGAGCAAACAAGATGGGAAACTGAAATCAAATATATGAAGTGACAAAGCATTATTATTTGCATAAGATGAAGGCAACTCTACTAACCTTGAGGCGCCCGCACTCAATGCCTGTCCAGAAGGACTGACACGATAAGAAGGATCAACAGCAATGTAAGATGAACAATATGTGGCCCCTAAAGCTCCCGCTGCCCCAGCCAGAACTGGAAGCCTGACAAACAAAGAGGCGATAGTTCTTCTCACACTGAATAAATATTAACTTATATTTATCTCTTTATTTTAACCGTGCAGTAACATCTCATACGTACCATGTCATTTCTGAATTTCCCACGCCAAGTTGTGGCTGGGCAACATATCCTGGAAATGCCATGCCAACTGCAGGAACTCCCATACCAGTAGGATGCTGGCCCCCGAATTGCATAACTGCACAAAAGATTTACCAAATAAGAACAATAATTAAATAAAACCTCAGAACATTATCAGCCAGGCCCATACCACCCAACGTCCTAATTAAAATGTGACAGAAAGTAGATCGCAGTGCACCAACCACCCAAAAAAAATTTCAGTTTGCAGGCAGGTAAATAGAAACACTTCTACTCCTGTTTACAATGACCCCATAAAAATCACCTGGCAAAAAGGTAGGAGTGGCAGGGAAGTTCTGATCTCCATTAGTGACACTCATGCTGCTTCCAGTGACCCCCATAACTTGAGCTCCACCATACATAAAAGGTCCTGTTCCACTGCCTTGAATTGTCCCTTTTCCCTTTCCAACTAATGCACCTCCTGATTGACTTGATTCTGAAGAAGATTCGAGTTCTCCAGCTTCAGTCGAGTTAGTTGTTAAAGCTGCTTTTGTTGGGGATGAAGCTTGAGATCCACTAACAGATCGCTGACCCAGATTTTGTGCAGGAATCTGGACAATAGATTGAACTCTGCTTTGGACAGAATTTTGGGGGACACCATGGGGTTGTGCTGGTGACGATGTTTTATTGACCTGGTTATGAGGGGAAGGTTGATAACTCACTGGTCCTGCAATTGTACCCCTTCCATGAGCTCTTGACTGAGAAGATTGCATGGTATTGTGTAATGAAGGCCCATAAGATGGAGTTTTCTGGTTGGTCAAAGGATTTCCTGCAGCTGAATTTATCGAATCGTCGATATAAATCCTGTCCCTACCTTCAGATTCAGCTATATTCTTCCCTCGCAGATAAGCATTGTTGCTGATCCCAGAAAGGTTTTCATCCACACGAAGATTCCGGCTGGTACCTCCAGCTTGAACATCCTTTTTCTGTGTTAGAGGAATGTCTTTATTGGAAGTACCTGAAGGATAAAATGGAGGAGAAGCATAATTGAGGCTAGAGGCAAACACATGTTTCCTACTTGGAGCTTGTTCAGTTTCTGCATTCAATGTGGGCACGAAAGCTCTCCCTGTTGTATTATGAGATGATTTCTCAAAATGCTTCCCAGATCTACTCACATTGGAAAACATGACTGTATTAATGTGCAAATGTTTAAGAATCTACAAGAAGAGACGATTTTTTTTATTTTTTTTTTAATTTACTCACTTCTTGTTGTGGGATGGAGGTGCCTGAGCCTGACTGTTGTTTTTTGTAATTCGTTCATAATGTCTAGAGTCTCTGGACCCCCTCCCACGTGCTCCTCCCTTTGATGCATGGTGATGACTATTATTATTACTGTTATGATCCTGATTATTAGTGTTGTTAAATTCCCTGGATCTGTTTCCTCTGGCATAACCACGATATATGCCTCTGTTGCTACCCCGACCTCGATAATGACCCCTGGGAACTCTCCTTTCCTGGTAACACATAAATAAATCTGTAATGCAAGAAAAAGAGATTTTTGGGGGCAGAGGCAGGGGAACTTAATAAACATTTATCATGTGGGCTATTTATATATAAATCAGTCACCTCATCATAATGCCTTTCCTGCAAAGTCATCTCCTCAAACATGTCATGTCCCCATTTTCTTTCATCCTTGGACTCCCACAACCTCCTTCCACCGCGCCTAATAGTGAATGCAACAAAGTAAAAGATGTATCATCTATCTAATCAATTTAATTCAATTTAATTCAATTTAAATTTAACTACAAGTTTAAGAAAAAGCAAGGGACTGTGAGCATATGAGCTTCACATTAAGATTGAGAACATATATTACTCCGAAGAACATATATTGGCTTAAATTGTACAAAGTAATTATGGAAACTAGAAAAAATTCAACTTATGAATTAGCTTAAAATGATATTATAGCTTAATCCTTGTTGAAAAACTTTAAAGAATGAGACACGCTATGACTCATCATAGTGCTGCACTCACCCATCCGGATCTCAAGCCTCAATTATATGCAGAACATTGTCGGACGTATACATGCACTGAAATTGCAATGTATCAGCAGCAATGATGTGCTACAGTTTCATGTAAAATACCACTTCTCAACTTGATAAATTATTTGTACAATCACATGATAAAGTAAAAGTAAACAATTCTGTGATGCACAAGTCCAAAAATTCAATTAATGCTCCTTAATAATAAAAAAAGTATGTTCAACGTTCCCTAAGCAATAACTATAATACTTGTTGCTCTACAGCTTGGGCCAAGAAGAAGAATCATACCTGTTTCGGCCAATGGCATTGCCCTTAAACCGATCATCATGCATATAGAAGGCCCCAGCAGTGGGAACAGCAAAGGGTTCATGCTCCTTCTTCTCCCCATCTTCCTCCTCCCCTTGATTTCCTACATTTGCATCCATCGACTCTTCCACATAACCGCTCTCATCACCGTTCGATTCATTCACTACAATTTTTGAACCACCAACGTCTCTTTGACTGTGTCTCTCCTCATATACATCAGCCTCTTCACCTTCTTCTTCATCTATCACGTCTTCCTCTTCTGGACCTAATTCTTCTTCCTCAACATCGTACTCAGCAATACCACCCTGACCGTCTGATTCATCAGAATGAATTCCCACCCTCCGATCCAACCTCAGCTTCTCTCTCCCCTCTCCTTCACCATCTTCATCATCGCTTGCTTCTCGCCTTCGCATCGCCAGTAACCGCTTCTCCACCTCCGGATCACTCTCATAGTCAACCTCTTCTTCGTTAGTCGTAGACGTTGCCATCTACACACTCCAAACGACAACCTAAACCTTAAACTCAAGCTTTTACCCAATCTTTCTCCGAATTCAAACAAACCGTCAAGAAAAAACAAAAAAGCCCTAGAAGTTCAACCTAACCAGAAGCCAAACAAGAATTCGAAAACGCTCGGTAAGTCCAGAATACAAAATAGCCGTAAAGAGCTCGAAAATCCGTCTCAATCGAACGGCAAATTTCGAGAATTTTTGCACAAAACTGAAACCCTAAATTTGGAGCGACTTTTTTGGGGAGGACTTGTACGAAGAAAAGGAGTGGTAAAATAAAGAGTGGATATCTTGGGGTGACACTGTACACAATTATCTAAGTTCATAGGGATAATTTAGGAAAATAAAAAGTGAGGAGGTGGTTTGGGATTGGTTAGATCCTGACACGTAGGATAGCTATCTTCTCAGTTGCTTTCTGACACGTGTAAGGCTTTGCCTGACGTAAAAAGAGCTCCCTCCTTCCGAAAAGGTGCGTGAATCTTGGGTCGTTCGATTTTTTACAAAATATTAGAATAAGAATTGATGAATGATAAATGATTTTAATCTGATTTTATGTTTGATTGCTTATAAAAATCGAAAATTTGATTTTTTATTTTATTGGATTTCTCCTTTGAAAAATGAATTTGAGGAATAATTTTTTTATTACAGATATATTCTTTATAAATTAACTTCCAAACTAATTATATTATATAATTAACTAAATCATAGATCATATTCATTATATATATATAACATGATAAAAGCATATCGAGCACTAAAAGTGATTTGTTATGTTTGCAAATCATCCAAAAACATGTATAATTTATTTAGATTTTATAATCATTCAAATAATTTAAGAGCTGATATTATTATAATGAATTCATTTCGATTTTCTTTCAACTTCTCTTTCATAAATTTCATTTTAATATCATCTTCCTTAAATGATTTATATACTCCATCAAACAATCAATAGTTGACAAGAGGCGGATCATCTTATTGTTTTACTAAATGTGATTGACAATACTTGAAATTCATTTGTAATATCTCTCACATTTAATCAAGAAATTCATTTTCAGCTAACTTCAAGATCGTCTTCTCGATTTTTTTCATAACAGATTTGAACCTCACACTTGCTTCCACCAGAGCACTCAGGTCCAATCCTTCATGAACAATCTTCTTTTTCTTTGTTGGTTTGCTTGTTTCGCCTTTCATCTCATTACGACCAACATTGTTCTCGGTTTTAGAAGATATAGAAGAAGCAATATTATCATCCATAAATTAATTAATTGGGGTTGTCTTATCAACTTCAATCATGACATGCATGTCTTCACCGCTTTCAGCCATAACATGCATGTATTCCTCACCTTCACCATAAGCTTTGTCATCCCCAAATATTATAAAAAGTTTATCATACTGTTAGAAATATCGATTCTTGAATTATTTTATTACTTTGTGAGATTAAATTAGTTAAAAAAATGAATTAAAATACATAAAAGGAATAAATAACATATAAAAGATGACAGATTATCAATTTATATATTATTATTATATTATAATAAATATAATCGTTATCTCTATAAAATTATATGATTTCATTTATTAACCATAAGAATAGATTCATATTCTTTTTAATAAATTTGAAAGAGAAATTAGAGACTCAAGATTCGATTTTGGTTGTCAAAATCAGATAGTACTCTACAAAATTGTTATAATATGAAACACTAATATACATGATAAATTATTAATTCGACCGATATGTGATTTAGATTAATCCATTAAAACCAAATAACTCACATAATATCAATATTCAAGAACCAAATTATTTTAAAAAATAAAAGCATTCAATAATCCAATCAATCATAACACAAATGTCCACTAATCCAAAAAAAAAAAACCATTATTATCATGATCTAGCTAACTCTTTTCCGGGCCTCCGGCCAAGATGATCTCACTTTCTAGAGCAAGAGCCTAAAGACTTTAACGGCGGCATAGGGGCAATATTAGGACCAACTGCACTAAAATTGATCAATTGATGATTCAAATCATAATTTAAAGATTTCTGATATTTTTCTATAGGCGGCGGATTCCGCCATTTTGGAAGTTCAGGCGGACATGTAAATGTAGTAGTTGTAGTAAAATTCATCCTCATAAGAGTCCGATCAAGCATCAGCCCGGCATCGATCACAGCTTGTAAGAATTTTCCCTTCTCAGGTAACCTCTTACCCTCAATAAGCTTCTCAATCACTAGATCAGCATTGTTATAGTACTGATGATCAGTTGGGTAATTAGTACTACTGATTGGCATTGAATCGACCATATTCATGTTTCTAAAATCTTCAGAAGAAGAAGAACTAGAAAAGTAATTAGAAGAGGGCGAAATAGTTGGGATGAGAAGATTATAATTATGTTTGATCATGAACTGTTGAAGTAGGTATCTTGCTTCATCTCTTTCTTGACATGCAAGTTTAAGGCGGTTAAGTAGGTCATTAATGATCATGGCTTGTTGATGATGCGTCGTAGTACTTGACGTAATGGAGTTCGATGCCATCTCCATGGCCGATCCCTTAACCTCTCTACATAGATAATAACATCATCTTGTTGATTTCAGACCATAACATATATTATATAACAAGATTGAATGAATCATAACATCATAAAATTTGATACAAAATTTGAATAACATCCTGAGAGAGAGAGAGACCTGTAGGGAAGCTTGTCGTTTGGAACAAGTTCATCATGGCGATAAGTTAGGGTAGCCGGATCAAGACGGATCTTTTTGGAGACGCTCGCCATTCTTCTCTAGAGCAAGAGAATTTTAGGCAAATACAACATAAGAAAGATCTTGAAGTAAGTCTATATATATATATATGAGAAATTTTTTTGAGAGAATTCAGTATTTCATAAACCGATGAATCACAATCATACATATTCCCGTAAACTGAGTGTATCTCAAATTTTATATATAGATATACAAAATGTGAAATAAGGAAAGAAAATTGCTTAGGTTTAAAAAGAAAATATGAAAACAAGAAAATTTCCTTATTTATGGATCTAATTACAGAATTAGAAATTTTATCTTTCAACCAGCAGTAAATATTTACCTGCAATTATTTCCATTTTTATATCGTTAATCCCGGCCATCAATTACCTTTTTTTTTTTTTCCCTCTTCCTAAATTATTCTTTGTAGCAGAAGATGTGTCGTTCCAGAATGAATATAATACGACATGTCGTCCAGGATCATGTAATATTCTCATTAACTACTTAAGTACACTTAAAAAGACGGATAACTAACTATTCGCACGTCCTCTCTTCTCTCTATTTAAGAAGCTAATCTGGTGTTGTTCTTTGTCTTGTAAGAAGAACAATAATGGAGGAAGCAGGAAGAGTTATGATGGTGATGTGGCTGGTGGTAGGGATTATGCTGGCAGGGAAATGCAGAGGAGGGTCTTCTTCTTCTTCATTCATGGGCTGCTATGAAGGCTGTTTCCTTGTCTGTCTCATCACACCGAGTCAAGCTGCTTGCTCTTGCCCTGTCAAGTGCTTGAAAGACTGCATCTTACTACCACCAGCTCCCTCTACTGCTACTCCTACTGCTGCTGCTACTGCTGCTTATAATAATAATAAGAAGCAAATTAGAGATGATGATCAAACCCATTATTTCTGTAAGCTTGGCTGTGCTTTTTACTTGTGCTCCAGTTTCAGCTCCAAACTGAATCCAGGTGATTAGTCTTCTATATACAGTTATGTTAGCTATGAACTAGTTATATAGTTTGGGTACGTAATTACTATGCGTGGTTTATATGTGATTGTCAGATGGAGAAAAAGTGGAAAGCTGTGTGGATTCTTGTTCAAAGACATGCTTGCATATCTAAAGAAGAACTGGGTACTTTTGCTTTGTTTTGTGATGTGATGTTATAATTAGTTGATTACTTTGGAAATTATGGTCAAACACGAATAAGGATAATGTCTGATGAATTTGCAGCTTATTCAATCAGGTTTTCATCAATAATCCAGGATTCGAGAAGAGATGTGAAGATGTCATGCTGATTGTTTAAGTTTCTGGTTGCTTTCTCTTTCTCTAAAATGTTTGTTTACTTAAGAAAAAGGTTCACGGGTATGTTAACTTGAAATTATGAATCAGGATCTATTGTTCTTCTTTTGCTGTTTTTCTATTAGGAACAGGATAGAGTTGGGTCGTACTCACACCCGTGAACTAGCTTTGTCTTTGTTGAGACAGAGGAATCTCAAGTGAATCCATTATCATATCTACAGAGACAGAGAATGCCTCTTATTTAACAGTCGTAATAGGGCTTGTATAGTTTTTCATCAATTAATAATGAAAACAGAAAAAGGGCTTAAGTATTCATCTCGATGTAACAAAAAGGATAAACTTTTCGATGAGTCGCACCATTTTTCCTCCTTTCCCAAAGATAAGAGCAAGAAAACATCCAATATATTATATCATACGAGTCTGATCAAATCCCCACATTGAAGGGACAAAGTACAAACTATTCCGGTGTTTCAGGATCACATATGCTGTCTTGAGCTAGAAACCAATCTTACCCAAGAAATTAAAAAGAAAAAAAAAAAAAGGGTCTAGACTTGAAAACTACTCGAAAATGCAAAACATACTCATACTGTGCTAAACAAGGGCTCTTATACGAAATACCAATAACAGGTTTCTAGGTCAATCTTCTGATGCCTTGGGGGAATTTTCCGGAGTCTTAAGAAACATAGAAGAAGAAGAAGAAGATGTCTTACATTTATGTGCCAAAACTGCAGATCGAAATTCCTCAACTATGGATACATCTTTAAACTTCAAAGCAACAGTAGAAAGACCTTCCTTCACTTCTCCAGTACTATTCACGCATGCAAAAGTGATCCCTTTCTTATCCATATTAGTCAGCTTCATGTCTGGGTAAATACTAGCATTCAAAATCAACCGGTAATTCCCCTTAGCCCTCATAAGAAGTCTGGCCTTTTTTGTCCCTGTAGTGGACACATTAACCTTTAGCTCGCCTTTTCCACGTTCCTTCCACCCTCCATCTATGAACTCGAACAAAATGGAATCAGCAGCGAAAATCACTTTTTCGTGCTCTTCACCCGTCTCAACTGAGACTTCTTGCATAGACGGGAAATTACTTGCCTCACTTTTGGAAACAATGGAAGTTCCTAAGGCAGTACCAAATAGGGTAGAGTTTCCATTATTATTAGAGAGACCAAGACTAGTGGTACCTACACTAGACCCATCTTTTGGTATAGCCCCAAAGGAAAATATAGAGGTTGAAAACCCAGTTCCAACAATACCAGTAAAGGCATTTTGGCTACTCGATAGCTGTTGAAATGAGTTCAATGGAGCACTTCCCTTTTCTTCCTCTTTCTTGTCTTCATTCTCTGTCTTATCTTCTCCGATGGGATCCTCCTCCTTTTCTTCATTCTCTTTCTTATCTTCTCCAACGGGATCTTCTTTCTTATCTTCATTTTCCGTTTTATTTTCTCCAACAGGTTGCTTATTTTCACCGTTCTCCTCTTCAGCTTCAACATTGTCTTTAGGGGCAGATGATTCAGTCTCTGATCCATCAATCTTGCTTTCTGGCTGCTTATCATGCTTGTCTTTACCATTTTCGGTTTCTTTATTAGCAACATCTTCGCCAGTTCCATCGCCAAATACTGTTTTTTCACTAGTAGCTTGTACATCAATTGAAGCTTCTGAAGGATTTGAAGCAGATTGGGTAGAAGTCGGGATTAATTGGATCCCGGAAAAAGGATTGGAAGTAGGGGTTGAGGTAGTAGTGGGTGGGCGACGTACTTTGACAATTCTTCTGGTTGCAAGAACTTCTTCGCTGGCCCGCTTGAATGTTCCTGTCTCTTGCTCGGAAACATCTTCATCGTCATCATCAAGACCAGGGTTGTCTCGAGAGAGCTCCCTACCAGCAGCTCTCTTCTTTGATGGAGGAATGGCATTTTCAGCATCCCCCATTGAAGAATCAAGTGAAAGGACCAGAAATGATAGGCTTTTGGAAAAGAAGATTTTGGTGTACTACAAGTACCTACACAAAACTGAAACATGAAACACAACACATTATAAGAAAGAAAGAAGACGTTCATTTTACTAATTTGACCGGTCATTTAAATATAAGAGATGGGGGCGGGGGGAGTGAGTTAGAAGAACGTCAAAACAGGAACATTAAGACATACTCAAAGCTGCAAAAGACAAGCATGAAGAAAGTAACGGAATCCACTTAGAAGCAAGTATTTGCCTTAAAGAATGGATCAACTAGGACATGAGATAAAATGACGGGCAAAGTTTCTTATCCTATTAGGTATTTAAATATGAAAAGGAAAATCCTAAACTGAATTTCTTGATTTAAGAGAACAGAACAGAATAAATAGATAACTATAATCGCCCGTACATGCAATGGCCAAGTAAAAGATTTACTCATTCCATTCTTTTTATTAAATCAAACTAACTAGGAAAAGTACATCCTCTTCTGAGCATAATTAGTTTATATATCTCTAAACTGAAATTAAACTCTGAGAATGGCACTGTATCAATAAAACAGTCAGTTTCTCATTTCAAAGCAACCAGAAAGCTTTTCAATACAATACATGCATGAAATCTAACAAATCAGAGTGGTTATACGAACAGTCAATAATGGAGTCAAATTCACTGATAACCCTAGAAACGAAGCCGGAGGCGGGGGGGATGGGGACGAAAAGGAGAAACTTTCATGAAATAATGAATTTATTAAAGAAAGGGCACAATCTTTAATAGATACGAGTATTTCATATCTCGATTACCTGCAACAAATTTCGCAACCAAACAGAGGATAAAGCTAAAACCCTAGCATTTCCGAACAAAATCTAAGCCATTATCACACTAAGGTCATCGACCGCGACAAAATCGAAAGCTAGAAACCAAAAAATCACCATACAAAAAGCTTAAGGAATCAAAATATTCGTCAGAAATGACGAAGAATGAAATGAAAGGGAGGAGAGAAAACAATCGTAAAAGTTACTCCATATTGTAAGCTAATAGATAAAGAAATGGATGATTGGATTAGAGACTTACCAAAAATCTGAACGAAGCTGCTGAAGATTAAGCAGAAGGAAAACCTACACACACAGGTTGGGGAGAATAGGAGGAGGGTTTAGAAAATGTCGACCTGTCGTGTCGATCCGGATATAAGAATAAAATCTTTTTTTTTTTTTTAAATATTCAATTTTACCTCTTTTTATTTATTTATTTATTTATATATTACAAGATCTTTTATTTATTTTTATATATTACATAAATTGGGTAAAAGTTTTTTTTTATATCTGATTATTTATTAAATTCTACAAGGTTAATCTTACTTTAGTTAATATGTTTTTTTTTTAAAATTTAATAATCATTTTATAGATAATTTTTTTATTATATTCTTTTATTAAAAGGAAAAAAAGAAAGATTACAATAATAAAGAAAAAAAGTTAAAATAAAAATTAAAGAAAAAGTGAAAAAATATTTATAATAATAATAAAAATAAGAGAAAAGAGATAAAATAATAATAAAAGTTAAAATAATTTTTAAATCACTTACCAAATTTAAAATAGAAACATAAATATGAAGAATGAGATGTAGAGTGTTTTCTTTAATAATTCTTATTCAAAATCTATATAAAAAAAATTATAATTAATTTAAACTTTAAGCTAACCGATGAATGTTCTAAAAACTCGAAAAAGAAAGGATTTGAGTAAAAGCACGTGATTTTCATGCTGCTTGCTTGCCATCTATTATTGTAGATGCGGACAGGTCAACTACCTATTGATAAAGTACTATAATTGGGCTTTGAATGAGAGGCCCATATTGGCCCAGAATCCCGACTAAAGTATGAAAAAGATGGTTCGGCCCAGAGTCACCCAGCCTGTATCTGTTTCTTCACATATCTGCATGCTTACGATATTTTTACTTTCGATTCATATATGCAAGAGGTAGGAAAGAAAATCCAAAAACAGATGTAGTAGATTAGGGGGCGAAATTCGCATAATCTAAAGTTCGAAGGAGGGTTAAGATCCCAGATCATCACTAATTCATTTTTTTTTTTCTTTCTGCACTAAACAATGCTTTATGAATCGATAGTAAACAACATTATAAGAGCAACTCAGTGTATGTAATCATTTTTATACTATATATTGTGTTGTGTGCCATTTCGAAATTCAAAAATTTCACTGCAACGCTGCAGACTGCACAGTTTGGGTGTATAACAGCAATACACCCAGGCTGTGCCTGTTAAGCTCTTTCAGCCTCATCCATGCTGACGGTGCACTTAATTACCTAAAAAGAGAAGATGCTCGCCATAAATATCTACTAGAGATTCTCAGCAAAGAGTTTATTATCTATTTTCTAACCTGTGTAAGGGATCCGTGCAGCTGGAACCAATCATCTTGATGCGGACCCTAGTGACTCGTAAGCACTACAAAATAAGAAGACAATCAAGATGTCACCAATGAGAGAAGACGACATATGACATGTTACGAAAACCCATGTTTGTGTTTATTATGAAAAATGGGGAAACAAATTATAGGATGGGAAGACCCTGTGGATCAATAGAGTACCAACAATAATGAATGAACTGACATCAATAAAACAGCACTAGACAGACTACTAGAATGTCGATAACAAAATCAAGAGTGCTGATACAAAAGTAACTATATCTACGATTAGTACGGTTAGAGATGGTGGTGATATGGTGTGGTGAAAAAGCAGCAGGTTGGGGGTAATGGGGTTGAGATGGCAATTCAGAATCAACTAATCACCGGAGACAAAATTGGATTTTCACACTTGCCCAACGAATTGCATTTTAGGCTGATGGGGTTGCTTCATTATTCGTACCCCACTCTTCTTCAGCATCGTTACTGTCTACAAGAACCACGCCATCTGTAGAATCCACATCCACCACAACTGGCTCTTCTTGGCCCTCTTCTTCGTTTTGCTCCTCTGCACTCTGTTCGCCTTCATAATGTTCTTCAGTAACCTGCGACAAAGGCGTAAATTCTCTTTGTGCAAGAAGATAACTGGACAACTTGCAATAAGTTAATTACTTAGAGAGAGACGCTCGATAATGAGCAAGAAATAATAGAAAACCAGAGGCTTTCTTCTGCCAATATATCATAAATAACCAGAATCAGAAAGAAAATGTTTTACAAACTTCTAATCAATTCAAAATTTGCAGTGTACCTCATGATTTGCATCTCCATTTTCAAAATGCCCCTCTGAATCCACTTGCATGTTTTTAAAAGTATCCACGAGGGTCAGATGTTGTTTATCGGCTTCATTAGCATATTCTTTTGCTGGGGGAAGGACACCCCTAAAAATGTAACAAAAGAAAATTAACAAAAAAAGAAAAAGCATCCAACTTATACATGGAATCAATAATGAAAAAGGAAGGATTCAGGCTCAGACAAACACTGGAGAAAACAATACTATTAAAGATCAACTAAAGAAGTCACTTCAATAAACGCAAAGGAAATATTTTCGAGCAGAGACATTTGATAATAGGCTACAGAGGGTTGATCCTTGTTCAAGAAATATGAGCGGAGAAGAAGTGTAAATTTTCCCTCTGACCCACTCACATGCACACAGAAAAAGTACATTAAAAGGTGAATGGAAGTGATCCCGTTTAATACCTAGTCTGTGCAGCTTTAGATTCAACAGAAAGGGCAATTTGCCAATCATCAAACAAATTAGAATACTCTTCAGGATCCGCCAAGGACTCGGCTGCTTTAGGATTTACCTGTATGTATCAAGTTACATGAAACAAATCTATACAATCAAATAACATTAGTCTGCAATTAAGTTGGAATTTTATTTAAGTGCATTGACAATTCACCACAGTACATTCCATTGGTTCTTTTTAGTTTCAGTAGAGGTATAGCAAAACATTTCCAAATATGGATGAGAAGCTGAAAGTTTAACAAACTGTAGAACGGTTACCAAATCCACTGATGCTAAATACTAGACTAAAATCTAAACGACATGAAAGATAAACAAGAGAAATGAGGAGGGATCAAACATCCCCCAATTGTATACTGAATGAAGTTTAACAAGGAAAAAAGAAAAAAAAAACATTGTGTGCGATTAAGGGGCTCAGTTTGTGTCACTTAAAGAATGATAGCTGGAAAATTATGTGGCAATTTTTATACAAGGATCGATCACAACAAACATGTAAATTTTTAGATAATTACCTTATTCAGGTCCTTTCTCCATATTGCAACTATCTCCGAGACCTTACTTGGAAGATAAGACCTTGCCATTAAAGCAGCCTCAGGTATCCGATTTCTAGAAAAAGAATAAATATCAATCAGCCAAATTCATGATTCTATTTGAAGTAACGGTAAGAATTTTACCTTTCCACCAGTAGCTGGAGGCAGTCTTCCAATCTACCCAACATAAACAAACAAAGGAATGAAACATTGTTCTTTCCTTGCTCGTTGGCAAGGGATGCAAGTTTTGATATCCCTTCAGCATCTCCTAATGAAGAATACAACAGTAACAAACCGCTGAAGTCCATAGCGTGCTTCAAACATTCCTCAGCCATTTCCAACTGCAAGAAAGTAGTTGAGAGAAAGAGATAAGACTTGGCATAATAAGCCGTACAACACAAGTTGACTTGGTACGTATAAGGCCGACATAGAAAAACTAGTCAGGTGAAAGTACCAAACATGTGACTGGGATACCTTTCCAGTGGACATAGCCAATTCTCCAAGCTGCTTCCATTTGGACTCGCTCTGCACAGCTGTTGCTATTTCCTGGGTAAGACAACAGGATCATTGTTTAGGAATCAAGCCATCATTAGGTGGGATATGTAACCACTAAGAAGGGTCTCGCTAATTTTACAATTTCTTTTTTAGCATAAATCAGGCCGGCATACCTTTGCAATCTCTAATCTGCCAAGCTGTATTGCCAGCTCAAATCTGTAGTCAGGATCTACAGCGACTTCTAGAGCCTCTTCAATCATACCGCGTGATTCCAAGAAGCGAGCAACACTGAGGAACAATAGGAAGGAAGAAAATTTCAGAGACAAGATTTCATGACTTAAGCAACCATGTCTGAAACAAGCAACATATGTTATCTTGAATTAGAACATGTCCTAAAGATGCTAGCCATTCTAGGACCAAAATCTATAGACATAAAAAGATGGCCTAAAAATGGACCAAAACATAACTTCAAATAGCAGAGGAAAGTCTATCCAAAAACCAAAATTATTAATGAGCTTAATGCAAGTTCTAAAAAATACATGTCATGATAGAAAAGAAAAAAAGCATCAGCCCATTATATTTGTAAGAAGTTCCAGTCGCTAATCACGAATGTAATTTTAATAATATTTAAATTACTGAAAAGACCTCATAAGAAATCAAAATAGTGTAGGTAAAAGCAATTACCTGTTATGATGTTCTTTAGGAATTGTGGGCAAAACTTCACCGGCTCTTTTCAAGTCTCCACGCATCACAAGTGTCTTGTACTCAATTAGGCTAAGAAGTAATGTGTACCCCACAACACTGCAGAGGAAAGAAAGACAATATAACCATTTAAATATAAATAATTAGAGGAGCCATATACTTATCTCGAATAAGAAATTAAAAGCTCCTTACTTGAATTCTTTGTCGATGAGAAACACCCGGCTTTGACTAGCAAGGTAACCTAACAAGTACATGGGCCGATCTAAATGGAACATTGTGGTTACCTGAAACCATTATCCTACTTTTATGGAGACTAGTTAAAACTCATCCAAATTGCATAGTTGGATGAATGATTTTTTTTTCTTTTTTGAAATAAGACATGAAACCAAATACCATACCTCGCCACCAACACAGTAATTAAGCCTCCACGAGGAGTTGTTGTAAATGAAACAATCCCCAACCCAGATACCTGTCCTCACCCGTTCATTTGTTTCATGTAGAAGCTCAAAAGCATCCTCAACGCCTTGTTCGTCAACAGGTTTTCCACTATCCAGATAGGAAGATACTACATCACGCTGCAACACGAAAGGTAATGAGAATTATCCTCCATAAACCTGAACTGGACTTAAAAGGAGAATGAAGCTAACAAGAAGTCTTACATTGTACTTCAGGATATAGAATGATGTATCACTGGAAATTGCCACTAAATCACCACTATCAGCCCAATAGAGGTTCTAACCATTCAGAAAAAGAAAAGAATAGAAAGTTAGAAAAAAGAATATAAGGCCACTGACACAGCTACTTTACATATATGTTTGGGCTCACTTTTACGTTGACATCAATTCGACGAATCAGCCTGCACTCAGCCCAATCATAAAAGCAAATAAAATCATTCGAACACATCGCCAATAGAGCTCCTCCATGAATACGCTCAGCCGAGAAGGTTGGTCGAACGCTCCTCTTTTCCTGGGACCAAAAAAAAAGGGCATCTTCATCAAAACCTAGCCACATTCCTATAGAGGGTACTTTTTGGACCTCTAGGGCGGAATCATTAAAATATAGAACATAAGATGAGGACTCAAAGTCTTGAACCACTCCGTAAACAAAATCAAGATCCATAAACCATCTATAAGGAATGTAAAAAAGGTGAAGCAAACACCAGCAATCAACTGCAGGATCTCACAAGAATCAAATTAGCCAGATACAACTCGGAGGAGCATAGGCTAGCCATTCCCTCTTCTTCACTTAAATAATCATAGTGGATTAAGGTACATTTGAAAATGTGAAAAATCAGAGGCAAAACATTAGAGAATTATTTCACAGATTACAGCCACTAACTGAGATTAATAAATACCTGGAAACTTTTACTGAAAATCTTGATTTTTGATGTACTCTCTCGAACAGCATATTCACCATCCGATGACCACACAAACTCCAGTGCTGAACCAAATGACCGATTTCTCCATGCTAAAGCAGTATATATGATATACTCACCATCTCCACAGACAACAACAAACCTCCCATTGGGATTGTGCTTCAAGCTCTAAAGCACAATAGAAGCACAGATAATTAAATTTCTGAAGAGCAAGATGCAAACCATGAAAACAAAAACAGGATGTTCAAGCAATATGATGAATAACACCCACATGAAGCAACCTCGAAAAGAAATTATAACAGCTTGCAAGACATTTAGAGAAGCTAAGAAAACATTAAATGCAATTTATTATGATCTGTAACTTCATATCCTGTTTCTCCTGCAGTACTTATAGTAACAGCCACAAGGGTGAAAATCAGTAGATCCTTCTCATTGATTAATCAGTAAAATGTAATGAAGCCCTAACAGAATCTTAGAATAACATCTGTTTGCACATCATTTATATAGTTTGTACTATGGACTTAGTAAGATATGTAAACATAGAAGAGCTTGCAGACGGTGACTCCAAGATTCCAACTACGACGGGGTGCAAAGAAGAAACAAGCATAGTATTCATAAAAAAGAAACATCATGGACGAGCGAAAATATGGTCAAGATTGTAACTTACTTGAGGATAAAGATCGCAATTTCCCAATTCTTTAACAGCCAAAGGCAATCTCTCTCCATCAGTTACCTAAAAAGTGGGAAAAAAAAAGAAAGTAAATTGTACTTGTCACTTTAAGTTTCACAACCAAAATCTGAAAGAGATCAAACCTCAAAATCTGCTCCAATACTCTTAATGTTCACAGTTTGAATTTCATTATGCTTCGCCCAAATAACTTTCCCACTGTTATCCATGCTAGTAACAGGTACTTCCCGACCAAGTTTCACCATAATGGTTCCTTCATCATAGCCAATCACAACGCTGTAGGAGCGAAGACGGCATTTTAGCTCTAATGATTGTAAGAAAAATAAGAGAATGGGAAAATAAAAATATAATAAGCAAACTTGAACACATTAAAGCCACGGATGCTAAGTTTCATTAACAACTCAGCACATTACAAAAATAAAAAGGAATGAGTTAATACCAGAAATAGAAATATTATAACTATGCAAGAGACTTACCTACGTGAACCCTTCATATATCCAAGAGCCCAAACTCGTTCAAGTCCATAATTCAAAGTGTTCTCAAGCCTATAAGTTAGTAAATTATGAGAATCTAATGAAAGTTGAGAGTTATCAAATGAACACGGATTTCCATTATGCAAATCTGTTACTTTGAAGCGCACAGAAGAAGAGGAAAATAATTAAAGGTGACAGAATATTTTAAGTACCAAAAATCAAGAAAATTCAAGCCATGTTTCTATTATACAACTTAATACTTCAGCGAAATTTTATACCAAGAGAAAGAAGTTACCTATATGTGGTTGAATGCCATATGCGAACCGTTCCATCCTCAGAACCAGTAATTATTATTGGAAGTTCCGGATGGAAACATACTGCAGAAACATTGTGTGTATGACCATCAAGTGTCTGGACACAACTCTTGGTCTGATAGTCCCACACCTGCTTTCACAAGATATATCCACATTATCATCAAACATTCCTTATGATTAAAGCATGGCTTAAGAAACATGACAAACAAAATAAGACCTTAGCAGTGTGGTCATCAGAACCGGTAATTAAATAAGGTTTATCTCCACCAGTAAAGTAATTGACACAGTTTACCCCCTTCTGGTGGGCATCCAGTGTAAAATTAGGTTCTTGGGAGCCAAGGTTCCATATCTGCACAAGCACATATTAGGGCAGTATCATAAGCACCACATGCACAAATGGAAAGAAAAAAATCTAACCAGCGCTACTGATTTATGATAATAGTAATACCTTTATAGTGCGATCAAGCGATGCACTAGCAAAGGTGTTAGTATCCTTGGGATTAAATGTCACTTGCATCACATAATGGGAATGTCCCTCAAAGATCTGAGTGCAAATCCACCCCTTGTCCCAATCCCAAAGCTTTATGAGCATATCATCTGATGATGAGAGCACATATGGAAGGGTGGGATGGACAGCCACACACCTAATGTAATCCGTATGAGCCTCAAATACTTGTATCTTATCCATTGTATTGTAATTGTACACACGGATATGCATATCATCAGCTCCAGCAACAACCCACTGCTTACGTGCTATAAATTTGGCAGATCGAACTGCAACACATGGTATGAACTTCAGAACTCATTAAGATCTATTAGGAAAAAGTAATGAAAGGGGAGAAACAATCCCCCGCTTGATGTCATTAAGTAAAGAAAATTCCGAGAACAGAAAAAGCAGACATAACTATTTACCTGGTAATTCGGTCACTTCAAAAGACTTAGCCATGGTCTGGGAGCAGTATCATAGAGATCACAAGTTAATTCAACGTGATTACAAAAAATAAATAAAATAAAAAGAATTAAGCATGCATAAGGCTCTGAAGTCTAAACCCAAAAATGGAAGAAATAACTGTAGTCCTTTTCAAAGTTTTACAGATGTAAAGTATTTTGCACTTTGTAGCATTTTAGAAATTTATAGCACCTAATTACACACCAAGGGAGTATGTTGCACCTGGTACAAGCTATGATACGATTTGCATGGGGAAATTATATGCCTAACAACGATTTTCATTAAGGTAAAAAAGGGTTTTCAAACATTAGACTATATAGTTTTACTAAAAAATGAAACGAAAAAATATTGCAACAACATTCCAGATTAGTAGACCATTTTTCTGTCATGCCTAACACACTGCATGAAGCTGCAAACAGATGATGGAGTTTTGCTGCAGCCCATGGCCATGGTAGAAGAGCATTTTCTGGCTGATAGTCAATTAAGACAATCATTTGAAACACTAAACACAATTATCATCCTTTAGGCTCTAGCTTTCTTAATACTATAATCAGAAAAGGCCAATGCTAATTAAAAACAGTGTTGAACTTATGATGCAATAATACTTCAAATGATCCTAGCACTAGTAATCCGTATTTTATTTCCACACCTGAGACTGGTAGTTCCAGATAGACACTGTTCCTGAATACAGACTTGCAAGAATCCTGCAGCACCAATGATAAGGATCACATTTCTATTCTCCTTTTCCCTTCAAAGTGAGAAATATAATGAAGTCATAATTCCAAGAAATGAACTCCACAGCCTTCGTGTGATATTTTCAGAGATCAAAACGGAAAGACTTGTAGTTTTTTTCTGTTTTTTTTTTTGGCCAAACAAAGGCTTGTAGCTGAATAAGTGAATTTATGCTAGAAAGATCCTGAGACTCGTAACTCCAAAATCATAACTCCCAAAATTAGGGACTGAAGGTAGTGGTCCTTGCTTACAATCATCTAAGAAAATGCTTTATTAGAGAACATGCCGGAGAGAAAAATTATTGAATTACCATGGTTCTGTTGGATGGAGATCCACAGATTTTACTCGTTCTGATCTTTGTGCAAGTTTTCTCTGAACCAAATATATATATATATATATATATGAAAAGGGAATTAACCGTGCACTTAGGAAAGTAGATACAACATTACCAGACTCCAGTTTGGTCAGATCCAGTTGACAGGGAGAAGAATCACAATACCTTAATTTCAAGTCTGAGAGGCTGTGAACACATAAGAAAATCAAACAAACTCATTAGTACCACTAGCACGATAACTTTAAAATACAGATATAATTTGGCACATAAACCCAAGGAAAATAAATATCAATCAGTAACTCAGAACAGTTTCCAGATTCCACAAAACTCTCTTTTCCTTTCATTTGTTTCCTCTTTCTTTACCGCCAAACATAGAAGAATCGTTTCTAAAGCAATGGAAAAATGAATATCGATCCAGGCTCGAAAAATCATGAAATTCTGATCCGTCCGGTATAAAACTTCGCACCTCAGCCAAGTAAAGCAACGATTGCTCCAGTTTAAGTTACTTGAAAGCTGAAGGAAAACAAAAAAGACATTCCGAATCCATTTCCTCACTATTCCCAAGCCATTAGCTACACTAGAATTAGTTCCAGCACTCACCATTCGACTATAAAACGAAAGAATCATCGATATTGAAACACAAGGCTAAAATACGAGAAAAATCTGCACATACTGCGAAATTAACATCGAATCGAAGAAGATCTCGACCAGATCTAAGAGACACTCCAACACACAAGCGTTCTGGAAATGGAAATAGATCCTGCACTCACCATGTTTGCTACGTAGAAGCTCCGGCAGAGATGTCAGTCCCTCAATCCTAGCAATCCAGCTGATCCAAGCTCAGAGAGAGATATATATAAACCAGAAAGGGAGGGAAGGAGGTCTTCGCGTTAAGGAGGAAGTGATATATCAACGCTTCGCTGTTAACTTGTCAAGGCACAGGTTTACGAAAAAACCTGCCACTGGATCGGGAGCTCCGGTGCGCGTAACGGTGTCGATTAGAGCGAACTGAGGGATCTTATATGGATCTGCGATGTGGTAAGTATTGCTGACTGTATGGACAGCGTGGCCAGAGATGCCTCAATAGCAGTGACACATACGGGGTCCACTTGTGGAAAGATCACAAACGCTAACAAATAAAGCATCAAGCAACTCTAAGTAAGAGAATAGAAACGGAATTGAAATAAGTATATTGAATTTTTGGTCGTATAGAAAATAATAAGAATTATTAATTTTAATTATATTTTTAAATAATTGTATGGTTGGTTAATTTAAATTTTAAAAATAATATAAAGATTATAATAAAATTTATAATAAACTATAAATAAGTATATAAATTTATTTTTTTTTAAATAAATTAATATTTTTATTCAAGTGAATTGGATATTATTCTTTTTTATCATAAAATCAAAATACACACTGAAATAAAACACAATACACAAACGATATGTAGGATCAAAACAGAAGATCTCTTTTATCATCTTCAATTTCCACGACAACAGTTCCTTTCTCACAACCTATAGAATGACACAGTTGTTACCAAAATCAGAAATGTCATCAAAACATCTTTACAATGAAGATACCTACATAGTACAATTCCAGAACAACTTACTTATGTGGCCCCTTTATGTGTCCAATATCCCAAACTCTTTCAAACCCAAAATTCAATGTATTCTCAACCCTGTAAGATAATGCAACAGCACTTGAGAACAAAAAACATAGTTAGAATGATAGTTTGAAAATGTTTTATACAGAAAAGAAGATATTACCTATGATTGGCTGCATTCCGTATACAAACCGTCCCATCTTCAGAAGCTGTAATGATTATACGAAGCTTCGGATGAACACAAATTGAAATAACATTATGTATGTGCCCTTTAGGATCTTTTAAACTTGAACTCTTTGAGATTTACATAAATTAGGTAAAATAAATTTTTAAATTTAGTCTCATATAAGTCGGCTATATTTATGATTAACTTATTAAAATACTCTTAATTATGTTAAAACAGGGTGGCATGTATATGGCCATGTACCGGCTGGATTAGTAAAAGCTTTATAGAATTAGTCAATTTTTAAAAGAGGTAGTTTCACCTCAATACTTAGATAAATAATCTTTATCAAATATATAAACTATAACTAAATACATCATTTTGATTAATGTTATAAAGATCATTAAGAGTCTAAAACTTAACTCTCAAAAGGACGATATACATATCACTAGCACGATATATATCATAGAGATAAGCCTCTCAATAAGAAAATGAATCATTTGACAAACGACTCAGGTAACTTATTTTTTCCATTGAATTCACTTCCTAAGATCGCCATTCACGAAGGATTTTCATCATTGGTCATTCATTTCTATGAGCTTTAGACACATCCCTCTTGATGTTTCAAACATGAGTTTCTTGCTCATAATTTTCACTAGAGGATTTGCTAAATTCTTTTCTGACCTCATATAGTTTAGAGTTATTATTCTATCATTTAGCAATTATCTTATAATATTAGGCTTTAGTTTGATATATATTATTTTCCCATCATAAATTTTATTTTGGGCTCTTTTAATAGCCACTTGACTATCGCATTTTATAGATACAGTAAGTACCGATTTCATCCATAGGGGGATAATCATATATAAGATTTTTCGGTTTCTCCGCTGGCTCACTTTAAAGCTATGAACTAAGATTCTAAGGTGGATTTCGTATTACATGACTGGTTACATATTTCCATGTATTGATGTATAGTAAGTATATGGATTTTCTTAGCTAAACTAAGCTCGGTCTCTAACTTTATATTAACTTAAACAATTTAAAAATTCTAAATAGATTTTGATTGAAAAAACAAAAATGGAAGAGAGAATTAGCTCACCATATTTCGCCATCATCACTTACTTAATATTTGGTTAAATTAGTGTTTTCGTCCACAAATTTTTACTGTTTACTCATTTTAGTCCATAAATTTTTATATAGTTCAATTTTATTTTTAAAGTTTTCAAACTATTTTATTATTGCCCTTAAAGTCAAAATTTTAAATGCAAATTTTTGAAAATTAACTTCTAAAAGTTTATAAATACTAAAATTAATATATAACACATAAAAAATATCAATAACATTATAAAATGGTTATTGAAATAGTTGTTATTGAGATTTAAGGTTATAAAAAATGAAAAATATGAGTAGAAAAAGAAATTTTAATTAAAATATAAATTAATTTATAAAAAATATTAATCTTAAATATATTGTTTAATTATGAGATATTTTAATTTTAGTATTTATAAATTTGAAATTTTAGATAAGCTGCAGCTTTTCTTACTTGGCAGTTTTGATTTGCTCAGCAGCGCCCGGAATAGGTGGACCCCCTGATTCTAAAAAAGAGCTGAAATTCAGTTAAATATTACGGAACTGACACAACAACGAACTAAAGTAGAAGAAAGAAGGTTAGAGATAGAGAGAAAAGAGGGATCGAGCAAGTGATCAGAGTGGGAAAAAGCGAGAAAACGAAAATGGCGAGCTCAAATTGCTTCTCTCAATCTCCTCTCTGCATCTCTCGTTTTCCCGTTTCTTCTTCGTCTTCTACTTCATCTTCTTCTTTTTCTTTCTGTTCTTCGCAATCCGTTTCTCTGTATATTAGAAATGCAGAAGCCCAGAAAAGGAGCAGAGCACTAATGGCGTCTCTGCGCCAAAATGATTCTAAGGATAACGATTCCTGCAACAGAAGAACGATTCTGTTTCTGGGCGTCTCATTTCTTCCATTTCTGCAACTCAAAGCCCTAGCTCTTACGAGTTCAGCGCCAGGTGAGTTCGTGATCTGCTTCTACTATTTCGTTCGAGAAAGGGGAAGGTAATTAGAATATTAGGTTTCTCTTTTTCTACATTTCCTCGGTACATCTCAGAAAGAACTGAGCTGAAGACACCAGAAGAGAACGAAGAGGTCTGAATCTCTGCTTAATTTACAGAAGTCATGAGATTCAAACTTTAAGCCTATATATGTCTCGTTTCATGCATGAAATTTTCTAAGTAGGTTAGAATTTTAATGGGACAGCTAGAGCTTCAAAGAGAATCAACAACCAATCCTCTTTCTTTCTTGAATGGCATCGGAATATTCAGCTCAGGGGTGCTTGGTGCTCTCTATGCATTGGCTCGAAAGAGAAGAGCGACTCGATTGCAATAATAGAATCTGCAAGCTAATTTCTAAAATCGAATTTATTTTATCTACGAATTGGGCATTGAAGAAAGATGTAAGCCCTAATCCAACTTGTTTCTATTGCCTTATCAAACTCTATATAGACTGATGCTGAAGCTTGAAGCTTGAAGGTCATGATAGAATTTACTGTTGAATAGTAGTATTTACTAATGAATTGAATAGGATGTAATTGATTTTATGTATCTGTTCAAGTTTACAGATAGAGACTAAACTGAGAGAAAAAGAGGCAGCCATTGTTTCACTGGAGAAAAGCTTTGAATCAAAGTTGTCAAAGGAACAGGAAGAACGAGCCAACCAGCTGAGAAAGGCAAAGGAAGAACATCTATATTTAGTGGACCAACTTAATTCGGCTAATGGTACCATTTCCGGCTTAGGAAATGAGCTAAAAAATGAGAAAAGACTAATCGAAGAACTTAAGTTTCAGAGTGGTAGCCTTCAAACTGACCTCTCTAAGGCAGGGGAAGATAAGAAGACTCTCGAAGAGAAGCTGAATGAAAAAATCAAGTCGGCAGAACTTCTTCAAGATAGGGTTACCTTACTCCGTTTAGAACTCAAAGATAGGGAAGATAATATTCAGAACCTCAAGTCTTCCCTTGCTGGAAAGGAATTGGAGTTGAAGAACTTGATTTCATCACAAAAGGAAGCAAATGATAAACTAGCTGTTGCCCATTCTGAGATCCAAGGATTGAAAGATAAGCTACTGAAAAATAAAAGGGAGTTAGAGAAGAAGAGTTCTCTTGTGGGTGAGTTGAATGCAAGGATAAGCTCCTTGACAGCTGATAGAGACGATTCTAAGAGAAAAATTGATGATTTATCGCAAGAATACAACAGTCTGAAGTTATCTTCCAAAAAGAAGTCAGCTTTAGATGCAAAACTTTTGGGAGAAAGAGAAAATGAAATCCGAACACTGAAGGAAAAGGTTGAGATTGGTCTCCATGAAGCAGCTATAAACCAAGCGATGATAGCTGATTTGACCTGGGAAAAAGAAGATTTCACAGAGAAGCTGGAAAAAGAATCAAACAATGTAAATGTTCTGAAACATGAACTTGAAACCAGTCAGGAAGCTCTTAGTGAGTCAGGAAAAGAGGTTTCTGATCTTGTAAAACAGTTCAAGCAATCGAAAGACAAGTGCACTGAGCTAGAGGATGAGGTTTCTAGGCTTCAGAATGAATATCTTAACGTAAAAACTTCATTACAGAGAAGCATTGAAGAGTCAAAATTTAATGGGGAAGTTTTATCTAGTGAACTCACAGCAGTGAAAAAGCTTCTCGAAAAAACAAAAGAACTGCAGATGACCTCACAAGAGGTGGCAGCCATAGAAGAAAATCGTGATGTTTTACAGAAGGAATTGGTGGATGCATATAAAAGGGCAGAAACTGCAACAAATGATTTGAAAGAAGAAAAGAAGATGGTTTCTTCTATGAACAAAGAACTACGAGCTTTACAGAAGCTAATATTGAAAGACAAAGAAAGCCGGAGATCGCTTGAAATGGATTTGGAAGAGGCTACAAAGTCAGTGGACGAGATGAATAGAAATGCGTCGACACTTTCTCAGGATCTGGAAAAGGCTAATTCTTGGATTTCTAACCTGGAGGATGAGAAACAAGTGCTTTACAAGTCTCTTGCAGAGCAGAAGAATGCGGCTAAAGAAGCACAGGAGAGAACATGGAAGATGCTCACAACCTTGTCATGGGACTCTGGAAGAGGATCTGGCTTCTGCTAAGGGCGAAATATTGCGGTTAAGAAGTCAAATAAATTCATCAAAGGTTGTCATGAACAATCAGCCGAAACAAAAGGCGGAAGATGATGACAACGGCTCCATCACTAGGAAGAAAACTGTTAGAAGAAGAAATACTGGTTCTCAATAAGGTTTAAATCATCATTAACCATGTTTCTACTTCCATACCAAGGTTGTTCCTCTATTATAGGATTCTTGTACCTTTTTTGTAGGAGAGGATTCTTGTACTTGTAGTGAGTGTATAATACATATTCGACAACATATAAAATGTTCTTCTGAAAAAGGTCCCACTCGTTAATGTACTTTATATTACGACATGTCGTTTTTATGTGATTAAAACAACATGTCGTTTTATGTGATAAAACGGCATGTCGTTTGCGTCTATTTGATGAACCGTTTCAAGCAATCTCACAACAAAAAAAACGCAACCGGAAGTCTGAAAAACTCCAAAAAGTACGAAAAGAAAACGCGAAAGAGCTTTCGTTCGCTGTGATCTGAAACCATCTCCTCCTAATTGAGAGAATTCGATCTCATCGGCAGAGATTTTCATTCCGCCTATATCTCCTTCTGCTGCTCTCAGTACAGTGATTCTTCTTTTCAAACGATTACGACCCAGTTGATTTCTCTGCAGCTTCACGGACAACTTCTTGAGGAATTTCATCGTCCTAGGCATTGGGAATTTTAATTTTCTTACCCTCTTCAGCAATTCTGAGTTTCGGCATGTACGTAATTTTGGATTATATGTTTAAGATTATAAATATTCCTTAGTTCTTAAGATAAGATCTTCCTTCAATTTCAGATCCAATTTCGAAGCTATATCGATTCGTATTTATATATCATAGCCATTACCTTTGGACGATGAAAAAAGATGGGATTATTATAATTCTACGTTGATATAGTAAGAGCTGGATTTGTGAGGATTTTGAAGAGAATTGGGATTATTATTATCTGCATTCTGCAACTACAAGCAAATTGGGGGTGGGTTAGTTCTTTTTTGATAAATTGATTACAAATTTAGAAACCGGTAATAGAAGAAGTCATGTTTTATGGTTCAGTGGTGTGGGACCCTTTGCTCATTGGTGCCCAAATAATCTCTCTTCAATGCTTATACTATGCCTCCCTTGGAGTGTTTTTGGCAATCCTAGTCGGGGCACGAGTTTCGCGGATGAGCCTTGTCTATTTCTTTGACTTTGCCACTGTTACTACCTCTACTGTTACTGGCTGGTGTGTCATTATCTCCATTCTTCTCAGTTCTCTTACTGGGTGAGTGAGAACAACTCCTTTTCCTCCTTCTGGTATAATTTTCGAATTATTCGAGTTGCAGGATCTCATTGTATTTGTCTCTATCTGTTGATATGCTTTTGCATGATTGTCCTACATGCTTTCATTACGGGAAAGAGTTTTCAAACTGTTGCACAAAATTGTATATTGGTTTAGTAATAATGATGGGTAAACAATGCATTGTGATTAAGGTTTAAATTGGATAGACTTATGAAAGTGACGCTTAGCAAAGCTTACGTTTAGATTAATATATTTTGGTTATATATTGAGGGTCCCAAACTGGCCTTTAAGCCTAAACCGGACAAAAAATAGGTGCTCCAAATGGAGCCTAAATTGTCTAACATAGCCTCATCTTGAACCATCCTGTCTTGCCCATCATCATACCTTATATGTTTTAAGAAAGTATTGGGGTATGGAGACTGCATTATTGAGATATGTGATATGAACATATTTCCATTTCTTAATATCTCGTGTATTTTATCTGTACTTTCTCAAGTTTAATTTCTAACACTTCTTGTTTGTTACAGAGCTGCTTATATGGTGTATTTGATTGAGAGGGCGAAGAAGTGCTTGGATTTTTCCGCTACACTATATATAATCCATCTTCTTATATCCATCACGTATGGAGGGTGGCCTTCATCTATAACTTGGTGGATAGTAAATGGTAGTGGAATAGCAGTGATGGCTCTGGTAGGTGAATATCTGTGCATTAGACGTGAATTGATAGACATTCCCATTACTCGATACCGTTCAAGTAAGAACTCTTTTTCATTTTCGAGTCACACCAAAAGAGGTTCTTTTTTAAGGCCTTTTAACATGATGTTTCTTTTGATGCAGATGTTTGAAGTAAGTGGAAATCTTGATTGCTAAGCTCATTTTTCCTGAATATTGTTGTGGATCTGGCTGGATTTTGGGATAAATTCTATTGAGAATCAGGATTGTTTCTGTGTATAGTATTCTGAGGTAAGTGGAATGGAGAAAGAATAGAATCTGTTTATAGTATTGTGTAGATTAGGGTTGAGGATTATGAGGTAATTCAGTGTGTACAACTTTATTTTTCAGATACACAGGTATTGTTTTCTGGTTCAATGTACTCATGCCCAACTTTTTCAAATTGTTTCACGTAGGTCCTCTTCTCAGCTCTCTTTTTTGTTTTTTCACCCCTTACGTTTGGATTGTTTCAATATGTAAACCTGCTCAATCTAAATTCTCAAATTTAATGTGTTTTGTGATAACTATTAATTACACATATTATGAAAATAGCTCAGATTTCTTCAACTGTGATATATTATGTTCTATCGATCTATCTCAGCCGTGTAAAGCGGTTGCTCAATTAAAATTCAGTTCTTGTTATAAAAGGAGATGAGAAGCGGCGTCAAGTCTTTTTAGATTCTAATGGCTCTGATAAAACGGAAGTAAACCTGAGAGTCTTGAGAGTCTGAGAGGTTACTCAATGCTCACTCAAAAAGAGAAAGAGTGCATTGCTTTTAATGTAACCAAAACAACACATCGTTTTCTTAATGACAAGTGGCTAACATGCTGTAACGAGTTGTTTTGCATGGTTAAGAGCCAACAAACCTTACACAGATTACCGTGTTTTGTGAGTAATCATCAATTACTCTCCCAGAACAGACATGTCGTTACAAGTCACAACTCTCGAAAAAAAATTGATCTTAAAAAACAAAAAAAAAAAGATAAAAGAAAAAGGGGCCAAGAAAGGGAAGATGTTTCATTGCCTCACATTTCTTACAAAATGTTAGGGAAAAAGAAAGGAGGGGGGGGGGGGGGGGGGGTTCTATCCTAATCAAACCGCCTTGTTCTGTAATAAAACTCTTCCTCTTTTCCATGTCCTCTCTTGATTGGTTTGTTCTGTTCTGTTCTTTATCTTCACAGACATGTTTATTCATGTTAAGGCTGAGGTTGCTTCCATGAAGAAGAAATATCAGACACAGCTTCTCCAACAGAAAGATAGAGGCTATTCAATCCAAACGACTCCAACACTTTTGATTGGTTTAGTTTCTCCGTCACACTTCCAACAGGATTTGCCAGCACAAGCTAAACCCACAACAATCAAACCAGAAAAAAAAATTTTGATTAGAGATTTTGATTCATAATTAACAACTAAACATGTAATTATATACATGACATTTGACAGCTTATAATACCTGAAGTGATCTCTTCTCTAGTATCTTTCTAAGTTCACGTACTGTCTCTAATCCACTTGTATCTATAGCTGTCACGGCTGTCATGTCCAAGATCACACATTTTAATGAACTCTCATTGTTTTCCTTAATCCACTCTTCTTCCTCCCTAACCCATCTTAAGATCCTGCAGTCAGTTTTCCAACAAAGAAACGTTACATTAATCCCGGAACCGTTCAATCCGTTTATGTGCATACATATATGTATGTATATGACAAACTGACCTTTCATGGAGGTAAGTTGAATTGGCAAAGTAGAAAGGAGACTCAACAGCAAGTATGAGAAACGAGGGAATCCTCAACGCCTCCCTATATCGAATCAAGCTATGGTATATTTTCGTTCCGGGAATATTCCCTAACACCATTGTATTCGGCCTCGTAACATGAAGCAGAATCTTAAAAACAGAGATACCAACCTGAAAAAGCAAAAAAAAAAAAAAAAAAAACCAAGATACTCAAAATAATGTTTCAGTATGACATTTATGTTATTAAATTGTACTAGAGAAGATCAACTTACTGCAATGGAAAGACCGAGCGGGACGGAAATGAAGAGAACACCGAAGAAAGAACAGAGACAGGCTAAGAAATCGATCTTGTCTACTTTCCAGAACCGAAAAGCGGTTTGATAGTCGATTAGTCCGATCACGGCTGTTATAATGATGGCAGCTAAGATAACATTTGGAGTGTAACGGAATAACGGCATTAGAAAGAGCAGAGTTACAAGCACAGCAGCCGACATAATCACGTTTGAAACTGCTGTTTTTGCCCCTGCATTGTAGTTCACGGCTGATCGGGAAAAGGATCCTGTCGTGACAAAGCACGAAGAGCATGAACCGGCCATGTTCATTATACCTATTGCCATCATTTCTTTGTTTCCATCCACTTGGTAGTTTTTTAAGGATGCAAATGTTCTTCCCACTGCTACTCCTTCCTAAAAGTATTACCAAAATTAATTAGACACATAAATAACAAATCAGACCGGAATTTAGTGTTGTCGTGCTTTTACAGGACTTACGGTGAGAGAGAGAATTCCGGTAACAATTCCGGTTTTGATAGCGAGGGCGAGCTGTGAGCCGGTGAATAAGAGCATGTTTGAAGATGGAGGATTCAGGCCTTTTGGCAAGTGACCAATCTGTTTTTTTTCATAAAGAGATGGTGATGATGATTAGTAAGATAAATAGTCTTGTTTAAAAAAAAAAAATGAAAATGAATATAATTAAAATTGTTTCTTACAACTGAGATTGCGTGAACTTTAGATCTTAAGAGAAAGACGATAATTGTTGAGAGGATGACTGATGTTAATGGAGCTGCAGCTGAAACCCAGAACAACTTTGGATTCCTCATGCTCTGTAATAAAAATACTGTTAATTACGTCATAAAAGCTAATTATGACATCAATTTGAGAAAAAAAAAATTACTTACAATATGCCTCGTCGTTAGAAGAAAGAGTAGGAAACTGAAGCCTAACACAATTGTCTGCCATGACCACTTCACCCAAAAACAAAAAAAAAACAAAACAAAAATCAGTATTTTATTATTATTATTATTATATTTAATGAAATTGATATTATCAATCTAACTATTATGAAAGAGTAGACGCTGGATATATTCTAGTGGGTCATCATTTATTTTTTATTTTAAAAAAAGAAAAGCAAAACGACAAGAACAAACACTTACTTCATCTTTGTGGCTAAAAACAGAGGCCATAACAGGGACGAATTGCATTTTGGTAGTGAAATGAACAATTCCAAGCAACCCTTTTAGCTGTTGCAACGACACAATGACTGCTGCTCCCGCCATAAAGCCAACCAGCGTCGCTTTTGACAGAAAATCGATAACAAATCCTAACCTGTTACATAGAAAAGGCCCGACAACAATCAGGAAACAGCCATGTGTCGGAAAATGGTTTGTGTCTAAGCCGCCTTCGATCTTAATCTTATTTATAAATTTACCTTAGAAAACCCAAGGAAGCCTGGAAAATGCCGGCGAAGAAGGTGGACGTGAAGGCCAGTTTGAGATACAGAATCGGTTCGTCGGTAAAAGACACCTTCTCGCTTAGCATTGAGCCCATTACCAGTGAAGCAATTGAAACTGGGCCCACTGCCAGATGCCTCGAGCTTCCTAGTAGTGAATAGATCAATGGCGGCACAAAGCTTGAATCTGCAATTTCACAATAATTTATTAATTTTCTCAACGTACTAATTTCATTTTAGCATTATTATGTTCATCATTTTTTACTCACATAGTCCCACAATTGGCGGCAAATTCGCAAGCTTTGCATAACTGATTCCCTGTAACAATGGAAAAGAACAAAAAATTATAAATATTATAAGAAAAAAACACTTCATGCACAAATGATGAAAACGAACAAGACTAACTTGAGGGATGGCGAGGCTGGCAATGGTGAGACCGGAGATGACGTCGGATTTGAGGAGGCCTAGACTGTATTCTGGGCCCCATTGGAAGATGGGAAAGAAGAACTGAAGTCCCAGAAGGAGTTTCTGGGCCCAAGTCTGGTTCTTGAATCGGTGAAGTGGGTCGTCGGGAAAGAACACTTCAGACAGTCTGTGTTTCAGTTTCTGAAGCGTATTCTGCTTAGGAGGCAAGCAAACTCTGTGAATCTCAGGCGATGACGCTGTTTCAGCTTCTAACTCCGGCGGGATCCGAACTGACGTTTCAAGACATTCAAAGCTTTCTACTCTGTTTGAATTCACACCCATTTTCTTCTTCTTCTTCTTCTGCAAAAATATGTAAGGTAAGGGAAGGGAAGGGGAAGAAGGAAGGAGGAAGAAAGTGCTTTGAAATGGTTTGAGAGAGAGGGAAAGAGGAAGAAAGTTCAATTTATAGAGATGTATAAAGAAGGTGGTGAAGTGGGAAAAGGAGCAGTTGTCTTCATTTGCATGTCCATGGTCAAGGGTAATATGGTCATTTACTTTATGAGTTTTTAAGGAAACAAAAAGAAAAAGAAATAATAACAACCGTTTCTTTTTTATTACTTCCTATATAAATATACATATATATATATATATATTATATTTACTGAGAGATAAATAATTAGTTAATTAATTAAAAATTAGTTTTTTTCTTTTGCAAAAAAACAAAAAAAAAACAAAAAAAAAACAAAAAAAAAACAAAAAAAAAACAAAAAAAAAAACAAAAAAAAAAAAACAAGAAACAAAAGTTGTGTTGACCCAAGTGTAGTATAGATACGCTGAATTCTGTTGTTGTGTTTTGTCCGAGGAGATACCATGGGTGGGGTCCACAAAAAGTTGAAAACCTTCTTGATCGGAACTAGTGATGAGTGTTAGCTGTTTAAGTTTTTAATCTATCATAAGGTTTTATAATGAAATATATTTCTTAATTGTTTTCCTTAATCTACTACAAGACTACAAGCTTTCATTTTCTGAAACCAAACTGTAACTACTTCCTTTGCAATACACAGATAGATCCTCGAATATGAACCGGCCTATTTATACCCATAACATTAGGTTGTCGCTACAATTAGTAGTATTTATTATTATCAAACTTATTTTAATCTTGTCATTAGGCAAACTCTTTGAATAGTTAGAATCCATAGAGAGAGAAGAGAAAAATTATACCCCTTCTTCTTCTCTTTACTTTTACTTTCATCATTTTGTTGTTGTCGCTCCACCTCCATCGTCACACCACCGCACCTTTGTTCCACATTCATAGTTGCCGTCACCATTGTTCACCTTCGTTGCTGCCATCATTGTTGGTTGAGGGGGCGGAGTGGGCAAAGGTGGTGCAGCGACGATAAAAAAGTTGAGATAATTACAAAGATAAAGGTGACGATGATGAAATAGTGGTGGTGGCAACGGTCACGATGAAAGTGGACAGTGGAGTTGAGGAGGCCATATCAACGAAGATGTGGTGGCAGTGAAAATAAAATTTTGGGGACCGTGATAGGACAAAAACAAAGAAAATGAAAGAATAATGGGTACAATTTCGTATTATAAAAATTAAGTAAAGATTTTTTGGTTTTGTTATATAGTCTTTATTTATATTTTTTGCTTAAATGATTAAAATAGGAAAATAATAAAAGTTAAATGAATTAAACGAAAGTTAAATGATAAAAATATAGAAGGATTAAAATAATAATTTAATAATAATTTTATTAATTTAATAAATATATAAATTTAAACTTATATCTTAATATTATTATTATTATTATTATTATTATTATTATACTCTTTTGGGTCCAATAAATGTCATGTCCTAATATATTATATATAAATAAATATTTGTATATTTGATTAAACGTATTAAATCGAAATGAATAATCTCACTTTTGGTATCTAAAATGAAAAGGGCTAGAAAGTGGGGTCAAAGGGCATGCATTCACTTAATACATCGAGTATATACCAAACGCCAACAAATATATTAATAATTAATAAAATGAATATAAATAAATATTAATATATTATAAGAAACTCTGAATTAACATGTCACATTTTCTTCTCCTTTATATTATATGATAAATAAATGAAAATAAATTACAATATCAAATATGATGTTGACTATGGTTTGAGTCATTTAATTTCTTCCTATCTAGTCTAAGCTTTTCATGTTCATTGGCTTCCAATCAATTGAACTCTCATATTACTAACACTACATGTATATGCCTATAACTATAATCAAGGGTTCCTGCTATTTCCTATATGTAATCTTTTCTAATCACCATTCAAAACGGAGGTGGCAAAGTCTAATAATAACCAAACACACCCCCACAAATGGTGCTTGCTTCGTCGGATCGGACTGATCGTCATCATCTTCTTCTCCCCATCTTTTCGACAGAAGGAAAAAGAGTCAAATTTAAAACCAACCACATGACCCAAAAAACTTTAATAATTACACTTCATTCTAATCAAATTAATTAAAAACGAGCTAGTCGTGCTCTAAACACAAAAGTGATTCATCCACTTTATTATTAATTGGTAGCAAGTTGCTTGCAACAAAGTGGAAGACTTGTTCGTGTTCCGCGTGTTTAGCAAACTAAAAGTGATCGGACATCTGCCTACATGGCTCACCATCAACCAATAGCTAGCCTCCACCTCATCAGTCAAAATTTCAAAAAGTAAATGAGACAGAATATTTATATAGTTGCATAGTAAATGTTTGATTATGGGCATCATCATCAGGGTATGATAGTTTACCAATGACTTTCTGCCACTAATTGAAGAAATACGTATTGAATTATGTATTTTTCATGGAATCTCTTTATGCCGAATTTTCTTGTGTTACAAATCTAGCTAGTAAATAAATATTATACCGTAAATACAAAGATACCAAAGTGCACTTTATTTTTTGAAAAAATGATACGTCGGTCGCGTTGAATTGATCAACATAGAGTACTACATAGTATGTTTAATTAATTGGATCGTCCTGCCATGCCTGCCAAGTTTGATTTTATTTGGTAGATTATACGAAAACACAGCTAATATAATTGATAAGTAGGATAAATCTCTAAAATATTTAACAAATTGTATCAAAGTCTTGAATGTGATTGGATTCTTCAAAATAATATGGTTAGAAGATTCTTTAAAATACTTTGCTTCTCATGTGATCAGATTAAGTAAAGTCGTCACACGATCAGTTATATCATCTTCAACCTCATCTGTGAACGTATCAATGCTAGTCATATAAGGAGTGCAGTCTTCTCTCCTTTATGGGCATAAGATTTCATGCACTCTAGCCTATATCGTTAAAAATATATTAGATAGGTCAGTTAATTAAATAATTAAAGTATAAATAATAATAAACATAACAAAAACTAACATCTTAGTACTTTAGAACATTGACGATCTTCGTGTATGTTGGCTTTGTAAAATGCATGACCCTATTCAGGATCCGTGTCTTACGAGTTTTCTTCATACGCTCTCCAAAAGTCTCTTAAATGCTTAAAATCGCTTCAAAAACCCATACCTACAGTAATAAAATAAAAAGCATTAAAAAAATATTGTAATAAAAACTTACTATAAAACAAAACTAAGAGTACTAATTATCTGAAAGGTCATTGGAAAACCAAATACGTCCCACTTCTTAACAACCATTTTTTCTCTAATTGCAGCTCTTTTGGACTTCTTCAAAAGATCGTCTCTATTGATATATTGAATAGTTCCTTCATGTACTACGTTACCCTAATGGTAGCTATCGAAGAACTCAATATTCATCACCATGTATAAATACTGAACTAGTACTTTATGAAATTCCCATATATCTAAGAAGCCAACCACCAAGAAGTAGAGCATCGCTAACTTCATATTTATATCAATAATAACCTTTGCGAATTCATCAACATCTTCTTTGTGCCGCCTTTTAGTTCTCATCTCGGCGTTTTCAAAAATCTTTATGAGTACAACACTTGTAATACTATCGTTCTCTTTGAACTAGTACTTTAGGAATTCTACATTTTTTTTATTGTGCAAGGTAAGGAGGTTGATGGCTTGTGAAACCTCAACCCGACAATAAGAGTGAACTCTGTTATAGAATAACGAAGAGGATGACTATTTACGATGTACCATGCCTCATATTTCTTTTTTGACTGAGTTGATGGAGGACCAAGGCACTGACTATCTAAGCAGAGAATGAAAACCTCTTATCAACCTTCAAGAAATGGCCAAAACCCGATTTGCTAAACATTTTCAGCTTTTTATAATTAAGCTTTTCCTTAATTATAGAAAACATATCATGCAACTTCAAACGAACAATAATCATATAAGAAAAATGATCATCAGCCTTTAATAATTGAGTAAGTGTAGCTGATTCATCCTCTTGAAAACAAATAAAGAAATACTTATGAATCCTATTACCATATGAAATAACAACATTTATCTCAATTCTAAGTCTTGTAAAATCACAGATTTGAGTCTGAGATAATATTTGAAACACTGTCTCATACCAAAATCTTATAAATGCACAAAATTTCAGTTTGAGATACTCAAACTAAAATCAGACTCAAAATTTGATATGCATATACAAGATTTCAGCAAATTCAAATTTCGTATAATCAAATCTTTGATTATGAATATATAGTATACAATTTTCATATTTTTTGAACTGATATTTTTCGTTATCCACGGTTAATAGTGATACCAAATGACTATTAAAATGAGAGTACTATGACGAATTTTCTCTTCAGCTAGCTATGATCTCGTGAAACATTCTGATGGTTTTTAGTCTATTGGAAGTTGATATGACGGGCCACTATCTATCTATCTATGTATTGTTTTTATCAAGACGAGAGAATTCTTTTGACTTTGGTCGGTCCTGGTCCAACTAACGTAGTACTGAAAGATTCTTTGCTTCTCAATTATTTATTTATTTATTTTATTTTAGTTATTATATATATATATATATATATATATATGGTATATCTTCTTAAACTCAAGAATTATACTTTTATATGACGCTGAGTTACAGATAATTTTTAAAAATTTGAGATATTAAAAATTGAACTCGACTATATTATCTATTAATAGAAATGATATAGTTGAACTAACATTATCCTTTAGCCTCATGCAAACCAGATCTAGTTGAACTATAACCCAGCTGGACATTCTAAAAAATATTCGATAGATTTCAAGTATAATCAATGGAGGGTATGAAGGAATAGTGCCGTATGTGGCGTGGGGTGGATCAATTCTTTATACGATGATATATATATATAGAATATTATTTAACATTATTATACCCTCCACGTTCGATGGACCATTTTGAATCATGGGTCGTAGGGTAACTGAGTTCTCTCTTTTTCAGACCCCCCATTTTCTACCATTTATATGTAAAGTTAGCAATTCAAAAAGCTTTATTTTATATATATATATATATATGTTTTATATGCATATAGTTGGATAAATTTTTGAAGGAGGAGCGTTGGAGTTGAGCTTGGTCGGGAAGAAGAATATGTCTCTTTGAACAGATTCGACCCAAAAAGAAAAAAGAAAAAGGAAAGACGAGGAGAAAAGCCATCGTTCTTCTGATAGCGCTGGGGTTCATTGGCTGTTCTTGATTTTGTGCATGTTCAAAAGGCTTGTTGCTTGCTATAGTTTATAGCATATTAGTATCGGATAATCGGATCAACCACAGTTTATTCCACCTCTTTATATAAATATCATTTCCATAAATATCTACCACCACTTATATTCTTATATCATATATATCGAGAGAGAGAGAGAGAGGTCAGAAATAAAATGAAGGGCAGAAAAAAAAAAGTAAAAAACAAAACGGGAAAAAGTAGATTTTTAACTAATTTTTTTAGGAGTTATATATAAAATTATAATAATTTTAGGTCAAAAAACTAATTTTAAAAAAGTTGAGGGGATAAGAATGAGAGAGTTAATGTAAGTTGTTATAAGTTTTAATTAGCACTTGGTTCTATCTATTCCTTTAATTATAAACCGTCTATCTTAATTATATTCCTTTAATTTCAGTATTACGAAATAGTAATTATTAAGAGATGAGAGGGGGCATATAATTAATTTTGTACTGGCCACGTGTCATCGTATATTCCTTGAATATTCAACATCGATGTGTTCTATGGATCGTTGGTTTTCATTTTTAGTGAAGGCGTTGACTGTTTCGAGTGTCGGAATGATTCAATTGTTGGCCAGAGTTTGCTTTTGTGTTGACCGTGGTCAGTCCACTAAGGTCAACCACGTGATAAGATATCAGAAGTTTAAGAGCTTAGGGTCTTGTAGCCTCTAGCCCTACCGCATTTTGTGCCACCCAAAACGAGTTGTGGTTGGAGCAGTAGAAGAAAAGAAAAAGATGATTAAAAATTTGAACCCACAAATTTATGGATCGAAATATGATTTCAAACGTTCATAAGGCTCTCCACAAATCTGAGCCATTGACTGTAGGCCGAATGATTTGCAACTTTCTTCCAATCCTACTTGATCTTGGGTACTAGCTTTCCTGTTTATATAAGTATATACATAGATGCGTAGGCTTATCCACAAAAATCTGTTTTATCCAATTCATCATTAGTCTGTACACTCAACTTTTCTTGCACGATCTATTGTTCTCATATCTAATAATTCTATCATATATATATATATTATAGAAACAAATCGATATACCGTAAACACGAATTCTCAAAATTTCTCCAGTCAGAAAGCACCTGAGCTTCAAGATAGATCTATTGAAGGGGGGGAGGCCGCTGATAATCATGGGAAGGTTCTAAAAACTTATATAATGTGGGAAATAAGATCACACACTAACAATAAGAAGAAAGTATCGTTTCTTCACAAAACCATTGATTTAAAAACCGGATTGAAGAGATCCACCTGTTCCTAATACACTGATGAAACCTCGGCGATGAGTCCCACCCGAAAATACATAAGCACAAAAAGGCTTTACTGTATACTCCAAAATGGTATAAAGAAAAGACCATGAGCCTCCTTACCCATCAGGCTCACCAAAACCACCATCTCCAGCTTAAAATAAACAGATATATCATTAAAGAAGAGGAAGAAAAGCATCCCATCAGAGAGTTAGGCCTAACTTGTGGCCTCTGGCTTTTCAGTCTCCATTGGTTCAGTGGCGGCTGATGTTGCTTCACTTCCGCCATCTGCCTTCCCATTAGGGTTTGTGTTATCAGTTGAATCACCACCCTGAGATGTGGTTTGTGAGGTCACGGTAGTGGCTGGTGCTGGCTTAGGTTTAGTCATTATCGGCCTACAGAATCTGCACATATCCAACCATTCAACATCTAGGCGGCCATAATAACAATCGTAATAATAATAAAATAATAATAACAAAATCAAAAGAAGAAAAAACAATCCCAAGAGATGATGAAAAAATGATTAGAACCTATCGACTGCTTCTGCTTTCGTTTTCACATCGGCAGACAGTAGGACTGGTGTGGCATATTTTGGAAGCAGACTCTGCTGATGCTGCTTCGCTCTTAACCAGGCTTCTGCTCCTACACATTCATTAAGGACCTAAAGGGTAGAAGATATAGTTATTAGTAATGGCCGATTGCATATAAACGAGCTGTGTGTTTTACAGATGTGATGAGGTATCTACCTTCTGTTTTTCAGAAATGTCTATGTGATCAAATTTGGGATCATTTGACATAGCTGCTTCTCTGTAGCTGTTAATACAGTAAGCAAGTTGATCAACAACAGTTCCTCTTTCTGTAAATTCTCTGTGACGCTCCTCAATTGGATCACCTTGCTGCAATGTTTATATCTCTATTAGACTAGCAACCCAATTAAATTTAAAGAAAATTAAGGATTCCATTTACATGGCACTTACCTTCTTTAGCTCCTCGAGTTTTGCAACATAAACTCCCTTTGTTTCGTCCTCGCCATCTTCATATAACCAGTCTTCCACGTCTTGAAGCTTAGCGGTAAATTCTTCCCTTTCGGAATCAGTGACATATTCCTGTAACTTGTCACTCAGCTGGAAACATACAGTTAACTATTAGCTTTCAATACCAACAATTATAAAACAGATTAGTTCATTATTTATATTTATTTATTAACAGTATAATGGAGCAAAGAGCTCTACCTTGTTTCTCATATCATAGACATAAGCCTCAACAGCATTTTTCTTCTCTTTCGTTTCTTCCATGACTCGATCTTGCAAAGCCATCTCAAACTCCTTCTCCACTGCTTTTTGAACATCAGCCGGTTTCATTGCACCATAAACAACTTCAACCACAGGGATGTTTGTCTTCTTGACCTTTTTCTTTGGTGCTTCAACCTGTACATCATGAATAAACACATCAATACTGCAGATTCTTCCTCACTAGAGCACTTAGGAACAATCTTTGGCACAACCACAAACTATAAGGGGAATACACATAAAGCATCTCTTCATCATGTAGAAACAGCAACCAATCAGAAAGTAATGCATGAGCTTATGATATCCAAATCCACTTGGACCAAATCAGCAATTGCAAGATACAGACAGGAAGACTCAGCCCTAACCTAAAAGGCAATACAACCATAGAGGTAAAATACCAATAGCCTAATAGGCATCATTTGAGCTTCAGTTCTAGTCTTGTACTCATCATACCAACCTTGGTTTCAGACTCAATTTGCACAGGCTTTTCTCCGGATTCCTGGACACCAGTTTCAGCTTCATCTGTGGTTCCCTTGGCATCTTGCATATTAACATCGTTCTCGCCTGAACCAGGTGGGACAGCAGCTTCATCAGTATCCATTCTGGTCCCTGGATCCCTTGAGACTGGAACTTCGACTTCTTCCTCTTCTAAAAGCTGTAACAAAAAGAAACCTTAGCCCTCCCCCCAAAGAGTCTAAGGGAACATGCATATGCATAAATAACTTACTGTGGCTGACTCAATGGAGACGATTCCATGCAGATTTAGTTTAGCTTTCACCTTCACTTTTGACCTCTCACCTTTGGTTGATTGAAAAGGACCAATCTGTAGATGAACATATTTCAATGATAGTTAAGGAGCTTAGAATAGAAAGAATTCGGTTGGGGTGGAATAACTCAGTGTACTTACAGTATATGTACTGATCTTGGCAGGTGCTGGAAGATCGCTCACATCAGCATACTGTACATCAACAGTAAAGGTGCCTGATCTATAAAACGTGAGAGCCTTAATACTTGGAATAGGATTCCCCTTGGGGAATACAACAGTACTTTGATGGTTATCTGCTGCTTCATTCTGAGTGTCCAGGGCAGAGCCTTTCCAGGACAGAGCAATGGAAAATGGAAAGCTTTCATTTACCTTTACAAAAGAGACACAGAGAAATTATGATGCATGCACAGATATCCAACTTACATAGATCACACATGGATTAAGACCTCAACATGTTATTTTATTAGACTGTGGGGCACTTTTTGACTAATTATATAAAATGGGACACATACCTTAAAATCTCGTACTTTAAATGTTGGACTCAGAATTGCACACTCAAGAGCAGCACCTCTAGCAACACATTCACTTGCATTCATAGTGCGTTTGGGCTCCTTCTTGAAGAACTCCATCAATATCCTGATTATGGCAGGTACACGGGAACCGGACCCAACAACCTCAACTGTGTGAACATTCTCCACGGTAAGACCAGCTTCAGCAAGAGCCTTCTCCAGCGGTCCCTTCACACGTTCCAGAATAGGAATACTAATTTGCTCAAACTCCTCTCTCTTAATGAAACCCCTTACATCCTTTTCATCCATCAAGCACTCGATATTCAAAGGTGCCTCCGGATTGGCACTAAGGACCTTCTTCAGCTTTTCGCAAGCTGCTCGGAGTCTGAGACAAGCCCTTGCATTCTGGTAAACATCAATCTTATACTCTTCTTTGAATTTCTTTGCAAAGTGATGGAAGAGTGCTTCATCAAAGTCTCTACCACCAAGAGAACGATCATAAGAATGAGCTAATATTTGGAGCTGACCCTTCTTAAACCCTGCAATACACACTTGCATGTTCGAATGCCCAATATCAACAAAGGCAACATTCAACTGGTCATTCTCTGGTAAATCTGTCTTATAAATTCCATAAGCCAAGGCTGTTGCTGTGGTCTCATGAATCAAACGAAGAGGGTGCAATCCAGCAATTGTGGCAGCATCCAAGACTACCCTTCTTTGCAGGTCAGTAAAATGAACTGGAATTCCAATACAGCAATCGACAACCGCCGCATTCAGATTCGTCTCTGCAATACCTTTCAGATTTGAAAGTAACATCCCCAAAACCTGGGTTGGGGTGAAACTCCTTTCTTCTCCCAGAAAACGTACATGAATTAAAGGATAGCCATCAGGTCCCTCAGTTACCGTAAAGGGAAATGACTTCAGATCCCTTTGCAACTCGGGATCAGAGAATTTCCGGCCAATCAGTCGACTAATCTGAGAGATTGAGTTCTTAGGATTCATCATAGTTGATGCAGCCCCTGCTGTTCCTATAAATCGCTGCTTATCACCAAAGCATACAATACCCGGGGTTTCACGCTTGGACTCATCATTGAGCACGACATCTATACCCCTCTGCCTGGCAACAGCAACTATGCAGCTCTCATTGCCGATGTCAAAACCAACCACGCTCATCTCTGTAAGTGATGAAATTTCTGTCTTTAGTAAGAAATCTAGAGAATAAAAATAGAGCAATACCTGATCAATAGTCAATAAAAAATCAAATCACTTGACCGCATTATAAACATAAACAGAAATTGCGACATTGTGTTTTGCTGCGTTCTATGAATTATAATAAACCGGCTTGATTTCTACAACAACTATGATTCCTACTACTTAAGAAAACTTATATAGATAATTCAACATAAATCTATGGAATTTACGCTTACAAGATAGCTAATGCATAAATTGTTTCCTCTAAAACACTAAAATCCATTTAGAAGATCGAAGTTAGAATCAACCAGCACCTAGATTGAATCCTATACGAAGTGAGCTAGAATCTACAGCTTCTGTAGCAGATCTACGTCTTCTTAGATAGAGGAAAAATATGAATCAGATGCGAGAATTAGGGTTTAGCACCGTACCTTCAGAGAGATCGACACAAAGCAAGATTGAGAAATGGAGTTTGGGATTCTGGAATTCTCTTCTACCGCTATTTTACCGTTCTACAATAAAAGGAGCGAAAGTGTGAAGATGGAGGCTTTATAAAAAGGAGCCAAACTAACGAAGGGATTTAGATTTCGGTCCACGTCGGGTTCAACCCGACGGTCTCACCCGTTAACTTTTTGAGACGTTACTTAAGATATCAATTAGCTTATAAGATCATATCGGATTCAAACCGTTTAAATCTATGGCGTAGATTTATTTTTAACTTGATTGTGTGATATGGATGGAGGGTGTTGAATTCGACCCGCTTCTCCTTATTAATTGACGTCATACTTTCATCATCATAAAATCAAATTGAAAAATAAAATCAATTCAGACTATGATTTAGATTTACGGTTTCAGGCTTCTCCTAGACGTGTCCAGAAAAATACAGATCAGCTTCTAGAAAGATCTACGGCCGCTTAGAATTTCGAAACGTTTTACTTTTCTTCTTGGGCCTTGACTGGTGTCTGTATTAAAGGAAAGGAGGGCCTTATTTTGTATGACAAAATAATGACCCAAGGAACGATCGTCGGCTTGATTTGTATTATTATTGTACATTATTCATCCGACGCGTCGTTTCACTACCTCTTCCCTGCTTCTAGTTTCTGGCGGGAAAATACAGTTGATCATCATAGATACAATAATCAACTTTTTTTTTTCTTCTAGGAATCTTTGTTTTCTTTGCATAACCATGCGTGTAACAGAGTTTCGATTATGCTCGATTCGGGTTCGGATAAATCAATGATTCTATAATTAATGCAAATTTGATTATTTAATCGATCATCATTATTATCACAAAGTTTATTTTTATTATTTTCATAATCGATAATATGAATTTTATTATGTAATTTATAAGATATTTTCATGTGTTATCATATAATCTAAAATTTAATATGTATTTAATTATCATTTTATCTAAGTTTTTAACTGTTTATCTTTTTATCTATATCTTTTAATTATATATCAATCTAAACTTTAGTGAATTTGAGACATGTTTGGTCTTCTTTACACACGACTAAATTATGTGAGACGCTTCTCTTTAATCTTATTTTCTATAGAAATTATATCTAGATAACTTATAATTTTTTCATTCGTAATTCTATCATTGTGTATTTCACAACATATCCATCTTAATATACATATCTATGGTATCGCTATCTTATTTATATGTTGTCTAGTGATGGCCTAACACTTCGAGTCATAAAGCAATGCTAGTCTAACAATCATCTTATAACAATTTCTTTTTAATCTTGTAAGCATTTTTCTATTGCACAAGACTTTTGATATTAACATTCATTTTATCCAACCTACTTTAATCTTACAGTCTATATCATTTCGAATGTCCCCAGTCTCTTGAATAATAGCTGCAATTTCTAATCTCAGCTATCGCAGGAGAACCCTCAATCTCAATTCTAAATTTGGGATTAAAATTATAAGTTAGGTATTTCATTTTTTAGCAGTTAATTTTAAAATTCTTGTTCTATAGAATCTCATGCCAAGTATCTAATTTTTTATTTACACATTGTTTAGTTCCATCTATTAGTATTATATCATATGTAAACAACATATACTATGATACCTCATATTGAATATGTTTCATTAGCTCATTCATAACTAAAGCAAATATGTATGAGTTTAAAGCCGACCTTTGATGAAGTTTGATTGTAATAGGAATTCATTAGATATCTCACTTACTAACCTATTATTAGATACAACATCTTCATACATATCATTAGTGATCTCAATATAATATTAAGTATTCATTGTATTAATTTCCTAGGTATTCTATCATACGTTTTCTTTAAGTCGATAAATATCATATGTAAGTTATCTTGTTTTTTTTTTTTTATGTTAGTCTATTATTTATTTAATAAAGAAGATTACTTCCATCATAAACTCACTCAGCATAAAACTAAATTGATTCTCTGATATAGCAGTGATACTTCTAAATCTTCCGCTCTATAACCCTCTCTCATAGTTTCATTATGTGACTCATAAATTTTATTCATTTGAAGTTTAAACAATCCTATATATTTATTTTATTCTTATAAATTTGTACCAAAATATTATATCTCTATGATTTTAGTATTTTCGTAGTATTTAAAATCTTATTAAAGAGCATAGTAAATTATTTGATATCAAATTCGCTTAGACAATTTCACATCTCAATTAATATTTTATTTTTTTAAAAGACATATATTACTGATAACAGTGGATACCATAATATTTCACGTTAATCTTTTTAAACATTTTTTCATGTAAATAGTTGTAACATTTTAGTCGGATAGCTATTATGTGCCTAACACTAATTGTGACATCTTATTATTATTATTATTATTATTATTATTATTATTATTAACTCTGTTTGGCATCACCTGTAGTTGCCTTAGTCTCCTGTATATGAAGAACCAAACAAATGCAAAAAAGAATCAAAAGATGATAATCATGTAATTAAAAGAATCAAAAAAACAATGGAATCGAAAGATTCATGGCAAATAATACTCCTGCCACCATTCCGAATATAGCAACGACAAAAGTTCAAGTCCTGATTAGTAACTTGAATTAGATCAGCTGATTCCGTATCATTGTCCTGCAAAACCAAGGAGGGTTCTCCTGCGATAGCTGCAATCTCAGGTCCACTATCTGTTTGGGCTATAAAGTAAGGGTGGAGAACGAGCAAAGTCAATATCTAAGACAGTTGCATCAACAACTAGCAGCCAATTCAGCACAAATGGATAACTATCAATCTCATAGAAGTGTTTTGTATTATAAAGGAAAAGCAGCGATTCGACCACAATCTCAGTTGAAGGAAGTGATCCTCCATGAATTTCATGACTCTGCTGTAGCAGGGCATTCAGGTGTGCTTAGATCTGGACAACCAAAATAAGCATTCCCAACAATCAAGCACTAACGAGGAAAAAATTTGTTATTCTAACATGTAGTTAAAGAGTCTAAATTTCCAGAGGCACGGTAACGGATTTGACAACAGGTTCCTATATTCTATATTCTGTTTTTATCTTCTGCAATTGCTAAACTATTAATTCTGCTCATAAGAACCGCATAACAAATTGCACTGACCGACAAGGAAGCCTAATTCTTCCCTCCATCTTGAATTGATAGCTAAAGGGAACTACTCCCTTTGCTCCAAATCTGGAACGTCGTGTCATTCCGAGAAGAGAAGACAACACACGAGCAATTGTTCAAGCACTTGCTCCTGCAATCATACCATGTCAAGTTGAGACCTATATTATATCTATCTTCAGACATAAGACCTGTTTTGTAGTCTAAATCGTAATCATAGGAGCTTCTGCACTCGAGATGTTTTTGCACACTCCTAGATTATCTCAAAATCTAACTAAAATTTATTATATGATCGATTCTTAATATATATCTATTATATCTTATATTATAATTAAAGTATAAAAAAATAAATAATCTTAATTCTTAAATATATTTTAATATTAATAATATTATATAATATAAAACTATAAAATTAATATGATTTTTCGAATAATCTATTATATTGAGTATTTTCTTTCTTTCACCAAAATTATATTGAGTAAGATATCACGTTTGGGTTTGTGACATATAATGTTGATGAACGCTCATAACCATCCTTACTCAATGTTAATACTTTATAGCCATCGTCACCTTATCCATTTGATGAAAACATACTTTGGACTGTTAGAACCTATCTTTAGGCGACATATATATATATAATATAGATGAAAAGTTGCCAATATGTACAATCCAACTACCAAAACCCTTATTCATGGTTTTTAATATGTAATCAAACATTCAAGAAGTCAGGATGGCCGAGTGGTCTAAGGCGCCAGACTCAAGTTCTGGTTCTCGTGAGAGAGCGTGGGTTCAAATCCCACTTCTGACATATCCTTCCTTTTTCCTTTTTTTATTTTTTTAAATTGAAATTTCAATTTTACATCCTTGATTTCTTCCTCAATTCATCGTCAAAGCATCCTTGAGCTCTAACAGAAAAATCAGACGGTGATCGAAGAGTTTCCAGAGGGAGATGGCGACGCACAACAATGTGATGACCAGAGAGAGAGCTTTTCAAAAAGAAGCATCAGCAGAGAAGAAAGAAGAAGAAAAGTCGCAGAGAGGGGTTCTGAACGCATGGCTATGATCACTGGCCATGTTCAATTTCTCCCTTCCTCTCCACCTCCCTCTCCTTCTTCCCCTGCTTCCACGTTTTTTCAGCCTCATTGTCACCACACAAAATCTTTGCCATCCTTGCTCTCCCTCGATCTTCCGGAAACGCCTCGTACCCCTCACCCTCTTCCCATCAACGGTATGAATTTCAATTTCAATTTTATCTTCCATATTAAATGATCGTCTTGCATATTGAAGTTTTGGGTGGCGATTACTCGTTCTGCTTTTGAATTTCATTTTTCTAGGTCTCTTTGAAATGTAGAATTTTACTGAATTTTGGGAAGATTTTGACGAATATCTCAAAACCCTACATATTTTTGATTCATTGCACTGGTAAAGTTGGTAAATTTAGAAGATTCTGTATGCATCAAAAAAATCTAGCTGGATTTGTTACATCATAATGATTTTTAAGTTAAACTTTTGCTTCATTATAAGATATGACATAGTTGATCATTATCTAGGTTATAACTATAATCTTGTCGAAGATCATTATCTAGTTGCATTTGCTATTTGAGTCATATGGGGTTTGTCCTTTAATTCGTTTTCAGTGAAATCTAAGATCAACGGTGAGCCGATTTGATCGTGTCGCGATTAGCTGGTTGTATCCCCTCTTTCTTCTTAATTAGTGCCAGTTGGCATGTCGTTACATTTTCTCCGTGGCTGCTCAATGGTTAACTATATCATTGTTCTTGCTTCATAGTTTGTAGCTTGTTTTCCTCAAGCAAGGAATTTGCTTTTGATCATTAGAAACCTGTTCACAATAAATTAATTGTTCGCAACTAAAAATTCTTTGCAGATGCTTCTGATGCAAAAGCTGCAACTTCTGGAACTACAATCCTGAGCCATGAGAGTAGTGGTGGAGGAGAAGCCAAATCTGATTCTGATACCGAGAATCTAACTACCGAATCTACAATCCCAAGCCATAAGAGTAGTGATAGAGAAGCCATGGCTGCTCTAAACAACACCCAAAGAAGATCTTCATCAACCAATGAACTAGTCAATCAAAGCTCTACAATGGAGAGAGAAGAATCGTCAAAACCAGAATCAGAGAGACCTAAACTACTTTTCACTTCAAAGAGAATAAATTCATGCATCTTAGGATCTCAGAGAACTCGGGTTTCTTGCTCTCTTGTCAATGCATTCTTGGTCGTTCTATCTTTTATCGACTATCCACTCTTTGGAAGTAACATTGTCAAGTCAGAAAGTGTAATAGCCTCAAGGCCTCTTTACATACTCCTGTTAACTGATATCACCATTGTTCTGGCACAATTTTTTCTCGAGAAAGGAAAAGACCCAGATATGGAAGACGGAGAAAGACAGTTTCCCGAAGATGATGTGCATAATTGGGGATCTGCAGTTAAGGTTTTAGAGAGAGGTCTAATAGTTTATCAACCTCTTCGTGGGGTTTTCATAGATTGTAGTATTTATGCTGTGGTTGTCATTTGTGGCCTCTCTCTGGTATAGTCTTGCCTTCAATTGTGAATAATTTCATCCATCTCTTAGTATCAACACAATGTACTCTTTTCTTTTGGGTTGATTTCAAAACCTTTCGATTATTAGAAGTAACTCGCAAGAAATGTGGAAGATGATTGTCTTTTTCTGAAGCAAATGAGAGAGTCAATTATGGGCCCACGCTCTGGTTGGAAGAGAATCTCATCCTTGTAGTGGGTAGGGGAAAAGGAGTGATGGATTTTTTTTCTAGCTTCAAGCCAAACAAGATTGGTAGAGTGATGTCATTATATAGAAATCAGGGACCATTTTTACCACTTCATGGAGCATTTTGTGTCGTATTCAAAAACCCATGCCACTTGCTAATAATTTAATAAGAGGTGTGAAGCTTAAAGGATCTAGAAAAGTTGACCAGTGATTTTGAACGGCTTTGATGATCAGGACTCGGGACCACAGGCAAAGATATCAGCATGAGAGAATGAACATAGGAATATATTCGGAAACACGTTGGTTTCTAAAAGCTACGGATGACAAGTCGACTTCAGCTGTTTACATTATATAAATTGTTGTCGTAAACCAGTTAATTAATTAAAAATAAGATTAACAGAACTTGATTATGTTTTTGGAGTTAGCTAGGTTTCTAATTCTCTCCTTTAGATGTAAGATGTGTCAATACTTCTTGTTAATTTGATTGGGGTAATCTCCGTTTTACTCTAATGTTCTAATTAGAACTAAACTCTTGGAACTAATGATAACTGATTAGCAATTGACTCGGACAGGTTCAACTAACTAACACTGTTTTTTTCTTAAAAAACAAGCGACATAAACTGATCATAAGTTATCATTCCAATCAAAATTCTTCGTACCTAGTCTTAATCAGGCTCAATAAGCTATTTGTTTTTAACAACCCAAAATTAACGGTAAGATTCATTGAAATATTCCATCACCACTAACAACCTTCCCTACTCTCCAACATACAAAGAAATATCAAAAATATAGTAATAATAAGACTAATTAATGAAAATGAAAAATACATGTTTAATTAGCATTGACCCTCTAAGACAATGAAAAGATCAAATTATGAAATTATCTTGATATTTTTCTTCAATTGAAAGGTGAAATATCGGCTTAATTTTGTGGTAAATCATCGTTACTGTTGTTGTAATCTAAATCAATGAAAAACATGAACAAACTCCTGAGACAGAAAAAGAAGAAGCTAAAGATTCTCTCCTAATGACTAATGTTTACAGTGTCTTTCACATTTCTTCTACGAACAAGAATTTCATTTCCCCTTAAAATTCTGGTCGGAACGGCAAACCGAGCTGAGAACGAGCGAGAAATATCATCCGGGTCAAGCCAGAAAGAGTTTCCCTGATCAAAATTCTGTGAATAGGTGTAGGGATTGTAAGGAACGTGGACTTGATCAATAGTACTTGAATTAGTACAATCAAACATCTTCTTCTTCTCCTTCTTCAGTTTTCTCCAAACAGATCTCCATCTTTGTGCTCTTGGTGATGATGACGACGACGATGATGGTCTGCAATCCATAATATTAACCGAGACAGCCCGATCATGATCGTTAACATACTCATACTTCATGTTATGATAACTACCTGGATTGAATCGAGTTTTCTTACTCTCCATGAGAGAAGAGAAAGAGAGAGATGAAGAAAGATTGAAGATATTGTTTAGAAGGTATTAGGAGTATGAAGTAAAGAAGTGGTGCAAGAAATTTATAGGAGAAATGAGTGTTTTTTAATGGAAGTCAAAGCGTGTGATTTATAATGGAAGGAAGGAAGAGTTTTGGGTGAGGGGGAAAAGTAGGTCAGCTTTTCATTATTATTTACGTGAATATTGTTTTGAAGATTATTATTAATTTTCTCAAAACGGTGGGTCAGTTCTTTACTTTCTTATTAACTAAGCTGTTTTTTTTGTTTTCAATAAGTGTGTTGTTTTTTTGTGGGGAGCATTTCGTGGCAGCATGGTCTGCGATGCTAGATGAACATGATCTTTTATGAGAATATGTGGGTGTAAAGGATATACGAGAGACGTCAAAAGTGGGCTCCAATGTACACATGAGAAATATTTTTTTGCCGAGAAGAAGACCACACAGTTAAGTGAAAGTTTTAATGGCCATCTGACATGAATATGACCCAATTCCTAAAGCGTTTCCAAATGATCGTGGATGAAATGCATTACAAGGAAAATTGGTTTAGAATTTGAGCTGATCGATACTCCAATCTCATCGGAACACAGTGATCCCCTCTTGTTCCATGCTTGCCAAATTTACACCCCGCATATATACGCTATGTTTGCGGAAAAGGTGAACTGGATAAGAGTGGATAGTTCACGGGAGATTGATGAATACAAGCAGCTGTTGTTGTATGTATACAGTGCAAACATTTTAAATACATTGGCATTCTGTACTGTTATATCATTTGGAAATTTAAACGGTCGGATCACTTTCAAATCCCAGAAGAGTATATTCTACGCCGCTGGACGAGGAAAGCAAGATATGAAACTAGTTAGAGGTCTTTAAACACAATATCATATAAAGATCCGCAAAGGGAGGTTGCAAAATATCGTACCAGGTTTATAAACATGTACGCTTCAACCATAACAAAGCACATAGGTAACATGTACGCTACAATTATATGGAAGAACAACTAGCCTTGCTCAACCTTACTAGGAAGATGCGCCAAACATTTGAATCCAATGAGATACCAGAGGAGCCTCCTCTTGAACTGGTTGCAGCGGGATTCAAATTCCGAGAGTAAAGGCAACAAGGAAATAGGCGCTTGAAGAGCGCTCTTGAGAGGAGGCCATCGCGAGGCCATCGGAAGGCCGGTCATGGGTTATCATCCACACCGGTCGAGGGCTCATCATCTCAACCAGTAAATCATGACAACTGCTACTATAAGATGAGCCCCGATATCTTCAAAATCATTAATATATATGTATATATATATATATAACATGGATCCCGAAGCGGTCATTCATACAACATGGATCCTATCGACCTCAACCTAACCCCACTCAACCACCAAACCTCCAAAAACAAATCGATCAATTGACTCAGATTTTAGAGCAAGTTTCTAAAATGTAAGTTTTTTATTTCATTAATACTTAATAAAAAGATGATTACAAATCAGAATAATTACTAAAGTTAAAGTAAACTAAGACATCTCTAATCAACTAGGATTAGAAGTTACAATACTAGATTGGACATTACAAAAGTGCTAAGTACAATCAAGCACACAAAAACAGCAAAAAAACTGTTTCTGTAAAAACAACAAAGGCAAAAAGCTATTACTGTAAAAATAGCTTTTGATTTTGTGCTAAAACACCAAAAGTGAGATGATGGACTTTGGCATGCTTGATCTCGAAGCTTGAGGTCCAACCAACTTAAACAAACTTGCTTGAGGTCAGAGCAGCTCCATTTGAAGTCAAAAATGCACTAAAACAAAAACTTCACAAGGCCAAAATCAATAAAACAATAAAAATAAGATTAGGCCTCAAGTTTAGTTTTAATGATCCGATCACCTTCAAACCAATTGCAACAAGTCATAAATGATGAGAGGAAGCTAATGGAATTGGAGTCAATGCATTTGGATTAGGGAGTCAAAAAGTCAACATTTTTGGCTAATTTCCAATTGTGAAGTCACTAACCAAACAAATAATCTTCAAACAACTCGATGAAGTTTGGTGCAATATTATTCCGATGACCGTATGTCATATGCCCCTTGGGCGACCTTGGCCTTATGATTGTAGAGTAATTTATGATGCCTTTGCCAATACATATTCTTTCTCTTATGATGGACGGAAAGTGGTACTTGAGCCTTTAAAGATTGCTGATTTTCAAAAGTCAAAGAAAGCAGGTTCTATAGAAGAGAGTTCCAAAGGCTTACCTTCTGGATCAACTAGAGGTTGATCATGGGGGTTTGCACCAGTGAGAGAAGATGGAAGAGAGAAGGAAGAAGGTGGAAGGAGAAAGAGAGCAACATTCATTCTGCCAGATCATATAGACCCATCACTGACGCGAGCTGTTTAAATTGCCAGCTCAGCACAGTAGCTAATTTGAGAATTTCTAACCGAAACATGAACTCCTTGTAGAAGAAGCAACCATAGGATTGATCGCAGAATCAGACACCCACTTCCTTTTAGCTGTTTATTCGTAACTAATGTAATCATAATGCGACCAAACTGGAAAAAAAGTAAAATCTCAAAAAGAGTTTCATTTCATGTGTACACAAAAGAATGGAGAAAGGAAGCCACAAACACACAGGAAACGAGTGGTTAGAACGTAGAAGGATGGATTAACACGTCATCGGAAGAAAGTGCCACGTGGTGAGGTACTAGAGGGAGTAGGCCCACCGTCTGTCCAGTGGAGATAAGTCCACACTCCTCCCCCACCTCCTCCTTACCACCATTCTCATCCGCCACAAGCTTTACGTAACCCAATTCTTATACACCTCCACTACATACTTTTATCAAAAAAAAATTTAAAAATAAAAATAAAAAGATTTTCTTTGGAAAAATCCAAACTCCCTGATTATTAATATATATATATTCCCTTTCAGAGATTGAAGAAGACAGAGAGAGAGTATATAGAACAGTAGTTAATAAGATCATGTGTTACTCAGGTCTCTCCTTGGAGGAAGGAGTACTGGCCGTTGCCTATAACAGTAATGGATTAGCAGGGCAACTAGATACAAGAAGATGGGTTCCTCCGCCGATACCGACGGGTGGTCAGGAGGTTGCTAGTAGAACTGGCAGTATCGGAGGCCGCGGAGATCCTGGTGGTGGAAGGAGTGAGTGTCTGTGCTCACCCACAACTCACCCGGGTTCTTTCAGGTGTAGGTTCCATCGTGCTCACTACATATGGCCGGTTGCTCGGGTCCCACCAAATCTACTCAGATAGTCATATATATATATATATATATATAATATTTGTAGGTTTCATTCATATCTGTAAGACTTAAACAGTCGAATTGGTAAAAGAACCGGCTAGTGTATATACAATATTACAAATGAAAAGTAATACACTTTTATTTGGTATTTTGATTTTGATTTTGATTTTTTTTCAAAAAATTCGAATCCGAAAAGATTTTTTACGATTAAACTCTCGAATGTTGTTGGAATCTACTCTGAGAGTAATATTAAATGGCGTATTTAAGCCAGGCCTAACTGGTTTTCCGTGTTTAGATTAATTACATGCTCATGACCAGATCTGGGTAGCAATTATGAGTAACAATTGTCTGATGAACAGTATTCACTAAGACCTCGCATGATACTTTTGTCTGCACATGATAATTCTGTAACATAATTAGTAATAAATGATATTCAGTAATTAGATTTAGTGTCTAGATTTCTACCTTAAAAGGGCGTCGGAAGAACAAGAAGTTCATTTCCCCTTCAACTGTAGTAACAGTATCGAACAGAACAGTGCCCGTACCCAGATCCTCAAGCAAGTGCACCACGTCAAACAGAACCTCGACCCCATCGAACTCCACCTCAGCTTTCACGTAGGACGATCCCCATGGCCTCAAGTGCCCTCGTTCAGACCTCACGTGACCCAGCTTCTTCCCCCTGTACCCCACTGCAACATCGAGCTCTCTGTACGTCATGCTGTACACGTCGTCATTCTGGACATGCACTGTGACGGACATAGAGATGTCTACTGCGATGCGAGGGACGGTGTGGATGCGAACGTTGTGTAACCTGAGGCGTATGATCTTGATGTGGGGATCAGACGGCCAGATGATGTAGGCGAAGGCAAGGGACAGGAGTAGAGAGATGATCATGATGATGCGGATTGTTGTACGGTTACTGGAACAGGAGGGGTTGATGAAGTACACTGGTAAAATGACGTAGTTTGAGTTTGGAGGTAAGGGTATGTAAGCAGGAGGTTGGGATTTGGAAGAAGGTGCCATGTTTTGATTTCTTGTTCGAGGCTTTGTCAGTGAATTTATGGTTTATTGTTTAAGGCTGTGTTTGGAAGGACTTTCGTTGTTTTGCTATCTACTTGTTTTGTTTGGTTGCTAGGAAAGTCCGGTGGGGTATAGAGTCGAGTGCAACTTCCTCGTAAAATATATTTATTTATATAATTTTTAAATTATAATATAACAAAACTCAATTCAATCATCATACACAACTTGCAGACATAGCAGGGCTTTATGAATAAGAAGTACTACGAATTTACTTAACTTAAAAATACAAGCATATTGTAAGAAATCGAAATAAATAAATAAATTTTAAAAATCATCTTTAGGCTGCACTGGCTCTTGGATTCTGGGACTGGGAAATAGATCTCAAGTGCCTGTACATCTTAGCACTCTCAGCAGCGAAAACAGAGAGCGCCCGGAAAAGTTCCGGCAACTGATTTTTAAGGCTGGCCAAAGACTTCTCTCTAACATGGAGGCATTGATTCTGGTAAGTTTCTTCTTCCACCTCCAACCTCTTCTTCACACTTTCTACAACTGATTGCTTCTCTGCCACAGCATCTCTTTGTCCGTTTTCCTCTCCCGCTCTTTCCGGATCCAACTCATCCGGAATCCTTCTATGCACATATTTATTATGCCAGTCTACAAACTGCCTTGTCTTTCTCGCCAGTTCTTTACTCGTCTCCTCACATTTCATCTTCATTTTTATTTCGTCTTCTTCGTGATGCATGATCGTGTTTATCACAGCAGCAAAAGTGAATATAGAAGTCCTTAACGGCTCATCCGGAAGATTCTCGAGAAAATCATGCCATGCGACTAGTAGGGCTTTTATAGGCGGATTTGAGATTCTTGAAGGGGAAGAAACTTTTTCCTTTAAGCTACTGTCAATAGGGATGAGGTTTAGTTTTAACCAACTGCTGAGGGCTTTTACGTAATCTTTCTGACGGCTTACAAGCTTTTCAAACTGTGAATGCCATTCTTGGACTATAGCCCATAACTGGATCGTGCGTTCATGGTGGTGCTTGCTTGTTTCCTTAGGGGATTGAGAGAGATCCAGCAATTTTAAGGCAGATGCAATTTTTAATTGGCTTTCATGGTGGATGCGCATTGAATCCCACATTGTTGACATCCTGAAGAACAAGAACCAGTTACATTTCCAAAGTAAGGATTTGTTGTGGACTTCTTAAATTGGATTTTTAGTATGAAGATAGAATAAAATTGATGTTACCTGTTTATTTTTAAGTTTGGAAAATTATTAAATTAATTCAGAACTGGATTTGGTGAACGTTTAGGCAAACTCGGTCTAAAACTAGTGGTTGTGAAAGAACTATTTAAAGAAAGGTTACCCATCAACGAGCTGAACAAGTTTTGGGTATAACTGTTTGTCTCGTAAGCGGTTGATCTCAGAGACAGTCGAGTCCAAGGATTGCATGTCAACGATGTATCTGGTATGAAGATGGCTAACTGCTGCTTCCACTTTTTCCAATGATTCGGAATTTGAACTCCGGTTCTTTAGCTTCTCTAGTGTAGCAACCTTCCTTTCATACTCGAATTTCATTATTTCCCCTGCCTATCCATGCAGTCGAAACAGAGAAATTGAGTCCAAACAAGTATAAAAACTACATAAATGATAATCTGCAAACACTGTAATAGCAATACCACACTCGATGAGCATTAAAAAGTTCCATCAAATCTTGTGCATTAGATCAAAGCTAAGAATGTACCTTCACTTCATCATATAGCTTCTTCTCCCAAGCCAGCAACTTATCCAAGACAGTTCCATGAGTTTCTTGCTCTTCTGCGTCGAAATCGTCTTTTCCATTATTAACATTGGGCATTCCTTTAAATGATCGATTCCAAGTTATAACCCTCATCACTCTATCGGAGTGATTAATATGCCCTAATCATAAATATAAACAGCAATCTCAGTTTTAACGTAATTAGTAAGCCTTAACTTCAATCCACGTTGATATAATGTTTCATTACCTCGATTATCAGCAAAATTAGAGTGATAGTGCAACCGGGTTGCTTCAAGCATCTGGGAAACCTCAGTGGCACACTGTGAAGCTTTGAGAAAATGACCATCAATCTCCACAAATATCTGCACCAAATCAACGTGCCCTTTTGCTGCCCTTTTCCCCTCTACGGAACCCACGAACCCGACCTGCTTCGGCTTCTTTGAGCTCTTCCCAACTGCTTGCACCGCCATGGAAGGTGGAGAAGGCTCCAGCACCATCTCTATCGGCTCTGCCACCTCAGCTTTCCGACTTGTAGTCTTGATCTTCTCCTCCACGTCATCCTCTTCCTCCACTCTCTCAGGCATTTTATCGAACATCTTCCGTTCAATCTCTTCCTTGTTTATATCAACATCTCCAGCGTCACTTAAAGTTGGACCTGGCATGTTATCTGCCAAAAAAATATATTCATAAGGATCTTTCAGTGGGCCTTCCATGTGGTGGAGTTCAGTCTGAGGTGGCAGAGTCCGACTCGGTGGTGGAGTACCCGGCGGTGGGTTCTCCTCTTCTTGTTCCAAAACTTCATTTTTCCCAGCTACACTACTACTCCTATTTCCTCTGTTGCTGCTTCTCCTTCTTCTTCTTAACCCACCATCAGATTCTTCGTTATCGATTTCATCATCCTCGTCCCCCTCTTCAATAATGGTGGATGACCCGACGGGGTTGATCCCAGGCTTGCTGATCTTCAATTCGGGCATGCTAGATGCCCGTTGTAGAGAGGTATAATCTGGGAGCGGAGGAGGAGGACGTAGATCGTCGTAAGAGAAGGCGGAGGGAGTGGGGACGGGAACTGACTGGGTGGAACCCAGATGATGTTCTTGGACGACCCCTGCGTGAGCGTAGTCGATGAGCGCGGCGCCGGTGTTTTTCAGTGACAAAACGTAGGAGGAGTGAGCGGCAGCGAAACCGTTCCGGGCGCCCACTGCTTCTTTCATGAACTGCTTGCGTTCTTTGCAGCGAGAGATGATCTCTTCGTTCTCGATCATTGATTGGGAGCAACCCATCTGTTGATGTGATAGTAGCTCCGGTGGATTTGGTGGCGATGGATTCCGATCGTGAATTGGGCATGAAAGCTGAGAGATTTATGAGAGATAGATAGATAGAGAGAGAGGTAATTGGAGAGAGAAGTAGAGAGAAGCTTCAGGTAAAAGGTTCAGACTAGAGAAGACGTAGTAGCTTCTCTTCTCTGCCTGTCTCTCACTTTCTCTGTTTTTTAATACTTTGGTTCTGATTACTACTAGTTCGTTCGGTAAGGGACAACTGAAGTGGGGAATAATACGGTGCGTTTAGTACAGTTACAGTTATCAATAAATATATAAAATAATAATAAAGCAAAAAACAGTTATTATGCCAGACAGAAAGGACAACAGAACGTTGTAGGTGGGACCACCTTTTTCCTTCCACCTTTTTCTTTTGGACCGCCAAATTGAAATACAAGATTCTTTAGAGCGCAATTAACGTTTGTCCTAATTCTTACCATCACTCAAGTCTATTGAATGTGTTTTTCCTTGTATCATATTTGATCTCCCAGATTTCAACATCTTCTCCTCTCTTGTAGTCGCTAACATATTGCGGAATCTTAGAAATATCAATGCGCTTGCCGGAAAAACATGGCACGTGTCGGTTCTTGATGTCTTCTTCATGTTCAGCATCATCTATTACAGAGACGGAAAATATGAATCCGGAAAACTCGACATCACAGATATATAGCCTATCTACAAGCAACGGAGAAGTTTTTAGTTTTTTACTTACCATCCTCCTCCCTTAAATAACTTCTGAAATGTAAATAACCATTTGCAACTACATCTAGATCGTCGAGGGTGAAGTTGTAGCGTTTCTCGAGGGCCATGTAAAATACCTGGAAAAATAGAGAAACAACCAATTTATCTCAATATGGTGGTAGACTGTAGATTAGTTATAATGAGTTCCAGTTCAAGCTATACCTTCTTGGAACCATGTGACATTAATCTTTCCAAAATAGAGAAAAATGCATCAGTCAGCTCATCACTGTAAATTACATCTGCGGCTAAAAGCAGAGAAGCTCCCTGAACTTCTTCAACCTCTGTTGAGGACCAAGAATACCTGGCTTTCCCCCAAAAATTTCAAGCTTCAGTTCTGAAGATATATATTCAAATGAAATGAAAGATGGTGAACTCTTGTATGACGAAATACATACTTTCTATTTGGAGGAGCTTCTTCCGGGCATACAATAGGAGGCCAAGGTTTCATCCAATCGAGTTCTCGTATACGAACCCCAGCTTGAGATCTAAATAGTCCAGAATTAAGATGAACATTTTTAGCACAATTGTCAAGGATCTCATCTCCCTTGTCTGCAAAAACTTGATATAAGGTTAGGTTGTTTCTCATTAATTTATAATATAGAACAAAGCAAAGAAAAGAGTAACTGAGCAGGGTCACCATACCAGTTAGGTATACTGTTTTGACTACAGATGCAAGCAATAATCCCACCAAACCTATGAAAAGGCAATAAGATTCAATCATGTCAATGAAGTTATGAACATGGGTATAATTTGTTCTTGCCTACAAACAAAGCATAAAAACCTGTGCCAGCTCCAAGTTCTAATGCAACAATCCCATTAAATTCAGATGAAGAAAGCATTCTATGCAACACGAAATCCGCCAGCACTAGCTCAGCTCTCCACACCTAAAGAAGACCAGACAGCATCATCTGTCAAAAACATGGCCGCTCTACTCTTCAACAGTTTCTAAGAATACATCACAAAAAGAACAAGTTTTGATTCATGAACCTGCAATCCAACGCTTGGGATTGGTGATGTAATACTATGCTGGATTTTCACATTATAACAATGACCCGGTTGTTCTTCACCACCTATATTCAATGACCTCAAGAATTTAACAATCTAGAAGAAACAGAACATTTGAAACTTTGAAATCATAAAATAGAGGCTTAGCTTTACCATTGCGCCTGGGTAAAACAAGATCTCCATCTTCGTCGAAGCTAATCATTTGACTCGTTAAAGCCATTTCTTCCTGAGAAGAAGCACCAAACCTGCGAGGTTGAAGTTTTAAGTCATATACTTTTGCTTCCTTTCGCGCGAAATTTCTCGGGAAGCAGACAAGGAGGAGGATTAGGAAGACGAATTGAGCTCGAAAATGGAATGTGTAAGTACCTACCAGATGGAACGGAGAATGCGAAGTGAGAAATATGGGGGCCAGAGAAACCAGGCGGGCAACCTAGATGAACCTCGCTCATCACCAGCAGCTCCTCCTCTGAATCTCCACCATCCAACAATCCTTCTTCGGATGACAGCTTAGCTTCACCATCCATTCCAAGAAAGCAAAAAAAGAACCCCAAAATATCAGCGTCGCTGCCCTGCCTCCACTGAAATCCCTCGCCGGCGTTTCCAACTAATGCAGGTGTTTAAGCAACGGAGAGGGTACAACAAAACGACACCGTAGAAAGACCAAATTGTGTGCACGATGTTTATTTTTTTCTTTTTTTTCATTTATTTTATTTTGAAAAAAATTTAACCAAATCTAACTAAAAAATGTTTGCTTGATTTTGAAAATAGAGTTGTTTGGAACATTATAGCTTATAGAACTTGAAACAGCAATCTCAGTCGTGCAAATATTACATCTTCTACCATAAAATGTTCAACTTTTGTTTGCAACATTACATTTTCTAATTTTGTAATTCTGGGTCTTCTTTTATTTCCCTGTCAGAGCTGCAAATCTAGCTGCAAATTCATCATAATCGGGGAGCTTAGGATGCACATGAGGACCAGTCATTTCCGTCTGAAGCGAACCGGACCGAACATGTGTTTTCATCGATCCATTCGTCAGACTCGACAATTCTGATGGCACAGAAGCCACTCTTGCCGGAGGATGTACATATTCAGCCTCTTTCTCTTCTTGTCTCGGAAATTTCAAATTCGCCCTTCTAACCGATCTTGGTTTCGGTTTCTCTTCAATAACCGGATTTAAATTTTCGTAACTACTTTCTTTCTCCTCAGGTTTCGGTTTGAGGTAAGGTGGAGGAACATATCTGTAACTTGCAGTCGGTTGGTAATTCTCTGATTCATCATGACTCGTCGATAACTCCGTTCTGGCCGTCTGATCGGCTTCGCTACTGCTATCAAAGGTCGATTCCTCGTCCGAAAATATTTTCCGTTCATTATGTTTCGGTGCAGTGTGATAAGATTTGACACCATTCAATCTGTTTTTATCAAGCTGGTTTTCTGAATTAGTGTCTCTAGTAACATTGTCTGTTTTGTGTCCATATTCTTCATCGCTTAATGACCCCTGCTTAGCCTGCCATTAAGGAAATTGAACATGGTTTAGGAGAAATTCAAAAATTCTACATGCTTCTATTCCTCTGTTTTAGTTCAACTCTGTTCAAGAACAGAGTTCAAGCCAAAAAGGTATACCTTAAGTGAAGGAGGTGGAGTGTAAAGTCTCTGTTCAAGAGCCTTAGGATTCCATTCAATCGAAAACTCTTTCGTGATTTCTCGCATTTCTCGAAGCTTCATTTCTCTAGTAGGAGGTTCTTGTGCTAGCTTGTTAACAAACTGCGAAAACGACCGAAAATCCGGGTTTATTAATAAAGAAAATCTACGAAATATTGAGTATTAAGCATCAAGTATATACCTCTTTATTAACATAGATGTCAAGTGAATTTCCATATTTATCAGAGAATAGATCTCTGAGATCTCGTAGTTCCGGCAAATCGGCAAATCTTGCGGCTGCGTACATCAAAGATGGTACAGCTTCCTTGCATTCATCAGGACATACTCTGAGAAGATGAAGATGAAATTTAGGGGATGAAAAGTATAATTTTTTTTAAATGATAGAAACAAGTGAATACCTCTGTTTTTGCATGACAGAAAGATGGTTTATGATGGTATCACAGAAATGGTCGATCATATCATAACAAGCTGACATATCTCGTTCTTTAACAAATCCTTCTGCCTGTATAAAAAAAAGAGAAGTTACAAAAAGATAAAAAATAAAATATTTTTTCTGCAGAACATTCGTTAATGGAACAATCAATAGAACATAAAACTGACTCTGCCATAAGCGTTGTAGTCGAGATTGTTCTTGAGAAGATCCACGATATCATTCTTGAAAAACTTGAGAACTGCGGCTTTCTTCTTCCGAATCGTGTCGAGCCGAGTCTTGGCCATCTTTATACTTGATTTGCTGCTCGAAGATTAAACAAAACGGTTCAAGAAACAGAGAAACAAGGAAAGAACAAAAGAAAAAGATCGATTATAATTTTGTATTTTACCATTTCCTGTAGAATTTCGGCTTCTTTAATGCATCAAACATTTTGATTTCTCGAGCAAAAGAAATCACAGTTTGAGATCTTAATAAGGACAATAGGAAGGAAGGTGAAAGATCGTGCAGAAAGGTTTATCTAAAACTTCAATTTTCAGGTAAAGAATATACGTTCGTGAAGCGCAGAGGAAAGAAATGTGAAGAAGAAAAAAAAAAAAAGAGAACCAGAAAAAACGGTGTTTGAATGGTTAAGAAACGAAAATGGAAGAAAGAAGTACTAGCTTGAAGAAGAAGCTGACAGAGAAGAGAGAAGCGGAGCTTATGGAGCTTTATGAGGAGGAGGAGGAGAGAGAGAGAGAGAGAGAGAGAGAGAGAAGAGATCTAATCATCTAAATATAAAGCTGTAGAGAGAGAGAAAGTGATCGAATGTTGTTAAAAATGGGTCAATGATTAGTGATAGAAACGAACAAATGGAAAGAGAACGAAAAAGAGAAGAAAATTTCTTATTTTTAGAGAGAGAAGAGAAAGATGGAAAATTCAGAGAGCGCTAATTTTGATGGAGATCGTTATTAAGGGATTATTTTTGGGAATATATTTATATTTAGCGGAAGGGAGGAAGCTTGTCGGATAAGGAAGTAAAGGACAGTTAATTGGCCAGCAAGTCAATCAACCGTCAACGCTGTTATTGTTCTTTGTCTGTTCATTTCTACCATTTCGGGTCCGGAATTACTATTTTATTTGATCGATCGTAAGTTTGTAACTTTTTTTGTTTTTTCCTTATAATAATAATAATAATAATAATAATAATAATAATAATAATAATAATATTTGAACTGTTCATAACGTCAAGTGCATGTGAAGGTATCCCATTTGTCACGTGTATATTTTTTAACTTCTAATTAATGTTGGTTTTGCTGTTATTATTTGCTTGCTTGCTTTCGTGAATAACGAGTGAAAAAAGAGGATATGCTGATTAGAACACAGCTGTTACATTTTATTTTTATTATTATTATTTTTTTAATGATACAATATTATAATAATATATTAATATAATATTATAATAATATACGATTGAATACAAATTAATGTATCTTATTATTTATATTTTTATATATGCTTTCTATTAAATTAAATACAACTAACTACTTCTAAGTATTTGATAATATTCAGTGGAAGATAAAGGCTGGACTCATTTTCATTTCCCAATCCAAATTAAATAACAAAAAGGTCTTGGATTATAATAAATCAGACTCAGTGCAGCTGGTACTGAGTTGGACAGTGATTAAGATGCCAAATGAATTAATTATCCAAACTAATAAATACCACTAATCAGTATGGCAACAACATCAAACATGGTGGGCAAACACTTGATTTGTATCCAGTGATTCATCCATTGACGGGTCTAGTTTTCTGCCTTCATTCCACAGTTTCCATTCTGCCTTCTGTCTTCATCAACTAAGATGTTGCTGGCTTTCAAGTCTCTGTGTATTACTTGTACAGATAGACTAGTCCTTGTGTAATGACTTCAAGGAAGGATACTCCCATCTTTTTTCCCAAGCTTCTTTCTACCGGAATCTCTCACCGACCAAAGTACTTGTAGGAAAATGGAGGCTTAGGATTATTAGTTCATCTCGTCGGAAAGGAATAAATCTAAGCTTTTGTCCGAAAGTATAAATCACCGTAATCCACCAGAAAAGAGAAACTCGAGACTTCTCGTTAAACACTGCGTTTTGTGTTTCGGGGAGTTAAAAGCAAAACTCTGAGTTTTGCACACTAACTGTTCGATGTGTTGCCTACTTTTCTCCGAATGACACGATCTGCCAGATTTGGAGCAAAGGGAGTAGTTTCCAAAAGTTATCAATTCAAGATGGCGGGAAGGAATTAGTCTTTTCCTTGTAGGTCAGTACAATTAGTTATTGCATACATTTCTATCATGACCTTTTCTTGAAAGCATGTTCTGGAAAAAGATGATACTTGGGTCTAGATGTTATCTAACATAGAACATAAAGATTGAATTCATGAAGTTGATCTCTTTGAAATTTACTGTATTTATAACAGCATGGTGTTGCATTTAAAATTCTAAAATAGCTTACATATGTCTCACAAGAAGTCCAAAAGTTTAGTTTCCTGATTATTGTATGAATTTCTTGGACACAAACAGACGGTAAAGCTTCAAAAAAGTGGTGGATATGGCTAATCATAGCGTTAGGAGTTCTAATTTCTATCTCCCTCTTATGCTGCGTATTCATTTTGATCTCAAAAAGAATCAAAGCAATGGGTAATCAATCTATCACAAGCAATTCAAACTAAGCTACTTTTTATATCAATCAATAATAACTACTATCTAAGTTGTTATCCTTCTATCCTAATAACTAGTGGAAAACAGAAAGAAACTAAAGATCCTATTAAAAGAAATTGGAGGCAATGCTCTCCCCACCATGAAGAAACACATGAAAAATCAGAAGACGAGGCCTGAATTGCAGATATTCGGCTTTGATAGCATCGTTGCAGCCACGGATAACTTCTCCAAATAAAACAAACAAATCGGGACAAGGTGGTTATGGGCTACTATACAAGGTAAATTCTTGACATACATAACAATTAAGTTACAAGTAGGAAGCATTCATAAGGTGAAATTTCAGGGGATGGGCAAGAAATAGCAATAAAGAGACTTTCAAATAATTCAGGCCAAGGATTGGTAGAGTTCAAGAATGAAGCCATACTCATTGCCAAACTTCAACATGCAAATCTTGTCAGGCTCTTAGGCTTCTGCATTCAAGGAGAAGAGAAAATACTAATATATGAATACATGCTGAACAAAGGCTCAGATTTCTTCCTTTTTGGTAAGATAATTTAGTCCTTTGCAGAATTTTTCTAGTTTGATCCCTTTATTTTACTGCAAGGCCAAGTTTTTTTTTAACTGCCTTGGCTCCCTAGTGATTGGCTTGGCCTCAAAAAAGCCATATCTCCACTCTCCTGCAATAATTGGCTTGATCATTTCTTTAACATCACCCACCATGTTTGAAGTTGTTTCTATGCTTCATAATGAGATTGTCCGGCTCTCTCCAAAACAACCTGCGTTTTTCATCAGCACGGTTTCCGAGTCACCCGAGCCGGACATAGTACACTAACAATGGAGAAAATTGTTCCACAAATGAAGCAACAGTTTCAGTGATGGAGCCTAGATGAATGTTTAGATTGTTTTATCATCTGTCAGCCAAAATGCTTGAATGTTCTTTACAAAGTATCTTTCATGAATTTTACAATATTTTATTATATTTATATTTCTAAATTTATTGAGTTGAGTAAATAAAAGAGAACATAAATAAAAGAATAGAATAAAAAAAAGAATATGAGTCACGCTCTTAGCACGTGGGAAGCGCCTTACCGCGCTTATATTAACTGTCCCCCACCAGAACCAGACAAAGGAGCTTCAATTATTAGGGCAAGGGTTAGGGTTCATTTTCTCCTCTTTTTCCTTCGATTCAGACTCAAGTTGAAGCCCTAGATCACAGCCATGTCGTCCAAGCAAGGTTCGATCTCTTTCGTCAAAAAATCTGTTGGTTGAAGATGGAAAAGGTATGGTCTTGAATTTTTTTTTGCGATTGGGAAGATTAAAATATGGTGATTTGTTTCATGTAGGAGGAAAAGCCAAGCCTTTGAAGCAACCCAAGTCGGACAAGAAGGAGTACGACGAGGTATTTTGTAGTATAATTTAGCTTCTATTAAGTGGATTTTTTTTTTCTTCCTGTGGAAGAAAAAGAAAGAAAAAGGTGGATGATTAAGTTATATTTTTCATATGGTTAATCACCTGGCTCTTGCTGAAGTATATTTGAATTTGACGGGTTGTGTTTTCTGGATGATCTTGATACGAATGTTAAGAGGTTTAACTCTTAGAATCTGTTTGTTTGATGAGAAGGAAAGATTACTTTTTTGTCTCGTGGTTTGTGTTGTTTCGGGGGCTCTTCTTTTGATGAGCAGTGTCAATTGTGTAGCAATTGCCTCACTTACCCCATTATATTTTCCCCTGTCTGTAGAATTCTGTCGCTATAAAACTTGTATGTGTTTTGTGGGATTGTCTTTGCCTTGTGATCTCTATGATTCTTATCTTATGAGGTATATTTCCACCGTCAATTCCTCATGTATGGTAGGTATCTTATGAAGGTTATCTTGCTTATTTGATTCGTCCTACTTCCTACATCCCCTTTTATTCTCTCTGTTGGGAAATTTTCAAATACCTACGAAATATGTACATCTTGTGAGACAAAGTAAAGTACCATTATATGGGTCCCCACCTTACTTCTTTTACAGGACTGATTTTATGTACAACTGCGATACACGAGTATTTCTCCTCTCTGTTCTCATTACTAACCTGATGCTGGTAGCTAATTGAGCATCTTCAGTATAACCTGATCTTACTTTTGTGTTCTTACCTACTTCCTTACAGGTGGATCTGGCTAACATTCAGAAGAAGAAGGACGAGGAAAAGGTGAGTAAACTGAGGTTGAAACTATAAATTAGTTTCTCTTGATAAATACATAAATAACATTTTCTCAAATTGATTTTGTGCGCAGGCCCTTAAGGAGCTAAAGGCCAAGGCTCAACAAAAGGGTTCCTTTGGAGGTGCTGGGCTTAAGAAGAGTGGGAAGAAATGATCATATGCATCTAATTGCTGATAATATATATAAATATATGAAGATTGTATCATATGATGAAGTGATCCATTTGCCCCCCCCCCCCCCATCTTCATTATTGGATGATCTGCTACCCTTTTGATCATGTTATATGCTTTCTTTAGCTTGTTTAGAAACTCTGCTTCTGAAGTTTGAATAATTGAAAGATTGTGATGTTTATCTATTTACAATCCGTCTTTTTGCCTTTGGTGGGTGCAGCAGAGTCATAACGTCTGAAATGTTACTTTCATATCATATTATGTCATGCATCCAGGATAAAAAATTTCTCCAATTGATATGCATACGAGAATGTTTCACCATTTTTAATAGTAGTTAAAAAACTGTCCTGTCGTCTTTAATTTAAAAGGAAAAAGGTTGTGTAAAATGCATGCTGTCATGATCATAAAATGGAATATGTTGTGTTGGAGTTGTTGGATTACTTTGCACTCTGTACTTAATTAATTAATTAATGTCTCTTGGCTCATCTGAGTCACTGACACTATCGTTTTCGAAAAACTTGATCCTAGGAAAATGTGATTGTAACTTTTAAGGCGTGCTTTGTCAGCTTATTACCTCTCTTGTTTGAACAGTAACTGTTGAAAAGTTTAGTGAATGTGCGTGCATCAATGAATCGTCGTGTCCTGCAAAAACCCAATAATTAGGTGGAGCAAGGCAAAAAGCAAACCATGTGGATATTAGACGAGGGCCATACGGACATACCAGACCTGTCGTTCCATTGGTAGAGAGAAGGGTCTGTTTCTTAGAAACCAGAGGGAATTTCCAGCCATGAGGATGGATCTTTAGGCGGTAGAGTAGGAAACTTACTAGATTCATGCATGGATCTTTCTTTCCTTCTTTTCTTTCTTTCTTTTTTTTTTTTTTTCTCTTTCGATGAGGCAGTGGGAAATGATGTCACTACTAGACAGCTCTCTGCAGAACAAAAAAGTAGCAGCAGAAAAAACTGAATCTACTTTATAATAATTCCAACAATCTTTTACCCCACCATCTTCTAACATGTAAAGAGACACACCCACTTTCTCCCCCATCCTACTTTATTTTCCACGAATCCAAACAGCTATTGCCCTATTATTTGTATCATATGGTTTTCCTTTTTTTTTTTTTTTCCTTTTAATACAAGATCTTCTTCCATCTCTCACTCACTGCCTCACGGAAGTGGATTCAAATTGGGTGGCGTTGAATTTATACAGAGAAATCAGGCTAACATAAGCCACCAGCCCCTGTTTCTTCCCAGATTTGTTGGTCCACGTGTCGCCCTCTCACCGACAACTCCTTACAAAAACAAATTAGGAAGGAAGAAGAAGTTTAGAATTAGACGTATGTTCACAGGGGTTCCCATCATAATTAGCTTATCTGCATTTCTTTCTTTCACCCTTTCACCTGACGTCTTTTGTTCTCGCTCCTAAAAAATATACATCAAAAAGTAGAATAAAAAGGATCAGCTTTCTTCTTCTTCCATTTGGATACTTGGCCAAAAAAGAAGGGATCTTGGTTGGATTCTTGCATGCCATCTTCCCTTTTTTTTTTCTGGAAATTTGTTATCAAAAACGTGAAAGAACCGTTTTTTTTTTTTTTTCACCTTTTTCAGGGGACTCTGTTTTTGGTAATAATGGGATGAGTTTTGGTGCATGATTCGATAGTAGAGTGTGAAAAAACTGGACCTTTGTAGTGAAAAGTAATTCGGATCATCTGTCTCTGTTTTCCTTCTTCTTCTTCTTTTAGAGAGAGAAAGAAGAGTGGGTTCTTAATTTTGTGAAAGAATGGATTTCTGGCCAGAGTTTCTCGCTAGCAGTTGGGGCAAAGAGTTCGTGGCAGGCGGCTGTGGGGGCATTGCTGGAATCATCTCAGGCTACCCACTCGACACTCTTCGAATCAAACAACAACAAAACTCCAATTCTGGTTCCGCCATTTGCATCCTTCGCAAGGTCATCTCCTCAGAAGGCCCTGCCGGTCTCTATAGAGGCATGGCCGCCCCCTTAGCTTCCGTCACCTTTCAGGTCCTTTCTTTCATTTTCATAAATATATTGTCTTTTTATTTATTTATTATTATTATTATTATTTTTTACCTTTGATTGAGATTAATCAATTTTCTGGATTCCACTTCCAGAACGCCATGGCGTTCCAGATCTACGCCGTCCTGTCACGAGCACTAGACTCATCCGTTCCGGCCTCGGAACCGCCGTCCCTAAAAGGTGTCGCTCTCGCCGGAATCAGTACCGGAGCGATTCAAAGCCTCGTACTAACTCCCGTTGAGCTTATAAAAATCCGTCTCCAATTACAAACCTCAAACCCTAACCCGACCCCAACAACTCACCTTCTACCGCCTCAAACGGGCCCACTCAACGTCTCAAAAGCCATCCTCAAGACAGAGGGATTAAAAGGTATGTACAGAGGCCTCGCCATAACCGTGCTACGAGATGCTCCTTCCCATGGCGTCTACTTCTCGACTTACGAGCTTATGAGAGAGATGCTTCATCCCGGTTGCCGGAAGGGCGGGGAGGAGAGCGTGAGGACGATGCTTGTGGCTGGTGGGCTGGCCGGAGTGGCGAGCTGGGTTTGTTGTTACCCGTTGGACGTGGTGAAGACGAGGTTGCAGGCCCAATCGGGCTTTGGGCCGAGGAAGTATAGTGGGATTGTGGACTGTTTGAGAAAGAGTGTGAGGGAAGAGGGCTTTAGAGTTTTGTGGAGAGGTTTGGGAACTGCAGTTGCTAGAGCGTTTGTGGTTAATGGGGCGATTTTTACTGCGTATGAGACTGCTTTGAGGTGTATTTTTAGTAACGGCAATCTTCAAACGGAGAAATCAGAACTGAGTTAAATCACGTTTTAAACTGTATTATGTTTATCTCAAGATGTTATTGTCTTCGTTCTTCATCTTTCACCATTTACCTATTTTAATCCTTATATTTTGTTTTGATTCAATTAAGTCCTTTAATTTTGTTGTTTTAATCCTATTTTAGTCCTTAAAATGTAAAAAAAAAATGAATTTTAAAACCTCTCCTAAATACTTAATAATACATTTTTAATCCCTCCCTCCTCCAATTACACCTCTTCCGACTGTACACCCCACCTTCCAATGCCGCATTTGATCTCATGACTACCGCCCTCAATAATAGATAAGATAGTTAAATTTATTTCTTATCAGTTTGAATTTTTAGAATGATCGGTAATTCAATATGATATCAGACTTAAAGTTTCGAGTTTAAATTACGGTTTTCTTTTTATTATTTCTGTCTATAATATGTTTCTCGAGTTTTATTTGTTAAGAATGTTAAGAGATAATAGATAATATAATTTGATCCATTTTTTATTAATTCAAATTTTTAGAATAATCGATAACTTATAATAAGCTTGAACTTTGTCTTAGTCGATCTGACTGGCTTTGACAACTCTATTGAAGAGTTTTTAATCTGACATTTCAATGCAACTGCGGTAAAAACTGAATGACGCATGACAATGGAGGAATTTCGTCTCAAAATTAGAGAGATGTACCAACTCAAGATATACTTATTGAGCTTTATGTATTAATAAGTAAGTATCGTGGAGGTATTTGTATAAATGGTTATAATTGGAAGAGGTGGGTTTGAGAAAGGAATGACTAAAAATTGTGGAGGAGAGGTTTTTTAATTCATTTATGTATATATATGTTGAAAAATATTGAAAGATTAATGAAAAATTATCCGTAATTTTTGATTAATAAAATTTAATTTAATTTTAATTAATGAATTTAAAACTCTTAATTAAAATCTCATAAAATTTTGTAAGTTCCGAAATTAATTTCATCTTAATTCTGAACAATAAATTTGTTGGGGGCGTCGCGGAGAAAGTATCTTCACAGTGTCGTGTAAGAAGATAAAATATGCAGAATAAAGTCACAAGTTAAAAAACAAAACTTCTCAAATCCAACCAAATTCCAGTCTTGTCTTGTTACCGCTTTGCCAAACCCGGCCTTCTTGGATCTCTCCAACACTCCAAACACAAATATCAAAAACGGGCATAAGAATCTGAATTATCTTTCATTTTTCTTTCTCGCATTACTCACTACTGTAGAGCATATTTATACTGTTTGGGCGTGAAATTTCTACCCAATTTGGTTCTGTTCATACACAATTTTGGGTATACATTTTTTATTTTTGGACCAGTAATAAACCCGATTTCGGTCCACGTGGCACTTTCTCCCACTGTTACTTTTTTGAAAATAGGAAGTTAGGACGTTTAACTTCTTCGTTCCTGCAGCCCCACCATCTTCGTAGCAACCGATCCAATTGCCTGGGTTGCTTTCCTAACTCCTTTTACTTGCAACCTGTATGTATATAAATAGTGATCCTAGAGTGCAAGAGTTTTCATCATTAACACTAGTTCCAGATATCTTTCTTCAGGAGATAAAAAGCCAAAAAGAAGTCTCGTCTTTTTTCAGAATTATGGATTTCTCGACCATCCAACAAGAGCAAGTTAAAGATATCTTGCCTCGGTTTCTTGCTAGCAGTTGGGGTCAAGAATTTGTAGCAGGTGGGTGTGGAGGCATTGCCGGAATAATCTCCGGCTATCCACTTGACACTCTTCGTGTCAAACAACAACACTCAAGTTCCGGTTCTGCTCTCATGATCCTCCGAAATGTAGTCACTGCAGAAGGACCTACTGCCCTCTATAGAGGCATGGCTGCCCCTTTGGCTTCCGTCGCTTTTCAGGTTACTTTTTTTTTTTTCCCTAATGCTTTCTAAATTCCTGCCAGAGTCCTCGGACCATGCTAAATTGCTAATAATGATTCATTCAATAATATTCAGAATGCTGTGGCATTTCAAATCTATGCAGTCCTTTCTCGAAAACTTGATCCTCCTGTTTCAGCCAGTGATCCACCTTCTTTTAAAGGAGTAAGTCTTGGAGGATTCGGAACTGGAGCACTACAGAGCTTTCTGTTAACTCCAGTAGAGCTTATAAAAATTCAACTCCAATTGCAGAGCACAAGAAATAAAGAACTAGTATCTCCAACAGGTCCTATCAATGTTGCTAAACGCATCCTCAAAGCAGAAGGGTTAAAGGGTTTATATCGAGGTTTTACCATAACTGTCTTCCGTGATGCTCCTGCCCACGCTGTCTACTTCTGGACCTATGAGTATATGAAAGAGCAGCTTCACCCGGGTAGTAGAAAGAATGGAGGGGAGAGCTTGGGAACTACTTTGTTAAGTGGAGGGTTGGCAGGGGTTGCTAGCTGGGTTTGCTGTTATCCATTAGATGTCGTGAAGACAAGATTGCAGGCTCAATCAAAGTCTTTCCCGGGAAAATATGATGGGATTGTCGATTGTTTTCGGAAGAGTGTAAGAGAAGAGGGGGCCAGAGTGCTTTGGAGAGGACTAGGAACGGCAGTGGCTAGAGCATTTGTGGTAAATGGTGCGATCTTTGCTGCCTATGAGACAGCTTTGAGGTGCATTAACACCAATAGAGGTCTTTAGATCACATGAGAATTACAGATTTCTGCACTTTGTAAGTTGCCCTAACCAGTAACCCACAAGATGTTGCACTATACATCTGCAATATGAGCCCTTTCACTTACAACTGTACCTGTAATAAATTTCTTAACAAGTCAAGCCATGATGCTTCAAGAAAATTATTTAGGATGAAGTGAATAAAAATCAAGTTTAATGGGAAAATCAACTAGGAAATGGACAAACCAAGTAGGCCAGAATAATAACCTGGAAAAGCAGACTCATGTACTCCACTGGGACAGTATGAACACATTACATTCATTATAGATCACACATGACTGTCCTGTCCAAAAACCGGCCAAACCAGAGGCACTGAGCTGTTTATACATTCCGCCCATTTGAGAACGTTAAGAGATTCCTATACTAAATTGAATATCGGACTCAACACTAAGAAACATATAAAGCTGCACAAAGGCTATAAAGCTGCACAAAGGCAGAAAGAGGGAGATATTCATCCTTGCATTCAAAGAAATGTGTAATATCAACTACTACAGACTATACTCTCAGTTTCTCACTCACAGCACATATAGGCATTGTCATGGCTCCTCGACAATTTTCTTAGTTTTACAAGTAAACAGTAGTCATAAACCGAACTGACTATATTATTCTTGTTAATGTGTATCTCCACAAATGGATGAAGTACAAAACTTAACAATTCAACAACAAAGAAGACAAAGAAGAAGATGAACAGTCTATAATACCTCTAACATGTTCAATAACACACAAAGAAAGATAAATCGTATGACTTCAGAATCACTAGACATCTCCGCGAGCAAACTGTTCGATCCTCTCCTCGTTGAGATTGAGATTTGCCATTGCATCATCTATACCAGAGCAAGCCTCCACCAACACATCCGGGCTAGTATAGTGCCTAACTGCCTGAACAATACCTCTAACTCGTTTATATGGATCTGGACACTCGAAAATATCTGATTCAACAACTACACCATCGCAGCCTAACTGCATCATCAGAGCTGCATCTGCCGGAGTAACAATACCTCCAGCTGCAAAATGAACGACTGGAAGCCTACTCATTTGCTTGGTTTGTGCAACGAGATCATAAGGCGCAGCTATCTTCTTCGAGAAAGCAAACACTTCGTCTTCGTCCATATTGTTCAGAATCCTTATATCTCCCATAACTGATCTCACATTACGAACCGTTTCCGCGATGTTGCCTGAACCTGATAACTCGCCCTGAGTCCTGATTATCGCCGCGCCTTCCCTCACCCTCCTAAGTGCCTCGCCTAGGCCTCTACATCCACAAACAAACGGAGACCTAAAATTATGCTTGTTGATGAAATTATCCTCATCTGCAACAGAAAGAATTTCACTCTCATCGATATAATCCACACCGATCGATTCTAGTATCTGAGCTTCGACGAAATGTCCGACACGAACCCTCGCGATAATTGGAAGAGATACGGATCGCTTGATTTCCTTGATGAGAGATGGATCCGGCATACGAAGAACACTTTGACGGATCGGCTCGGAGACTATAAGAGCACACGCACCGGCTTCGTCAGCGATCTTAGCTTGATTAGCGTTTGTAATCTCGACAATCGCTCCGCCACGAAGCATTTGAGCTAATCCGACCTTAATCGAAAACGAATTCTTCTTGGAATCGGTTATGGCGCTATTGTTGTAGACCGTGACCGCACCGCCATCCGCCATTGCTGCCGATTGCTTGAGATCAAAATGTCAGAACACAGTGAAAAATAGACCGAAGCGGAGATCGGAAGAAGGAGATAATTATGGATTCAACATCGTTAGATGAGGAAGATGAGGTATAAAAAAAAGAAGAAGAGGAAGAGAGAGAAGAGGAGGAGAGAGATTTCCAGAAGATTCGGCGGACTTTCAAAGGAGGCTGTGAGCTATTAGCAGTCGCTGACTCGTGCAAGGTGTAGAAACTTCGGTTCCATTACACCGACCACGAATTTTTTTTATTCCATATATTAATAACGTCTATTTTTTATTTGAAAAATAAATGGTAAGGAGGAACTAAAATGAGAAATGATCCAGTTATGTTTATTAAGTTATTTCAGGTATTTGTTAAAAATGTAACAAATCAGTTTAATTTTATATATTTTGATCCGGTAAATAGATTTACGTAATATTTTTTTTATATTCTCGTATAAAAAATAAATAATTAATTTTTTTTTATATTTTAAATCTTATAATAAAAAACTAATATTAAATATAAGAAATCAATTTTTAAATATTAATATTAAACCCGTTTAATTTATTTTAATACAAAATCGAATTTTTAATAATATATATATATATATATATATATATATAATTTTTATTATAATTTTTATTTTTTATTATTTTTTATTTTTAGTTTAGACTCCATTGACCATTGTTACGGTTTTGCTTCATTGTCTTCTTCTTCTTCCTCCTATGTCTTATTGAATTCATGGTTCTGACTTCTGACATGCTTTTGAAGCATAGCATCAAACATGGTGTGCAAACATTGAATAAATAGTAAACTGTTTCAATTTGCACTCAAGTAAGTAACAACCAACAATATTGAGGTTGGAAAGGAAGCAAAACACACACGCACCAAGAATCATACAAAGTGAAACACAATATCAAACAGACAATGAAAATAAGGGAAAAGAATTTTAAATAAGTAGAGATGTTCCAAATGATTGTGTGATCTACAATCCGAATGGTCTGGATCTCCGCTTCGAATTCCGGATAGAAACGGAAGCAGCCTCTTCGACCGGGATTTCAGAGTACATGTCCATGAAAAACTTGTCAACGATGTCGATATAAAGCGGGCTTTGAAGGCGAGAATAGTAATGAAGAGCCTCTTCTATATCCAACTCTTGCTCCAAATCACTTCTATCCATCATTTCCAATTCCTTCATCTTTTGTTCCAACACTCTACTTTTTCTATCATTCATATTCTTCTTAAAAGAACAACATGACTGCTCCTCCTCGCATTTCGTCGTTTTCTTCTTCTTTTCCTTCACACTTACTACCTCTTCATTGCTCCTCACTACGGGAATCTGCGTCTCAAACTTCAGATCATCTTCTTGCTTCATACTATCATCAATATCTCTCTTTCTTGCTATATCAAGACAGGACTCTAACTCATCGTAAAAACTGTTGTAGAATTGATGATCGGTAGTTCTATGCCTTTGCCGGGTTTTGTTAATGCTGCAAGAAAGGGGAGATAAGTAAAGGGTTCTGGGCAGTTTCTGAAGCCCTTGAAGGAATAAACATTTCAGATTTGCCAATGTTTTGTGCAAGCCTTTCTTGGTTTTATGCACAGTTTCTCTTAGCAGCATCTCTTCTTTTACCTCTCTCGCTCTCTCTGCAAAACAACTCTTTCTTGCTTGCCTTGCCTATTATTGTCGAACCAGAGTACAGAGAAAAGGCAAGATGGAGACAGTTTCTAAGCTTCTAAAATGGTAAAGACAGAGGGGAGTAGTTAAGTGTAAGGAAGAAACTTGTCTTCTCTTTCACTTTCTCCTATATTAGTTTGCTCCTTTGTTTCTAAAGTAAAAACCCGTGAATACTTGCCAAGAAGAAGGATCCAAAGAAGAAGCTTATCAAATTAGTGATTGAGGAATTTTTTTTTATGTTTTTTTGACTATTTGTTGGGTAAAAGTGTAAGACGGTGGGTTGGTGTTAAAGGAGTAAAGGGATAATCTTTTTGTATTCAACAATTTGATTAGATTTTGATACATAGTTTTCAAATCGTGGTGGGGACCATTCAATGAAAAATGGTCCCAAAAATTGCACAATGAAGAGTTATGTCCTACAAGATAAGGAACAATGTACTTAGCAAGACGTAATTAGGTTTGGTTTGAACTAAACAAGCAACCATTTCCGGTTTTGTCGTTAATCAGGTTATGTTCGAATCCTAATGTTTGTGCTTATAATATAATTGGTAGTTGGGAAAAACCCTCTTAACATTCAATGAAAGAGTTCAGAAGGTTCCCCATTTTGTAATGAAATCGGTACTTTAAAAAATCTCAGCTTTCAGGACAAGGTGTCCATGCACTCACTGTAATGATGTTACAGTCAGTTTGCTGCAGGTGAAGAGTAATTATTCTTCAACAAGACATCACATTAATACAGCTTAGCTTATTTATGAGCACACTTTGTAGGCTAGAAAGCGCCATTAATGAGCTCAATAGTTACATTCTATCTTTAGACAAATTACCACATTAGCAATAATCCTAAAGGTCTGAAGTTATCTACAAAAAATCTATCTTCTTGTTATATTTGAAGAATTGATGCAGCCTTCTATGCACCTCACCATACTTTTCAATTGAAGAGACAAGGCGGTCTTTGATCCATTGTGGGAGTTTGTTAGCCGGGTGAGAAGAAAAGCTTTTCTTCGAGAAATCCGATGAGTATCTAGCATCAACTAACAAAATTGCTGCATAGTCATTTATATGCCGGATTGCTCTACCTAAAATAGACACAGTAAAAATTAGAGTCATATAAAAAGATCTAAGAGCCCATTTCAATCTCTCATTGTGTGCAGCGTATACATACCGATTGACTGATTCACGGCCTTCATGCAGAGATTTTCGTAGTATTCTTTACCTCTTGTGCAACTTCTTAGGATCTTAAACCCATCTTCTATGCCTTTATTGGAATAGAGTTCATTACAAACATTGGAATTCTTAACGGAATTTGAATTTCCCATTGCATCAATATGCTTCACCCTCTCCATCAACTCAATGTCAGATGGGCTTGGATAGGGCAGGCCCACCATGACTATACATCGGCCCATCCCGTCACTTAAGTTGATACCTTCCGATATTTTCCCACCAACAATGGCAAGGAGTATAGCACCAGTCTGAGAAGCTATACCTCCTCTAGGATCTATATTAGATAATGTATTGATTGTTTCCTTGTATTCGTGAAGAACAGATTCCACATCTGTATTTTTTCTAGGCTCTCTAAATATTCGTTTTTTCTTTGAGATCCTTTCAAGAATACCTAAAGCCTTCCATGTGTCGTAAACCTGCCCTTCATAGTCAAATGAAGAGAAGAACACTACAATTCCTTCTGGAATTATGGTCACTAAATTGCAGAGTAAAAGCCCAAGCTCCTTTATCTGCATTCAATTCCGTGAGATTTTACGGCAAGATATAGTTAAACAAATGAAGGATGGTTGAAGTAAAATAATCGAGAAGAAAAGTGGACCCACCATGACTTTTGAGCTTCTAGAGCTGTAGCTAAAATCGAAAGACTGACCAGAAGGGCCATGAGAGACTGCAATAGGCAAAACACTCTCTGGATGAACAATATGATTGCATGAAAAGAAATGCAGCTGGTTTAGGGGTAACCATGGGAAGAGTCGGGCCCTTGTTTCTTCTACAGGTTGTAGAGTTCCTCCAGCCAGTAAGATGGCATGTGCTTGATCAGAAATCTATTAAGTTAAAGAGTCGAGATGCTTGGTTAGTACATTAGGAATGGTAAAATATATGGAATTTTAGGCATCTAAGAATATAAGCAGCTTCAGAAAAACCTCGGAAAAAATCTTCTCCCCAGTGAGCATAATGTATTTTATGGATCCTATGTGCTTCTGTCCAGAGCATGCTGATTTGAGTTTTGAGATGATAATCCTTCCGTCACCATTTTTGTTTGTCAGGGATGATAGCATATCGACTAATGACCGGAAGCTGGAAATAGTGCTTTCTTCCTCACTAAATTCCACGGAGTTCTTGAATGTCGAATCTTTTTGGAAGTTAGCCATTTTATCTCCATACCCACTTACCTAAAAAAACAAGTAATTAGTAGTGATAATTGATTTTGTTCATCCTTTGCTGTAATAGAATCTCGGAGTTTGCAGCAATAACTTGGTATATGTAGATTATATGCGACAATAAGAGTTTACCTTGTGCATGATATTGCTTTCCCTCATATAATGTACTAATTTTACCAAGTTGATATTGTCTATGTTGAGTGAGAACAGAAAATCATTAACGGCCATAGAAGAAGAAGAGGCCCTGTTTATTTCTGAATCCTTTTCAGTATCTATGCAAGAATCTATACATGTATCCTCCTCATTGACTAAAGTTTGGAGGAAAGCCTGAGACACAACCCTCAGAGTTTGAATATATCTCCGATTTCCAGGTCCCAAGACGCTGGAAAATCTTTCCAAATATCTCTCTAGACTGTAATGCACATTCTTCAGCTATAGGAAGAAAGAAACTGGATTATAAATCACATTTAATCTATAATTCATATTTTAAGATTTTAGATTATAAACAAAATTTTACCTGTGAAAAGGTGACTCTAGAGTCATATATACTGATGAGGGAGTCAGCTAGATTATGAGCCTCATCAATTATAACGATATTATTTTTCAACTCAAGGCCAAGTGACTCACGGGATGATTTTGAAAGAATAGATTGATATGGTAGAACTACAAGATCAGCTGAGCGGACCATGCTCCTGGACCCATAATATGGGCACGTTCCCATACTCCTTCCGAGTTCAACTAGGTCTTCAATATCTAAGGCTCCTTGTTGAGATATCTCAGTCTTCAACTGTTTCTGTAGTTTTTGTTTCCTAAGCATTGGACAACCACAAGAGGCTTTTGTCCTATTCAACCTTCCTCCAGCCCCTATGCTCTATAAATCCACAGTATTATAAGTCGGATCATTAAAAAAATTTAGATCTTCCCATATCAGCATATAAAACCTCAAAATAAGATTTAAGTAAGAAAGTTAAGACCTTGACTTTCGATGTCTCATTGTTCTTGTTCTTCTGAAACTCTATGCACCTCTCATTTATGCGAGTAGGGTTTCCAAGTTTTACTACATCTGAAATATGTAACCAAGTAACCAACATAATCTAAGAACTCCATATTTTAATAAACTGAAGAGTAATGACAAATTAACATACCTTCATTGATACATAAATTCTTCCTAGAGCCTAAGCAAATGATCTTCATCTCATTAGCAAAAACAGTTTTCCTTAACTCTTTTACGAACTGTGATAGTTGTGAATGAGTCCGACTACAGAAATAAACCTTTAACTTGGTCTCCTCTTCTTCTTCTGATCCATCTTCTTCTTCCTCCTCCTCATCACTAGATGAAGCATGATAAACTCCCTTGGACTTTCTCTTTAACTTCCCAGAACCATAGGCCTCTTCATCATTGCTCTCATATTCTTCCATAAAAAACTCGTCATCACCCATTTCTACTGTCAAATCCATCTTCTCTTTTTCTGTATAATGATTTCCTTCCTTTACACTTGGTTTAAGCGAATTCCTGTGACTACCCAGATTTTTTCTTTTCTCGGGTTTTCCCAAGCTGAACCCTATCTTCTTCTTAGCGATCTTTTTCTTCGGATCTTGGTGGTCTTGATCAATATGAAAGTTTCTCATCCAATCAGGTTCATCATCTGAACCGTATCCACCCTCATTAGCACGATTCTGATCCGATTCAACTTGTAGTCCAGGCTTCTGCTTCTCCCTCTGATCAACCACCCATTGCAAAGCACTACATATTATACTTAACGTTTTTCCCGTCCCTATAAGTAACATAAAAACATCAAACTAAGCACTACATACTATACTTTAATGAAAACAATCCGAAACCTCTAGGTTTCCAATTAACCCAAATCAATTATAATTTAGTCTTTTCCACGTTGAGGAGCTGTCTTTAATCAACTCCTTCGGAATCCTAGAAGCAAGCAATGAAAAGAACGATATACCCAAATTTGAACACTCAAGTAGAACTCGTCTAAAATGCTACATATTACAGGTCGCAATCGCATATTCTGATTAAACAAAAGAAATAAACTCCTAGAGAGAGAGAGAGAGAGAGAGAGAGATACCAGTGGGACTTTCAAGCATGGCTATGCCACCCTTATCGAGAGAGCGATAGACAGCTTTCATGAAGTCGATCTGGATCGAGTAAGGCTCGTATGGAAATGCCGGAAACTTTGGCTCCATTTCATCTCTGCTTTCCATCTTCTTCCAATAGCTTCCTCTGTGTCTTGCAGATTCTAGCGCACTCGCTCTCGCGCGCTCAGTTTTTTATTTTTATATTTTTTTTCCTTTTTCGCGCTTTATTTTTCTGGACTGGGCCTATAAATCGTTACTTATGTTTTAAGCAGCCCAAAATTTAAAAGGCCCAGCCCGTATCACGCCAACCCTAAAAACGCTGAGCCCTGACATTCTTCAAGCTCCTCGATATAAAAATCACTCTTAACTGCCGCGAAGCATTTCGTCTTTAGACTGAAACACCGGGCTGATCTTTCTCCCCTAGGGTTTCTGCATCTACCTCTGCTTCAATGGTACTCTCACTCTCTCAACTTTCTCTTGATGCTTTAAGGGTCGTATGTGGGCGTTCTTTAGCTGATTGAATTCACTGTATGTTGTGTTTTGATTGGTTATAGGGAAAAGGAACAGGCAGCTTCGGTAAAAGAAGAAACAAGACCCACACTCTATGTGTGCGGTGCGGCCGCCGGAGTTTTCACCTCCAGAAAAGTCGATGCTCCGCCTGTGCCTTCCCCGCAGCTCGCAAGCGCACATGTACAGTCTCATTCATCTCTCTCCCCCTCTGTTTCTCAATCTGTGTTGAATTCCCTGATCAATATAATTTTATTTTTGAATCATCTGTTTCATTTCTTGAATATATTTGATTTGCTTTTTGATTAGGGAGACAATGTTTCGTATATGAATCTGTTTTTTCTGATGAGGTGAAGATTTTTATGGTGTTGATGCTAATTGGAAATGAATACTGTTTCTATGGAATTTAGACAACTGGAGTGTCAAGGCAATCCGTAGGAAGACCACTGGAACTGGTAGGATGAGGTACATGCGCAATGTCCCACGCAGATTCAAGAGTGGTTTCAGAGAAGGTAACAAAACCTGAAAAAATCTTTTCTTTTCTCAGTTTTGTTCTTTGTTTAGATTCTCAATTGATTTGAAACCTATGCTTGTTTTGATTTTGTGTTGTGTTTCCATATGCAGGCACCCAAGCAGCACCAAGGAACAAGGGAGTAGCTGCATCCGCGTAAGTCATTGAAACCAGACACTTTATTGATTGGAAATTTGAGTACTATTATCTTTCTAAAGGTAATGCACTTGTGGAATCAACTTATATGAATTTTGTTTACCAGTTTCTATGGAGTTAAATGATTAGTTGTTATTTATTCCTTTACTTTGTATTTGCTTCAGATGTTGAACAAAAAATGAATGAACCTACTGTTGGCTTTGACTATTTGTTGTTTTTTCAATTGAGTTTGCTTATGGGGCGTGATTCATGCAAATGTTCTAGAATGATTTGGTTTTGGGGTGCATTTTTTAGACCATTTGATTGAAGTGGATTGAACTAGAAACCATGTACTTACTATTGCATGGTCCTGAGTAATTGATGTTTCTTCCGCTCTTTACTTTGTGCCTCAAACGTTGCTTGGAGTTAATAGGTTTGAATTTTGAGCACACATTGCTTCATTTAGAGGCACTTCACAAGTGATAGATTGAGCCTGGATTGTGTTCTCCATGCGTCTGTATTCAATGCCTATGGAGTTTCATGCTGACCATGTCTATTGAAAATCCTAACTGTTCTTCACGCATCAAATAGTTGAGATGAATCCATGTGCAGTCGGCTCATTTTAGTCGAAAACAAGCCTTGCCTCTGTGGATTCTTTGTATCGAAGGGTATTTCTGTGGATGCTTGGTCGCTTAGGACTCTGTAGACACTAAATCTGCTTGCGTTCTCTACGGTTCTATAATCTTTTTATGATTTCATTCCAACTTAGTTGGACAGTCAACCATTTTATAGAACAGTTTCTTTGAGAAAAATGAATCAAGAGCTTATTACAGTAACCAAATTAAATTGATGAATGCCTCAAAATGGGTTGAATTGAGTTTCGTAACCCTCAAAAGGGAATCGACCCAAAAAAACTGTACTTAGAAGGGAACGATATGAAAGGCCTACTACGAAAGAATCGATCAATCTGCCTTGAATTCCCAAGTTTATCCTATTCTTCCTACGGCGGTTTGAAAACAGAATCAAGTTCCGGAAATGCAGACAGAAGTAGCAGCCCCAGAAGATCAGAAGCCAATCTACATCAAACAGCCAGTTGACTGCATTTGGGAAAAGAGAAACATAACCTCATGTTATATCCAAAAGTTATAAGCGTGAAACTAGTACTATAAATTAGCGATGGAACGTAATTAACCTGAAGAAAGAAATAGATTTCCTTGGCACATTGTTTGTACTTCTTTGCGCAGAAGCTGGATTCTCTCGAGTAATCAATCATCAAAAGCATCACCCATACATAGATGTAGTGTACCTGTTTGGCCACCCAGAAAGCCTTACCCCTATAACATAAAAGAGATGATCCCATCTCACTCAGAAGACTTTTGTCGAATTGATCAAATTACAATGAGATCTCTAAACCAACAAAAAAAAAAATTTGGAAAGGAAATGCCATTGCCTTTTTATTGAAAAAAAGTTCAGAGGTGAAACCCTGAATGTGACATGAATGTACTACCTGATCCATCCACCATCTGGAAGTTGAAATATGACATCAACCAAATCTAGGATGGGAATGCTTAAATTTGGTGGCACCCACTGCATGGAAAAAAGTATGTGATACAGAAAATAAGAAGCAAAGTAATAATGCTGAATCGTAACTCCCGATAATTGAATATAATTAGAAATGCTGCATTGATAACTTAGAGATTACCTCTGTTGGAAGAGTGGAGTCAGTTGCAGAATGAAGAAGCGACTCAGATGCCCCCCTAAAATTTATCACTCTCTTGTCTTGTTGTTTTATGGATTTATCCGAGCTTTTCAGAGGGTGTCTCCTAGAATCTGAAATTTCTGCCAAACTCTTAGAGAAATCTTTCATAATCATAGCCAGAAAACTTTTGAAGGGAAGGAAACATGCCTTTAACGTTCAGTCTCAAGTCATCGACCAGAAATTTGTTCTTTCCTCGTGAGACAGACTCCTTACTCTCATGAACGCCTATATGCTCTCTCCTTGAGGATGAAGGATTCGTTTCAGCCCCAGCAGAATTTAAGACCTTTTTACTGTTTTCAACAGGTTTATAACGTAGATCAACTGTCAAAATAACCGTGAGTGTGAAATATACAATGTTAGTTCAAATAAGGAAAAGAGATGAGGTGAAATCTTCATTGACCATGATTCACCCGACAATGTCTCAATGATTGAAAAGGAATTCGAGAATGTATACGTCTGCAAGGAATAAAATATCATATAAGGAGCTACTTCATGAGAGAAGACATAAAACCTTGCACAATCCCAGGTCAAATCAAAAAGGGTAGAGTCATATGGATTAGTATGACAGATAACTGCAGATGCAAGAAGCTCCCTGGCTGTATATCGGAAATACAACCACTGAAGGTCTTACCTGCTTAAGAGTGAAAGAGATGAGACCATCCATCAGATGCTGCAAAACCTGCAAATATATCGGACAAGGAAATTATTCACCAGCAAACGTGCAAGGAAAGCAGAAGAATTAAGGAACATGTATACCCTTGCAGGTAAGATAAATCCTATGGATCAACTAATTTGACATCTTTAGAAGACCAAAGAAAAAAGTTAAGAACCTTATGCTGAGCTTCAAGAGAAAATAAAGCAGGGTGTAGCTTGTCCTCAGCAGCTAAGCTACATCTCAGTTCCATATCTCTGTCTTCAATTGTTAGTGATCCTGACTTTTGCCTTTCAATTTTCAATTGAGTTGAATGAAAATTCTCCAAGTGAGAGCAAAGATCCCTGCACTATCCCAAGTTCAGCTCCCATTTAACAATAAATGATTCTGAATTCAAAAGAGGTCTACTTATTGAACTAAACCTTGTAAGAAGATCAATCAGATTAATATTCCTCAAGCGTCCTGCAATTTCCCACAAGAATTCACCACTAGGAATGTCAACCCTGTGACTTTAAACAATTGACAATTGAGCAACAAGCCGTACTGACATGACATGAGGTAAGATAAACCCACAACACATATAACCAATACAACAACCTGCTTCTTTGCTTCCTCTACGAGGTCTCGAACTATCTCACCTGGTTTGGCGTCCTCATTCTGCAATGCAAGAGAGTCTGATTCTCACATTGAAAAATCGACAACTTAAGTGAACAGAAATCAAATAACTTTTTTCTAAAAAAATGAGCAGTATGAGCTTACATACCGGGGGAGGGGGATTATGGCGATGATTTAGACAATGCTATACCGTATTTGCAAGAGGCAAATACGTTAAAAAGACGAATAACAAAGGATTTAGCTAAACTAACACACACCTGAGAGAATTCTGAAGGAATTTTCCGGAAGCTTTCCGGAAGCTGTCCAGACTTGGTTCATTACACTCTCGTGATATTCACCACCATTGAATTCTCCAGCTATCCTTTGCCTATTCACCAAATCAATACAAAACAAGGGAACACATAAAGAGCTATGAATATGCATAGCTCGACAAACACAAACAACTGAAATTCACGAAATCATTGCTTTCTTTCTTTATGTTCTGTTCATAGTTGATCTGTTACATATACATTGCTTGCTTTGTTTATGATATTATTATCATTTAAATGGTAAAAGTAAATTAGGATTTAGCCTGCATTTGTATATATTATCACGGCATGAGATAAAAGAAATGATGAATCACAAAATTTCTCTAGTCAATCTCACTCAGTACTACACGGTTCTAATCAACAAAACCTACACGATTTCAGCCTATTGTCGTTTTGGGTTAGATTTGATAGAAGCAAGACTGTGTCAAATATCAAAACATTAGTAAACCCTAAACGTCCTTATTGATCAATTTTTAGGTTTGAATTTTCCACCAAACTGCATAAATTGCTAATTTGTTTATGTCGATTAGATTTTGGGTTTCGGTTTGCTTATAAAACTAAAGCAAGAAATTCAACATATTCACAAGCAATCGCAAATTACTATAATTTGAAGAGGAAGAAATTAAGGAACTAACAATTATATATATATATATATATTAATTAATTAATTAATTAATAAATCAGTAAATAATTAATGAAAATGATCGTCAAATTACTCATTTGGTGTTTTAATCTTGTCTCCTTATCATATGTAATATAGAGTTTATTCTTAATTTTTCATAATCAAATTATTATTTAAATAAAAGTATTATTAAATTTAACCAAAGTTATTGTATTTATTATGAAAATACAAAACTATAAAAAACCATTTTCCCCTCTTGCGCATTTTCTCAATCTCGGGTGGGCTGCAAGTCGTGTCGACCATATGTTGCGCCACGTGTTATCAGTTCCACTTGCGCTCTCTACTCTTCTTCTGAAATCCCCAATTTCTAGGGTTAGGGATTATAACTTCCAAGCTTTTTTGTTTCGATAAATTTAATCAATGGAGGAGGAACAAATTGGACTGCTTCACCGTATACTCTCTCCACGTCTAGAAGATGCCGACCTTGAAGACTGCGCACTACCGCCTGAAGCCATCAAAGAAGCTTTCATCAAGGCGACCTCAGGAGTGAAATCACGCGCCGCCTCAATATTCACCTCCGACGACGACGAAGATGGTGTAGCTGGAGTATAAGGTGAATGCTTCAATGACCCATCTCCGACCATTCCGACTGACGCGGTGGTAGGGATCTCCCCGGAGCGCGACCCGCCGGCAGCGTGTGAGACCGAGAAGGGAAGGGCAGCGCCTGAGGTCGGTAAAGGTGAAATTGTAGTCGGCGGTGGTGAGGTTGATATGAAGATAAATGGGATAAGGTGGTTGTGGGGGGAGATGAGCTGAATGAGGGAGGTAGAGGTAAAGCCTGCGTGGATGGGATGCAAGGGTTGGAAATGGGAGACAAGGGGGAGAAGAAGAAGAAGAAGTAGAGGAATGGAGATGTTAATGAAGAAGACAAAGATGAATAAGAAGAAGGGGACATGCCTATTCCGGCGGAAGTACTCGTTTTGCTTGAAGCAAGTTCAAAATTTCACCCCTTTTTTTTTTTTTGGAAGAGTTCTCTCTTCTAGTGTACTTGTTTGTAACATTTCAACTATACTTATGTTATAAATGATACTTTCTGGAAATGTGCAAGAAGGAAGAGGAATGGTCTATGACAGCTGATTGATAAGTCATATGTGATTTCCTTTCCTCATTTAGATTTCTTTTATGATTGTTCAGACTTCCCATCTACCACGTCTCTCTGTTTCTCTGTCTGTCTCTTGCTCATAATGTCATTGATGAATCTGGAAGGTAGTTGGTCAAGAAGCATTCATTTCACTGAACCGGTCTTGTCATCCCCCTGCTTTTTCTGAAACATGCAATAAAGTGAGAGGCCCCAAAGAGATGGGTTGGGGGTTACTTCACGATAAGCTAATCATACTCATCAAAATAAGCTGAAATGTTTATTTTTAAAAGCAATTTTTTTATCAAAACTGTTTATTTGATAAAAATATATTGATGGTTGGAGCCTTTAATCATGGTTGGAGCTAATTTCATGAAGTAGGAACAGTTCGTGTATACATGATGTTAATGCTCAATTTTTGTGTTCTTCCACAGTTCTTCATTTGTTTATTTCTCTCTTTCGATTACAAAAAAAAAAGGCCTTAAAAGGGGTCGGTGAATTTAATTAGGTTGAAAAAAAATAATTTTCAGGAAAAAAAAAAAGAAAAAAAAAAGTGTTGCGGATTATGTGGTTTGAATGGTAGTTGACGTTAGTGAAACTTAAGCAGAGCAGGGATTTGACTGGTTAGATCCAAATTGGAAATACGGTTGGATCATGATAGACGGAAAAGGAGCAGTTGGGGTGGGACCTACCCATCATGAAAATTTTCCGACACTCATCTTTGTTCATGTTGACACTCAAAACTAAATCTAGTTAAGAACAAGTTGGTTGCTTTATCGGCATTTTCTCAATCTCGGGTGAGCTCAGAAACATCGGAGTAGTGGAGACGGGGGGAAAGTTTTGTCGGATTCATTACTCTGGTTTTGAGTTGAGGGATTTACTTTTTCTTTTTCAGACAGATTTCAGTGATCCAAGAATATGGTTATTATGGATAGGATAGGAGGGAAATGGTGGTTTGTTGTAATCATTGGATTGGTTTCGGTCGGCTTTCTGGGCATATCACCTTTCCTGGTTTCTGCAGTAGAAGGTTTTAGCAAGGTAGCTGCTTCGGAAGAAGACGTGGATTCTGGCTACTTGAATAAACTTTTGAACTTCTTCTGGCAAGATGGTCGATTGGGTTATACAAAAGTCTGGCCAGTAAGTCTCTTTTTAAGCACTTAATCAAGAACAATGCTCATTTTTCTTCTCTTCTTTCATGAAAAGTTGAAGTTTCTGAATTTTTTCAGTTGATACTAATATCATAGTTGAAAAAGGCTCAATCATTCAATAAAATAAAATGGCAGAAAACGTCGATTAGTTTAAAATTTATGATCCTTGGATTGGGTTTTACAGGATATGGTGTTCGGCTGGAAAATCGTGGTGGGTACACTTATCGGATTTTTCGGGGCAGCATTTGGGAGTGTAGGAGGTGTAGGTGGAGGCGGCATTTTCGTTCCCATGCTTACTCTTATCATAGGTTTTGATCAGAAATCATCAACAGCAATATCAAAATGTAAGTAAACAACACTTTTCACTATCTAGATGAGGATCTATTACATAGGACTCACTTAAGTACTTAAAAATAAAAACCATTTTTTGCACTTTTTGATTATTAGGTATGATTACTGGTGCGGCAATTGCAACCGTTTTCTTCAACTTGAAGCTAAGACATCCAACACTTGACATGCCTTTAATCGACTATGATCTAGCTCTTCTGTTCCAACCGATGCTTATTTTTGGGATTAGTGTCGGAGTTGCTTTCAATGTCGTTTTTGCTGACTGGATGATTACGGTCCTTCTGATCATTATCTTCATAAGTAATAATACATTTTTTGACCTTGCAAACTTAGTAATTTTTATTATTCTAGTCTATTTCTCTGAGCTATAGAAACTCACATGATCCGCAGCAACATCGACAAAGGCATTCTTGAAGGGTATTGAAACGTGGAAGAAAGAAACCGTTATAAAAAAGGTAGATCAAATTCTGGCTCATACACTAGATTGAGTTATATCAAGTCTTATTATGTGCTTCTCTGTTTGGTTTCTCATTGAGTTTTGGACTTTTCAGGAGGCGGCTAAACTCTTGGAATCAGATGGTGAGTCTTTAAGTCTACCAGTTTTTCGTTTAAGTAGATATCTTAAAATAGGAGTCTACTAATTTCTTCAACTTTAGGTGGCGGGAGTGAACATGTTGAATACAAACCTATCCCCGGAGGCCCGAACACTGGCACTAGTACAGAGGGGAAGGAAATGGTAGGGGTGAAGAACTGGCACTAGGGCTGTCATCTTTGTTATCCCAGCAGTTCTGTTGTATGAAGAACTGAAAATATCTTGATTTTTATAGGCCCCAATAATTGAAAATGTTCGATGGAAAGAACTTGGCCTTCTTGTTGCTGTCTGGCTTGTGGTACTAGCATTGGAGATCGGCCAGGTGAAATCTCGTATTTGGATAGTATATTCATTTACAAGACAGAATTTAGAATCTCACTTTGTCCATTAAGAGCTAGGCTGAAAGAAGAAAACTTGTATATTTTGTGCAGAATTACACAACCACTTGCTCGGTGGCATATTGGGTACTAAACCTACTACAGGTATCTTCATTTTGTCTGGATCAAGTTTTTCGTTTTTTCGGAACCAAAATGATAGTAAAAGCATTGTTGTTGTTATGATTTTCGCCTTTCAGATTCCGGTGACTTTTGGAGTAACATTTTATGAAGCTGCAAACTTGTACACTGGTAAAAGAGTAATAGCTTCAAGGGGAGAAGCAGGGGCAAACTGGAAAGTGCATCAACTCATCCTTTACTGTGGCATTGGCATATTAGCTGGGATGGTAGGTGGATTGCTCGGTCTTGGCGGAGGATTCATCATGGGCCCTCTCTTTCTCGAGCTTGGAATCCCTCCTCAGGTACCTTCTTATTTTATTATTACACTAATTTTATTTCTTAAACTTGAATGTTACTTCAAATTTACGTTGACAAATTAATTGTAGGTTTCAAGTGCCACGGCCACTTTTGCCATGACGTTTTCGGCATCAATGTCTGTTGTAGAATATTATCTCCTCGATCGTTTCCCAGTTCCTTACGGTAACTTTAGCCATTTTCAGTACCTGCTCTTACTTCTAATAATTGCTTTAACATGGATTATAAGAGCATTCCTTGAACTCGAACTTGATCCTGCAGCTCTCTACTTCGTGGTGGTCGCGTTCTTTTCGGCTCTTGTGGGACAGCATGCGGTGAGGAGGCTGATCAAAATACTAGGAAGAGCATCCATCATCATCTTCATTCTGGCCATCACAATCTTTATCAGTGCAATCTCACTGGGTTCGTTTCCGACTCTAAACACCATAATCTAAACAAATCTTTCTTGGATCTCTTAAAACACTTGGTTCTGATGTAGTATCTCTTAAAACAGGTGGTGTTGGCATAGCAAACATGGTAGAAATGATTGAGGAACACGAGTATATGGGATTCGAGAGTCTTTGTTCTTCCGATTCTTTTGTTTAGGCATTTTCTCCACAGTGACTTTTCGGGTTTTTCGTCCGAAGAAATGTATCGATTAAAGGGGATAAACATTCATTTTCCTAATCTAATAAAATTCATTTATATGCTTTAGATCTCTCAACTACTGTCCCTAGTCCTCTGAAAATGTTCTAAGTATCGGTCTAGAACTAGATAATCACAAAATTTTAGCACCTGTTATATACGGATACGGATAGATCTATCTCAAATACGGATACGGACTCTTTTGAAGATACTAATCACATCAAGTTCAGCTCAACTGCTCAATTATGCAAATTCCACTACGCAAGTACATTAGCTGTGACAGTAACATGATCTGTACGGTCGGGTAGTAGGTAAAGAACAATGCAGAACCCAAACAATCTTAAAATTGTTGCCATGTGAACTTTGGACCCTAATGACCTAATCCAGATATAAAATTCAACGTTAGCCTCAAGTGTGCTACGGCTCATTAAATTATTATCAGTAAAATTCAAAAAAAGCTGTCCAATGTTATCTTCTTGACCCTGACAAAAGAGAGAAAGTTAATCAAACACGTAAGACAGAGAGAGAGAAAGGGGGAGACCACCTTGATACATACAATTAAGAATTCATTATTAAAACGTGTACAGGTGTGGTTGTTATCATGTTCGCCTTCCAGATTCCGGTGACTGTTGGAGTAACATTATATGAGGCGGTAAACTTGTACACTGGTAAAAGAGTAATAACCTCAAGGGGAGAAGTAGGGGCAAACTGGAAAGTGCATCAACTCATCCTTTACTGTGGAATTGGCATATTAGCCGGGTTGCTCGGTCTTGCCGGAGGATTCATCATGGGCCCTCCCTCTCATAAAATACTATTTTGAATACGAGCCTCCAACTCTAATATTATGTCCTAAAAATTGGAGCCATTAAAAACAGCTCAACTTTATTATTAGAGACTCTTAATAAATTCTACTTTAAATTTACTTCGAAAAATTAATTGTAGGTTTGAAGTGCCACGGCCACTTTCGCCACGACGTTTTCGGCATCAATGTCTATTGTAGAATTAATATTACCTCCTCGATCCGTACGGAAACTTAGCCATTTTCAGTATCTGCTTGTACTTCTAATTATTGCTTTAATATGGATTATAAGAGCATTGCTTGAACTTGAACTTGATCCTGCAGCTTGTTTGAGCCAATGTGATCCAAAAGTTGACTCTCCGGCAAAAAGCAGGCCAAGATCAATTAGAACTTGTAGCTACAAGAATCAGATCAATTGGTTCAGTGGTGATTAAGATATCGCCTCAGTTAGGCACTTTTCTCTGCTTTGCTGTTTTGAATCCCAGATTGATTGAATCCAATTCCAACGGCTAGTTTCTTACAATGGAGTTTGGCAGTAGGTGGTGAATTTCCAGATTTGCTGGAAATTCTAGTACATGCCCATGTTGTTGATATTAAGTGTTAGGAAGTCAGATTGATTGTTAGTTTCTCTTGGGTTTAGAGTTCCTATTTAACTCCTTACTGTTATTGTACTTGTTTCATATTAGTTCTTGTATTTAAGCTTTGTGCTTAAAGTAATGAAAGTAGATTGAATTTTCCAGCAACACAACTCTCTCTCTCAATCTCATCTTGTTTTTAAACAGAAAGTTCGTTGTCTAAAATCGATCACAGCTCTCTACTTCGTGAGGGTCGTGCTCTTTTCGGCTCTTGTAGGAACAGCATGTGGTGAGGAAGCTGATCAAAAGTACTAGGAAGAGCATCCATCATCATCTTCATTCTGGCTACCATAATCTCTGTCAGTGCAATCTCCCTAGGTTCGTTTCCGACTATAAACGCCATAATCTAAACAAATCTTTCTAGATTTCAATAAACACTTTTTCATCGTGAAGAAATGCGCATTTTCCTAATCTAACAAGTTTCATTGTTGTGCTTTAGATCTTTCAACTACTGTCCACGGACTCTTTTGTGTTGCTTAATAGTAGTTTTGTATTTCTGATTCAATCTTGCGGGTGGATGAACAGGTTTCGGTGCCGGTAGAGAAAGTTGTTGTTGCTGATATATTAAGGAGGAACAAGATTCCATGACTTCTAGATTTTCTTCGGCTTTCTCGGTTCGATGAGTCTTTTCCTGCTGATGGAATGAATTGGCTGATTCTTCTCACTGCTTCTTTTTGTTTCTCTTGCTTAGAAGGATTTTTCTGGTTCTACAGTTTGTCTTAGGTCTTTCGGGCGTTAGATCTTCTGAGATGATCTGGTTATGTATTTGAGATTGGGCCTTTTGTCTGTTGGGGTTTGTTTTTTTTTTTTTGCCTACTTCTCTTACTCTTTGGTTTGTGTTTTTGTTTCTCTTTTTGCTTTGTTTTCTTGCTTTTTAACTGGACTTGTTTGGGTCTGGTTTTTACATATATCTTGTTACGGGTGCTTCCTTATGAATATTCCCATTGGGTCCGCTTTTTCCATTGAGGTTTTTTTGACAGACCTGTCCTCTCATCTGCAGGGAGGAAGACGACATGTCGCTCCATACCTCAATCCCAACTAAAACGTGAAAGAGACCCAATGGGAAGAAGTAGACACTCTCAAAATTCTACCACCTGTTATGAATCGGTAGGCTTTGATCTTATCCACAACGATTGGTTATGATCGAATGAAATAGTAGACAAACTGTATTTATTTAAAGATTGAAAAACATGAGGGAAGAATCTAAGCTGTGTCAGTCGATCAATGCATCTAAACTATATCTATCTTTCTGATCTTTTTCTTCTATGTTTATTAGCCTGAAAATATCTAAACTGATATTATCGGATGCTAACTCCTCTCTTAAATGCATTTTGGATACAAAGTGCACTTCGAGGAAATTTTATACCCTTCAATTTTTATGAGGATCCCCACTTATATTTATACGATATATGAGTTTAATAAGTATAAATATTTCCTAAATATATAGTTACATTCGATTATATTTTGAAGATACTAATCCTATCTAATTTACCCATTTCATGTCATGTCACCGCTCACCTGCTCAATTATGCTAATTCTAATTCGTAAGTAGGTGTGACATGATCATCTACACTATTGTATAGTAGGTAAAGGAAGAATATCCAGAGATGAAGGGCTCATCTTAAAAAGAACGTGATTCAAAGATATTTATAGCTCATGAATAATTATTATTATTTTTTAATTATTTTTTTTAATTTTTAAAGTTTAACCATTTATCTTATTATATAATTGTATTTAATAAAAATAATAACAAAATATAAAGTTACACTTATACCCTCACCTTAATCATCTTCTCTTTTTCTTACCAGACCCAAAAAAATGCCACCAATGTTTTCTCCTTCTAATGACCTCAGCCGAAAAATTATCACCCTTACTCTCATTTGTTCTTATTATTCCAATTTTTGCTCGATCTCGATTTCATCTGCCCTTATATTTCATGGTTTTTTTTAAGTGTTATGATCCCACCGTGACACCTTATAGACCGAAATCATAATTTCAGTATGAGACTAGATTTCGGCTTGACCAAAACAAATTTCGATCTTGGTATGAATTGATTAGGTCGAAATCTTAACTTTTTTATATATATATTAAAGTTTAGGGTTAATGTTTAGTGTTTAAATTTAAGGTTTTAAATTTAAGTTTTAATGTATCAAGTTTAGGTTTACGGTCTAAGTTTAAAATTTAAAATTTATATTTAAGATTTAAGTATAAGGTTTAAAGTCTAAATGTAAAATTTTAAAAGTACACCTATTGTCTCAAAGTAAAATCATGAATATATATATATATATTTTTTAAGGTTTAGGGTTTAGAATTTATGTTTAATTTTAATTCTAAATTTAAGGTTTTTAATCTAAGTTTAAAGTTGTAATTCTAAGTTTAAGTTTATATTTAAAGTTTTATGTTTATGTTTAAAGTTTAAGGTTTTAATATTTGTGTTTAGTGTTCAAGTTGAAAGTTTGAAGTATAAGTTTAGAGTTTTAAGTTTAAAAGACAAAAATATATTTTCTAATCAATATCGAAATCTTGAATTTTTTTTTCTTATCGACGTTTTCATTATTCTTCATTAATAGTAGTCGAAAGGAAATCTCTCTTCATTCTTCTTATCAAATTTTATTTGGATCGACATTCTTCAATCGAAAAGCTGTTGAAGCCTTCACGATGGAAGGAAAGAAGAAGATGGAGTGAAACAAAATCGAAGAACGGTGCAAATAACCGTCGACGTAAAAGGGAACAAAAAAATATCAGACAATTAAATATTTTAACAATTTTATTTTAATTTTTTAATTTAAAATTTTTTAAATTTAAAATTTCTTTTATTTATTTTTAAAATATGTAACAAAAAATTTAAGATAAGAATTATTTAATAAAATATGTATAAAAAACGAACATTTTATCAAATTATATCTTTAAAATTCTCGACATGAACTTTAGACCGTAAGGCCTAATCCACTAATCCAGTTATAAAATTCAACGTTAGCCTCAAGTGCGCTACGGCTCATTAAATTATTATCAGTAAAATCCAACAAAGCTGGACTTGCATTTTGAGCAGTCGTTATCTTGACGGCTGACAACAGAGAAAAAGAAAATCAAACACGTAAGACAGAAAGACAGAGGAAGGGTAAGACCATCTTGAAATATACAATTAAGAGTTCATTATAAAAAGGTGTAGGCAGAGAAAATAATAATACGAACTCGGACAACGTGCCGGCTTTGATACTTTCAGAAGTAGTTCCTTTTGGGAAGTAATTCCTCTCCCCCGCTCCTAAGCCTCCTTTGTGTCCTCTCTAGATTTAGGCCATTTTGGATTGAGATTAGCTTTCTGGTCTTCTGGGTTTTTCTTATTGTGAAGAGAGAGAGAGAGAGAGAAGATGTTGGAAGGAAAAGCTTTGGTGGAGGACACAGACATGCCTGTCAAGATGCAGATTCAAGCCATGGATGCTGCTTCTCAAGCTCTGGATCTCTATGATGTTGTGGACTGCAAATCCATTGCTGCCCACATAAAAAAGGTACTATCTTTGTGCGTGGGCTTTACAAGATTAAGGTTATCATGAATAGTATTCTTAGCTGAATCTTATTGCTTATACTGTTTGGCAGGATTTTGATATCAGATATGGAGGAGGATGGCAATGTGTAGTAGGTTCAAATTTTGGGTGTTTCTTCACTCATTCCAAAGGAACTTTTATCTACTTCACGTTGGAGACTCTCAACTTTCTCATCTTCAAGGGGGCTTCTTCTTCCTCTCTCTATTCTAAGTAGTTCACTGATATTGTTTTAAGTATTGAAAAACAGAGAAGGAATGAAAGTTTTCTATTCCTCTCTGTAATGTTAGTTAGAATGGAAGAAGGAAAGATGGGAGACATAAATCACGGCCACATAAAAAGGATCCAAGCAGTAGTATGAGATTTTTAAGATATCTTGAAAACTTTGATGCTTTGTAGGGCCATATAGGAACCTAAATGCATGTGCAATGTACATATCTGATTATGCCTAGCTAGAACTGTCTAGTTGTAATGGTGTTTGCCCACTTTGGAAAAGTAGCACAATCCTCTTATCTTTGATCTCTATGAGCCTCACTCTAATTAGTATTCACTTTTTGAACAACATAATATGTAATGTTTTTCTTTTATTGCAAAAAGCTTAGGCTAAAACAGTATTTAGAACAAGGATTCTAATTTAATCAATGGCAGCACTAAGCTGAAAAGCCTAGATAAGTACTATGGATATAGATATGAAAACAAATCAAATTATAGGAGTTACCAGTGGCTCATTACGAAAGTGTGCCTCCAAGTTCTTTACCACAAGGTCTGCCATGGCTGTACTGGTTTCAACAGTGTCACTCCCAACATGAGGAAGAAGAACCACATTTTCAAGCCCAAGCAACTTTTCAGGCACTTGGGGCTCATTCTCAAATACATCAAGTCCGGCCCCACCCAACCGGCCTTCAAGCAGGGCCTTAACGAGCTCAGGTTGATCAATATTCGCTCCCCGTCCAATATTAATTAGGACACCATTTGGCCCCTAATGCATCAATTACTTCACGATTAACTATGTGGCGAGTTTCTTCTGTTAGGGCACATGCCACAATGAGGATTTCACAATTCCGGGCTAAATCGACAGCGTCTGGATGATACTTGTAGTTTGTGAAATGCGTTTTCTCATTCCTAGAACAGTACCTTATAGAGCAACCAAATGATTCAGCTCTCTTTGCAATGGCTGAACCAATCCTCCCCAGCCCAACTATTCCAATTGATTTTCCACTGAACTGAAGTAATCATTCGAAGAAAATAGATAAGCAAAGAGAAACTAAAACTTGGAAAAGGATGGGGGGAAAAGAAAAATCTTTGACTAACCTTTGTTGTTAAACTGAAATCGCCTTTCTTCCACAAACGACTTCTCACATATCGATCGCACTCGCAAATTCTCCGCAAAACAGCCAGGGCCAAGCCGATTGCTGCGTCAGCAACGTCATCGGTCAGCACATCCGGCGTATTGACCACCCTGATCCTCTTCTCCTCGCATTTTCTCAAGTCGATCTTGTCCAATCCCACACTATAGGTCGCTACGATTTCCAGATTAGGCAGAGATTCAATTAATTTGGCATCTGCTCCCATCTTAGTGTTCCCTACTACTGCTCGGATCGATTCTGCGTTCTCCATTACGAAATTAGGATTTGAAATGTGGTTCCAGAGCTTAATCAGCCTGAACCGATTTTCAAGTTCTTGTTCGAGGTAATTGAACATCGGCACAGTCATTAATACTCCGATAGAGTTCATACTGCAATAGAAAATTAGGGTTTGCAGGAAAATGATCACACATGTCCGTTAGTCGTTAGGGTACGTCTGCGTTTAAGCAGTCGGAGTTTTTCGTTTACAAAAACGACAACGTTTCAGGAAAAATAACTAAATAGAGCCGTTTTTAGTAGAAAAAGAGTGGTCCAACGACACCGTTTTCATACTACTGAAAGAGAGCCTCCAAATTTCCAATCACCGCATCAATCATAGCCCTCTCCTGGTTTCGATAGTAGCACTGCCAATGTGAGACGCAAGATCCACATTTTCAAGCCCAAACACTCCTCTGGAACATCAGGCTCCTGTTCGAACACATCGAGCCCGGCCCCATCCAACCGGCCTTCGACCAGTGCAGACACCAGCTTGGGTTCATCAACATGAGGGCCCCTCCCAATGTTGATCAGAACACCCTTCGGACCCAATGCTTCGATCACTTCTTGGTTGATGATGTGGAGCGTCTCCTCCGTCAGGGGGCATGCCACGACCAGTATGTCACTGTTTGAGGCCAGATCGATTAGATTCGGACAGTACTTGTATTGCGAACCGGGTTTTTTTGTTCTAGAGCAGTAGCTGATTGGACAGTTGAATGCTTCAGCTCGCTTTGCAACTGCCATGCTAATCCTTCCCAAACCGACGATGCCCACTGCTTTCCCACTGAACTGCTCAAGATAGAAAAAAAAAAGGGACAGAATGATTCAAAATGAAGCAACATTTGATACCATTTAAAATAATAATAATAATAATAATTGAGGTTTTCAGACCTTGTTGCTCAAGCTACGGTCCCCAGTCTTCCACTTCTGGCTCCTCACAAACCGACCACACTCACAGAGTTTCCGAAGAAATGACAAGATCAATTAGATGGTCAAATCGGCAACATCTTTGGTCAACACATCTAGTGTATTTGTGACTGAATGCCTTTCTCTACATCACTTGAAGTCAATCTTGTCCACTCCAATGCTATAGCTCGATACGATCTCTAACTTAGGCAAAGCCTCAATTCGCTCGGAACTAGCACCAGTAGATGCATTTCCGACCAGAGCTTGGATCGATTGGGCGTGGTCTATGAAAAACTGCTACTTACATGGAAAATCCCAGAATCTGAAGAGGTTGACTTGTTCAAGGTGTGTGTAGTCTACTGTGGAGATTGGGCAGGTCATGATCACACCTATTGACTCCATGTCACTTGATTCAAGGATTTTAGGTTGAGTAATTTTTGGGTTTTGATCAAGAGAATGATGAAGAAGTTACCAATATTTCAAATGGTGAACTGTAGTTAGCCTAATTTCAGACGGTTTTGAGGAAAATTAGGTGGCCGTTGTTACTATGATTAGTTAGATATCACATGCTTTTCTTTGCTTCGATAAAAGTTTCTGGAGATTGAATAAACTGATGGTTGATATCAGACAAAATTCAAATATGCAAACACAGATGAACTTTGATTTTATTTAAAACTGGATAGTGTTCATTCTCCAAGATACATTTCCCAAAGCCTATAGAGAATAGCCACTTACTAAACAACTTGAGTTAACAAGGGTTTGTTAGAAAAGTGAGCTTCCAAGTTGCCAATCACTAAATCAGCCATGGCTCCTCGGGTTTCAACCGTTGCGCTTCCTACATGAGGCAATAAGACAACATTTTCTAGCCCAAACAGCTCCTCGGGAACATCAGGCTCATGTTCAAATACATCGAGTCCGGCCCCACCCAACCGGCCTTCAACCAGTGCAGATACCAGCTCGGTTTCTTCGACATGAGGGCCCCTTCCTATATTGATGAGAATGCCCTTTGGGCCGAGTGCATCGATAACTTCCCGGTTGATGATGTGGTGTGTTTCTTGTGATAGTGGACAGGCTACGACCAGAATATCACTATTAGAGGCCAATTCAACAACACTTGGGAAGTATTTGTAGTTTGAATCAGGCTTTTTAGTTCTTGAATAGTAAGATATGGGGCAGCTAAATGCTTCGGCTCTTTTGGCAATTGCTGTGCCGATCCTTCCCAACCCGATAATGCCAACCGTCTTTCCAGTGAACTGAAAAGGAAGGAAATGGGATGGCAAAAAGAACATTACCAAAAAATATACTTCATTCACAATGTCAAGCAGAAATAACTCCTACAAGCCTATGTCACTACCCATGCAGGAGAAAAACTCTGCAAACATCACCACCAAAATGAACACTTCTTTGCAAAACAATAATTAAACAGAAACCCATGAAAAAGACACAAACTATGTCCTTTTACTCCGGAAAACATGTAAATAGAGAGATTTTTTCTCCTTTCTATTGGATTTTGTCTTCCCATAAAAGTTTCCCTATTTTCTTTCCCCGTTTAAGTAATTGAACACGGAACAATCAGTCAATCAGAGAACCCAAGAAATCAAAATCTATAATGCTTGTATAATTTCTAGCTCCTTCAATCTGTTAATCAATCCCAGAATGCAACAACTGGATAAATATTATCTTTTCAATCAATACAACAAAATATTAAGACGAAAATAAAAAACAGTACCTTGCTGGTCAACTTGTAGTCGCCTTTCTTCCACTTCCCAGCCCTAACATACCGATCGCATTCACACAATCTCCTCAAAACCGCCAAAGTCAATCCAATTGCCAAATCAGCAACTTCATCAGTCAAAACATCGGGAGTGTTCGTAACCTTAATCCCCTTCTCCCTACATTTCTTCAAGTCAATCTTATCCAGCCCGACACTGAAGCTCGCCACGATCTCCAGCTTCGGCAGCGCCTCGATCGTTTCAGAATCAGCACCAGCGGAGGCGTTTCCGACCACAGCTCGGATCGAACTAGCATTCTCCTTGAGAAACTCCGTCCTCTGTGGATACGTCCAGAGCCTGAAGAGATTGAACCGCTTTTCGAGTTCTTGCTCGAGGTAAGTGTTCATCGGGCAGGCCATCAGCACTCCGATCGATTCCATCTTCAATTTAGGGTTAGGGTTAGGGATTTCGAGATGAGGGTAAAAAGAGTGAAAGTGTGTGGCTGTGTGAGGAGATTTTGTAGTTTGTAGTGGTAGTTGAGATTGTTGAGAACCAGAAATGAGAATCTGATAGTGACAAGGTGGAAGGCCGATAAACGACGCCATTTTAAGTGGACAGAGAACCAAAAACCGTTTTTGTCGTTATGTTTTTTTTTTTAAGCCTAAAATTTGATCATCATCTCTAACAACATGCACCCCACGTTGTGCCAACGGCTTCCCTCTCAAAATAAGAAAGAAAGTGGAGGGTCTAGAGAGAAGAGAGAAGATGATTGTACAGAAATAGATTCAATCTGAACCAGTCAACGATTTTCCCCTCCACAATTTTTTCCTTTTCATTTTTTTTTTCCTTCTTGCCAAACATCACCAGAGAAAATTCCTCAAGGGAAAAAAACAAATCTTGTAAGCAAGTTGGAGGCTTCTCCTTTCCCTCCTTTCCATTCTGTTCTTCTCCTCCATCACATCAAATCCATACACCGGTTCTCTAATCTACAGTTATAGGTTGTAGTCGCCCCCGCTTCGATTCGGTTTTGCGCATAGTTCTTTCCGCAAGGCGATTCATCAGAAGATTAAGGATGGTTCGAGCGATAGAAAAAGAGCAGGAAAGTTACAAGTCGCGGCTATTTCATTTCAAAGGAATGTGCGATAATGCAGGCCGACATGCGAAGAGCTTGAGCGTGTTAGAAGGAGCTACTGGCGATGACGATCAGATGATGTCGGCCAGAAATCAGGGCTCAAATCCTTTGAATGATGGCACGACTCCGGGTGATAAACAGCGCGTTGGATATTGCAACAACAAAGTTCCTAAATCATGCCTGAGCAAGGAGGAGGCTGCAGCGGCTAAGGAGGCCAGAGATAAGCTTGCCGCGGGTAAAATTTTTCATTTAATTCCCTAATTCAGTTCTTTCTCCTCTTTGCTTTCTCAATTTTTCAGATGAGTTATAACCGGATTTGATATGGAAGTATTGATGTTCTCTGTCCTTTAATTTTGATTTAGATATGGAGCAGATGAAGGAGAAGTTTGCTAAATTGCTTTTGGGTGAAGATATGTCAGGTGGAGGAAAGGGCGTTTCCTCTGCTCTTGCATTATCTAATGCTATCACCAACCTTGCTGGTATGTATATATACATATATATATATATGTAACATGTGTTTTTCCTTTTGCTTGTGAGTTTAGGTGGAGATTTTTAGCTGCTAATGATCTTACTTGTGTAATGTAGCTTCTGTTTTCGGAGAGCAAAAGCGTCTTGAGCCAATGCCACCTGATACAAAAGCAAGATGGAGAAAAGAGATTGACTGGCTCTTATCCGTAACTGATTATGTTGTTGAATTGGTCCCTTCGCAACAGGAATCCAAAGATGGAACCAATATGGAGGTATTAATCTCTGTCTCTCTCTCTGTCTCTCTCAATGCTCGGACATAGACTAACAATGTCTTGACATAATTCATGCCATTTGATTTTGTACAGATTATGGTGACGAAGCAGCGGAATGATCTCCTCATGAACACCCCTGCTCTGCGCAAGCTCGATGCAATGCTCATTGTAAGAAACATGCCTCAGTCTTTTATTTATTTATTTTTCCTCCAGTGAAGAAAATGTGATTTTGTTTGTCTCTAATTGTACTATTATCATACACAGGATTGCCTGGATAACTTCAAGGACCAAAACGAGTTTTATTATGTATCAAAAGATGCTGAGGAATCGGACAAAAAGAGAAAAGATGACAAATGGTGGCTACCAACTGCTAAAGTTCCTCCGAATGGTCTTTCGGACGGTTCTAGGAAGTTCATACAGTACCAGAAAGATTGTGTAAACCAGGTCCTTAAAGCAGCCATGGCCATAAATGCTCTAGTCATATCAGAAATGGAGATACCCGAAAGCTACATCGAATCTCTCCCCAAGGTAAAGGAAAATATAACTTGTTTTCACTTAAATCTCTCATTGGAATCACTTAATTTTTTCAGTTTAACGCTTTTTACAGAATGGGAGAGCAAGCCTTGGTGACTTGATCTACAAGAGCATAACAGACGAGTTCTTTGATCCCGATCAATTTTTATCCACCATGGACTTAGCATCAGAACATAAGACTTTAGACCTCAAGAACAGAATTGAAGCTTCCATCGTGATTTGGAAGAGGAAGATGAACCAGAAAGATGGAAAAACCAATTGGGGTTCTGCCATAAGCGTGGAAAAGAGAGAACTGTTCGAAGAGAGGGCAGAGACAATCTTACTCCTCATCAAGCACAGATTCCCTGGAATCCCACAATCTACACTCGACATCAGTAAAATTCAATTCAATAAGGTAAGAAGATATTCATCTTTTCTCTCCATTCCCCTTAAAAAACCTGTCTATTAGTTAACCAGAATGTCTTATTCTGCTTTTTGCAGGATGTGGGGCAGGCTGTTTTGGAGAGCTATTCAAGAATACTTGAAAGCTTGGCTTTCACTGTGATGTCTCGGATTGAAGATGTACTCTATGCTGATTATGTGATTAAGAATCCAAACCAGGCAGCTTTAAAGAGAAAATCTCTAAGACAAACTTCATTAAGTTCAGAGACAAGAGAAGAGATGAACTTAGGAGATTCAGGGTCGATGACTTTGTCAGATTTTATGGGTTGGGCTGTAGATCAGGGCGATGCGGCCGAGGCTAATGAGCTACAGAAAGATTCCTTTCTTCGGACAGATGACTTAATTAAAGATACGGAAACAAAGACCCATATTTTCAAACTTCCCATGGTAGATACTAACAAGAGAAGTTCCTACCTTGATATTTTGGGTGGCTTGAGAAGCCCAACCTCACGCCATTAAGTGTTAATATAGGGGGCAAGAACATGAAGGAGAAAACCAGGAGAGAGAGAGAGAGAGAAGGGTCTCCTCTGGCTTGTGATACTAACTTGTATTCTATTTATTCGTCCTGTATATAAGAAGAAAGAGGGAACTAATGTGGGGGTGTTTTTAATTTTTTTAAGAAGCCTTTTCTTTTTTTCAAATGTGATTCTTTCTGTACAAGAAACGGATTTGTAGTCTCATTTAGTTACTTATAATATGATTTTGATGACCTCTGTTTTAGACAGTTTGAGTTCTGCAAATCTTCAAAGTCTGAAACACATTACTACACAAATGATTCATAAATTGCTTACAAATGTGTATCTCTTGAATAGGTCATCAAATGGGTTTCTAAGTATGCTTTTTACACATACTAATTACAGGATGAAAATTTGCAAAGACCGAAATTACATACCGTGAAATTTAAGGATTCAAAGAGTGAAAGTTTAGATCTTTCCACGAGGTCCAAGCTTAGGTGGAAGTTGAGGGCCCTTCTTTATCGGTAAAATGTCGTCGGAGGCAGTGGCGCTGAGGTAAGCAAGGGTGGACCCACCTCCTACTATCAAGAACTTGAGCAATAACCCTCTCTTGGTAAATGGTGCAGCAAATGTCTCAAAAAACTTGCTCTGAACAATGTTGAAAAAAAAAAAGAAGTTTATAAGTCAGAATTATAAGTTAACTATTAGTTGAACTAATTTAGTTCAGAATTATAAGTCAAAGGTTAAACAACCACATACAAAGTTAAAAATCAGTTTATAAGATGGTATTCTACCCATTACCAGAAAGTTTCAAAGATTCAATCAACGATGTAAGCTAATAGAATCATAGAAGTGGAGACAAACCCAGCTGTCTCCAGCCAATATTAGGACAAGATCCTTCCTTAGTTCTTCCCATGTTCTTCTTAATAGAAGATCTTTCTTGATAGAAAAAAAGATTCAGCTTTTTGGATTTGGATTTGGCTCAAAAGATAGATAATATCATAAGAAAATGGTTCCAACGATTTATAATATGCACACAAAAATACTAACAAAATCCAACCCATAAGCAATCATTACCATATCAAAAGTTTAGGTAGTTTATTGTTTGTATGTAGATCCAATCTACAAGCACAAGATAAACTAGAAAGGCAATATAACTTCTAGAAATGTCTTAAGTCAAACATTTTCACAAGCTCCTTTTGTGCATAAGAAGTAAGAAAGGGTGAGTTCACAAAACCTGAAGAGGATTGTATGGTGAAGGAGCATCAGATCCATATAAATCCCACTGCCCAGTAGTGTTGCCCAAATCCTCCAAATCAAAGTAAACACTTTTGTCACCATACTTTGCCACTACAGCACCAGCCCTAATCACAAAATCCCACCAGACAAATAAACAATCATAATATCAGATAAAATTGCAAACGCTAAGCACAAAATTAAGTAGACTTTTCCGGCTAAAAATATAAAGTTGTATTTTATTTTATTTCTTACTTAAAGTTCTTGGATTTGAAGCTCTGGCGAGTGGGTTTGACAGAGAGCTTAGTACCAGGGAGGGAGCTGCCAGAAAGGCCTTTAATGGCGGCTGGTTGGACCACAGCTAAGGTTGCTAGAGAAGCCATGACCTTTTTTTTTTTTTTCCTCCCTTATTGGTAACCAACTAAACTGCTTCTGCTTTGAGTTTGAATTTCTGGTAATTTAGGAGGTTAAAGAGTGTTGTCTTATTTTTCACAAAAATCTTAAGGTGGGTCCTGTCCTGACACGTGGCAAATATGGATAAGCTTATCTTTCTTCTATCTGAACATGCGGTTCAGATATGGATAAGCTTATCTTTCTTCTATCTGAACATGCGGTTCAGATATGGATAAGCTTATCCTTCTTCTATCTGATTCAGATTATCAGAATAGGGGATAATCAATAACAACCGACGTGTCGTGATATTTCAGCGACATGCCGATGTTTAAGAATCAAAACGACAGTCGTTTTAATCCGAGTACCCAATCTTCCGCGTCTTCTCCATACTTCTTATCCCCATCCTCAAGATCCAAACCCACAGGGAAAATAACAAAAAAATGTCACTCACCACCACCTCCTTCCTCCACCTTCCACCAATCCGCAACCTCAAACTCGCCGCACCCACCTCCTCTTTCCTTCATGGATCGACTCCCCTCTCTCAGCTAACCAAACCCACTTCCTCTCTCTCCTTCTCCACCTCAAAAACCCTTCCTTTCTACCCCACCATTAAGGCCCTGAAGTCAATGCAAGGCCGCGTCGTCTGCGCCACCAGCGACAAGACGGTTGCGGTAGAGGTGGTCCGGCTGGCTCCTCATCCCAAGTACAAGAGACGGGTCAAGAAGAAGAAGAAGTACCAAGCTCATGACCCAGATAATCAGTTCAAGGTTGGAGATGTTGTTCTGCTCAATAAGACCAGACCCATTAGCAAGACTAAGACTTTCTTAGCCGTTCCGGTTCCGGATAAGCAGCGGAAGAAGAAAGAGAATGAGGAAGAAGGGCAGCAGAATGAGCTTGGGATTCCATTCGAATCTCAGGAACAGGTTGTCTAGAATTTAGAGTGAGGTTCTATTTCCTTTTTTCTTTTGCACTTTTTTCTTGTGATTCATGTCATTTGATGAGAGTTATGAAATGGAAATCACTATTTACCTTCATGTTTGAATTTTGCTTGATTCTGCTGCAATTTGTGTGCTACATTAATGGGTTTATGATTGATGGGCAGAAAAAAAAAAAAAAACATCTCATATTGAAGAGTAGTAGTCATATACAATAAGAGCACACCTCAAATTTTGCAAGAACAAAGATTGTCATAAAATTATACCTCTCTTTTCCCATTACGATTGATGATTACCAATCTAGACCTTCCTACAAACAAACAATAAGACAACAACACTACAAGCCTAAGCTTACTAATGAGTGAGGAAAAAATTTTAATTTTTTTACAATTTCAATCTTTCTATATTATAATCCCGGTAAAAATTTCGAGATCACTCATCTTCGCACTGCAAGCTTGTCCGAATACTTCTCAAAGTAGATGATATGGCACTGTCAACATACTCCATAGAGTCCGTGGTTAGTTTAGCTGTAGGAGAGGAATTGGTCAAGATTTGGAATGCTATTGTGAGCAAAGATCCAGATCCTTCTGTGCTCCTCTCTTCTTGCCTAGAAGTGATGACTAGCGGTCTTGATTCGACCCCATCTGGAAGAATTGAGAACCCGGAAGGTAATACCGCTATGTTCCCCGAGTCACACCCAGTCATTACGGACTTCATCCCGGTCATGTCCACTTGAGCATAGACCACCATTGACTCATAAGGATTTGTAAAGGTGTCTTGAAGTACCCACGATGTCTTTTCTTTCGATTTCACCTCCTACAAATATTTGAGGTGTTTTCAGATCAGTGTCTCAGACAAACTGAAGTTTTGTGGGCACAAACTGGATTTCAGACCCAAGTAGATGGTAAGAGAAGTTCCGTTCTTGGAAAAAGAAACTTACTTGGATGGCTACGGCATTTCCCCGATCTTGTCCTTTGGCTAAGTTCGCAACCGTTTGTGCCGTCCCATTGTTTGACAAAACATCCCACTGATTTTTTTAATTTTTATTTACCAAGAAAAATTTAATGAGCTTGTATGTAATTTCATCAAAAAATGAAGGAAACAAACAATGGTAATAATGTACCTCAGATCTATGAGATTCATCTCTCAAGAAATCGAAAAGGGTTCGAGGAGAAACGGGCAACCAGACAGAAGCAGCAGCACACAAGATCACCCCTAGCGGCTCTCCCGGGTCGTTCAAGTTTTTCCGAGAAGCGATTCTTATATCCTCCCCTGTTTTACTTGCAACCTTGGTCCATGAATGATAGCTTGATGCTCCTATTGCTTGACAGAAAGTAGATGTCATTCTTTGAGCCAGCTTCAAAATGCTCTTCCTCCCAACTAGTGCTCCAACAGCTTTGTTGATTTACAATTCAATAATCAGTATAAAGAAGTATCAATGTTTGATTGAAAACCGAACATAACATGATTTCGGGTTTACCGGTTGAATCCTTCATGGGGACATTTGTGGCCATGAAGAAAACAAGGCGTTCGCATTGTAGTTGCAGAGTAGCCATCCAATGCCTTGCCCCAAAGGCTACACCACTGTTAACAATTGTTCTGTACATTGTGTGAAGTGGGGATTTCTGGCATTCCAAGTGCTCCACCCAAATCACCTGAAAAAAGCCCACAGAGAAGAAATTTGATACAAGAATTGCCAACTAGCCTAAAAGGAGAAGAAGTGAATTGTGTGTCTATCTTATACCTTGCAGTGGCCATCTGACTTGTCCTCAATGATGCAACCAGAGGGGCGTTTCCGACATTTCACCAAGGACGCGTCGATATTATCTTCAACTTTATCGATCGAAACATCAACAATTGCCCATTGTTCAGGACCAAGTTGCTTGCCAAATCGGATGAAGTACACCTCTCTTGTTGGCACCATTGGCGTAAGCATTTGCAGCTCTGCAAACATCTGTAAACATAAACCCCAACTGAAATCTCTCAATGTTTTCCAGATACAAGTTAATTGAAAACCACGTTTTACTAGAAAACTGACCAGTTGGACTGCACCATTCTTGTTGACACCTTCACCATTGCAAATAACATCAACAGCAGCTGCCTTGGAGATCATACATGGAAACATCTCCTTCCATTGGTTCTTCAATTACACACAAATTTGATCATATAAAAAACTCGTTAAAAAACATTTCACATAACAACAATCTTGTCATTACATGTTAATAAATCAAGTCTAAAACTCATGGTAATTTAGTAAATTACCACATCCATGAAACTCTGAACGAGCCGAGGAAGATCCATAAACACAACACTGGTCTCTCTCGAGGCTTCAATGGATCTCTTGGGCCCACCACTGCTCAAATTTTCTCCCGGGAACTCTTTCATGTACACGTCATAGTTCAGAATTTCTCGTCCGGTCTCAACGCTTCGAACCCAAAGCGGTTCGTTAGTAGTAGCCATCTTGATCAGCTCCTCCATTGCTCGATTAACTAACTCCATTATCCTTGGCTTCTCTAAGACAAAGATACCGGTATAAAAATCTAAGGTTGTCCTGTTTTCCGAATCGTTTTCAGCCGTGCATGAAGAATTACCCGAAGTTGTCCCCGGAAGATATTTTCCTATCGCTGCTCGAAGTTTTTCCACCTACAAATTAATGAAACGAGAGTTTTATTTTCTATTTTTTCTTTAAATTGTAAAGAAATAAAAAAATAAATGCGGATTCGAGTTACCTCGGCTTTGAGACGTGCATTTTCTATAAGGAGTTGTTGGTCCTCGGTTGAGGTCAAGAGAGGACTGTCTTTACTAGGGGTAGAAGTGCCACAGTTGGGGCAACATGCTTTGTTTATGATCTCTCTCATGGCTTTGTTTTCCTCTCTTAGCTTCTCCATCTCTGTTTTGAACAAACTGTTTTCGTGTCGTTCTTGTATTGCCTGGAAAAGAAAAGCATCCCCATTCGATCAGAAACCGAAAAACAGAAAGCGAACTTAATTAATATGATCACCAGATTAACTATATACAAACCTTAATTTGGGTTCGACGATTTTGGAACCAGAACTTGACCTGTCTAGGAGCAAGGCCTAATTTCTTGCTGAGTTGCTGCCTTTGTTTCTCATCTGGATGAGGTGATTCTTTGAACAACCTGCAATTATACAGCAACCCTCATGAGTAACTTAGTAACATCTATTCATATAATCATACAGCAAATGAAAAGTTTGAAACGTACGCTTCCATTTCTCTGATTTGCTCAGTAGTGTGTCTGTGATATTTTTTCCTCTTCTTCTTCTTATTGCTGTTATTGTCTCCATCTTCATCATCATCTTGGTCTCCTTCTCCATCAATATCATCATCTGATCTGGATCTCACGAGCCCTCCTGCCGAATTCTCACTGCTAATCTCAAGCGCACTGTCTTCTCTCCTTCCCCTTCCTCCTCCACTCCCCTCATCTCCTTCTTCCACCTCCATGTTGGCCACAGCCGCCGCCTCTCCGGCATGACGGAAAATCCCAGCCTAACCACAAAACATTACTATTATAAGTACTGCGGAAATAACACAACATAACCAACATGAATATATGAATAAACGAACGAATGGCTATGACATGTGATTAGTTTATGAACATTACAAGGCTAAGAGAGAGAGCAGGGGAGGCGGCGAAGAAGTCTTTGGTAAGAGAAGGCGGTTGCTGTTTGTTCGACATGTCCACGCCCATATGCGGGTTATGGCAATTGGATTGGATATGTATATATATATATATAATAAAGCAGAAATGTGGGAACAGAGATTTTTAGAGAGCTGAGGGCTACATATGTTTTAAGGGGTGCAACAATGGTGGCCTAGCTATCTAGCTATCTAGCTAACTAGCTAGCTGGTGGTGGTGTGCTAGAGAGAGAGAGAGACGTGGGGCCGGATTGATTTAAGGATATAAAACAAAACAAACTGAAACTGGTTTCTCATGAGTTCTTTCTCTCCAATGGAGATAGAGAGAAAGAGAGGCCAGTAGAGGTTGACTGTTAGATATTCTACGTACTTGCGAATTAGTGAGATGACCCAACTAACTTAATATGAAGCATGCAGTTGACTATTTCTCTTCTCTCTCTCTCTCTCTCTCTCTCGTTTCAACGGTATTTTTTAGATCCCTGGCTGGCTTGCCGGGTGAGGCTTAATAAAAAAAATGTAAAAAAAATAAAAAAAATCATCTTGGCTTAGCCGAGCCGAAATAAAAGGCTTGTAAGTGTTTGATTTAAGGTCAAACCGTACAGTCATGAGTCATAACTAAATAAGAAATAATAGTAACAATTGTGAGCGTGTGTGAGACCTTTATGGTATCCAGCTCTTTAGTTACTGTTTTGTTATTTATTAATTATTATTATTTTAATTATTTTAATTATTTTATTCAATAAATATTTATATTCATCGTCTTTATGTCATTTAAAGGGTTTAAATGAATTTGCCTCCAAGCATTTACAAATTTTCATAATTACAATATTATATTTTTAATTGATTAGTCATATTGTAGGAATGATAAATTAATTTAATTTATTTAAATTTATTAAATTTTAAATATAAATAAATAAATAAATTTTAATTGAATAATTATTTAAAATAGAACAATTTTAAACTAGAGAAATTAATTTATTAAAAAAAATAAAAGATTACCCAATCCTTCAAATGGCTAATTAGTCATATATTTGATATATTTTATACATAGAGATTCGAAACTCAAATACTTTAATATATATAGACGGTCTAACAAGCTTGTTTTTATGTTGTTAATATAATCATTAAAAATAATATATTTATATTTGGAATGTTATTCTAATCTCATGTGAAGCAACTACTTAATCACTTTTTTTAAAATTAAATTAAATTAAATTAAATTAAATTAATTAATTATGTTCATAGGGAATTAAACCTTAATTACAAGTTAAATATTATAAAAAAATAATTAAAGAAAAAAAAATATATATATTAAAATAATAACAGCAGCACTTATGACTCATTGGGCTATCACCATCAATAATTAAAAGTTTTGGTGGCATATGGGTTATGATTATTAGGCTCATCTACAATTCATATGAATTCATACAAAAATATGTTTCTCTATATTTTTTTTTTTAAACATAAATATAGGTAGTTGTGAATGGTAGATATAAGAAGCAATCATAGTTAATATAATTTGTACAAAACCAAATAGAAAATTACAGAATTTATGATTCCTCTTTTTTTTTTTTTTTTTTTTTTTAAGGAAATAAAATTTAAAAATTTATTAAAAAAAAAAAAGAAAAAATGAAAGAGAGAGAGAGAGAGAGAGAGACGGTGTTTGTAGAAAGTTGGAATGTTGACCACTAACTAAATCTAATTAACAAAAAAAAAAAACTAAATTGTTTGGATTAAATTTCGAATTAAAGATAAGCAAAACTAATATATGTTTATGTTTATGATGGGTATTTTTTTTTTCAAATTTTATTATAATAGATACTTAAAATTCACTATAAAAAAAAAGTTATAGGATTTGATTGATTAAATATGATCGTCTAAACTCTAAAAAAATCGTACTTAAAGCATCTAATAGAAAGCCCTAAACTAATCCGCAAACACGAATTAATATCGAATTAAATAAAATTACATAAATATTCCAAAAATGATTTTTTTTTTAAAAAAAATACAAAAATAGACCATTAAATAATAGAAGAAAAAAAAACTAGAAAATTTTTAAAATGTTATTAAAAAGTGTTCATCACTATATATAATCAATAATGTAATGTCATTATTGTGTTCCTACTTTATGAAGAGCAAGCAAAACCAAGTGAAGCGAGTTCAAGATTTTGACTCTTTACAGTTTTGAGTTTCATATCGAAAGAACTACTATAGATGTTGGTTTTAAGTCAATCATATTATATTATATTATATCAGCTCAACTGATCGAGATAGCATAGTATAATTGGCCCTAGAGCGTCTAGGGGATAGATAATCTTTGAGCTGATAGATATTATTCTACTTAGAAACTAATTAGGACACTATCAAAACCATGTCAGACGGTCATTTGATGTTTTAACCTTGCCAAAACCTTCCATTTTTAGGCACGGTTTAGTTTAGTTTCAAATTTTGTGGTCCCAACGCCAAACATGAAGAATTTTAAGCCAATTAAACAAACAAAGAAACGAGCTATCTTCCAAGATTAGTAATTGCATCAACTAATTAAGACTAGTAATTATTACTAATATGATATTTTTGTCCAAGAGAATTCCTAATCACCAAGTAACATTCAAAGTCCCTAAATCCTAATCGAGAGCCATCGGACCCACTGACGAGTCAGAAAGTTCACCCACTAGGGAGTCAATTAAGTTTTGCCGCTTTGCCATGGCACAAATCAATTGACATAAGCTCTATCATAGATTCATAAGCACATTGTTTATAGCTTTAATAAAGAAGAAGATGATTCAAAACTTCAGTTCTCACCCAACCGCTTGATGAGAGACGGTTAGTTATTGAAGAGTAGATGAAAAAACTTTCTGGTTTAAGGATAATGTCAGGTGAGAAAAGCTACGTACATCTGCATTCTTAAAAAAAACAAAACAATGGCATGGCATGCAAAAAATGGAACACAATTATGATCTTACACAAGGTGCCCAGAAAAAAAAAATAGTAATAACAATATCAATATGGAGTGTAGTTATGAGTCTTTGTAGGCTAAGAAATTTGTAGTACTAATACAGTGTTATTATCATGTGGGCATCAATTAAATGACAACGAAGAATATTGATGATGGAATTTGGAAGTTGATCAAATGAGAAACTATCATGTGGACTTCAAAAACAATAGTTTTTATTTTTTTTCCCATCCTCGAGGTATTTAGTTTAGTCTAAAATATCTTAATTATTAATAACCGACTGATCTTAATTATTAATTATTTATACTATGAAATTTGCTTAAATTTCTAAAACGCACGTATGTAATTGATTCAGTGAGGTTAGTGATGGTGAGCTTATTGAAACGTTTTTCGTCGTTTCATCTTCATTGCCGACACGTCGTTTTATGAAGCCTGCAGAAAAATGCAAGATGTGGCAACTGTACTGTTAACGTGTTACGAACGCAGGGCAGTAAAGACTAATACGAATCCCGTCAATGCATGTGTTCTATGAGTTGCTTGTTATCCTGCACCAGCTTACAGCAGATAACAACTCTGTCTTACTCGCACAAACTCTCCATGAAATTTTCTTGTGGTGTAAAGCGCATAGAGAACTGAACAGAGGCATCTCCTCCTCCCTCCTCCTCTCTAGTCTCTCTCTCTACAACCAGAAAGGTACAGTGCTTGAACTCTATTCTCATTAATCTAAATACCCTTTTCTCAATTTCGTTTCTGGTTGCTACTTGGTCATCAAAGCTTATTCCTTTTACATGGTTCGTAGCAGAAATGGCTTCCATTATTGCAAGCTTGCCTCCTCCACTGCTTGTCCATGGTAGAAGAACAACTCTTCTCGGTCATTGTCTAAACCCCAAAGTTTCTTCTTTTGGAGGTAAGATTATTTACTTGAATGCGTGATCTCCTACTCGCTCATAGTTGAGATTTCTCTTCGCTCTTAATTTATTGCAGCCGAAATTTGAGAAAAAAGCTTTGATTTTTACGTATTGTGGTTCTGAGAAGTTTGAATGGAGCAGGAATTTGGTGTTAGAGTCTTAGACCATGTTAGTTCTTCATGTCTATTTGCTTTGGATTTTGTTAACGTGACCCTGAGTTTTTGGGCATTGCAGAGAGGCAGAGTTCTATGTCTGCTAAGAGTCTTAAGACTATTATGGTAAAAGCTTCTGGTGAAAGCTCCGAATCTTCAACTTCTCTTGGTATTGTCAAGTCTGTTCAAAATGTTGTAAGTAGTCTCTCTCTCTCTCTCTCTCTTCACTGCCTTGATCATGTTTAAAGTGTTTCAAATTAGAAGAAGGTATTGGTCAAATTGAATAGAACGTGTAGCCTGTAGTCTGCAATCTTTTTGTTTCATTGAGCTAGTAGATATCTTCTTCGGGTTTACAACTATATGATAGAGCAGTTGTTTTGTTCAAATCTTTGTTTTCTTACTGGTATTATTGTTTTTTCTGATTTAACTTGAGATAGTTTGACAACTCTGAAGATCGGCTTGCACTCATTGGTTTGGGGTTTTCTGGTATAGTAGCGCTATGGGCTTCAGCAAATCTAATCACGGTAATTAGTTGGATTCTTTCTCCAAATTTTTGAAATCAAGGTAGATTACCTTGAAAATAATTACTTGATGATAATTTGCAAATTCTAACTTCATTCGTTTTCTGTCTTGTAGGCCATCGACAGGCTGCCACTGATCCCTAGTGTGCTGGAAGTTGTAGGAATATTGTTTTCTTCGGTAAGTACTTTGAAATGATACATTTTGGGTTTAGCTGTTGTCTAAGAATGTAAAATGAAGAAAATATTTGTTTTTATATCAGTCAAGCATCATTTCCTGCTTTTGGTGACACTCTCTCTTTCCATTTTTACAGTGGTTTACATATCGTTATCTCCTATTTAAACCCGATCGGTAAGAAAACTCTGTCATCTTCACTTGAACTGCACTGGAATATTTAAATCATGCAAATTTCTGGGTGATTGGCCTGATTATAGGAACATATACTTATTTCTTGCAGTGAAGAGCTTTTCCAGATAATCAACAAATCGATAGCTGATATATTGGGCCAATGAGTTCTCCTGATTAACCATGTAATAGCCTAATGTGACCGAGGGCATATCCTTGTAATTAAGTTCATTTTTTTTAAGACAGCGGTGCAAAAGAGAGATGCATAGTGAGTGAGCTTGACCAAAAATCATCATAAGATGTAAATTGTTCGCATTTATATTCATATATCTTAAAGATTCATGCTTACAGAGAGTTTTCTAAATAACAGGTTAGGTTGATAAAAGTAGACTGAAATAACATTTTCAGTAACTTACCAGTAATCACCACAAGAGCACACCCCATCTTTGAAGTGATGATATCTGTTAACATCTCTAATAGTTATTTCCCGTTTCGTAATCTTCGATATAAACTTAATCGCCACATGACAATCTTCACAAATCCTTAGATTTTTAGTTATCAAAAGCCCTGTTCCAGGAGCTGTACTAATCAACCCAAAAGCAATTGCCAACCTTTCACTATGACCACAAACCATATTAGTCTTTTCATCATCTTCAACATCATGAAATACCGTCCCAGTTTGCGGTTCGTAACCCGCTTCTTTCATTAGTTTCCCTAACCTCTTTAACTCTGCGCAGATCGCATCATATTCACTATGTGAAGTATCTCCGGAAAGGAATCCATGGACTCTGTTTTTAACTTCAATCCAGCTACAAGCTACACTTTTCTTAATCCCCATATCTATCATGAGTTTCCTTAATCTTGTAACTCCTTCCCATTTCCCAGCTTGAGCATATAAATTTGATAAAATCACGTAATTTCCCGCATCTTCAGGTTCGAGCTGTATCAACTTTTCTAATGCCAATTCTCCTAATTGTACATCACCATGGATTTTGCATGAATTAAGCAAAGCACCCCATACACCAGAATCAGGAACTACTCTCATATGCATTATGAGATTATAAGCCTCATCTAATCTATTAAATCGACCGAGTAAATCAATCATACATGTATAATGTTCAACTGTAGGATTGATACCATAATCTCTCACCATTGATTCAAAAAGTTTCCGGCCTTCATTTAGTAAACCTCCATGACTGCAAGCAGCTAAAGCACCCACAAATGTAATGTGATCAGGTGAAAACTTTTCTTCTTTCATCTGCCCAAACAGCTTCAATGCTTCTGTAGCATAACCATGCATTGAATATCCAGTAATCATAGCATTCCAAGAAACAACCCTCTTCTCCTTTAAGCTGTCAAATATAATCCTAGCTACCTTAACAAGACCACTCTTTGCATACATATCTATCAATGCAGTTTTCACCTTATCGTTTGTGGCAAAACCTTGCCTCAAGCTATAACAATGAAGCTCCTTTCCTTGAGGAAGAGCTGCAACATCAGCTGAGGATGATATCACAGTGACAAAAGTTGCTTCAGTGGGTCTTAAACCGGCTAAAGCCATCTCACTACATAGAGACATTGAATCATCTGGATGCCCGTTTTGAGAATAAGCGGAAAGCATGGAATTCCATAACACATCATCTCTCTCTTCAACTTTCTCAAACACTTGTCTAGCACTCTCTACACAACCACATTTTGCATACATATCAATCAATGCAGCAGCAACATACTTGTCTGTTTCGCACCCAGTTTTTATTACTTGTTCATGAATATCCTGCCCCTTCTCAATAGCGGAAAGTGCAGAGCATGCCTTTAGGACAAATGGGAACGTGAATTTATTCGGCATTAGACCGTAGTCAAACATTTGGTAATAGAGGGAAATTGCAGCCTCGTATGGTCCATTCCATGCATAACCTCGAATCAAGCCGTTCAAGAGAAACAAATTTCTCCTGGGAATTCTATCGAACAGTTGGTGGGCATTATGCAGAGAGTCACATACAGTGTAAAGACTGACTAGTTTATTGGCTAAAAAGGGACTAAACCCACGACTCATTTGATATAAGTGGGCGTGAAGTTGTTTTCCAGGCTCTATCGCTTTTCGGGCGATACAAGATTGCAGGAGAGTAGCATAGTAAGAGTGGAGTGAGTGATGTTTTGGAGAGGAAGGAATGGTTGGTTGGAATTCTTCGGGCTGGGAATTGTAGCTGTTAGTTGTGAAGAACAAAGAGTGAAGCGAGAAATGGGAATGGCGAGGTGGAGATGGTGAGGCAGAGGAGGAGGTGAGACAAAAGGAAAGGGATGGTGTAAATAAATAAGTTGTTCTCTTTGGCTTTGTTACGAGGTGGAGAGGCATTAGACTTCAGAAGAAGATACAGAAGATTGCAATAGATATCAGAGCTCGTTTTGTTCATGTCTTCGAATGAGATTTGTTCATGTTCATGCGACTGGGCAACTCTGTCGAGCTTGTCTTTCCTTCCTGCAGACGGAAGATTTGAGAAAAACGACATATCGGATTTGTATAAATGCAACATGTCGGACTGAACGCCATTACGTCCCTCTTTTTCTCTCTCTCTCTCCCTGAAAGTCCCTCTCTCTCTCTCTCTCTCTCTCTTTGCCCATCGGCTCACTCACCGCTATCGCTACCGCCACCGCCGCCGGACCTGTAAGTCTTCCTCATCGTCCTCTGTATACATAAAATATTCAACTCTAGGTCTGGCCGTCTGAGGAAATCCTGTATCATTGACCTGTATGCATTTTATAAACTTGATGCAGCTGCCCAACTTGAAAATTGTTTAGTTGCGAGTATTATTAGATGGGTTGTATTCCATTAGTGTGACGTGCAACCTATTCCGTATGGTCTATTTCTTTTCTTCGTGCATGGATACTGTTCGATGAAATGCTTAGCTGAAGACAGAATACTCTAAGCTGAATAAAAGACTGAACTTTCTTCTTGTTCCCTCTGTTTTCAGTTAGTTTTGAAAGAGTGGTGACAAGCTTTTTGCAACAATGGAGGGTCAAGATGATGATGCAGTGACGCAGAAGCGGATAATGGAAGCCCGAGCTAGAAACATCAGTCACAACGTCCGCTGCACGGAATGCGGGAGTCAATCCATTGAAGATTCACAAGCTGATATTGCCATTCTCCTCAGAAAGGTAACGTCTTTTGTTTCAATGATTATTAACACAATTGTCTTAGATTCTTGTTTGGGCATTGAGTTTGCTATGAATTGTATGGTAATTATTTTTTCAACTCCTGTTGAGTTCATTTTCGTAAGCTTGTTCTGAATAAGGGATTATAAAGGAATGCTAGAATTCTTTTTCTGATTCTGAATCTCCTTGGGTAAGATGGTCATATTGGTTATAATTGCTGCAGTTGATTCGTGACGAGATTCAAGCAGGGAAATCAGACAAGGAGATTTTCAAGAAGTTAGAGGACGATTATGGCGAGACTGTACTCTACACCCCTAAATTCGATCTCCAAACTGCTGCATTATGGCTATCACCGGTGAGTAATGTTTATCATAAGACAATGAATACAATCAATATTTCTATGAAAATTTCTAAACGGATTCCAATCTCTTAAAAATCGGAAACAGCTGCTAGTTGCTGGAGCTGCTGCAAGCATATGGACTTATAACAAACACAAGCAAAAGACCAATGTTCATATAATGGCTTTGAATCTTGTAAGAGGCGTTCCATTAACACCCAAGGAAAAACAAACGATGCTAGACCTTCTTACACCGCCACCTTCTTCTCCGCCTCCTCCTCCTGGCCCTCTTCCTAAAACCGCTCTATCATGGTGGAGTCGTGTAGGCCAACTGTGATTTCTTTCTTCCTCCCTCCATGGTTTTGATGCAATAATCGGTTTTTAAATATATTACATATAGCAGCTCGTTTGGGTTTGTCATGATAGTCATAAGGAAACAGGTTACTTATTTCCTCATTGTACAATTTTATTACCGTATACAATAATCATGAATCCTTAATGGAAACTTATTAGTTTACACCCATGAATGAGGAGCTGAAGATCCTGGTTTTGATAGTTTGCTGTGCTACAAAATTCCAAACGAGAAGAGGACAAGGAGCCAAATGGGTAAAGTAATATTTTAAACCTTTTTTATTTACTTGTGAGAGACGTGGGTATAGAGAGATGCATGATAGTTTGTCCAAAAACAAAAAGGGTAGATGCAGGATCAATGATGGGTCTGAGTCTAACTTGATCGATGACGTTACGAGGCTCCGGTAAATTGAACATGGCCCACGTCCTGCTTGAGCATATCGAAATACATCCTAAATCGATATATAGACGATATATATATAAATCGATCCATAGATTTCTTTCTCATTGTCTTTGTTACCGACAAGAAAAGGGAGTAAATGATGAAGATTGTTTAAGGTGGTATTGTCTTTGGGACTCAACAAAATTCTGCCCATTCTTTCCACCGTATATTCATATCATATCAATCTTGCCGCCTTCTTATAGATGCGATGCGCCATAAACACGTACCAAAAAAAATCTCAAACTAAAAGGCCAACTCAATTTACAAGAAAAGAAAAAAAAAAAAAAAAAAAAATATATATATATATATATATATATATGATAAATAAAAAATGAAAACAAAATAATAAATTACGGTAGCCGCCGTCAGTCAGTAGAGCAGAAGTGTTTGGATTTGTTGTGTTCGGTAAACATCCTCTGTTGTCGTTTTTCCCGCTTGCTTTCTTTCCTTCTGCAAACTAAGAAACCTGACTCAACAACAAAGAAGAAGGATAGAGAAAGTAAAAATAGAATCAGAGTCAGAGACAGAGGAGGAGAGGGGTTGGTGCAGACAGCCAGCCCCACCCGTAGCACAAGCACCGTGAGAAAATTTATTGAAAATCAGGAAAAAAAACCCAATATCGAATTCAAGTATTCAACCACGAACCACTTCGCAATCACGCACAACCTAAATAAAGTTGGGCGGATACGAGCAATTACTTCTTCACCTTCATCTTTTTTGTCTTCACCCACCTACCTAAATGAGCTCGCTTATTAAACCTCTCAGCTACCCCCCATTACGCCTCTTGTATTACTCTTCTTCTTCTCCTTCTTCCGTCTTCACTGGTATCTGCTCGCTTACGATTTCTCGCCGGACCCGTAGTTCCAGACCCTGTTTTTCTCATATCAGAATGCACTCCTGTAAGTTTTCTTCTTCTTTCTATTTTGTGTATTCACGTATTGGGATGAAGAAAAAAATAGAACTTTTGATTTATTTCTTTCTTACAGCGTTACATTCTGATTCACTTATGGAGGTGCTCAGATCAGCTGCTGCACCAGGTTCTGTCTCACGTGATAGTGTTGCCATTAGAGCTGACCAGAAGAGCAATAGCTACACTCAGCTTATCTCTTCTGCTCTGAATATATCTAGTCTGCTCTGCCATGGTGATTCACAATCTGTAAGTTACATAATTTGGTCTTTATTGTACTTTTTTGTATCTTTTGCCCAAGTGTGATTAGCGTGCATTTTCTGTTAATCATTCTTCAGACGGGTCAAAACGGTAAATATGAAAATCTAGGTGGGGCTAGAATTGGAATTGTAGCAAAACCTTCTGCCGAATTTGTGGCCGGAATATTGGGGACCTGGCTCAGTGGAGGGGTTGCTGTTCCTCTCGCTCTGAGCTACCCAGAAGCCGAACTTTTACACGTGCTGAATGATTCAGTAAGTGCCACCATGACTTGCTCTCTAGATTTTTTTTTTCCCTTTTCTTCTTTGATGTTTCAATGTGTGATTCTTAAATCTAATTGGATTATAGGAAGTGTCTGTGATACTGACTACAGATGATAGTCTCGAACTAATGCAAAATGTCTCCCAAAAAACTTCTGCACGGTTATCGCTTATTCCGCATGTACCTAGTCTTTCTTCGGAGGAATCACAACATTTACAAGAAGATGCACAATCAGATTCCCAGATGACATATGTTAGAAGTAATGTGTAAGCTAAAGCCTGTAGTTTTTGTCAATTCTTGTACTTTTTCTTATTTCCAATATGCAGGTGAGGATCCAGCATTGATTATTTATACTAGCGGTACTACCGGTAAACCGAAAGGTGTTGTTCATACTCATAAAAGCATCACTGCACAGGTATAACTTAGTAGATGAGTATAGTGCATATGCAAGTTTTTTTTTTTTTTTTTCCTTCTCAATTGTCAATCTTTTTATTTCGTTGCTCAATTTTAGGTCCAGACCTTATCAAAAGCTTGGGAGTATACTCCAGCTGATCAAATTCTGCATTGTCTACCTCTACATCATATCCTTAAATTTTTACCCATTATAATTCAATATAGCTTTAGAATAATTGATAAAAAGATTTTTATAGTTGTGATCCTTGACTTTTAATGTTACATGTTCACGGGCTATTCAATGCTCTATTGGCTCCCCTTTATGCGGGTTCTACGGTATGTTTCCTTTTACTCCACAAGCTTCTCTTTGGGCTTCAAGTTTTTTTTTTCCCCCTTCCTGAACTCCTGATCTCATTTGCTTGCATATTAAGGTTGATTTCATGCCAAAATTTAGTGTGAGAGGTATATGGCAAAGATGGCGTGAATCTTATCCAACTGACGGAACAAAATCCGATGATGCCATAACTGTGTTTACTGGTGTAAGTATAATATAATCTGTCTGTGTTCAAATTCAATTGTAGTGATATTGTTTTAAAAAGTGTCTTACAATTGAACGTATGTGTATATATAAAATTTAGGTTCCAACCATGTATACTCGATTAGTACAAGGTTTTGAATCAATGGAACCAGAGCTACAAGTAGCTTCTGCATCTGCTGCAAGACAGTTGCGACTTATGGTAAGAGGAAAGAGTACTACTGGCATAATGCATTGGATTTGAATTTGCATTCTCTTTTATATATTTGGGCATTCCCCACTATCAAACCCAGATATTTTTTTGTATGCTAAATGATTTCTTCGCCTCTCTGATTTCATCAGATGTGTGGCTCTTCTGCACTTCCACCTCCTCTCATGGAACAGTGGGAGGCTTTAACTGGACATCGCCTTCTGGAACGATATGGAATGACTGAAGTAAGTGAAGTTCTAGTTCAATTACTGTCTCAAAATCTGTTTAATAAAGTCGAAGAGACTAATAAGCGTGCTATGGTTAGAGTAATGGTTTTGGGGGTTTTTTTAGTTTGTCATGGCAATATCAAATCCCTTAAAAGGAGAACGGAAGGTTGGAACTGTTGGCAAACCCTTTCCCGGTGTAGAGGTCAGCAAGACTTTCCCGTCTTCATATAGGACTAGACCATGTACATTATACACCTTTCTTACTGTCTTTTTTTGTCACTAAGTTTTCAATACTAGATTTCCTCTTAAGTGTGATAGGTTAAGTTCCTGTCTGATGATGGTAGCAAAAATGCTACTGAAGGTGAGCTTTTGGTTAGAAGCCCTTCCATGTTTAAGGAATATTGGAAACGTCCGGAGGTATAATCCATATCTTTCCTCCGTGGTAGTACTTCATATTTTTCGGCTGAAAATAATACGTACATACATATGTACTTACTATTTGGATGATTTTCATAGGTGACTAAGGAATCATTCATCGATGAGTTTTTCAAGACCGGAGATGCTGCCAGAATCAATGAAGATGGCTACTGCATAATATTGGGACGTAAGTATATTTTGAATCTCATTCATCTTTGTTTGTACTGGTTGTTGTAAACGGCCAGTAAAAAAACATGTAGTAATCTTTCTTCTACGTTTCCCTTTGTTTTCATGGGTCGTATATTAGGTACAAATGCCGATATTATGAAGGTTGGTGGATACAAATTATCGGCCTTAGAGATCGAGTCAGTAATTTTACAGGTAAAAAATATCCCCATGTAATGTATGGAATGGTTTGAACTAGAAAGTAAATGACAACTAAAAAGCCAAAACAAATCCGCGCAGCATCCAACCGTTTCAGAGTGTTGTGTGCTCGGAATACCCGACAAAGATTACGGTGAATATGTGTGCGCTATTATTGTGCCAAAGGTTGAAATAAAGAAAAAAATGGACGAGGAGTTGAAGGTGGCTATAAGCTTAGAAGAACTCAAGAACTGGACTAAAGACAAACTTGCTCCATACAAGGTTAATAAGTAGCTGAAAATCTTTCTTTTTCCATATTCTTCAGAAAATTTGGAATAAGAAATCAAATATGAACGTCTTAAACCTTTCTTTCCAGATGCCGACTCGCTTATTACTATGGGACTGCCTGCCTCGAAATGCAATGGGGAAGGTGAGTGTCTTCTTTACTCTTTGCTCTGCAGAAGGTTTATATCGAAACTTGTTATGCAAGAAATGATAATTTGAATGAGTTTCACAGGTCAACAAGAAAGAGCTGAAGAAAAAAGTGGCTGAAGAGCAGTAGAATTGCTGAATTGCTGTTTTTCTATTTTTATTTAATCATACATGTGTTGAATAAATGTTACCAACTTTCATATATTATTTTAGACCCCTTTAAATTCAAATATTAATTTTTTAAATCTTATTATTCTGAATTTAGTAAGTTCTTTGAAATTTTTATTTCTGTTTGATACAATTTTCAATTTTTTAAAATTTAATAGAAATTAATAAAATTGAGAGTCAACTAGTCGTCAAATAAGGAGGGAGAGTTAACGATGAGTCAGTGAAGGAATAAAAAAGGCCGGTAAGCTATGGCAGAGGGTTACGTTCGAGAGCGGCAGATATTTCTGGAGGGTGTGAATAAGGCTCCGATCGGATCTCTGATTGAGATCCTCGTGATGGAGGTGGCCGTGTTGTTGGACTTTTTTCTTTTTGTTAAAGTGAAATGGATTAAAAATTCAAAGTTAAAAAAATACTTAATAAATGTAAATAAATACATTTTATTATGAAAAAGAGAAATTTTTCAAAATATTTATAAGTAATTGTAAATAGTAAGTATTTATAATAATATATAAGAATTAGGGTTTGACTGTGACTCGCACTCGTACACGCGCGCGCGTGGCGTGAGCGTGAGGCGCTTTTGAAGCTTATTAGGCGCACTTGCCACGTGCGGTGGTTGACCGAATTAATTTTACCGTATTATTTAAATAGATGATATTTAAAATGGTTAGTTACCGTTAAAATTTAAATTTCGAGAATTCAAATATATGACCGTTAAAATAGTTTTCTACGCTCTCGCCTCCGTCTCCGTCCACTCTCCATTATCAGTCGATTTCAACATCACCCGCTACTTGATGGTTAAGATTCAGATCGAGTCTTGATTCTCATCCTTCTTTTAGTTCAATTTCCGTTTCGGATTTTAAACTGATTTGTTGGTTTTTGAATTGCACGAAGAGGTAGAGATTGAGGCTAAGGTGATGGAGGAGAAGGGGAAGTTAACAGCAGTGGTCGTACATATTAAGAGAAAAGATAATGGGAAAGTAGTTGCGTTAGGGAAGCAATGGATGTCTTCAAATTCAAGTTATTCTAACAGAGCAAGTCAAGTTAGTATTAGACTTTGAGCTCACTGCCTGCAAGCTTTCTTCGCGACGGTATGAATTCTTCTGCTTATACCTTCATTTGCAAGAAGCAATAATGGCTGCCCTTATTTATTTGTTTATATGAAAAATTCTTCAATCATAATCATATGATCCAAATAGTTCTGGATTCTCTAATGAAAAATATATTATGCAAAAAGTAGATAGTATTGGAGACGGTAGTCGAGCAATCAACACAGCACAAACTTTACACATAATTACTATATTATAATCTGTCAACCTATGTGGGTAGAGAGTTGTTGTAATACACAATCATATACAATATGAATAACTCAGGCCTGTGTTTCGCTGGAATCCGATGGCTTTTGTTCCACCTGCAAAGCTTTTACTTCATTGACGATGCCATTTTTAAACCTTGATGAGTCGTCTTCTTCACAAACTGAGCTAGTTTCTTCATCGGGTACTTCGAGTGCTTGCTGTTCACAAGGTCCATAGAACCAACTACAGAGAATGAAGTAAAGGAAATTGACAAAGCTTAAGATAGCAAGTAACCAATAGTAGTTTTCGTATCGGCCCTTGTTGATGTTACTTGAAACCCAACTCTCTTTCCCTCCCCTGGAAGTAACATCATTCACGGTGCTCAAAATGGCACTGGCTAACAAGTTTGCCACACCCATGCCTAGACCAAATAGGGAGGAAGCAATACTCGACATAGTCTTTGGAAATTCAGAGTAGTAGAACTCTGACTGTGCTATGGCATTGAAGGCTTCGGCTAAGCCATGCAAGCAATACTGGGGGACAAGCCAGAGGGCAGACATTTCTACCACTGCATTTGGATTGTTCATGAATCCCTTGCTAATTGCTTCCTTCCTTCGAATATTCTCAACTATTGCAGAAATCACCATCGCCATGCTGGAGAAGAAGATCCCAATACCCATCCTCTCTTTCACGCCAAGTCGGACTGGCTTGCCTCTGATTTTTGAAGCTAATGGGATGATTGCCCGATCATAGAGTAGTACCCAAATTACTATGGTGACAATAGTGAACATAGCGAATGAGCCAGCTGGTATCTGAAAGCTCGAAGTGAGATGTCGGTCCATGGATTTTGCTTGAATCACTGGAAACGTGCTTTGGCTGACGTTTATGGACATTATTAGTCCAGTAGTCCACAATGGGATTACTTTTACAAGTGCTTTTAGCTGTTCCACTTGCTCCACTGTGCAAAGAGTCCACGGATTCAATGCTGATCCATCTGGGTTCACATCTTGCTCATGGTTATTAATTATGCAAGCTTTATTAAGAAACCTGAAATAACGAAATTTGTAAGCTTTTGTCATGATTCATACAAGCAATGTCTATAAACATGTCAATGCAATTGTATAATACCTTAGCTTCTCAGAAGGTACAACATAATTCGAGTCCTTACTGTAATACAGACTCTGATGCGAGCTCCTAGGAGGAAGTGGGGTTTTCCGGTTTCTATACGTGGCAACAACAACCTGAGCCAAATCAGTAAACAGGCTCTTCCGGGCTTTCTGCTTGACATAGATGGGATACGCAAGGAAGAACAAGAGGGTTGCAACTAGCATGAGAATTGCAGGTACTCCAAAACCCACTTTCCATCCGAAATGATCTTGAATATAAATTATGCCCGTGAAAGAAATCAATATGGAGAGTGACGCCGATGCATAGTACCACCCGAAAAAGCTCTCTAAGACCCTCTTCCTATTAGGGTTTCCTCTTCTATCAATCTGATCCGCCCCAAAAGCCATGGTACAAGGTCTAACCCCACCTGCACCAACGGACATTAGCGCAAAGGAGGATAATAGGAGAGTCAATTGGGAAGCTGTTGGAGTTTCACATGCTCGAGTTAACTGGTCGCAAGGCGGCGGTTTTGCCTGTCGGAGCATGGCCGTTAACCATAGCATTGTCATGCCCTAAAGATCAAAATGTAGAGAAATTTAAAATTTTGGCCAAAAAGGTAAGTTTGAAAACGGATTCTAGCTTTCAATCTCAGTTCTTATTATTCCAGATATATTATCATCGCCTGGTACAACTTCTGTTAAGTTCACGTGACAGATACTAGAGGGAAGAAAACAATAAGAAGATTATAAAAGTAGACAAAGAGATGATGAAAGGGAGGAAACCAGGAAAAGTGATGGTCCTTTTGGTTCGTCCATCCCATCACCTCCATCTCCATCTCCATCCTTTTCCTCTAACCTTACTAGTCTTTGGGCCCACAATGGAAAAGTGGGACTTTTTCTGTATATTATAGTCCCTACTACTTTAACTGACTGTTGATCATTCAAGGATGGGGTCAGAACCCAGAAAAAAGTCATACTCATGACCATGAGGGCTGTTTTCTCAACTCTCGCCCATAAAATTCAAATTCAATTAATAAGTTTGCAGACATTAATTATATATATATATAATAAATAAATAAAAGAAAAATCTGACCCACGTAATGTTGTCCTAAACAAAACAACATCGAAGGGAATTGAAAACTCAAGTGGTTATAGACTTATAGCAAAATGAACAGAGAGAGTCAAACATCGTCCGACAGTGTTTATATTTTGTGAGACCAGTAGTTTTCTTCTCAAATAAGAAATTAAAAAATATTTAATCTATAATTAAACTATTTTATAACTATAACCATCTACGCTCGAATTCTCATAATCTACGTAATCTATAAATGAAATAGTGTCCGTCTCGTCTCGGCATGATGAGCATGATTCTAAAATTTCTCCGTTTATACGGTAACAGTCAATAATACTCTGCATGATCAGCATCTCTGTGTGTTACTGACATTACTGTTTAGAGCTACTCCAAAAACGAGGTGCCAAAAAACCACAGATCAACTTTTATCATGGCGGAATATAACTCCTTCCTTCCTTCCTTCCTTCCCACCCAATGTAATAATGCAAATCATGTAAGAAGAGAAAAGAAGAAAATACAGAAATGAAAAGTGGAAATCTACCAGAAGACTAGCGATGGAGCCCAAGCCAATGGTGAGGAAGCGGCCGAGAAAGGAATCAGAAGCAAAAGCACCCAAAAGGGGGAGGAAATTAGTAGCAGCTGACCAGAAGAACAAGATATTGGTCCCTCTGGTTAAACCCATCTTGAAATCTTGCATCAAGTAGAGTATCATGTTCGCTACCAGTCCATAACTCGCCACTTTCTCAAATGACTCATTTGCTGCAAACAACAAATTTTTTTTTTCCCAATACCCATTTAGAATAGAGAATTAAAGTTTGTATCTTTAATTACAAGTTTAGTTTTTTTTTTTACCTAGGATGAATGGAATGGTGATGAGGCCACCCTTTGATCTCGTAGTTAGTTTGCTCATCTGGGTTTTTTCTGCTGGGTCTGAGCAATGAGTAGTAGGGGACTGTATCTTCTCTGCTAATGTTGAATCTTTCTTCTCTTCCTCCATTAATGGTTGACAAGTTGAGCTTAAAGCTTGTGAATTTATTTCTTCGCAATCAAACAGAGAGACAGAGAGAGAGTGTGTAATAAGTGACTTCTCTTTGGGTTCAGTGTGTTCTGATGTAAGTAAATAGTCCTATATATAGGTGAACTAATCAGACCCGCAAACTTTTAAAATAAATAAATAAATAAATAAAAAAAGAAGAAAAAAAGAAAGAAAGAAAGAAGTACAAGTGAGGAGACAAGGCACCATGATCCTAGCACCCAACCATGTTGCTCATCATAATTCATAAATGTATAAACCAACTTTTAATGATTTCTTAAGAGAAAATAATAATAATAATAATAATAATAATAATAAATAAATAAATAAGGATTGGAAATGAAGAGAGCAGTACAATTATTAAGAAGAGGGGGAGGGGGCATGTTTTAAAATTTATAATTTATCATTAAAAAGTGTAAAAAAGAAATTTCAAATTAAAAAAAGAAAGAAAAGGAGTAAGGATGGACCACCGTCATCATCATCATCTATCATCTTCCTTCTGGCGCTGGCTCTGGCTCTGGCTCTGGCTCTGGCTCTGGCTCTACCTATTGCGTGCTTTGCATTTTTTTCATCAAATTTCATTTCAACAGAAATTTCGGAGCCCATTTTTGTCATTTTTCATGAAAGCCGGTTATCATGCTGCAATCTGCATTTTGCTACCTGCTTCAGATTTTTCACTCTTTTTTCTTTTTCAATTATTTTTTCACAGGGCCTTGGATTTTGGGAAAATAGTGATTTCTTCCCCCGAAACTCAAAATATTTTCCTGGGAAGTGAGAAAAAAGTTCCCTTTTTTTTTTACAAGTTACCCCGTTTTCTATTGCTGGGCACGTCAAATACAAATTGAGCTGAAAATGAAATAGTCAGTTGACTTTATGTCCAACAAAAATATGTGAGGTTTTGTAAATTAAATTTATTTCTTTTATTTATATATTTATATTTAATAAATAAGTAAAATAAAAGATATAATTACATTTATATTTTCACTTTCTTTTCATTATCTTTTTTTTTTAATAAAAAAATAGTCTATTTTTATAATTTTATAATATATAAAACAGTTCAAAATTATTAATCAGAAAATTTTAAACTGAATATTTAATCTGAAATCATAATTTTAATCTATAATTAATTAAATTCAATCATTTTTATCTTAAATTATAAAACTCAAATTAAAGCATTTTTAAACTCTATAAATAATTATAAAAAATTTATTTTTATAATATATTTTTTATATAATTTCATAACATCTAAAATCAATCTAAAATTATTTAATAAAAACTTATACTCTTATTTCCTTTTTTATTTATTTTTATTTTCTGTGTTTAGTGCAGTAGGAGCAGACTCAATTATTGCAGAATGTGTCAATGTGAACGTCTGTCTATATTTGTTCCAAGAAAAATGATGGAAAATAATACTATTACATCTAGCATTTATTTATTTATTTATTTTTAATTTTTTTAATTTTTAATTTTTAATTTTTAATTTGTAATGAAATGAATGAAAATGAGATAATTTATATGAAGAAAATGATTGTAATAATTGACGTGAAGAAAATGATTATAATATATACAAACACAACACACATAGTGAAATATAAAGTGTGATTAAGACTTATGAATAATTAATATAATCATATCATATCATATTATATAAAATATCATTTCATTTCATTACTTTAAATAATATATCATATTTTTATTAATAAACTATATACTTAATGCCGGACAACTTGAACACATATCCAAAACTCGAATAGATTTAACATAAACTTACGTCAAGTTTAACCCTATTATAAATGATGGGTTGATTTGGTACACTTGACTAAACATATGAACATTAGAGAGGGAAAAAAAAAAAAAAGATAAAAGGAATTTTAGATCAAATTTATTAGCTAACTGACAAGACAAGACAACGTTGTAACATCACACAAACACAAAAAAATTAAAAAAAAAAAAAATATCATTAATCATTAGAAGTTGCTCGTGTTCGAGTTCAATCCATTTAATACATCTCCCCTTTTTAGAGAATTGGGATGGAAGGATTTTAAGATTCTCTCACTAAAATCTTTTAGGTATATCCTGCCCCATCATCCCCCCATGTGAAGAGAAAACTTGAAATTTGCATGTTGATTACCAAAATCCAGCTCGAAATAGGTCCATGTCTTAAGCATAATTGATGTTTGAGTCTTAAGCATAATTGATGTTTGAATCATGTTGCTAATTTTGATAACCTAAGTATTCTACTCCAAATGAGTTCGGTGTTTGGACTAGTTTATGTGTAAATATATATTTTTTAACCTTTACTCTCACTATCCCTCTTTTCTTACACCCTTTCTCATTTTTACCTTCTTGAAATAAGATAAAATATATAAGTTTTAATACATACGAGTCTTAGTAGGTCTCGGGTTCGAGATCTGTATTGGATAAAGATAAATTCTCTAAAAAATAGCAAAAATAAAATAAATTTAAAAACTAATTTATTACTTAATGTAAGTACTTCATATAATATTACTTGATTAATTGAGAATAATTAAAAAAAGTAGGTCCTTTTTTAACTTTTTGTTTTTTCTTTTAATATAATTGAAAATAATTGGTCACATAAAGTTAATGGGCAAATTGGTGTTTAGGCTGGCCCGGAGGTCCACAGTCACGTTGTTTATCAATGCTTGGCCCAAATAAGGATAAGCCCAATTAAGAGATAAAAGCAAAAGGCAAAAAGAGAGGGAAAAAAAGAAAAGAAAGACATGATTGAAAACATTATCTTTATTCCAATACATGTATCTATGCATGCATGCATGCATGCTATAGAGGGTGTAAAAGGTTGAAACCGATACTTGAGGGCTGTGAAAGCAGCAGAACAGAGCTAGCTGCATTCATATGATACAACAACAGAGCAAAACAACATCACGGAATCATTGCTTTGTTGATCGATTGGCGTCGTAGGATTCGCACCATTCTTGCAATGAAGGCGTTGAACTCCAAGAACTCCCAACATTTCTCATGTCAAAGATATTAACTGCAGCATCAAAAACCAAGTAGTTTCCACTTCAATCAATCAACAAGGCATCCGATTATATCTATATATATATATAGATTCTAGTTAGAACTAAATTGAAAAGTCAACTGTGGTTGAAGAAACACTAAGCTCAATTGAACATCTCACACAGAAAAAAGGTCAAACATGTAAGAGAAAAGGAAACTAACCCAGATGACGAGAATGCCCCTCTGCCTAGGGATTTCTACGGCCTTCACAACATTAGGAACTATAGCTTTCCCTCCATTCACTCGAAGCAGACCTTCCTCTTCTATGAAGTCTTTCTACAACAACCGCCGAAAAGGTCAAATCAATTAAAACAAACAAAAAGGAAGAAAAAGAAGAAGAAGAAGAAGAGGGTAGATGAGAGAGAGAGAGACCTGCATATCAATGACAAGGAGAGCTGTGTGCTTCCATTTAAGGAGACCTGCATATCATGGCATCAACCTCCTCCTCCTCTTCGTCTCCTCCTTCTTCTTCTTCTTCTTCTTCTTCTTCATATCAGTGAGAAGTAATTTCTTAGTTGGGCCTAATTGTAAGGGAGTTTGATATTGACCCATAGTGCTCTATCTACGAAGTGGTCCGGAAAAGAACCCGGAATGGGGTCCATATTGGCATATTCGGGTCAGGCCACCCACTTGAATGTTCTAGCCTGGCCCTCTAGCTGGTCATATATATTGTTTATAGAGTTCTTTATTTATTATTATTATTATTATTTTTCAGTTTACTGTATAATATGTAATATATTGTAAATTTATGTACACTCATTATTTATAGTTTATTTTAAATTAACGGTTAAAATAAAAATACTAATATTTTATAAAAATATTCCGTTCAAAATAAATAATCTATCATTCTAAATAATTTAATAATATTTTTAATTTCAATAATTAAATTAAAATAAATACACATAAATATACACATAATATATTTTACATGAGCCAATTCCAGACTTTAGTGAGAGACATGTGAATCATAGGAATCAAACACAAAAACTAATGATAGACATGTAAATGAAAATCGACATAAAAAAAAAAAAAAAAAACCTAGACAAAATCTACTCTATATATTTATAACATTAATCAGATCCAAATACATGAATTAAAGCTCTACATTTTTTTTAATCAAACTTATGAGTTTGGTTTAAAATAGCAGAAGAAGAAGAAGAAGAAAAAAAAAAAAAAAAAAAAGAAAAAGAAAAAAGAGGAAGATCGATCATGTATAGCATCAAGAGCAATCAGCCTATGGGTTAGAAGGGTCACTGCTCATGATATTATATCATTCTGATTCTCCCTTGCAAAGTACAAGCTATCTAGCTAGCTAGCCAGGGCTTCGCCTCTGCCTTCAAAAGTCACCGCCATAGGCCGGGGCCCAGTAATCAGCTCCGTTGTCACTTCCGACCTGTTGAGTGCAAGACACTGGTACCAAGCACAATCCTCTACTCCTCAAATCCTTTGCCTTATGTGGACTGTCTTCCTACATATATAGATCAACATCGTGTTAAACGTTTACGATATCTTAACCGTGTGTCAATACTAAATGTCATAACAGACTACAAACCATTGAGATCCGATTAACCCGTAAAAATATGACTCATAAACGAATTCAATGGGCTTACGTTACGGTTTAAATCAATAATTATTCATATGAAGTTTCAAAAGTTCCGATTCTATTTTGAGTATTTGACAAAGAATGTCTAATAACTCTATGATCCTCCTACTCAGACCGAAATCTATGAGTTACTTTTAAGGATCTAATTTGACACTATTGTATATAAAATTCACGAACAATCAATAAAATAACAAAAAAATCTTTCAGAATTTCGAATCATCTCTATCTAATCCAACTATTATTTATAAACATGATCACCATGATGATGATCAGGATGGACATGAATTAGATAAAGATCAAAGAACTAAAAGGATAACTGAAAAGTGAGTCAAATGAATGAGAAAGATGATGAGGGTTTACGTACCTTCAGGTTAGGATCCACTTTTCTTTTCAGGCGGGCTTCATTCAACAACTTGAACATGAGTGAAAAAGAGAAAAAAAAAAAGTATAAATTAGTATTAACCATTTTAGTGTTTTTCTCATTTATTTTGAGAAACTATTAATCATATTTATGCACTATTTATTAAATTTTAGAATTTTAATTATTTTTTTATTTTAATTATTTTTTTATTTTAAAAGATTTTGTAGAGACTAAAAGAATAAACTATTTAATTATAAATAAATCAGATATTTTCTCTTTAAATGACGTAAAATAATTTCAATATTCGATTGCTTAACAAGTGACTCAATATATAATAGTCATTTTACAAAATTAAGTATAAACATATTTATTAGATTCGGTTTTAATATTATATTAAAATTTTAGAATTTTATTATTTTTTAAACCCTTTAAATCATAAACCAACAAAATATTTTTACTCTAAATAACATAAAATAATTTTAATACTAATAATAATCCTATAAATTATAATTTCTCAAATACCCACTTTTTCTGATTCCTTATGCAAATGCTTTTTTTTACGTTCCTGTTTATCTTTTCCAGAATACATATTCAAGTTCTTTATATAAATGTACATGATAAAGCTGATCAGAACCTTGTTCTGTCAGCCCCTTTTCTTTTTCAATGAATAATACTAACTTTTATACATATAAAAGAGACAGAGGCTACATAGCTCTTATATATTATCTCCCCCCTAGGCCTATAATTTTGCTTTTGTGTTGGTGAAATGTGAATGAATGGTTATGGATCCAATAAAGCTAGGTCTAGCTACCCTATACCTTATAACCTTACCTGACCAGGCTCTTCAGGAAAGACACTATTCCTTTCTCCTCGACCCTGTGCAAGAAAAATGAAAAATATTCCTCCCTTCATTATTACAATATCAAGAATGTATGCTGTAATAAGGACATGAAATTGTGTCACGTAATTTTTATTAAATGATATAATTTTATTTTGATTATAAAAATAATATATTATATAATAAATTATCTTTATTACTCGCAAAAAGTTGATATTTTAAAAATTTGTGAAGAGAAAAACATGTCTTGTTTTCTAACTTAGGGAATTTCATTTTAGATAGTACTTACAGATTGTTGGTTTCTCATGTTTTTGGAGACACTGCTAAGGTAAGGGGAGCTAAGGGCCTGCATTTCAAGAATATTTTTAAAAAAATATGAACTTTAGATTAACTGTATATTTCACTGATTCACTAATTATGATGATGATTATAAAAATTAATAATGTATTTTTTAAATTTTATATGTCCTGTTGATTTGGTAAGACCGGCTATATCATCTTCTTATCAGTTAGTCTTATCAAATCAACGAAAACATATAAAAGTTCAAAAAATACAAGATCTTTTCTAGATGATCAGTGGCTTGCACAGATTCTAAAACTGGGTACATAGTTTAGTAAGTAGAAGATTTAAAATCACCTCGATTTGGCCTTGAAGGAATCTGATATACCCAATAGCTTCTAACAACACAGAAGCTGTGTCCGTCTGCAGGAGATTAAGTAATTTAAGCAATTAAATTAAGGAGAGTTATGGGTCGAATTAATTAATTAAACATATATATATATATATATATATATGTATAGACAGAGATTATGTTTTGAAATTATTTTAATTAATTAATGAATTAATTAATTACCTTCCCGAATGGAGAAACCAGTTGGTGCAGTGCTGTTATTCTATCTCCCAGCTTTTCCTTCCTCACCTGATTTTTATTATTATTATTATTTTTTTTTTTTGTGAGGCATATATATTTTGAAAAATATAAGTAATTTATATTAAATTAATATCAATATATTCATACTTTTAACGGTGGGTGGCTTGAAGAAGGCTGAACCCTAGGCTTCTTACATGCGCCGGCAGCGGTGGTGCTTTTGCACTATGTGTAATATATAGTAATAAAATTGATAATCTTAAGAAGCATAATATTAGAAGTTAAAATAAAATATAATGTTCATTATAATTTGATTACCTCAGGCGAATGATCGGGAGCTTGACTAACCTTCCCATCTGCCTGGTTACTATAAGAGAAATCTAGTATATTGTTGTTGTTGTTGTTGTTATTATTATTATTAGTAGTAATATTAGTATTAGTATTGCTGCTACTCAAGCTAGTAACACATGATCTAGGGGAAGAAGAGGGCATCATTGACGGCGACGATATCCAATTATTAGCCGCCGGTGATGCTCTGGCGGAGCTAGCTCCGACACGAACAATATTCTCGGCTTCATGATGATTCTGCATAACTCGTCCGTATAAGCTGCCATTTTGGGAATTGACTTCTTGCTTGAACACATCGTGCTGATGATGATCATGATGAGCTAGTACCCTTGGAGAAGATGAAAATGATGTTGAATTAATACTATTAATCAACACTTGCTCTTCCCAATTATCCGGGTTTCTTTTCGGTTGAAAATGACCCAAACCGAACCTCTCTTCTTCTCCGGCCAACATTCCTCCTCTATAAAATTAAACACAGTAATTAGTACTCATCCATATTGATTAATACTCATGCATATATTATGAATTAGAAAGAAGTATACATATACATACAGTAGGAGTTGGCTCCATGATTGAGGAGGGTCTTGGTTGAGATCACGATCATGATCAGGCAAAGAAGTAGAATTAGTAGTATTGTTATTGAGCGGGAGTGATGAAGAGGAACCGTTTAGAACATATTGAGTAGGGAAGCTAAGAGAAGGTGGATGCATGATATTGCTCCACCAATTAGGGTTTCCTGCCATCATTTGTTTCACTGCAAATCAAACTCTCTTGCAATACTACTCTATAATTCAGATTGATGATTAAATAATTTGCTTAACATGAAAACATATAGCGTAATTTGGTAAAGAGAATAGAGCTAGCTAGCTATGTGTGATGATCAGAAAATATGAATATAGTTTTGGTTTTCTGATGATCAGATGATGAGGTTGAAGAAAAAAGAAAAAAAAAAAAGCTTTCTTGGAGTGTTTGGCAGGGAGGAAAATCTTATAGAGGTACATGGAGTTGAAGAACTTTGCAAATTCATCCTTTCCTTCTATCATTTAATTAGTAAATCCTTTTTGAATTTTTCTTTATTTTTCCTTTTTATTTATTATTATTATTATTTTTAAAAAATATGCTTTTTTACTTTATTGTAAAGTGGGGCAGAAAAGAAAAGAGATTAAATTAAATTTATAAAAAAAAAAAAAAAAAAAGTCTGAGTGGCCAGAATTTTCAGACCACTAACTAGCTAATGGTTTTTATTACAGTAGATCACTTCCTTCATTTTTGGGTAGTGTTCACTTTTGCTTTACTATTATAATCATGATTATTATTTTATTTTATTTTATTTTTTTAAAATATTTTATTTTGCTCAATAATTCACTTCTCATCAACAAATTAACAAATATTAGGATCTTGAGTGGTAGATTAAAATAATCCTAAAATATTAGAATACATTGTTGGCCTGTTGGGAATCCTATAAGTGTTTATTTATAATACACATGGATTTGTGATTATGAAATTAATTAAGAACCCAAATTTGGGTTCGTAATCTAATTATAGGATTAATTAGATTTTTATAGTTAATTAACTCATGATCTCGGACAGACAACACAACAGATTTATGTCTAATCTCTATATTGTCGTAATTATTACAGTATTCAGAGTCCAGACACGAATATATCAATTAATTTTCAACGAAGTGGGAATAAAGAAAGAACTGTCGATCAAATTCGATATATTTTTTCTACTTTTGGGTTCTTCTATCAAATTCGAAGTTCTTGCATTTCGTGTTCGTGTCGTGTGGCCTTGTTTGCGAAAACAAAATATCAGACATGATGGATTAGGACAGCCTTCAAAATTCATATTAAAAAAAAAAAAAAAAAAACCATTTTCAATAATAATTGATAAAGAGAAAAAGAAAGAAACATAAATATGAAAATTTAATATAAAAATAAATTATTAAAAATTTGATTAAAAACTTATATTTATCTACAAAAATGAAATCAACAACAACCAAAAAAAAAACACTATACAGTCCCCCCCCCCCAGTTAGCATAAGAGTTGCAGAGATTGAAGCTTCATGAGTCACACAAAGAGTCAAGGGAGACATACTTTTGTAAAGGTCAAAAACTCCATGTCTATTTGGCTTCCTCCTTTTTGGATTGTTATAAAATAATTGTAACCACTCCGATCACCATACCACATCCCCAACTTTAAAACCATTACCAATTTAATCACATGATTCTCATCAATCATTCATTCTTACCCTTAATTGGATCATTCCAACCATAAAAACAAAAATTATTAGAATAATATATATATAATTAAAATTAATCTTAATATTTATGAGAAGTCGAAAAAACTTAAAAGTATATGAAATGATTGAGATTAGAGAATATCCATTATGATGATTAGATTGACTTACAAAAGATGGGGATTACTTTGGTTTGAAAAACATGTTGAACATGTAATCAAATCCTTAAACCAGACAAGCACAGGAACCCACTACTCCTTGGCTGGCTGCTGCTTACTAGTTAGATACTCTTTTTTAATTGGTCACATGAATGAAACTTACAAAATGAGATTAGATTTGGGTACATGGAACATAACATCAAAGATAATTCATTATTCAAATATAATCATTAAAACATAACTCTTTATTTCTTTAAACTCCATCATCAATCATTTATTTTTCTTTTGTTATGTTATGATTTATGATATGAACTTATCATAATTGTATGATTTGTTATGATTATGATATGTATTTACAAACGAACTCTTTATTTCTTAAGCCCTAACCCTCCATCCTACCATATCTTTGTGCAAAGTATGGGCTATGAGTTGCTAATAACTGACAGTTCATCTGTCCACGTAGTTAACAATCATATGATCATCATTCGTATGCATTAAAACCTCTTCATACACCTCGCATCCTCTTTACAAGCAGAGAGAGAGAGTGATCGGATATGGTCTCTCTAGATGCACAAAGCTCTCCTCCGAACTCATCTTTTACTATCAGACCATCGGAAAGCAATGCATCAACCCGTAAAGCTGCTTCCGCAACAGCCCGGTTTTTCAGAAGCATTTCAAGTACGGAGAATTTCCGACCTCAAGTGCATAGAAACTATCCGCCCACTTTGGTCCGACCAATGCAATAATTGCAGCCGGCGACGGCATACTTTATACGGCTTTTGATGATGCAACGGTCAAAGTTTGGCGTTGGAATCTTAGTTGTGGGGATAGACCCTGGATCCACTCCCACATTGTGACCCTCCCGGCTAAAGACTCGCCTGTAAAACCCCTAAGCCTAACTGCCAGTGGGTGCGCTTTTATTAGGTGGATGCAGTGATGGCTACATTCATTATTGGCTCAAGGGTTGGTTTTCCGGCCCAGTTCAATACGGTGGTGCGCTTCAAGGGCACATCCATGCAGTCATGTGTTTAGCCATTGTGGCTAACTATTTGGTTGGCGACTCGGCTGATGCGACATGTCAAGTTTGGGCTAGGGATAATCAGGTTGACGATCAGATGCATACTTGTTTGGCTGTCTTGGAAGCCATAGAGGGCCAATTAGATGTGTTGCAGCTTTTCCAGGACGGCAAGAGGTGATGGTGGAAAATGGTGCTGGTGAACAAGATGGTTGCACGGTTTGTAGCGGGAGTCTTGATGGCCTGAATAATGTGTGGCGGGTTAATGCAAATCGTAATCCGAGTTTATCTATGAGGAATGATTTTATTGACTATTTTGATACGCAAAATCGATCTTTAGGATAAGAGATAGATTTTGAGATTGTATTTAATCCATTACTTGACATTAAATTATAAGTGATTGAGAAATGTAATATTATGTAATGTCGTCTTTTAGAAGTACAAAACTATGGCATGGTCAAATGTCGATAACAATATAGGGCATGTAACAATCATACATACGAATCTGATCGAACTTAAGGCTAAGTTAGAAACAGATCATGTCAATGAAGACTAGCTAGCCAGCCAAAGATACATTAGTGGTAAAAAGTGGAATAAAGATGGATGTTTCTTTGAGACAGGGAAGAGGAGTACTCCGGAAAATTCACCAGCTTGCTTTCCGGAAAAGATCTTCTTATGCAGTTCCTTATCTCTACATGGCTTACATTTTCCCGCTGCATTTCCAGCCCGTGATTCGAATTTCTGTCCTCGTTATCGCCTCGACTATGGTGGCCCATCCCTAACAACCGGCGAATGGAGTGAAAGATAAAGCGGACCGCAAAAAGAATGGCTATGATTATCGAAGCCGATATCACATAGTCTTTTGCCGAATGATGATGATTGCACCCGAAGAAAAGTCCTACGCACACCATCTTGATCTGGATGTTCAAAAGGAAGAATATGATGATCAATTCCTTGCTTGAACAAGTTATAGAGTTAATATATGTTAGGAATTGAAATTCTTTGCCTTCAATTGTAGTTGTTTGTTTGATGACTTCCTGCTTTGTGTCAAGAATGGAATGATTGTACCCAGAAAGGATTTAGATTTTTAAGGGGAAAAAAGCAAAAAAATAAATAAATAAAGACTTTTCTTGGGCTAAAGTTTATTTTTCACTTTTGCTTTAATTGGGGTATTGGAATTGCTTTTCTATCCATTGAATTATTATGGCAGACAAAAGGGAAGGCACAAATTATGTTGTCTTTTTCGTCCTTCTATTTTTAATTTACTTCTTATTCTTACCTACAAATTTTCTTTCATTTCAAATTCATCCTCCATAAATTTAAAAAGTTTCAGTTTCATCCATCATCATTTATCCTCAACCCACCTATCAATGATTGGGTAACACACCATCTTATATATAATATGTGATTGAGATTCATCATACACATTATCTGGTAAAAAATTATCATTGAAAAGGGCCCAAAAAGCCTCAACAAAAGCCCAAACTAGCTTGATGGGCCATCTAATATCATTACCCAAAGCCCAAGACGTATCTCTCAGACTCTTTATGTATGTTCACTCTCACGTGTAGAAGACACGTACGAATTTCTGGTCCTCTTCTTCGTCTCTGCTTGATTTCACAGCATTCTCTAGTAAAGTCACTGCAAAGAGGTTCCGAATGATAGTTGGCAGGTCTCTCTTCAGGTACGCCTACTCAGAAGCTGTTTGGCTGCTGAGAAAATCCTTATGCATTTGGTGAGAAATTTTTTGTGTTTCTTTTCACGACTCACTCATGAACAGAAACTTATACAACCAGAATAGCTGAGCTTTTTTTACTAGCTCCATTATTCTGCTGCCTTTCTCATTTTCAGTTTCTGTAGAGAAGTTATATGTGAATATCACCTTAATTGTATGGAAAAAAAAATTGTACAGCTAAACGGGGTTTAAAGCTTCAAGTTGAGAATACCTTACCTCATTTGAAACGGAATGCTTGAAATAACACTTATAACTCATTATTAATTGGTTTTGAGTTGGAAAAAAAAAATTTATAGAGTGTTTATGTTTGATTTGGAATCCTGGAATATGATGAAATTGTTAATGGAATTTTTTACTTTGAAAATCGACAATTCCATCAATATTGGAAGTTCTTGAATTAGTTTCAAGTTTTTTTTTTTTTTTACACATTATCTGTTAGATTATCCTTGCAGAGTGGACCACCTTTTCAAAGTTACAAATCCAAATCCCTCATGCAAGCCGGTAAATTATTTGAAAAAGCCATTTTACAAACTTTTTTTTTTGTTCTCTAATTCTGAAGGCTATACGAATTTGTCCATCCGTTATATCATGCTGATTCTAGTGCATCCATTTTCAGGGAAAGTATGCTGATTATTGTTTAAGATTCATTTTGCGAATGAATGATCGAAGACAGATGCAAAGTTCCATAGATTATAACAAAAAGCGCCAAAACATTGCTGCAATGAGGGGACAAATTTGTTCACAAGCTAGTGCTTCAGAAGGTATCTTGTCTTCCCCACCCCCCAAAAAAAAAGAAGTGGTGCTTCAATTGATATATTTTGCTTCTATTTTTTTAAATGGTATATATGTATAATTTAGTATCTAATCATGTTATAAGGAGCAGCTGAAGTGGTGAATGAAGCAACAAACTCGACTGTTAGATCTAGTGCACTAAATGATATTGGTGGGGACACAGTCCATGAAGGAGAATCTGCTACGGGAAAGCATTCAATATCCATTGAAGTAATATTTTAAATTAATTATAATTGCAGTTCTTCTCCAAAAAGGAGGAAGATTGATTATTTGTGATTACTGTTTTGTGCCTTTTTATATATTCTGATATCTATTGTGTTTAATGTGTAGGTAGGTGCTTCTGTAATGCGATTTATCAAAGGAAAAGGGTATATATATTTACTGATTCTTTTGTTACTAAGTTTTATTTATTTTTCTTGAGCCTTTTTTTTTTTCCGGTTCCAGTGGATCTATGCAGGAAAGGATTGAAGAAGAAATGGGAGTTCAGATTATATTTCCATCGTCCAGGAAGGAAGACTATGTTAGTAAGTGTTTTAGGTTCTTAATCATTTTCATTTTTCGCGCAAGAGTTCTTGGGATCATAATCATTTCCACTAATCTTTGGCAGCTGTTGAAGGTTTTTCAATTGATAGTGTAACTAGAGCATCAGAAAAGATACAATCTGTAATTAAAGAGGTTAGTTGTCTATCTGTCCGGATTAACAAAAGAAGTTGGTGTTTGTTTATTTATTTTTTCACAGCCCAAAAATCGAGGGTTTTCCATTTTTCTTATTTTCTTTATTATGTGGTTTTATATTTAGTTATTATTATTTTTTCCAATTACATTCTAGTGTAGCTGTTCTCTGCTTTGCAATCTTCTTGATTAGTTAATGCTAGATACCAAAATCAGCAATTTCCTTAGCATTGAATTTTACAGGCAGTTAAAAGCCGGAGTCTTGATTACTCTCATTTTGTATCACTTCCATTGGCTATACATCCTGAATTAGTTGAGAAGCTCGTCAATTTCCAGAATTCCATTCTGGGCATTACTGGTTCTTCTTGCTTGGATGAGAATCCAGATAGTGATTCAAATGAACATACTAGAGACAACGAAGTTGATGAACAACAGATAGATAAGGGGTCAGATGATGCTGTTAAACTTGAAGTCAATGATGAAAATGAACGTGTTAAATTGAGTATAACTAAGATACCTCTAATCAGTTACCAACCTAAAGCTTCAACATCTTCTCCTTTATCAGGTAGGGAAAAGATGTCCCCTCCCCCAATATGACTTCTCTTCTTTCCTCCTAAACTAACTGACGTTTGTTTTACTTAACAGGATTGGGAATTGAGAGATCGATATTTATAAAACCGAAAACGTTTCATCTGACAGTACTCATGCTGAAGTTGTGGAACAAGGATCGAGTTACTGCTGCTACAGATGTTTTGCGGGTAATTTACACTGAATAGGTAGACATCGACTCGATTCATATGAAGCTTTTGATAACATGTCTTCCAGTTCTTTACAGAGTATCTCCTCAAAGGTGATGGATGCATTGGATAATCGCCCTGTCTTAGTTAGACTCAAGGGGCTGGTGAGACTTTCTGTAGTTCAAAATTTGAAATCTTTCCTGGTTGATTTAAACACTATAGCCTACAGACCTCTTCCCGCACGAGCAATTAGTTTTATAAATTTCATTATTTCTTAGCTATCAGATTGTTTTTATGTTACTGCAGGAATGCATGAAAGGTTCTTTAGCCAAAGCCCGTGTTCTCTATGCTCCTGTTGAAGAAATTGGCAGTGAGGGCCGATTGTTACGTGCTTGCCGTATCCATGTTTTATAGTTCTCAATTCCATTTCTTAACATTGTCAACTGTATGTGGGAACATAAAACCAACAAACAAACAAATAAATCAGATGAATGATGGTAGTATCAATTCTAAAAAGCATAGAATTCGTTTAGTTAAATCTCTACTTGATTCTCCTGAACTTTCTTAGAGGTCATTATCGATGCATTTGTTGAAGCTGGACTTGTTCTTGAGCTAGATGCAAACCACAACTTAAAGGTATAAAGATGTCTGATTTTCATTGCTCTCAGCTTCTCCAAATTCCCCCTTTTCCATTGTCTAAACTACTAACTCTTCCTTCATGTTACTAATTCTGTTTGCAGCTGCATGCTACGATCATGAATGCAAGACATAGAAAAAGGTGTGACTGCTATTTTATTATTATTATCATTACGGTTGTGTTGTTTTTTATCGGGGGAAAGGTTTCTTCTGGTTATTCGCTCCTCAATTTTCTGGTTCTATTAAAAGAAAAGGTGACTAATTTAGTTCTAATGGTGATGGGCCTGATGACTGATATGTGGATTTGCAATTATTTAGAAATATACCAACAAGGATGTCGGATTCATTTGATGCACGGGGCATACTCAAGCAGTATGGATCTGAGGAATGGGGAGACTATCTCATCCGAGAAGCTCATCTTTCACAAAGATTTGCATTTGATAAAAATGGATATTACCACTGTTGTTCTTCAATACGTTTCCCTGACAATATGCAAATTGACTGATTTCTTTTCAGTAGAGCCGAACACTGTGAATCAAAACTGTTCTCAAGTTATAAGAATGTTTTCTTCTAATGCTTTAGCTGGAATTGGAGCTTTTATTGTCTAGCTTCACAGTTAACCTTGTAGTTATTTACCGATTGAAAGAAATAATATCAAACATCAGCTCTCAAAGACGAAATGGCACTTCATCGGAGCTCGAGCACAAGAAACGAGCAGATCCAACTTGGAACTTCAATCTCAAGGTGAGAATGTGGACACTTCCATGATGTAGATTGAAGAGAGAGATTAATTTTCATTCACGTACTTCTCTATTCCAGAAAATTGCCAGTAATTATCTTTTTTTTTTTTGTTTAAATTTATAATTTTACAGGTGATAGACAAAGATTAGGAAGACTCTAAGAATTCAGATGGGTCTACTTTTTCATAATTCCATTCAGGCAAGTGCTGTACAACAAGCTGCACCAAGATAGAAGAAAACAACCCACTTAGTTTAACTTTAAAAGAAGTGAACCAACTCTTCATAATCGAAGGGTTTGATGAACCCAGAAAACTACCAAACAGAAAACAACAATCACACACCAGGCCTCTTGAATCAAATTTCCCGACTGTAGTTTGGCAAGCAAGTCTCCAATTCTTGGGTTTCTATATAATTCAATACACATAGATAACACATTTGACCATCAATCAACCTCTTTCTAAAACTAGCAGAAATTGAGCACAAATCCAAGCTGTTAATGCTAGTTTTAGTACCTGTACTGCTTACCCTCTTTAAGTTTTCCTTCTCTTTATCTGTACGAGGGTTCAATAGCTCCTTCCCTGCAATAATCTGAAACACAATTGGTCAAATAAACCTCAGTTCAGATTTGGAAAAAAAAAAAAAATGTTTTTCCCTTTTTCTCACCTCCCGCACAATTTAACAGAGGCTTGCCTGTATATACCAAAAAATTCGCATTGTTACATTGTCTATCCATCAGAAGCTCTGCTTTTGGAAAGAGACGAAAGGGAAGAAAAGTGAAGAAGGAATACAAATAAAGAGAGAACCTACGTATGGTCTGTACAAATCAATGTTGGCATCCACCATGACACGTCTAAGTGTTTGACCACCACATGCTGTTCGGTTGTGCAAATCTGGAATTCCATCAGGGAGCAATACTGACTGAAACCCAGAAAGGCATTATATACTAAGTACATACTATATACTGCAGACCTTGCCGATTTAGATTTACTAGTACATTACTTAAACTGACAAAAGAAAAACTGACAATAGGGGGTTATTGTTCTTGTTCCCGTTCTTCTTTCTTGGCTTGCTTGGAATCGGATCCGCTTTCTGAAACTGTGCTAACAGCTCTAACTCTGCATCTACTGCTGAAACTACGTAGAGGCTTCAACAGTTTCAGGGTGTTCTGGTTCTCAGAATTGGTAATGTAGTTAAACCTATGAAATGATGATGATGATACTGAAAGGCCATGAAAATTGAATAACAGAGTTCCCATTTTCGTGTTGTACCAAAAAACGCTAGAAGGAGGGGTCGAACCTCCGACCTTATGGTTAACAGCCATACGCTCTAACCAACTGAGCTATTCCAGCTTTTTGACAATTGCCTTCTTAATAAAATAATATTATAACATAAATTGATTCTACTTATGCCAGTTTTAATTCTCGTTCCGTGGAGGAATATGAATGAATCGGTAGAATAAGGGAAAATGACATTTTTCAGAGTCCATTTTATAAAGAATAGGTGAGAAATTAGTGGAATGATCTTTGATCGATTTTACTCAATTCTTGTCATTCCTTATGGAAATCAATAAAATTATTTTCAGTCGATATGAGATGAAAATGTAGAACCTTATCATGGTTCACACCCGAAGCTTTGGACCTACGATCAATTCAGATATCTCTACTGTGCTTAAAAAATGTACGTTAAATGATCCTATTGTACTCGTTGAGGACGAGGTTGTCAAAATATCTGCCATTCTTCTTCGACCGACCTCTTCAGGAGAGTCTCAGGATAAAGAAGCCACTATGCATAATTCTTCAGAAGGCGGTCTACAAAACAGAATGAATCACAATTCTTAAACCCCAAGTCCAGCAAGAAAGAAGGTATCCCCAGTAGAATCTGGTGACATGTCAGTCAGTGATATATGTCTGTGAATTGCCGGAGATTAAGGGGAAGTTTGATCCATCAAAAGCAGCTGCTTTGGTCTTAGACCTGGGCCAAAATATCGGGAATTGCAACTTGGGAACCCCGTGAAGTCGGATCGCCAAAACATAATGGTGAGTTTTTTTAGAGCTATAATTTTTTCATCGTCGACCCATTTCTATGTTATAACTGGTGTTCATTTGTCTTAGGTTCATCCAAGTGATGTAATAGGCCCTTCTGTTCCTGGTCCAATTGTATTGTTAGTTGACTGCCCAACTGAATTTCACTTGCCAGAGTTGCTGCCTACACAATCCTTGACTGATTATTATGCCGATTCCTCAAATAATCCAACAGGGAATGGTAAGTCAGTGACTTGCATTATTCATTTAGGTCCTGCCTCCATTGTAAGCACTCCTTGTTACCAGAATTGGATGAAGAAATTTGGTTCAGCCCAACATATCATGGCTGGACATGAAAGGTGGATTACTTTCTTCCTTAAATCTCTTCAGTTTTCACTTTCTTTTCTAATTGTCCTTGGCTCTTGCATTTTGTAGGAAGAATGTGGAGATTCCAATTCTAAAGGCCGGTGCAAGAGTTGCTGCAAGGCTTAATTACTTGTGCCCCCAGCTCTTTCCCGCTCCTGGATTTTGGTCTCTTCAGCACCTTAATCACCAGGGACCTGACTTCATTGCATCAAGTGAGGTTTGTTGCAATGTTTAGGAAATCCTATTATAAGTTTGTGTAGTTGAAAATTTTTAGGACCTTATTTGGACCTGACTTGGGTTTCGATCTGCTTACCAGGTTGCTTCAAATCTTTGTGAAAGCATTTTAGCTGAACATCTCCTCAAGGTATGGCAAGTTGATCCACTGTAAAACATCATCTTCCTCTTTACCCATTACAATACTCACTCCCGTAGTGACAGAAACTGTCTTTTTAAAACAGTTCACTTTGCGTCCATATGCTCATCTTGGACTGGACAGATCTAGTATTCCAATTTCAGTAACTCCCTCAGAAATTATTAATGAACTACAATCTGACATACCAGAGATTGTTGATGCTACCAATCATGTTAGCAAGCTCTGGTTAAGTTCCAGACAATCAGATATATCTGCAATGGGTGACGATAAAACGATATATGAAGAGCCATGGTTGAATGGGAACAATATTCCGAGCTGTTTAGACCAGATAAGGAGAGATGACTTGGAGATTGTTCTTTTGGGTACAGGGTATCTCAACCATCTAAATACCGTAATGTTAGTTCTATCTACATCAATCTTTTTTCGAGAGGCAGTTTACTATTGGACCGTGGGGAAGGAACTTTGGGACAACTGAAAAGAAGGTGACACTATAAAATTTCCTCTCCTAAGCATAGTTCTATATAATTAAGAGCGCTTTTCCTCTCCTAAGCATAGTTCTATATAATTAAGAGCGCTTTCCTTTCTTTCTAACACATACTGCTTTGTTCTATATCAAGCACAGATATGGAGTAGAGGCTGCAGATGATGCCGTGAGAGGTCTAAGATGCATATGGATATCTCACATTCACGCTGATCACCATACAGGTTTAGCAAGAATGCTTGCTTTACGAAGAGATTTATTGAAGGAAGTGCCTCATGCATTGCTAGTCATAGGGCCAAGACAACTCAAGAGATATTTAGAGTCATACCAAAGACTAGGAGCCTTGGACATGCAATTCGTCGACTGCAAACACACTACACAAGCTTCATTGGATGCTTTCGAGGAGTTCAATAAAGAGATAAGCGCATCCTTCTCCAGAAACTCCAATTAGTTTAAATAACTCAAATGGAAAAGAGACAAAAGAGGCAACATCTACTCTGTTTTCTGTAGGATCCCAAATGCAGAGCATTTGGAAGAGACCTAATACTCCAGCTGACTATAGTGTAGATTTTCCTCTTCTCAGGTGTTTGACTAAAGTCCTCACTGAATCAGGCTTGGAAACTTTGATTAGCTTTCCAGTTGTCCACTGTCCACAAGCTTATGGGGTCGTCTTAAAGGCAGCAGAAAGAGTTAATAATAGTGTTGGAAAAGTAATACCCGGATGGAAGATGGTATATTCGGGCGACACTAGACCCTGCCCAGAACTTATAGAAGCATCTCATGGTGCTACTGTTCTTATACATGAGGTAAGAGTATAGCCTAAACATATATGTTCTTCTTGCCATTTTATCCAATGATATATTGATATGCTTATTGTGGTTGTTATAATAGGCGACTTTTGAGGATGGTTTAGTGGAGGAGGCTATAGCAAGAAACCACAGCACGACTGAGGAAGCATTACAAGAAGGGAACTCTGCTGGGGTCTATCGGATTGTTCTTACTCACTTCAGTCAAAGATACCCAAAAATTCCGGTACTTTCGGAGACTGACATGCACAAGACTAGCATTGCATTTGACATGATGAGTATTAATATTGCAGATTTGCCGGTACTTCCAAGGGTTCTTCCATATTTGAAACTGCTCTTTAAAAATGAGTTTATGGTTGAAGAGTCTGATGATGTTGTAGATGCTGTTGTTAGTTAATGTGATTGTAATTCTTTCTTGGTTCTGATATTGTACAGATGCTTCAAAAATCGACTCTAATTCAATCACTTTCCGATACTGATACTATCAGAAGTTTACAAACATCATATCAAATGAAGAAGCTTTCTGGATTCAACACAGAAATATAACATACATCTTCTCACTAGCTATAGAACATTGATTTCATTTACAAAAGTTCGTCTCTGTTTTTCTGAAACCGCCATCATTCTTTTCTTCCCCTTCATACCGAATTACCGATAAAAGGGCCGGGAAAAGGTTATTAACCCAGAAGATAAGACATGAAACTTCTGAACATTAGCTCAATTGTCAATTCTATCACTCATCTTCTCTCCTGAAACTTGATTGTCAATATCCTTCCCAAAACCAAGCTCCGACATGTCTTGCTTTGCCATCAAATTCCTGAAACATGCCCCACCAAAATTGCTTAGTATCTCCATAAATCCTTCGATTAATTTCAATACATGCAAGATTTACTTTTCCATACGGCATTGCAAGTACTTTCTTGAGAAGTCTCTACATTTTTCAGATTGGTGTTTTGAAGATTTGAGACAATTCAGATATTCTTTCTTCTCCTGAAACACAGAGCATGAAACTCAGAAAACAGACATGGAAGATTCATCACAACAACTCAATTTCTTTCTGGATAAAAAAAACTACCAGCTCACACAAATGCAGATGATCCAAAGGGAATACTCCTTTTTCAGGAGGTAGTGGTCTTAATCCTCTGTTCCCTCCAAATGCACCACCTACATGAACAAAATCAAAACTTTGAACATACAACAACTTCCCTTTCCCCTTCCCCCTTTCCCCTTTCAGCCCAAATCACCCCGACATTCTAGCCTTCTAGGCGTCTCGAATTAGATTTTCTTTTCCCCAATTCATTTGCCCTCTAATTTTCCGAGCAACCAAGCAAAAATGAAGACTGATAGAGAGTACGTATCCGCACTCATTACGGACGTTTCCGACTGCTCCTTTGGTTTGAGTAAAAATGATCTGCTGTTTACGCAGAAGGGGGAGCGCCCTACTATCGGAAACGGATTCAGAACGCCGTCTTCTACTTCTTCCTCGACAGAACCTGAAAGGAAATTTGTATAAACGGGCCAAGCGGGTTTGTGCATAGAAAGCAAAGCCCCGGATCGGCCCACCAACAACTGGCTTTTTAGCCTCTTAGCATTGGGCTAGGTTTGTATGATATTGGGCTATGTTTAGTAAATCCAGCCCAAAAAATCCATGTGCTATCCATGGGCCGGCCCGATTACTGATGACCACGTGCGCACAGAGAGAGGGAGATCAAATGCAAGTGAAGAAGTGATAGAAAAAGTCTGTTGGGGTTATATTCATTTTGAGAAATAGTGCCTTGTATCATTTTCATATCTATTTCAATCATATATATTAATTTTATATCAATCATATATATGATTAAGATAAATCGATCTTAAGTTTACACAGTCTATCCTAGAAATTCTCTCATTTAATCATATTAGTAGTCAAAACGGAAGTAGAAAAAATGTACAATTTCCTTGTGACATTACATATGTGTATACATACCTAAACATCTATATAATGCAGAAAAAAATTGTAACAATAACAGCATTGCTGCAAGCTGGAAGTAAGTTGCACAGCTAGGCTTTATTATGTACCCGTACGGTTTGGACCGAATCCAAATCCTTTATTATGTGTGGATGATACATGAGGTTGTTGAATTATTACAAAAATTGAATCCTTTGAGCTTTCATTACAAGATGGAGAAGTTGGCTGCATATCAGAAAATACACAGAGAAAATCACAAGGAAGAATATGTATATATACATATCTCTATACAATGAATTGTGCTTCTAAGTAATTGTGGTAGATACCGAAAATTTGAATCAACTTTTCACTTACCACCCCAATATGCCATTTTCGACTACTAAACTCCTTAAAACACTTGGCATCCATTTCCTGCAAAAAAAAAAATTACACGGGGGCATTCATAATATGTTGGTTTTACATGCATTTTTTGGTCTCTACTCGATATCGGAAAGGCAACTTACAATGCTGTAAATGGGAGGGACAATCGCATCGCCGCCTCTACATTTCAAACTTGGCATCATAGAAAAATGTGGGGCCACGTTCTGTAACCTAAATGTCCACCTACAAACAAGACATAGAGTGGAAGACAAAACATGACTAAGTTCCATGAATTTTTATGTATGTATTTGCACACAAGTCTGCATACCCTATGTAAGCAAATATGCAGAACTGTGCTAGTTCTCTAAGCAATAAACGGATCCAGTAACTCTCCGATGTCCCGTCCATGTTTAGATGAATCTACAAAGAATAATTAAGAAGTAAAAAAAAATCTTAGCTTTGTCCATAATTAGATAACAATGACAGTGTATCAGAATTCGCATTAACAACAGGTTTATACCGCAGTTTCTGCTACGGCTACTATCTGCATGGCCGCCTTGAATTTTCTGTATATACAGCATGTATTGCGTTCAAAATCGTCGATGTTTCTTATTTGAAGTACTAAAGTAGAAAAACATAAATAATAAATAAAACATAAAGCAAGAAAAAAAAAACTTACTTGAACATCATGTACTTAGTATAAACAGCATCATACATTGTATGAACATCTTCATCCTCCAGTTGTTCTCTCAATATGATGAGATTTTGAGCAATATGGTGGAAGATCAAATAGAAGAAGATAACATAATTAAGCAACAACAGGACCTGAACCAAAAATGCCAGAATTAGAAGCATGTTCTAAAACATCTATACAAGAAATAGAACAAAACATTACTAAGAAAAAGAGAGAGAGAAAAGGCTTACCGAGAAGTAAGGTATAGAAGCTCTATAACCAACAAATGTCAAGTAAAAAACAGACCCTAGAGCGGCAGTCAAGCGTCGCTCCATTACAGAAAGTCGTTCAGACATGATGCAGTAGCCATGAGAAACAAGTAGAAAGGAAACAAGAGAAGCTGTCTGAAAGAGCACTCCAGTTATGTAAACTCCAAATGACATCCATAGAGAGCATTTCTGAAGGTAAAAGCACGAATACCTGCAATTATTTGAAAAGAGCATTGAAATTTTGATGGGGAAGAAATGAAAGAACAAGTAAATGAGCAATATAAGAATTATACCAGAAGATGAAAGATAAGGTGAGTTGCAGTGCTTTGATCAAAGGAACAGATGCGAGGGCCCACTGCAATCTATTAACCTGCTACATTTTAGATAATCCTTAGTTCTATGATTGATTAGTGGTTTCAAATTCAATACCAAAACCTCAACAAAAATGAGACGAAAATGCAAAATAAAAATAATGTAGGGGGCAAAAATGAAATTATCTAGTTTGTTGGCATAGGTATGAAAAGGGGGTTAAAAATTGTTTCTTCCCCAAAAAACAGAGGAAGAACCAATCATCTGATCAAAATCAAGTAAGCACATAGAATTTAACAAGTTTCTGCATTTTCACTTGAAACCCACCATCCACTTTAAGAGTTAAAAGAAATCCCATTAACACTTGAGCTAAAACCTTAACAAAAGGAAGAGTAGAAAAACAAACCTGAAAATGGCGGTTTGTGTAAAGGTTAATGGTCCAAGAACAAGCCGAGACGGACCAGATAGACAACAGAACTAAGTAAAGAGAAGGAAGATGCCGAAACGTATCGTCCAGTCCGACCGAAACCGAAACATCCATATTATCACCCATCAGGAAAAACAAGAAACAGAGGTTTTTTTTTTGGATTGTGCTATAATTTGGCAAGTGGGTTTCTTCTTCCTGCGTTTCTTATGGTTCGAAAAACCATTGCATGAGATGTGGAATTTCGAAAGAAACGCTGATTATTATCATCGCTACATTTCTTCATCTTTTTTTATTAGTTCTTGTAGGGAAGAAAAAGAAGTGAGTGCAGGTTATGAAGTTGGTAGACAAACTGAAACGACTTCTTCTCTGCTTCGTTAAGCCCGCCCTGAAATTTGGCAGACAGCTCCATTATTTTCTTGGCCAAAAGAAAAAAAGAAACCTCCATTATTTTCATTTCTTAACTAGCTAATTATAAATTTGGGCTAAGAATTTCAGCCCAACTTTGAGTGCGGACTCTTCTATTGGATCACGGTGAGATGTTTCATCTTCTTGGGCTAATAATTTTCAGTTGAAGTATTGGCCCAAAAGAAAAGAGAAAATAAGGTTTTTTCCTGAGAAACAAGCAAATCTCTCGATTCTTGATCTTTTTCTGTAAAATTCCCACAGATCGTATCGCCTTCAGCTCGATTTCATTACATTATGGTCAATTTTGCTTGTTTCTTTCTCAATCGGTTTTTTTTTATTTCTCGAGTTCTTGTTCATCGTTTCTTTATGGTTGTCACTGATGCTCCAGCTGAAACCACCTCCGTTGAAGCAACCACTGTCAACCTGCGATTTTTTATTCATATCTCTGTCTCACGCCTTCAATCGATCCAACCAGTCCTCTCTTTATTCATCCGTCATATCTCAACGAGAGTTATGGTCATTTGTGTAGTCAAATATTGATGTATGTGCTTTTGCCCACTGTTGATAAGGCTTTCTCCATGCTCCTCAATGAAGAGGAAGGGAACAAAGGCGTGGCAGCACAAAAATACTTGATTGAACACTCTGGATTCAATTGCATTATACATCAATAATAGTAACAAGAGTTTTGTTAACAAGAACACTCAATCGATGAACAAGAAAACTGAGTTTTGTCACTGTCTAGGCTACAAGAAAGAAATTTGTTATAAGTTGATAGGTTATCTTGTTGGACACAAGTTGCATAAGGTCAAACCAGCAAAGAATCAAGCCTCCAACAATGTTGTCACTGATCCTATTCAGAATCTTTCTTTCCCTTCACGGCTCATCAGGAACAACAAAGTCAGATTCTGAAATTACTTGGGAAGAATAATAATGTCAACACATCTTCTACCGCTCAAATGTTAAATTTGACAGCACCTATCTTATGTGCTTCTAATGGTTTAGTGACTCAAGCTACTCATATATGTTCCGGTGTCTTTTACTCATTCTGCTGATGTAACAATAAAAAATAATTATTTATTTGGCATCATAGATTTTAGACACACTTCTAGTCCATTTATACAGAATCGTAAAGGGGGGGTCCCTTTTTCAAACTCAAGCTCATCATAGAATTATCAAATTCTTTAAATCCTCAATCCATTATCACTTGTCCTTTGTGTCCTCTTTGCAAAACAGTCCAGCCCTCCTTTCCTACTAGTAATACTGTCTCAACTAAACCTTTTCAATTAGTTCACGTTGATGATGTTTGGGGTCCCTATCGAACTCCAAATCACAATGAAGCTAAATATTTCTTCACATTAGTTGATGACTATACAAAATCTACATGGACTGCTCTTATGCAGACTAAGTCAGACAAAACACATAGAGATCGATTGTTAGATAAAGTTAAGCTAGGTGTGATCCAGCTTATTGCCATTTCAATCTCCTCACCAAGCCCTTGTCTAAACTTTATCATGATTCTTTGATGTCCAAGTTGGGGGTGTTGGATATTATCCAACCTCCACCTTGAAGGGGGCGGGGGGTAATAACATATTATAGATTCCTAACTGTTGTAATCATACAGTGACACGTACGACTGGGTCAACTAGGGAAAACGGATTCGGGCAGGCCTCCATAATATAATCATACATGTGTCGATAAACACGGATCTTGTATTAAAAGATAAATAAATAAATAAAAATTTATATAGTTATTTTAAATTAGATAAATAAAAAAAAATAAAAATAAAAAATTAATTAATTAATATAAAAATTAACATGTGACGCTTATAGGCCGACAAAAAAAAACTATACACGTGACACGTACGACTATGTTCTATAATATAAAACATTTAAGTTTAGTTGTTTTGTATTAATCAACGACCTTATGAAAAGAAACTTAAGCTAAAATGAAGGCGCCTCATATATTAATTAATTAATTAATACCCTTTTTTTTATATTTATATTATCATATGCTAAATTAATTTTATAAAAAATGTAATTTGTTTGAAGAGGAGGGGTCAAATAATGAATTTTTCGTAAAAGTTAATATATATAGATAAATATTTCCATATGTAATTCTTATTGGTACTGTTATTTTTTTCTAACATAGTTTAAGACCTTAATGGTTGACTAATACTTATTAAATTGCACCTGTGGGTACTTGCAAGTCATTTGTTAATTCTTCTGGTCAACTAATAGCTTCAAGTAAAGTTTATATATACATATATATCTATGATTATAGGTGTATAAAAATCATATTATATGATTAACCTTGTAAGTATAGTTATTGCTCAAGCATCAGCCATCCACTTAACAAAAATCATATATTTTTTTAAGGATTAATTTATGTGTAGTTTAATTTTTATGAATTTGTTTTAATTTATGAATAAAGCGAGTTTCATTTATTTTGTATAGTTTTCCGTCAATTTTTTAGTTAGGTATAATCCAAATGAAATTTTTTTAGTTGTACTTATTGTCTTTTAACAAATAAGTATAGTTGTACTTTTTTAGTTAGGTTCATCTTCTTAACAAATAAGATTAATCGGATATGGTGTTTCTCGAGAAAGAACTAGATTGATCAAATCAGATTTTTCTCGAAGACTTTATTTGATTGGGATATCTCATGAATAAATTAAATTATTTCAATCATTTTTTTTTTCACAAAAAGAAGAAAAAAAAGATAAATCATTTCGCTAAATTTTTTTACTTGATCGGACCCTCCCCTCTCCAATTTTTTTTCAAAAAAATAATAAATTAATATGAGATAAAAATGATAATAATAAATTTTATTTATTGATATGATATATTATATTAGTGTGTCGCGTTAACCTATTTAATAGAAAAATTATCGGAAAAACTATAAAATCTCATTTATATTATAAATGAACTAAATAATTAACCGAAAATTACGAAAAATTAAATTTATAAAAATTAAATTACATAAAAACTAAAAAATGAATTAATCTTATTTTCATCGACAAATATGGAAATATATTACCGTGATTTTGAATTATAAATATTTCAGACAAACAAAATGGCAGGAGACATTAAAAAAAAAAAAAAAAAATATATATATATATATATATATATATATAATTATTAGTGTTTTCCATGCAGGACATTCACAATGGATGAATCTTGAACCATAAGTACGAAAAGTATAGAAGATTGATTTGATAATGCAAAGATTTGTTCTTGATCCATCGAAAATATCAAATTAATTAGAAGAAATCAACAAGATTGAGTACTTACTTACTTAAGTAGGACATAAAACTAGTTGGTACACAAACACGATCAATAGTACTATACTCAAACCGATACTACAAGAATCAGCAATGGTTAGGTTAGAAAACAATACTGGCCCATATACATACCCATATTATCTATATATATATATATATATATATGTATGTATGACGCCATTCATGAGACGTGTTAAGAGTTTGAAGTTCGAAACCAAAATCTCCAACGGCCAATTTTGTTAATTGCGTTATGGAGCCCACCTTCCAGACCCTGTTAACGTTGACCCCTTCCCTCGTTCTGGTCCCACACCTCCCTATTTTTATTAATTTCCCTTTTTCTCATATCATTTTTTTGGGCAATATTAATTTTATTTCCCAGTTAATATAAAGTCACGCACCATATCAATATGGGTAGGTCTAAAGTCGCTATATTTCAAGAGCGCGCCCGTATTATAAATATTAGCGCCTCGATATTCTCATTTTCATACAAAAAAAAGATGACAAATCCAATCAACAATGCAGAAGAACAAGCTCAGAGCACAATCACTAGCAACTCATCAATGGCGGCGAAACCACTGCCGAACAGGAAAAGAGCAGGAGATGATCATAGTACTATGATTTGTAACTACAACAGCAGCAGCAGCAGCAACAAGCATCCTGTATACAGGGGAGTGAGGATGAGGAGTTGGGGCAAATGGGTTTCGGAAATCCGTGAGCCGCGCAAGAAATCCCGTATTTGGCTCGGCACTTTCTCCACACCGGACATGGCGGCGCGTGCCCACGATGTCGCGGCACTGAGCATTAAAGGGGATTCTGCGCGTGCAATTCTGAATTTCCCGGAACTCGCTGAGATCTTACCTCAGCCCGCGTCGTTAATGCCGCGCGACATTCAGTCGGCTGCTGCCAAAGCGGCCAGGATGGTTGTCAACTTTGACTCAGCCGCCACGTCATCATCATCTTCTTCTTCGGCTGTGGGTTGTGCAGATTCTGGTGATCATGATGATCAGGAGCTGGGGGAGATTGTTGAGTTGCCGAATATAGAAGGGAGCTGTGAATTGACCGAGTTGAACCCGAAGGAATTTATATGGGTTGACTCGGTGGATGCAGGGTGGGTGTACCCTCCTCCGCCATGTGCGGCGGAGGTGGCAGCTGAATTCTGGCCGGGTGAAGAGAGTTTGATTATTAACAGTAGCTTTAGAGGTCTTGGGTGGGACTAAACGGCTGCAATAAATTGGTGACATTTTTTATGACTAGATATACGTACTTTGTTGTCATTTCCTCGTCTTTTTTTATCTCGATTTTTTCAAAATTATTTGGCTGGTTTTGCTAAACCGGATTATGGTCCTTACCATCATATCTTAATCTATTTTACTAATCATTTTTTTACTATTGAATTAAAATTTAAGAGTGAGATTTAAATTTAATCCTAAATACATAATATATTGATTATGAGTTTTAATGCTCAATAATTAAAGTATTTAAAATTTTAATAGATTTGATTAATTCAATGACTAAAAGTGATTAGTAATTAAAATATGATATAATTTATATATAATTTTATAAAAAAAAATATATTTATATTAAAAGAATTTCAAATTTCAAATTTTAATTTAATATAAAATTATAATTAATTACGAGCTGCCTCTATTTTGGAAAGGTGTGTGTGTATATTTTGGAAATAACGTTCTGATTGCCGATTAGAAAGACAAGGACAAAAAAGAAAGAGATATGATATTGTAGACAAAACATTCTTATTGGATTCCAAAATGATGATAACTAGCTTTTTGTGATCATGCTTTGCAAAGGTTGGAATTCTTACTTAGTATATGCAAAAGCGGGCCCACTTAAAATAGATAAATTATAAAACCTCCACTTGCTTGGTAAAAACAGTAGATTTAGTCCGGACATATATATTTAAAGGATCATAAATTAAATTTAGTTTATTATGAAATTAATTACATTGATTAAATATTCCTAATTCTATTACTAAAAATATATTTTACTGTTAGAACATCCGAATTTCTTTATCAATTCAATCGCTCTTTTATCTGATGATGTACGAATATTCTAAACTAATTTTAGATGTTTTATCTTTAATGACGTGACATAATTATTATTTATATGGGTATTATTTATAATTATTATTATTCAATTAATTTATATGTATATACACTAGAAAGTGTGTTTGTTCTAAATTCTAATAACGAACACGTTTACTTAATTTTATTACATTCCAAATTGAACTCATCATGATCTTAATGAATATAGAAACATGCATCTTATAGAAAAATTAAGATATGGTTTTTCAATTTGGCCCCAAGAGTATATTGAGCCCAAATAGTATGCATGATTGAGGAATCATTATTAGGGTGGCTGATTTGCAATTGTGTACATCATGAGTACGTGTGTGTGAATATGACAATTCATTGTGTTTGTTTGTTTGTTATTTTTTCAGTTTGAGTTCTCATCTTTTTCAATATTATAAATTTACCCCTAAGTTTTAAATTGTTGTTGAATAAACCTATACAATTTTATTAATTTTCTACTTTGCCTTCTTTATCTTCGTCCGATACTTTGTTCAGCAATGATGTTCATTCATTCTGGACCAAAAAAAAAGCTAGAATTATCAGTTTTAAATGGAAGAATCATTGATCAAACGTGTCACTTGACGTGTGGGTCGTGTTGTTTGAGCCTTGAGGGGACCATAATCAAGTTTTGGGTTAATATTTCAATTTCCACCAAATAACCGGGCCGGCCGATAAAATGGATACAGACATACAGTAATCTACACTGACACGTGGTGGATAAGAAAATAGGAAACACCGCAGTTGGGCTATTTATGGGCATGGGCCCAATTGAATGCCTCTAGAAGCAGAGGAAGAGGAGTGGCCACAGATTTTATGGAGCCCACACCCGCAAATCTCAAGTCACTAGCGCAGTGTGAACATAGGCAATCTTCTCGTCATTGCTGATGAATGTTGCATTTCATTTCATATATTTGTTTTGTTCTGTCCTGAAATTTACAGGAAACGCTGCTGCTCCCTCCAGCATCCTTATCGATCTAGTTTTACAGATAGAGCTTCTAAGTGCAAGTATCTTTCAGGTCACCGTCCGTTATTTTTACATGCAATAGGTATATATATATATATATATTATATAATGTGATATAATAAATCACATCACAACTGTATTTAGCATGCAAGAGCACTGTTTATAATTGTAATGAGATTTGGCGTAACATATATATAATGGCCATGACTTTGATTTAGCGAGGACAATAGTGTATGGTAAATATATATTATTGATAAAATTCATAATAAATAATTAAAAAAATATTAATTTCAAATGTTTAATATATATATTATATATATATATGTTATTTTTGTATTTGGTCATTAAGAAAAAAGTTAAAAATTAAGGAATTAAATAATACTATATTATCCTCTAATAGTATAATATTTTTTATATTTAAAATTAGATCTCATTTTTTAACAAAAATAATATTTGAATCCAAATATTTTTTATTAAAAAATTAAAATTAAAATTAAAATATAAAAATAATTTAAATTATTGGGACACAATTATATAAATAAATTATAAAATTGTAATAAAATAAGGGTAAAAACGTAAGTTTTGCAAAGTTTGACAGCCCTGCCCCCACATCCACAAGTAGCCAGCGACCATACACCGCCTGTATATTAGAATCTCTCATAAGGTCAGACCAAACATCACTTCTGTGTTCTAAAAGTCAAAACACGGTTGTCTATAATGTTCAAGGAAATAACCAAAAAGCTAAACATTATTGTTCATATTTGGATTATGGACGTAAGAATCAGGGACACATTACACAAGCCGGACGTGAGAAAAACTTCATTTCATTCACGAGTTGCCAAAAGTTGCCTGATCTTGAATGGAAATTTCTAGGAAGTTGAGATGTATTGAAACTGAATTCATGTAGTGGGTCCAAACGCCGATCACGGATCCGTTTATAAATACAGATCCCAAAACGCTTAATCCTCTTAAACTTCACTATCTCATCACTCCAAATCTTTATCTTAAGAAGAAAACATGTTGCTTATTTTTCCTTGAATATTTTTCTTCCGGAAATTCGAGCGATCCCAATCCGATCCGATCCCGGAACCCCAGTTTGCAAACTACACTTTTGAGCAATGGATCAAAGGCTTTTAGACGCAATTATGCAGAATGATGCGACACGTTTCTCCACTCTAATTCATCAAAACGAAGGAACTATTCAACAAAAAACAGAGGGCAAGTTAGAAACCGTGCTTCACTTGGCTTCAAAGCTTGGACACATCGACATGGTAATGGAGATCATTAAAACATGTCCTGAAATGGTTTCGGCCGAAAACAAGAGGTTGGAAATTCCTTTACACGAAGCCTGTCGCCATGGAAACACCCAAGTGGGAATGCTGCTTCTAGAAGCCGATTCTTCCGCTTCCTGTAAAAGAAACTCGGATAATCAAACCCCATTTCTTCTTGCTTGTAGTCATGGCCATCTTGACTTGGTCAATCTCTTTCTTGGTCGATCGGAAATCTTGTCGGGTTTAGAAGACGATGCATCTAATCAGACTTGCATTCACTTGGCTGCATACAATGGACATATAGGTACAGAGTGGAGGACAAACTGAAGTTTGGTTGTCTCAAACTACAGCTTCAATTTTCAAACGCTAAATTATCCAGTTATTTCTGTTGTTTTGTGCAGATGTTGTTAGAGAGTTGTTAAACGCTAGTCCGAAACTGGCTCAGAATGTGGACAGTAATGGAAACACTCCACTACACCATGCATGTAACAAAGGGTGGTGGGAGATAACATGGATACTGCTAAGGCGAGATGTAAACCTTGCTCTACAGTACAACAACAATGGCTACACTCCACTCCACTTGGCAGCCATGAAAGGAAAAGTTTCAGTCCTTGAAGAGTTCCTGTTGATGGTTTCCTCATCTTTTTACTACTCCACTAAAGAAGGAGAGACAGCATTTCATCTTGCAGTGAGATATGGAAGATATGATGCTCTGGTTTACATGGTTCAAGTCTGTAATGGCGCAAATCTTCTTCACTGTAGGGATCGATATGGTAACACTGTCCTCCATCTTGCTGTTCTCGGTGGGCGTTATCTGGTGAGGACAAATTATTCGAGGTCAAATCAATATACATTATTGAATTAAAGGTATCCGACGGCGGTCATTAGTGATAGAGGCATAATAGTCGGTGGAGATGGTGATAAATGAATGAAAAAAATAAAAATTAATATACAATAATGAAATGGAATAAAAATTAAAATTTTAGAGTTAAAAAATAGAAATAAATATTAAATTTAGGGTCAATTTTGAAAAGAACTAACAGTTTTGTCCCTTGCATTTGACTAATTCTATCAATTATAAACGGCCCATATATCATTTATACTTTCCAAGAAATTTCAGGTGGAAATTATAGTTTATAAAATTTTTTAGCATAAATTATCATTTATATTTTAATTCGGCTATCTTTTGCCATCTTTAGTACATATATCATAAATCACCTGTGTTGCTGATTTCAAATACATCATTGTCTTTCTTTCAGATAGCAGAGTATCTGATAAAGAAAACAAGGGTGGCGATTAATTGTAGAAACTACAAGGGAGAAACAGCTCTGAATGTTTTGGACCGAGGTAGAGATCAGCAGAGTGCAGATAATTTACATCTAGAGACCCTACTGATTAAAGCTGGATCCAAAAGAAGCATCTATGAATCCTTGTCTTCTTCATCTCACGAGACTGATCATACAACCACTTCTTCTTCTTCTCCTGCTCCTTCTCCTTCTTCTCAGCCACGTAATATAGCATCACCGAGCTCTTCATGGTGGAGTTTCCTAGAAGACAAAAGTCAAGAACTAGACATTTCCATCATAAACGGAAACGGGATTTCAACAAAATCACCGCCCCCCCTTCAAGTCGGACGCAAATATGAAAACCAAGTGATTTTACCCTCAGAGGCATTTTATCAAACACCCGGTCTGCAAGATAAAATCACCCCTACCCAAAGCCCGAAAATCAATCGCCATAGGAACGCACATACAGAAGCAATCCAAAACGCAAGAAACACAATCACACTAGTCGCCATTCTAATAGCAACAGTAACTTTTGCCGCTGGTATAAACCCACCTGGAGGTGTTTATCAGCAAGAAAACGAAGCAATGAAAGGGAAATCAATGATGGGCAAGCAAACAGCATTCAAAGTATTCAGTATATGCAATAACATAGCTCTATTCACATCACTTGCAGTAGTTATAATTCTCATAAGTATAATCCCATTCAGAAGAAAACCAATGATGAGACTTTTAAGAGTTGCTCACAAGGTTACCTGTGTAGCAGTGTCATTTATGGCGACTGGTTATGTTGCAGCCATGTGGGTGCTTCTGCCGCATGGTCATGGCAGCGTGGATTGGGTGACGGTGGTTCTGGTGGCTGTGAGCGGTGGTTCGATGGGGATAGTGTTTATATTTCTGAGTGTAGTGGCGATGGAGCATTGGTTGAGGAAATCCAAGTGGAGGAGGAGAAGTAAGGAGGTTAGAGACGGAGTTGATGCTAGTGAAATGGAAAGCCAAAATTCAGACGTCGAGAGTTCTTACCAGTTGGGATATTACTCTTATTGATTTTGTTCATTTATTGGTTTTTTCTTTTGATGATATTTAAGTTTTAGTTTTAAATATTTTGATTATTAATATTAAAAGAAATAAAAATAAAAATAAATAAATATTTATATTTTATTTTAATATATTACAAAATTCCGATATTAATCTCAATGATTTTATATTTTTTATATTATAATAATAAATTCGACTTATGAAATTCATATAGGAAGGGGATGCATCTTGTGGGACCCACACCTAAGCTGCCTTCCCCTTTGGCAGTTGCGGAGAATGATCGGCGATGGTTCCTCCTTAGTTCTTACGGACCCTTGGACTCGTGAGAAAGCGACATGTCGTCTTAAATATAGGGGCCAAGAGATTGAATCATCAACCATGAAATAAATTACTCCTAATCTAAAGCCACAAAACTAGAAAAATATATCTCCAAGTACCATTTATTGATTTAAAAGACGCGCATAGCGTGTGTCCCTACCGAAGAAAATCATTGTAATACAAACAAAACCAAAACAAGACCGACAGATCAATGTGGCAAAGTCAATCAAAATATAGTTATAGTAATAACAAAGAAAAAAAAAAACCATATGTACAAGACATGTCTGATGGAGTTTAGATATATATCAATGAAACACTAGAAGAGTTCTCATTTTGGTGTTGATTGGAGAAGTTGGAAGCAAATGGATCCAAGGATATACGAGGCAGTTGCAAGAAATGACAGCAACACGTTCATCGACCTAATCAGCGAGAGCAACGGATTCATTGAACAAAGAACAGCAAATTCCGGTAACACTTTGCTACACATAGCTTCAAGGTTCGGACATGTCAAACTAGTGACGGAAATTATGAAGAGAAGCACTTTAGTTGCTGTAGAAAACAAGAAGCTGGAGATACCTCTTCATGAAGCTTGTCGTCATGGCCATACCGAGGTAGTCACCGTACTGTTAGAAGCCTATCCTTGGACTGCTTGTAAGCTTAATTGTGACAACCAGAGTGCTTTCTATATGGCTTGTAGTAATGGACATCTTGATCTGGTCAAGCTCCTTTTGAACAAGACCTGGATGGTTGTACTGGAAGATGTTGGGTATGATCCGACTTATCTTCATGTTGCTTCGTCAAGAGGGCACACAGGTATGTTGTAGAAAATCGAAGCTACTGATTGTAAAGAGTTTGACACGCAGTTAGATTCTGCTTGATGGTATTTGATTTACTAGTTGTTGTGTTGTGCAGATGTCGTTAGAGAGTTATTAAGCATGAATCTGAACCTTGCATGGAAACTCGACAATAATGGATATTCACCGCTGCACTATGCTTGTAGCAAAGGACACTCGGAAATAACGAGAATGATCTTGAGGCTTGATGCGGACTTAGCTTTTCAATTCGATGAAATTGGTTACATGCCGTTGCACTTGGCAGCTATGATGGGACAATGTTCGATTTTCGAGGAATTCTTGCAGATTGCTCCGATATCGTTCCAACACTTGACAAAACAGGGAGAAACAGTTTTCCATCTAACGGTAAAGTACAATCACTACAAAGCTTTCTCATGGTTAGTTCAGGCCTTTTATGATGATCGGATTTTCAATCATCGAGATCATTACGGTAACACCCTCTTACACATTGCCGTGTCCAGAGGACGCTCTCAGGTGAAATTTACCTGTCTAACTATACAAAAAGCAATTGTATGATCACTTATGAATTCCAATGAGTTTGTTCTAAACGACCACTTTTATACTGATTTGTTCCAGATGGTTGACTGCCTATTGAAGAAATCAACTAGAGAGATCAATTCTCTGAACCATGAAGGACTTACGGCTCTTGATATGCTCGAACGGGAAGGCAGCAAATTGGAATTTTATCATCTTGAAGCCTTACTGGAGAACGCGGGTGCTGAAAGGAGCAATAAAATGTCACCGCGTTCACTAGAAAATGTAGAAATCATTTTGAATTCTCCCATGGAAAGGGAAAACGGTGAAGCTGGAGATAGTAACGAGAGAAATCTGCACGACTCTCCTTCAATACTAGTCCCAGATAAGACCTCCCCGGTAAATAAAAATGGCAGTTCTCCTCTCAATCTGAAACACCGAAAGTATCTGAAAAAAAGAAAATGTGAGGAGCAAAGAAAAGTCTATCACGGCAAGCACAAAGAGATGTATGTAGAAGCGATACAAAATGCGAGAAACACGATAACATTGGTGGCCATTCTGATAGCTACGGTCACTTTCACTGCCGGCACGAATCCACCCGGCGGGGTCTACCAGCAAGGGCCATCGATTGGAAAGTCAACTGTCGGAACAACAACAGCTTTCAAGGTGTTTAAGATAAGTAACGGCATCGCCTTGTTCACATCTCTATGCATTGTGATTGCTCTAGTTAGTATCCTGCCTTTTCAAAGAAAGCAACTTTTGAGAATAGTCAGGGTTACACACAAGTTCATGTGGGTAGCTATTTCATTCATGGCAACGGCTTTTGTTGCAGCGGCATGGGTTATCATGCCACATGACAGGGGCACAGGATGGGTCGCAGAGTCCCTAGTGGCGATATGTTGCGGGGCCATTGGAACAGTTTTTGTTTATTTGAGTACTACATTGGCTAATCATAAGCTTAGAAAGTTGAAGTGGAGGAAAGAGAGAGATGAAAAGAAAGGGGTGGTTGATCATATTGCTCCTGATGACGGAAAAATGGATCCTGAAACTTCTACACTTGATGTCAAAGTCCATACGTGTTCGTGCTCGTACTCACCGGATACCGTGTCTACCAACTCTGATTTCTTTAGTTCTAGATCATTTGGTTTTCATGCAGTTTAAATTGTTAAGAGGAAACAATCTTACTGATAGCATATATATATATATATATATGTTTGTTTGTCTGTCTGTCACATGTTCTATTTCTATTGAACTTAAACCTCAGAGCACAGATTAAAATGAGAAATAGCAAGTACAAGAAAAGCAGATAAGATAAACATATTGCAAAATGTTTTTCTTCAGTACGCATGATATCTGCTCGACTCAGCGCTACTAACATCAGAATTGTTGGATGCATGTGCTCGCTCCCAAAACTGTTCAGACAACGCATTCATGCTTGTCTTCCCATCCTTCAACTCATTCTTTCTTTCTTGCTCTTTCCTCCACCTCTGCTTCCTCATCCTATGTTTAATGAACAAAACTCCCAAACAAATCGAAACACATCCAATCATCCCAGCACAGATAGAAATTACTACATCAACTGTCCATTTTGTTCCCTGCTCTCGTGGCATGATGATTCACATGGAAGCAATATAATAAGCTGCCATGAACATAACGGACATCCACATGACCTTATGATTAACCACTAACAGTCTCATCGACGGTTTTCTCCCAAACTGAAAGATGCTGACTAGGAAAATAACAGTACCAATCGAAGTAAACAATGAAAAACTGTCTGTGATTGCAAACACCTTGAAAGATGATGTTTCGCCGGCCGTGGACTGTCCTTTTTGCGGGTCGTCTTGGTAGACCCTACCTGGAGGGTTAATTCCGGCAGTGAAAGTGACCGAAGCAACAAGTGTAGCTACTACAGTGATTGTGTTCCGAGCATTTTGCAGGGCCTCCCTGTGACTATTCTAACACGACTTCAAGCCGAGATCCAATTCAAGATTTTGATTAAGGTCTTATTAGATAGATTCCTTCAAATTAACCTTAACATTAACTTTCTCTATGTTTTGAACTTATCAATGTCCTTGCTTTTTTCTTCATTTTTTTTTTTTTTTGTGTTGTTCTGTTTTTTGATAGCTTATTTTTTTTCCTTTTTGTAACAGATAAATTGATTAGTTTGATGAAGAAACATAATAATCAAATATATATAAAAATCCCCATACAACTCTAAAACCAAAAAGCAATGCAACATTTAATAAGATCATTCAAACTAATAAAACATAATTACTCTGTTTCTGCCAGAAACAAATTTATAAGTGAAAACGAGGAAAAAAAAAAAATCTATGGTTGAGAAAATACTGAAGCTGCTACTAATGCAGCCACAGGAAACAAACAAACAGAACTAAAAGTAACCGAAACAACAGATCCAGAGCTCGAGGAACGAGAAGGAGCCATGGCTGAATCTGATTCGGGCGGGACAGAACTGGAAGGAGACAAATCATGAGGGGACATGACTTCAACAAGCAACTGCTGACCCTCCTTGCAGTGTTCAGTATCGCCGCTAATGAAGTAGAAAGGTCCTGCTCTCTGAAGCTTGAATACAGCACTCTTATCATCAGTCAAGGCCTCAATGGGTTGGCTTGTATTGCAGTGATAGTAATCCCATTTCTCCACCACAAGGACCGACTCGTTCTTTAATTCAAACGCTGCCAAAAATGGGGGGAAAAAAATTAATTTTTAATTGGAGGTTTATAAAATAACAAGTATTAAAATAGGTGAAGAGAGAATCATACAGAGGGAATCTCCTATGTGGAATCTTTTTCTTGCAGCCCACTGAGAGTAGAAGCCTTTGTTGTTTGGAGTGGGGACTTGCCAACCAAAATCACCGCCGACTTTGAAGTCACGGGCCGGTCGGGCAGATTCAGCCATTGCAAGGGTTGATGCAAGAAAAATGGTTATAGAAGAAGTGAAGAGAAGGGTCAAGAGAGAAGCCATGTTTGTTGATTTCTTCATTTCTTCTTCTGGTAAATTCTAAGTAGTATGAGAAAAGCGAAGTGGGGATTAAGAAGGTTAGAATGGATGATGATATATGGGGTGGAATTAGCGGGAAGAGAGGAAAGAGTGAGAAGATAATGGGCCGTTTTGATTCCAGTCGTGGAGGAACGTGGCGGTTATTAGGAGTTAGTTTTTAAGGAACGAATCCTAAGATCGTGGGAAAATTTCCTCGCAGGATAACGGCTATTACACGTCACTCTTAAAGTTGGGCCCATGAGCCCAATAAGCATCTCTTTTCTAGGCTTTACTCTTTAATAGCCATCTCATTGTCCAACAGAAAGGCCCAGTAAGGCCCAAAGATTCACAGAAAAAAGAAAAATAAAGGGGAGGAGAGAAATTTATGTGTTAAAATCATGTTTATGCAAAACTTTCTCGAGGAATGAAGGCATATAGTTTGTAAAAAACAATAAGAAATTAACTTTAATGCAAAAGAAAGATAAATTGTGGCTATGAATCACAATATTTAATGATACAGGAGAGTGTATAACAAAACTTGGGAGTTCAGTGCAAAACAATGGAGCAGAAGTGAACAAGGAATCAAGGTAGGCTTCAAGTGTATAATGATATCTTCAGATATATTTACCCATCCCCATCAATCTCTGTTCTTCCCATGGCTGCAAGGAAGTGGAGTCCCATCCAGTCCAGTCAGGCCCATTATGGTTCCCCCCCCCCCCCCCCCCCCCCCCCCCCCCCCGGAGAAAAAGGATGGACCGCCTTTGACCAATGGATGTCATCAGAACCCTTCTTATCATATATTGCTAGCAACAGCAGTTTCCTTCGGATTGTTCTTCGGCATCAATATTGTCTGCTGGAACTCTGCACGCTTTGCTGCCCGTAAGTCGATTATGCTTGGAGGCATCTGTTTGATAGAGCCATGTAACTCAACTAGGTGTAAGAATTCTTGTTTTGTCAGGCTTTTGTTTTGCACAAGTTCATCAACTACGGCATTCATGAGTTCTTGATTCTGCTGCAAAATCTGAAACATAAAGCGATAGAATACTGTGATGCTTGGAAAGTTTCTTACACAATCTTTGGTTTACATTTCATTGAATGAAAATTTACCACTTTTGCCCGGTCGTAGCAGATATTAACAATCCTCAATGCCTCCACATCAATTTCCTGCCGGTTAAAATGTCGGTCCATCAGTATAGATAGTGTCCTTATGGACAAATAAGTATAAAGATGTGTAGATAGATATTACATTTAATCGATCCTTAACCCAGAAATTAGATAGCCCATGATATCTCTCCGAAAGGCCACCTAGAAACTAAGCTCCGTGCTGCTGACCTGGCATTATCTGCTGTTTCTGCCCAGATGGTACTCAACTGGAGCAATAAAGAAAAAAATAGCCGAAGAGTAAGAAACATGAAATAGCGCCCACAAACAGAATGCTACAAAGATATGCAGCATTTTACATTTATACTACATACTCTAATGACAGAACGACCTTGAGTTTGCTTACCTGGCCCTTTCCGTACCCAAGCTCAGCAGCCGCACGTGGAGCTAGTTGAACAGTTATATGATCCAAAAGAGATTGACGACTGCAATGATGATATAAGTAAATATAATATTAAAGTAAATGAAGTGAGAAACAAGGGTAAGAGATGAAAACAGAAAGAATAAGGGATATGAGAGAAATCGTACATAAGCATTCCTGAATTAAATTTAACAGGATCCATTTTCACTCTAACGTAGCCCAAGTCCCTACCGGCTCTAGGAGCAATTGTGACCTAAATGCACGGGAAAAGAATGAAATGTTGTAAGAAACACGAAATCACAACAAGGGTTTGAGAGAACATAAATAATGAGAACATGGTATGGAAGTGAGATTATAGACCATACAAACTCAATTTTTAAGATTGGGGAAGTTTATGGCTATAACAGCCATTGCTGCTTCATTTACAGCTACTTGCTTCCATGTCCCTGGGCTCCTCTCCTTCCTATCCAGCATTCCTCTTTCTTCTATCTGTGCTGCTTGTACTAGATCATCAGTCGTGATCTGCACAAGAGAAGATAAATCCATCATCAACTCGTCAAGTATTAATCAATTTATTGAACATGGATAATGGTTCCCTTGTCAGTCACCTTCTTAAGAAGTCAGAGAGAGAAGACAGTACCTCTGTTCTTCCATCACGTATCATATTAATGGCAGCAACCCCAATAATATTGGCCAGCTCAGCACTGACCATTCCATCTGTCATACTAGCAACGGCCATATAGTCCACATCTTCAGCCATGGGCTTCTTCCGAGCATGTACCTATATAACAAAGGAAAATTTGGAATTACGCAAACAACAAAGTGCAAAGTCAAAAGAAACTAGTTCTAGTAGGCATGACTGGAAATAAATTGACAAGTTCTAGTAGGCACGGCCTTCAGAATTCTATGCGACCTATTAGACCAGGCTTAGGGATGTAGATTTTTTGGTCAAACCGTCCAGGTCTCACTAAAGCGGGGTCTAGAATATCTGGTCTATTTGTTGAAGCAATAGTTATCACTTCGCCCCTGCCCTCGAACCCATCCAAGCTGATAAGAAGCTGCAATATATAAATCACAAAACGAAGATTAGACAATTAGCAGGAGCACACAATTTCATTTGAAAAAAAATAGCACCAAGGGTCTTTGTCAGACAAACCTGATTAAGAGTAGCATCTCTTTCTTGCCCTCCACAACCTTTAATCAATCCACGCTCCCTTCCAACGGCATCAAGCTCATCAATAAAGACAACTGATGGTGCCTAATTCAACCATATACCAATATGAGAAAAGATCTCAACTTGGAAGAATTAAGTTGAATGGAAACACATACATTTTCCCTTACTTCTTGGTAAAGGGCTCGAACACGAGAAGCACCAACTCCAACATATATTTCAACAAATTAAGAAGCAGATATGGAGAAAAAATTGACCCCTGCCTCTCCAGCAACAGCTTTAGCTAACAATGTCTTTCCCACTCCAGAAGGACCACAAAGAAGTATTCCACCTAATTAAGAAGCCAATTCAACCTTAAGCTATAGTTGAAAATCATACAAAACAGGAAATGTGATAGCATAAGCAGGACTATAAAGGACCTGGTATCTTTACTCCTCTCCTTCTGTACATCTCTCCATGAGTGAAAAACTTCACAATCTCCTCAAGCTCAAGCCTGATTTTCCCCAACCCAGCAACATCCTCAAACTTCACATACACACCTCTTTCAAGATATTGAGGCAATCTCTTACCATGAGCTCTACGGACACTAGCACCTGATTTCATAAACTGCACAGCCATTTTCATATGAGGATTGTCTTCACCTTCTTTACCTTGTTCAATTTCATCTTCATCATGCTCAATCCCCTCTAATTCCCTCTCTAGTTCCCTCATCTTCTTCTTCTCCTCTGCCTCGGCTTTCTCAATCTTAAGCCTATCCTCATAATCCTTCTTCTGCTTCCTATAGTTCAACACAACCGTCCGATAAAATATATAGAAGATAACGAATCCGTGGGCTGTTGCTACGTTGGAATCCTGGGCCAAATTCGCCCACATGATTGCACTGTTTCTGTAATTCTTCCTGGCCTCGCGTAAAGATTCTTCGTACTTCTTTTCCTTTGTCTCCTTTTTGATCCTTCTCTCCACTTCTTTCTTCTTCATCTTCATCTTCATTGCCTTCTCAATTATCTCCCTCTCTTGCCTCATTCTCTCCAGTTCCTCATTCTTCTCCCTCTTTAACTCTTCCCTCACCCGTCGAATCTCTGTTGCTCTCTTCGATTCCATCCTGGGCTTTGCAAATGAATACAGAAACCCAGGCACTTTGCCTAAGAACCCTAAATATGGAGTAGGCATTTCTGGTGCCTTAACCGGAGGTGTATATGCGTTGACACAGACCGAATCGATCTGAAGCTTATCCCAATTTTCCCAGAACCTCCTATTATTCTCTGCAGATGGAAGAACTGATCTTAGCACTCTAGAATCTTCCAGAACCACCATAATCGGCTCAGCTCTCTTCCTCAGAAGTGCGTTCGATGCCTTGATCACATGCTTGAGCTTCCCTTCCTGCCTCAATTCGAGAATATCGGTGTAAGGGATACGGCTTGAGACAGTAGGGAGTCCCTGAGCCCATGATTTCAGTTCCTGACGGGTTAGAGCTTCGGGATTTTTAAAGGTTGGTTTCTTCGTTCCCCGGTTTCGTTCTTTGGTGGTGGTAGTAGCGGCGGTTGCGGCGAGAGCGTGAGATTGCGTGAGAGAGGTTAAGATTACAGTGAGAGTTACAGAGAGGTTCAATAAATTGAGCCGATTTCTCTTGGAGCGATGATCGTCTTCATGTTCAGAACTGTGCGGAGTTGATAATTCGAAGGAGATTGAAAGATGTGAGCGTGAATTAAGTGGGGCTTCTAGGGTTCTGAGTATGGGGTTTCTAGGGTTCTGAGTATGGGGTTTAAGAATGCAGAAGAGGAAGAAGTTGAAGAAGAAAACCCAAGAATGCAATGAGGTGCCATGGAAGAGTCACATTATTAGAAGGTGACTTCAAATTTGAGCACGCCATGGAAGCCTGTAAATTGAAGCTCCAGCCTTTTACCTCCTTCCAACTTCCAAGGCTTGAAGAAAAAAAATGGAAGATACGAGTTTCACTCTTCGTTGTTCAGTCTCCGCGCGCCAAAAACGCAGCACTTTAGTATTGTTCTCTTCTCACGCCGAATCGGTAATGGACTGAAGACGTCAGTTTTCGAAAATTACAGGCCTTTTTTCTTCGTCGATTTAAGGCCCAATGATTCCAAGAAGGAAAAAAAAAAAAAAAAAAGAAGGCCCAATGCATGACTTTCTATATTTATATTTGAGAAATTATGAGATAAGATGAAATTTTAATTATCAAACTTATTTTTAATCATCATCTTATATTCTTAATCGAGAGTCAAAAACAACTACCACCGATATAACATATTTTTAGCTCACTATAATATAATTATAAAAAATAATATAGAAATGAAATTTAATGGAATACTCGAGTGTCTAATCGAATTCGAATGGTTATGGTCCATGGAGTATGCTTCGAGCGTAACATGTGTAACCTTATTAGATTAGATTGATGATTGGAAGATCATAATAACATTTTATATGTTCACGTCAAGCTAAAAACTATTTAATGGCATTTACATATCAACATAACTGAAAATATCTTTTTACTTTGGAAAGGAAATTCAGTTAGTTGTTTGAGAGCCAAATTACATCCTGAACAGCAGAGACAGCAACTAAGAAGCAGCTGAAGAAAGTGAAAGCAATAGAAATGGCAACATGATCACAAAAGTTATGCAAGGGTTTGCAGAAATTAGGCAGAGTAGTAGTATGTCGAATCCCTGTTCGATTCAGATTCGATACACCGGATGCAGCTGACCCAGCACTCAGCAGCGCATATGCAAATGCCTGAAGAGAAAAAAATGACTTCACCATCAAATTAAAGAAGCTAGCTAGACAAGAAATTAAGACAAGAGATGATATGGGGGTTTTTTTTTTTTTTTTTTTAGTTACCTGATCAGCAGCAAAAACAAGCCAGGCATGGTTTCTTGAGCTAATAATCGGAGATCTTGTAAGAAGCTTCGATGCACTAATGAGTAGTTGAAACAATGAGTGAGCAGCAACGCCTGCAGAGACTCCGACAAGGTACCTGATCAACACACAAACCAAAAACCACAAACTTCAACTACTTCCGCTCATTCAAACTACAATTTTGCTTTACTTTTTTCGGAGAGGCACCTACTAAACTGCCAAAAATGAGATTCTTATAAAATAAGTAAAAGGGAATATGTTCTAAATGCCTATGTCATGGATATAAAAGGCTTACTATAGAATTCTATGCAGAATAAGGATGGTAAGAAAGAAACAAAACGAGCAAAAGAAGTCAGAAATCACGGGTTTGATTCTGTTTTGATTGAAATGTCATGAAAAAAACTAGGGAAAATCAAAAGCACGAAGGAGGCTTTCCCAATGTTTGGTCAACGAGTAAGGACAAGTTTTCGTTCTAAACATGAACTTCAGCAAGTCAAGGCACCGCTAACAGAACCAACCATGTAAGAACTGTAGAGAATACCTTAATTACCCCATCGAAAACACAGAGTTAAAACTGGAAAACTGGAAATATCATTACGAGAAGATGTTGATAAGTTTCATTAATGGAACCTGGAATTAGAAAGATATGAAATGGATTTTCCCTCGTTCTTCAGATTTTTCTCGCCAACCAAACACAGGTTCAGTTATGAGCTAGTCTACTACTATTAGGAGGGGGCATATGAGTACTTTCAAAGAGGCGGGAAAGAGCGCTTACTCAAACGAGTAAGAAAACGACCACTTGGAGTAAATAGGGAGCTGAAAGCCGTAGAAGGAGACAGTGCCAGCTTCCCTAGCTGTCACCATCATCATCACCGCCGTAATTGACGTTCCCACGCAAAGCAGCCTCACCATCATCTGCGCCAACTCAGCTCTCCGACGTCCTAACTTCGCGCCTGCTGAGTTGAGTGGCCCACTGATCGTGCCAGTCTCGGTACTCGCCGCCGCTACCTTCGTCGTCTCCGGCAGCTCCAGCCCCACTTCAGGCACCGGCAGCATTTTGTTACCACTCACCATCTCCGAAATCTTCTCCACTTAACCTTCCTCTCCTTCCTCCCTCTCTCCCTCTCTCTCTCTCTCTCTCTCAAACCTCTCTCGAAGAGTTTTTCAATTCTCAGAGTGGACTTTCAAAATTTTTTTTTTCTTAATTCCACGTTGTAAGAATACTTTTTAGAACGAGGTGGTTTATGATGTTCCACAAAATTTTAAATTATATATAAAATTAATAAATTATAAATATAAAAAAAAATATATAATAAGTTTACTAAAATCTTAAGATAAAAATGTAGTGACGAAGGCCAATATAGTTTGACCAAATGATGCATTGGCCCAATGAGATTTGAGAGACGGTGAATTGTGTACTGTAGAGCATGGGAGCTCAACACGTGGCAACAAGAGGAGTAGTCTGCAGTCTGCTACTGCTAGTACCCGTGACTCGACAGTGAATAATTGAATTTCTTTTTTCTTATTACTTTAATCCCATTATCTAGTCCCATCATCCCCGTGACAAAGGATCGATGGATCGGACAACTGGGTAGGTGTCGGCTCATAAAATCCAGGCTCGTCTAGCCCGTCTCACGAGTCTGAATGGCCCAGTTCGGATTGCCCACCAGGAGATGGATTATGGGCCCAGCAAAGTAAGTTAGAAAATCAAAAAGGAGCAGAGAGGGGCTCCCTAATAAGGCTCACTTGATCAGGCGGTGAATGGGATTCTACTCCTACGTTGTTAGCTAAGGTTGTCCCACACAAGCATCGACATGCCGGTCTGATTTCAATCTGGTCTTTACGATCAACTTTCTCCACTACTATGTCCTGTCGTTCTAGCACAACTACTAGTTCTTCTTCTTCTTCCACAATCTTCTCTTCCATTACTATCATCTCTTGTAATGGAACAACCGGTCTTAGCCCCTGCATATATCACGTGTTAGCCAGGAGAAAATCTTAAAAAGACATGTCTGTATATATGTATGTATGTATGTATGCACCTCGATGAATACAATGGAAGCTTCTTCCGGCTCCATTTTGTGGACAACGCCGGCAGCAACTTCCTGCATCAATCAAAGCATCAGTTAGATAAAAGTTAATGCAAGAAAGGTAGTGAAAACTAATCAGCAAGTAAAGCAAGCAAAAGGGTGATTAGTTAGTACCCGAGCATTGTTGAGCTGACCTTGGTTCAAGGTCCTAGGTTCCATTTCAATGGTGCAGAGGGTATTAGCCATTTTCTTACTAGTACAAACTTTCAGCCTATTAAAAAGTTAGCAGCAGCAAGCACACAATACTTCTTATACTTACTATTGTTTTCATTCAATCACAATCCACACGAACTACTATATAAAGAGATCGGACCGTTGCCGATTGGTCATCTGTTTTTATTGCACTCACGGATTGGTCTGACCTCAAAAAAGTATCAAACTTGAGGTTATAGTTCAAAGTACAGAAACTGTAACTTCTTCTTCATTCACATCCCGTGCTGTATTATATAGAGTTTTTCCAACTTGAAATTAGCTGTCAATTTTGGCAAAACTTTCAACCGTGAAGTTACAATCCTTAGATCACGTGTGCTAACTTGATTTTGGGCCAAGAAATTGAACCAATGAATAGTAGTGATAATTGATATAACTACATGTAACCCAGAAACCCAATCTTTAGCCTAAAGATATGGGCTGACTGGGGAAGCCGAGTCCAAGAGACAGAAATAAGAAACTAAGGGGCAATCATTTTGATCAAAATATTATGCTTAAGAAGAATAAAATTACCTTTTGACTAGCCATGTGCCTAGAGATATAGCTAATGCTTAGGTAACTATCTTCTTGACCAAGATGCATGCATGCGTGGTGGTTCCAGTCAAGCTTAAGCTCAGCTACTCACGTCTTATTATATTTGGCCCATTTGTTTGACCAGCCCCACGCACTTGCTCTCATACATCTCTTTGTCACTAAACTAGTGCCCTTTCTCTTTCTCTCACACTGTGATCTGTCTCTTTTCTTATAACACTCTGATATGTGAAAAGATGTCAATTTTGTCAGACGTTAAGTTCAACCACTCCTTCAAAGTAACCTAAGTACATTCAAACAAGGTTAGAGAGTAAGAATCAGGACCATTATCTTCTCACGGTCTTAGAAATTTAATATATAAAAAGATAAATATTAATTAATTTTGAAGTAAAAATTTAATACCTATATGATATTAAAATTAGGTTTAATACATAATTAGAGTATACGCGACACAAGTGTTCTATATAACCATAATAAGTAGCTCATGTACCTATATATGTTTCTTACAATGTAACCTTAATTCTATGGGCTACTCAACGCCATTTCAAATTCACGTAATCTTTTATGCTTTCTTATCTTGCAAGCATTTCATAGGATACTGTAAACTAATTACTAGTAGCTACGTAGCCAACATGGAGTCATGGAAAGTACAGAAAAGAGGAAAAGAAGGGATGAGGAAGAGGGGACAAGAATCATATAATGTGTAGAATAACATGGAAAGATCCACAGACAAAGGGCCAGCAAACCCATGCATGCACTATACTATCTCTAAATTTGGAAAAAAAAAAAAAAAGTTTTGGATATTTATATTATCACCAGAACCAACCAGCTGCAGACTGCAGTGGCTTTGATTTTTGTAGTCATGCACGTCACGTAGAGCAACCATGTGCGAGTATTCATAATCCCACATGCATGCACTCATACATGTCTCATCTCTTCATTTTCCTCATTATATATATTCAACATGCACGTTAATGTAAATGTGATACTAATAACCTACGTACGTACACTGTACTTTTCACGTACCAAGTTACAACCGAGTAATCTCAACAGTTCGTTTTCATTTGACCGAGATTGACCAGGTGCAGCTGAAGCTATCAAGTAAGTGAATCAAATTGATATTTTTACAAGATAGGCATGGACCCCAGTCTGGATTCAAGAGGACAGTGAGTTAATAAGATGATCATGATCATGAATATCATTCATCGCCATCACATTAGTGTCTTTCAGTTTCACTGATATTTATAAGTTTTAGTGTTTTTCCTTTAAAGGATACGTGAAGAAGACGATGGATGCATAAACTATAGCACTGAATCCCATGCAAATTATCTATCTATGATACCTTAAAAGCTACGTCGCTTAATGTTCTGTAATTCCAGGCAACTTTGAAATCTGGTCCTTGTTCTTGGTAGCTCGTAAATATAATTTTTTTATTTATTTGGAGAGAAACATGTAGCATCAGTCAGTTTTAGAAAATGTGAACGTTAATTTAGATTAATTTAGGAATATGTTAGATTAATTTGGATTAATTTATTGTTGGATTGTTAATTAAGAAAAAAAATATTGTGATTTCTTTTTAAATCATCAACAGAAAAATGGTACACTAAAAAAAATCAAGCTTTTTTTCTTTTTTCGTTTTTTGAAAGTCAGATTAGTGTGCTAAGCTTGATCAAATATTGATTAATTAACTTCTTAATCTAGCATTAACTCTCGCTTTTACGTACGATGATCATATCATATGCCTGAAATTGGACCCTTGATGATGAATCAAGAATTCATCAGAGCCTTTGGATACGGCGAAAATTGAGCTTGGACTTTGATACTGGTGATTTTGCTGAACTTTGACTTCCTTTTGCCTCCGCAGCTCTAAGACCTTTCTATGCGAATTGGAGTGCTTTGCTGACACAAACGTCGGGCTCGAAGCTGGACGGTATTCGGGTACCAACCGGCCCGATTTGTATCGGACCCCACAAGCATTGCATAAGGTCTTGGGGCCCATGGGCCCAGTCCGCCACTGCGGCGTCTTCTCTGAAGCACAGTGTAGGCACTTCCGGCCCGAAGAGTCCGAATTCGAACTGCCTTCCCTCTTCCTGAATGTCACCGTTTTTGGAAGTTTGGGATCCGTAGCCGTAGGAGTGAAAAGATGCAGGAGGCGCTTTGACCAATCGCAGGCTGCCACGCGAGTGCGTTTGCTGCGTGCTTTGCCGGGAAGAGGAGTTTCGGATGGTATGAACGGTGCGTTTTTAGAGGCCTCGGGAGGGAGAGATTGGAGCGTTTCAGAGGAGGAAGACGTCTCGGAGGGCTGGGGTTTTGTGGTGGCGCAGCCGCCTGAGAGGAAGTGAAGCGCTTGGAGATCTTTCTCTTCAGCTGTGAATGAATCTTCTACGAAATTCGAGAGCCATTCGAGCTCAGCTAAATCGACGTGCTGTGAGAAATCAAAGTAAATAAAAATCAGCGACTCAGAATTTTCAAAATTTCAAAATCTTCTCCAAATTACATGTCATTGAAAGTTAAGAAACTGGAAATAACCGGTGCGAATAATTGGCCGGAGAATTGAGAGTCGGCGAAGCTCCGGGAGCCGAGGTGGACAGAGAAATTGTTGTCGCTACCAGAGACCGATGAATTGCAGCTGTCGACCACGGTGACTGTCGACGAATCAATGGAATTCCCGGCGACATTCTCGAGGAAACCGTCGGTCATCAAAACATCTTCGTTGGAGAAGTCCAACAAGTCGTCGACGGTGAATTGCTCGATTGACTCTTGCTTTACCGGCGACAATCCGCCAGCTCCTGCGCCGAGGTAGCTGCAGACAAAATATTCCGGCACCTCCATTACCACAAGAGTAAATTACTAGGTGTATAGAGTGGTACAGACTATATAAAATACCAGTGAGTAAGTTTGAAGAGAGAATTTGCAAGAGAGATAGATGACTGGAAGGAGGGGGGAGGAAATGAGGGGGGGTTTTGAGGAGCAAGATGAGGGGTAGAAGTGGAAATCCCAAAAAAGTATGGAGCATCTTTCTGCATGCACTACGGAGTGAGGTGAATATAAAAATAATTAGGACGACTTGTCGACTTGTAAATTTCTGTAAAGTCGACGTTAAACATTGTGACTTTGTAAATTTCTTCGTTTTTTTCGCACAAAAATATATTTTAAAATACCTAAGTAAATAGGAACTAAATTTTTATATACTACTACTCTCATATTAAATATTATTTAATAAAATTAAATATAAATAATAAAATTTTATTTATAAAATTATAAAAATAATACATGAAACTCGGTACAAGAATTAATATATATTTTTTAAATAAATTTTTATTTTATTGTTTTAAGTTAATTGTAGTTTTCTTACCTTACTGGCCCATCACTACCTGTTATGATATTCCCAGCCACGTTAACGCATCATAGTTACAGCTCAACTTTAATCAACTTAACGACCACAAGACAAATCTACGTATCTAAAATTACTTTTAGGGTTAATTGATAATTAGTAATGCTAATCATTGCCTGTTTGATTGTCGCTAAGCACGTATCTAAATTAACTGTAAGTGAGAAAATTGGAGTGGTAAGAAGATGAAATGTTTTGTAATGAATTTTAATAGTTAATATTTTATTTTTTTTTAAATGCTAAGGTTTGTTTATTGATATGTTAAAAAATGTTGCTTTCTAAGAAAGGGGTGGGAGGAGATACAAAATGCACGTGACAAAGTGGAGAGGTGTCAGCAAGCATGTGACAGACTTTCTTCTCATCAGAGGCCAAAGCCTTAACCTTTAGTATCGATGATCGGATGGTGATGGTTGTCTTTGACGTGGCTTCAGTCTGTTGGAAGTCTGACGAAATATCCTCACCAATTATTAACACTGGTTTGGGGTTTATCTGTCACTTATAATGGTGTTGTCAGGACTGAGGAATCTATAAACGATCTAATCACAATGACGCGAAATTCTCGTATCATTACAACTCATGGACTCTATAACTAAAATCATTACAAGAATATAAGCATACGTGACACGATTTGAGTGAAGAATGGTAAGTAGAATTCAGTGAAGGAGATGATGCAGCGATAATGTACATCCACTACAGGTGAATCATCACCATTGTCAAGACTCAAGAGTTAAAACAATTCAAATCATGTCAAACACCTGCAAGTTACTGATAATGCAAAACTATTTTCCCACAAAGCTCACAGAAATCATGCTCATCCTGGTTAAAGGAGATCGAGTTTTATATAGAATAATAGCCGGTTTTCAAACATAGGTACTGATATTCATTCCTACGCACAAGCAGTAATCTAATTAGACGAAGTAATCCTAATTTAGTCTCTGAAGAAGATGTAAAAAAGAGAATCTCCTGGATCAAATCTACGGCTCAACTGTCGCAACCTGTTGCCACTCCCCATCCACAGCTTCATTCCACAAAGTAACATTGTTGCTTCCATCAGCAACGGCTAATATATTCCCAGTCAAAGACCACGAACACCTCCATACAGGAGTTTTGAAATCATTCAATACCTTACCTTCCCATTGATCCCCTTCCTTGGCTACAGTCCATATAATGACCCTTCCATCTTGGGATGCACTTGCAATTGTTGATTTGGGTAGGCCCAAATTCGGGGCCCAAGCAACGTCCCTAACCCAATCAGTATGCATTTGAAGAGCCGGAAAGCAATCCATCCTCCACCCACCTGAACTAAGCTTCCACACCTTAACCGTATTGTCACAACCACCCGAACAGAGCTTATGAACTGGATCGAGCAAGCCAGACCCAACAAGGGCACCTGGTGCAGTTGATGGGGCCCAAGATACAGACGTGACACCAACTGGGTGAGCTTGGTCGATCCTAGAAGTATCCCAACCACCATCAGCTCTAGCAGTGAAGACTGAGATGTTCCCATCAGATGAACCACATGCTAGATATAGACCCAGTTCATGAGGAGCCCAAGCAATAGAATTGACCGATGATTTGTGGTCGTCAAAAACATGGGCTTGGGTCCATTCGTTCGGATTTCCTTCCTTCCATAAAATGACATGGCCATCATACGAACAAGAAGCAAGCAAGGACCCAAATTTAGGGTGGGCCCATGAGACCTGCCAAACCGGGCCTTGATGACCGGTCAAGGTAGCTAGATGTTGAGAGGCTGAATTGCTGACCCCGACTATTTTGATCGTGCGGTCAGATGATGCCGTTGCCAAACGCTTACCATAATAATCCATTACCACATCGTGGACAATGTCCTGATGACCAGTTTCAATCTTTTGTGCAGGCATTCTATACCTTACTAGCGAGCAATTGAAATTGTTATTGATCGTTCCTCTAAATACTCCCTACAAAAAAAACAGCCACATGTCTCTCACAAATCCAGATTATCTCAAACCTTTGCAATTTGCACAATCCATAATTCTTGAGCTAAGCTACGTTGATTGATGAGGATAAGATTAGTGAGATGAAACCCTAGGTTCGAATTTCATAATTTATCACCCAACGGGATCAGATCAATGAAATTTAATCCTTAAACAGAATAAAATTACATACAAATCATACGCAAGAAAACTCGTAATGAACAGATTTCAATCAATTTCGCGCCAAACAGTGCGAATCCATAATCCGTAAGAAAAATGAATCTGAAAATGCCAAATAAAAAAAACCAAGGAATCAAGGAACAAACCTCCCGTTTAACGACGCAAGCTTTCACAGCCGATCGCTCTTCTCCTTTGCCGTGAATCAGAGAAAGAAGAGCATTTCAGTTTCGAGAGACGCTAGTTTTCTCACTTTGCGTGCAGTTGAAGAAGGGCAGAGGCGCTAGAACTATGATCTGATCCAAACTTTTTTTTTCTTTTTTTTTTTGCCTTTTTTCCTCATCAGTTTAATTTATTTATATTTATTAATTCTCCCCCCAAATTTCGTCTAATTAAACTTTAACCCTCCTAATTTTTTAGTATTTTAATTCGTTATCTTGATTGTGAAAAAAAAATTAGGGCAGGCGAGGACCGGAAGCAGTATAGGGTAGTTGTTGTTTCGGCCTCAGCGATATCGGTACCATGTAAGGATTGAGACAGAAATGAAGATACTAGCCGATCTCCCAAACTGATGGGCCTAGTAACAGTTAATAAGCCCAGTCCTATCACCTATGCCCAATTCCTAGCATTGTGTAAGAAGTCAAAACTGTTCCGTTGAATTCATGATTTTTTAATATATAGGCCTCTTAAATAGGGCCAGATTTAGTTTATGCTTAGATGGACTCGAATACCTAAAGGCCTGTAGGCTTCTGTAGTAAATTATTGTGTAGTAGTCGAAGTAATGACAAAAAAGAAATTGGGCCGTTTGGGCCTTTTAAAAAGAGTTTTAGAGCGATATGGACCGTCAAACTAGACCGACTAAACGCATCTAATCAAATTTTATAGGCTCCTACTAGGCTATCAAAGAGACTGTAAAGTGTAATCTAGTCCTGTCTACATATTAAATTTACTCTGTTTATTTATGAAGTTAAAAAAGAAAAAAAGAAAAAAAAAAGCATAATAAACGTCCACCTCAGGGACTGTGACGCCGCCGATTAAACCGTATCTCCGCCTCATGATGATATATATTGCCACATCACGATCCAGCTCGACAGACCTCCATTCTCGAAGTCATACCTATTGTGGACCCCTCCCCCATTTCTTGTCAGGTCATGCCTGTCGTCCTCTCTCTCTCTCTCTCTCTCTCAATTCTCTCCCACTATCATCCACAGCTTGAGTGGGGCCCACACTGCCCGGATACTCACACAGTCGTATGTTGTCACAACAAGTATGTATTTATTTTGTATTCTCCTCTCATGGGACCGGACATGAGTTCATAATCCCGTATGTATGGCCGGCCATACATATATATCATCATGATTTCTCGTTTTTACCTACCTCCTTTTTACTGTTTTACCACACGCATTTATTATTTATTTTTATATTAATCAAATTAATTTTAGCTTATTACTGCAATGGTTTAAGGGACCAATTTAACATCTCATCATCATTCGTTATATAATATAAAATTTTTAAAATATATTTATTCATCATATAAAAATAAAAATAAAAATAAAAATAAAAATAAAAATAAAAATAAAAATAAAAATAAAAATAAAAATAATTATGATAAAATAAATATATAATATATAATATAACCAAAAAAAAAGATTTATTTCTACTTAAATATTATTACTATCATGATGACGTAGGTTAATAGTAAATGGTAAATAAAAAATTTTCATAAAAATAAAAGATGGTTTTCACGGTTTAAATGTGATGCCCATTGTAGTATAGTATTATAGTATAGTTTTTATATATTTTATTTATATAATTTTTTAGTAAAAAATTAATAATAATAGAAAAGAAAAGGTTAAAAATCGAGACGCATGCAAGAACCTCATGATGATGTCGTCTGAGATCCCCTCAAACCTCTCTTTCTCTCTCCTCCATCCCTTTAGTATTTTTTAAGCTTCTGATCCGCGCATTATCTTCGAATAGTTAACCTCTACTTGCCCCAATTTACCAGTTTGCCATTTTGATATTTTCTCCTTTTCTTTTTAATTAATAAATATTTATAATTATTTTAAAAATTATTAATTATTAATTAATCCTATAAAGTTAATAATATGTTTTGTTAATATATTTAAGATAGATTACAAATCAAATAAGGAAAAAGAAAATCAGTTCGACATAAATTTTTTAATCAAATTAGTTGTTAAGTATATAGATAAGATAATAATTAAGTAGAGTTTAATAATTTTAATTTTAATTAAAATATATTTATATTTATATTTTATCTATTTTAATAATAATATATATAATTTTTTATATATTAAAATATCTCATTTTTATTTCATCTTTCCTCAATTAAAATTGAAGGCGAGACTAATAACGGTCAGTCGGTTACCCCAAACTTATCGTGTTAGGAATATTTCATTGTTCCTCCTACTCGAGTATCATCAATCTCTCTGAGGCCGAGGGGTGTTTTCGTCTTTTCAAAAGCCATCCAAAATTGAAAATACAAAAAGAAGAAGAATAAATTATAATTCCATATTTTCCATTTCCCCCCTACACTACACAGTGGAGAGAAGACCTCGTTGGAGGCAGGCAGGGAGGGAGGGAGGGAGGGAGGGAGGGAGGAGGGGACCGAAAGTGACGAGCCAATGAAATAACAACAAACAAGAACAGAAGCAGCAGCATCAACAACAACAAGTACAGTAAAACCTTTCTCTCTGCTGCAAAAACCACTTCATTACAAACCAAGCACAAGAAAGCAAAACCATTTTCTTTTCCTTGTTCAAACACCTCACTGCTAATATTAAACCCCAATAATCATAACTTCATCAAGATTCCGAGCAGGCAGGCAGCGTTATCCATTCTTGGCTAGATCCATCTCCAGACCCCATGCCTTTCCAGTTGACCTTTCTTCGTCACTGAAGCGAGCTGGGTAAAGATGTTTTAGATATATCGGCAAAAATGGCCACGAAACGGCGGCACAGTTCCGGTGGTTCTTGAGGCCGTAGAGGAAACTAAACTGAACAGATCCCGTGATGAGGAATTGTCGGTGCCAATCTGGATATTAGTTCACTAGAGCTTATTAGAAGTTACTATACTAGTAAGAGCTTTGAATCTTGTGCTATTTTTTTTTTTTTTTTTTGGGGAAAAGCCGGATCCTTGTTGGTTTTCTCAGCTTCAGGCTCTGATCTCGAACGATTTACTTCATCTTCTGGTCTTGTGTGCTTGTCTCGGACTAGAGCAAAGATCTTTGCATTTCGGGAAATAAAGTTTGTTCAAATTTCCATCTAGTGTATTTTTTTTTTTTTTTTATTTGAAGAAGAAGAAGAAGAAGAAGAAGAAGAAGAGGGTACTTCGAATTTTTAAGTCTTACGCTTAGAGAGAACTTTCCTCTCTGCGGGTTTTCTTTTTAAGGGTAAGGAAAATGGCGATGTCCTGCAAGGATGGATTCAAAGGAGTGATGGATAATGGAAAATACGTGAGGTATACACCTGAGCAGGTTGAAGCACTAGAAAGGCTCTATCATGAATGCCCTAAACCCAGTTCTATTCGTCGCCAGCAGCTTATCAGAGAGTGTCCCATTCTCTCCAACATCGAGCCTAAGCAGATTAAAGTCTGGTTTCAGAACAGAAGGTATTCTATAAATCTTGTAATTTTGTGGATTTCATCTGTAAACAAATTCGTCTCCTTTTTTTCATGTCCTGACATTACCAAAATGCGATTCTCTTTCAGATGCAGAGAGAAGCAGAGGAAGGAAGCGTCAAGGCTGCAAGCTGTGAATAGAAAGTTGACGGCCATGAATAAGCTGTTAATGGAGGAGAACGATCGGTTGCAGAAGCAGGTGTCTCATTTGGTTTATGAGAATGGCTACTTCCGTCAGCATACTCAGAATGTGAGAAACATGTTTCCAGTAATGTTGAGATTGGTGTATGTTTGTCATTTATCTTTAAACAATGTGGTCAAATTTGTGATTTTGGAAAACTTGTGTGTGGGGTTTTTTACAGACGACGCTTGCAACGAAAGATGCAAGTTGTGAACCGGTGGTGACTAGCGGTCAACACAATTTGACATCTGAGCATCCCCCACGAGATGCTAGTCCTGCAGGGTTAGTGCGTTTTTTGTTGTCAAGTCCTTTTCTTTCTTTCTCCGTTGTCTCTTCTCTGACTCTCCCTCTCTCTGTTTCTGGATAATGGATGGTTGAATTCAATTCATTTTCTATAATTTTTTGTTTTCTTGTTTCCAGGCTTTTGTCCATTGCAGAAGAGACTTTAGCAGAGTTTCTTTCAAAGGCTACTGGAACTGCTGTCGAGTGGGTCCAAATGCCTGGAATGAAGGTCTCTTTCTGTACTCTCCTTTTTTTTTTAATTCAGTAAATAATTCATTTCTCCCTGACATTTTATGTCAGCCTTAATTGATTAAAGTTCCACTGTCTGCTCTTTTTGTGCCAAGTCTCTATTTTTAATCTGTCTTAAGTTTGTTTTAGTACTTTAATTATGTTTTTTTCTATGGTTTTTATCTTCTACAGCCTGGTCCGGATTCCATTGGAATCGTTGCTATTTCCCATGGTTGCATCGGTGTGGCAGCACGAGCCTGTGGCCTGGTGGGTCTAGAGCCTACTAGGGTAAGTTCTCTCTCTCTCATGTTACTTTTGAGTTTCAGCTTATATTCATTTTAGTTTACAAGCAAGTATTACATTCGTACAGGTTGCAGAAATCCTCAAGGATAGGCTGTCGTGGTTCCGCGACTGCCGAGCTTTGGATGTGCTTAACGTGCTGCCTACTGCGAATGGTGGAACCATTGAGCTGCTTTACATGCAGGTAATGGTCAGGTTTTATGTTTTAAATTTCTTGTATTACATTTTGAATATATAATGATCTTTTATTCTGTTTTCTCATTTTGTTTTTTGTTCTTGTGATTTCAGCTCTATGCGCCGACAACTTTGGCGCCTGCTCGTGACTTCTGGTTGTTACGCTATACTTCTGTTCTTGAAGATGGTAGCCTTGTGGTAGGTAGTTATGACATTTTACACAGAATTATTTTGCATCCAGTTATTTGTACTCAGTTTGTCGATGTATATGTAGGTTTGTGAGAGATCTCTTAAAAACACTCAGAATGGTCCCACCATGCCAGCTGTGCAACATTTTGTTAGAGCAGAAATGATGCCTAGTGGCTATCTGATACGCCCATGTGAAGGGGGCGGGTCAATCATACACATCGTTGATCACATGAATTTGGAGGTAACACTTGTTCTTGTTTCGCATTGTTTGGCTTTGAAAGTATGATTTCAGTGTAAATAACTTCCATGTTTAACTAATTCATTAACTAGCCATGGAGTGTGCCTGAGGTATTGCGTCCATTGTATGAATCATCAACTGTTCTTGCTCAGAAGACAACTATGGCTGTAAGTTTTAGTCTTCCACAACTATGATAGTATAGGTTATCACTTTCATTCCTCTAGTTGTCTAAGTCCATCTCCTTTCCTTTCTCTCTTTTTTTTCCCCTTCACATGCAGGCTCTACGCCAGCTTAGGCAGATAGCTCATGAGGTCTCTCAGTCTAATGTATCTGGGTGGGGCAGACGTCCTGCAGCCCTACGAGCGCTTAGTCAGAGGTTGACCAGGTAAAGCATTCAATCACCGACACTCTCTGTATCTCATTCAGAGTCTGGTTGAAGTCGTGTGATTTAACCAAGATTATTCTATAGGGGTTTTAACGAGGCACTTAATGGGTTTATCGATGAGGGATGGTCAGTGATGGGAAATGATGGCATGGATGATGTAACCATTCTTGTGAACTCATCTCCTGATAAACTAATGGGTTTAAACCTCTCGTTTTCAAATGGATTCTCTCCTGTTAGCAATGCTGTTTTATGTGCCAAAGCATCCATGCTCTTGCAGGTATGATTCCACAAATATCAATTCTCTTCCCCCATTGTTTCTATTTTTATATGTTTCATTTGTCTACTTTCCCTTTTTACTTGTCCAGAATGTACCGCCTGCAATCCTACTGAGGTTCCTAAGGGAGCATAGGTCAGAATGGGCCGACAGTAACATTGATGCTTACTCAGTTGCAGCCATTAAAGTCGGCCCCTGTAGCTTACCCGGCTCTCGAGTCGGAAGCTTTGGAAGTCAAGTAATACTTCCTCTAGCTCATACCATTGAACATGAAGAGGTGACCAGCTGTTAATAATTAAATCAGTACCCTTCACATTTTCCTGCTAAATTCATGGAACATGATTCAATTTTTCTCTCTAGTTTCTGGAAGTAATTAAGTTAGAAGGTATTGGCCATTCCCCTGAAGAAGCCATGATACCTAGAGAAATGTTTCTCTTGCAAGTAAGTACCTTTTATATATTTTCTTCCAATTATTTTGCTCTTTTTACGGGTCCCAGGCTTATCACTTTTCCACTGATTTGTACAGCTATGCAGTGGGATGGATGAAAATGCAGTAGGCACTTGTGCTGAACTAATATTTGCACCAATAGATGCCTCTTTTGCTGATGATGCACCTCTTCTCCCTTCAGGTTTTCGAATCATACCTCTCGACTCTGGCAAGGTTAGCAACTAGCTTTCAAATGAATCCAACATATTCATATTTCAATACTCCTTTTCGGCATTTGTTTATGTTTGCACCCCAAAATTATCTCAGGAAGCCTCTAGCCCAAATCGTACCCTTGACCTTGCTTCTGCGCTTGAAATTGGGCCCACTGGAAATAAATCGTCAAGTGATTACAGTGGAAGTTCTGGGTGTACAAGATCTGTAATGACGATAGCATTTGAATTTGCATTTGAGAGCCACATGCAAGACCATGTCGCTTCAATGGCTCGCCAATATGTTCGCAGCATTATATCCTCCGTTCAACGAGTAGCCTTAGCTCTGTCTCCTTCCCATTTGAGTTCTCAAGCGGGTTTGCGGTCTCCACTTGGTACACCTGAAGCTCAAACACTTGCTAGCTGGATATGCAACAGTTATCGGTTAGTAATTAAAACATAATAATACTCAGGTTTTCGAAAGTTTCTTAGATTTGTTTTGTTATAAAGATTGAATGGCATTTTCAGATGCTATTTGGGTGTGGAGCTGCTCAAATCAGGGAATGAAGGGAATGAGTCTGTTCTTAAGACATTATGGCATCACTCTGATGCAATCATGTGCTGCTCATTGAAGGTCTGTTACGTTTGATTTATTTACATTTAATTCTGTTTCTGTCTCATTTTGTGAATTCTGTTTCTGTCTATTATGCAGGCACTACCAGTTTTCACCTTTGCAAACCAGGCCGGGCTTGATATGCTCGAGACCACATTGGTCGCACTACAAGACATAACTTTGGAGAAAATATTTGATGATCATGGAAGAAAGACTCTCTGCACCGAGTTTCCACAGATAATGCAACAGGTCTAGTAGTTTATGTCCATTCTCAATGTCTCCAGTAGTATTAAAACTATTATCATAATAATTAGTTGACGTTCTTTTGTCTGATTTGGACAGGGTTTTGCTTGTCTTCAAGGAGGGATTTGTTTGTCAAGCATGGGGCGACCGGTTTCGCATGAAAGAGCAGTGGCTTGGAAGGTGCTGAATGAGGAGGAGAATGCACACTGTATCTGCTTCATGTTTGTGAACTGGTCTTTCATTTGACATGAAGTTGAAGTTTCAAGTAGCTGAGAATGAATGGATGCTGAGAAAGAACAACCAAGACTTATGACTTTATCAATATATATGCGCTAAGGTTTTATTAAGACAGAACCGGATATAAGACATAATATGTTGGGTCTCAGTTCTTACTGGCACTGTTGATACTTGGTACTTTGTGCTTCCTATTTAGTTTATGAACGTCTCTTCTCTATTTATGATTATCTATTTCAACTGAACCGGATATGGAAGTCTATGTAACAAAAAATTGAGACGAATATTTGATGACAATAAACTTTATTCAAATGTTGGTCAAACTTGATACAAGAAAGCACTACATGGTTGAGTTAACAGTACATACCAAAACAAACTATTCGTGAGACGAAGAGGAGAATGAACGAGGCAATCAAGCACTAAATCCAACCCCTAAAAACCCCCTCTTGACGTTATACACACAGAAAGCAACTAAAGTCACCTCCGATTAGGGAAGCACGACTAGGAAATTTCTTATTCCCAAAGGAAAAACCCCAGAAGGGGTGTATAAAAAAAGTAAGGACCTCAGGGATTATGGAAAAAGATGGCGGGAGACGTAAACAAATACAAGTCAGAAGTGATCTATTAGTAACGAGAAAGTATCTACTACTTCAGGGTATACCATCCATGAGAGAGAGAAAGTGAGACGTACTACATGATGTCTACTATCTTCTCTCACGACCCGGATGGTATACGCCGGATATAGCAGAAACTTTCTCGTTTATTATGTTAAAGGTAATAATTAGGGTAGAATTAGAAGCACTAAGTACTAGTTAAAGGATGCATGCAGGTTATCATGTGAGAATTGAATACCAATTCAATTGGAAATTTTGAGATCATTCATGTCTCTTGTAATGGCTGCAATGCAACTTGAACTCCTAGCAATCCCACCTTTGATCTGACCACCACCCATTTTATGATCTCTAGGACTAATCGACTTTGTTCTATTGCTACTACTCCCCCTCCTCTTCAAAATCTGCCTCATTGCCTCAGCTTGAACAAGCACAGGATAGGCCCTACTTAGCTTGTTAAACTTCACACATGCACTCATATGTGAACTCAATGCCTCTTCCAACTTCTTCTCCCCATTGTTCTTCTCCACCTTTTCTTTCACATCTTCAGAACATAGACCACATATCCACTTCCCCATGAACTTCTCGCGCACCCGGTCTATATACTCTGGAGTGCACTCCTCGCTCATCCCGCAGCATTCGCACTTTGCATCCTCCACCTCTAAAATCGGTGGTAATTCGTTATCAATATTGTTGTTACTATTATTAATCGCATTGACTTGATGACTATGTTGATCAATGGCTTCTTTTGCTATTAAATCGAACGAAATGTCCGAAATCGTTCTCTGAAGATTGGTCGGTGAAAGTCTAGGCGGCTTAGTGCATCTCGTCATGATAGGGCTTGGAATTGATTCTCCATGTGGCGCCATTGAAAGGGTTAGGGCCGGGTTGAGATGTTAGCTAGGAAAAAATGATGATTGAATGTATTTTCGACTGATATAGAAGCTTGAAATGAGTTCTGATTGTAGTAGTAGTTCTTTAAGTGAAGTAAATAGTTCTATTTATAAGAGTTGCGATTCATCATCTTAGAATATCTGTTGAGCTAAGGAACTCATGATATGTTAGTTATCCATCATGATCATTGATCAGAAGCTAACGTGATCAATAGTCGTCGTGAAGGTGTCAAAATTTTCAAGAAACATGTAATAAAAAAAGGACAGGAAGCATGCAAGTTGGTCTGCCTTTTATGTGTATGTAGTTCTAAACCACAACTTTATAGGGAGGTTGATTATGATTTCATTGCAATTTATAACCATGTAGTTAAGGATAGACTAATTGCTTTGCTCATGAAATTAAGTTTCATTAACTAATGGCTGCAGTACGAGTTTGAAGTTCTATGCTTGGAAGAATTCACGTGCAGGCGTTGTGCGACCAGACACATTGCTTTAAACATTAAACCACAAACTTTTTAGGATTAACAAACGCCTGTGTTGTGATAAAAGATTGAAAGAGAGTGTTAGATCGATCATACTTAGTTTTTCTGATTCATTTGTTCACGAGCCGTATTGATATAAAGTAGTCACAGTCACCCACTGGAGATGCGTAGAGAGAAAGGGAGAGGAGATGTATAAGAAAAGTCTAATTATTAAGAAAAGAGAGCTTGTTTTTATTTAAGAAGTGCTTATTGCTTAATTAAGCTCTTAATATTACTCTGAAAAATGAGGTCAATGGTTTGAACCTTACAAAATCTGTCGACCTCGAAGTTTAAAACATAAATAATAATAATAATAAAATAAAAATAAAACAATAGTAATACTCAAAAAGAGAGCTTGTTTTGTTTGATATCTAACACATTTATCTCGCAAAAAGATGGCTTTTTTTGAAATGTGTGGGGTTGAGGCACCACGTCGGCAATAAACACACAAGTGAGCAAAATATCTAGAGAGGAGAAAATCTTGAATGCACATGAAAGCGCTCTAAATTTTATTATAATAATAAATATTTCTTTTTTATTTATATGATGATTGATGATGATTGATGTGATGTAAAAAAATATTTTATGATTGTGATAAAATTTAGTATGTATTATAATTATGTAAATATAATAAGAATGTCTCTTAAAAGAGTTAGAACCTTTATTAAAAATTTTAGTTGGTATTTATAGGGGTGAGCAAAATTTTCATTGGGACTAAGATGGTGTGGTAATGGTCATGTCATGACTTTCTTAATGCTGATATTATTAGCGCTAAAATTATTATTTTTAACAAGTAATGAAAGGGGATGATAATAAAAATAGCGAAATCGATTGAAAAAGAGACAAAATATGCCAAATTTTGACAAAGTTGGCCAAATGGCTAACCGGTTGGCCAATCGAATCTAGCAAGTCGGCCGATCGAGCAAGGTTGGGCGTTGGCTAGTTACAACCACCTAGGCGAGCAAGATCTTGGGCGACAAAGGTTGGCCAAACCTTGTTGGCCGCCCAAGATCTTAAAGAGGCAAATTTGAAAAATTATTGATCGATTATTTTTTATTTCAACTCTTTTTAGCCAATTTTAGGAGTATTTTCATAAAATTAGAAGAAAATTTCATCAAGTTTATGGATTATTTAGTAAAAGTCAAGAGTGGACTTACAAATCGTAGAAAACTTTTGACTAATTATAAGGGGTTTTTAGCAAATCCGAGAATCTCTCTATTACTAGAAAATGATAAGATCACAAAGGGAAAGTCCTGATTGTCCAATTCAGGGATCCAATACTAGAAAGTATATTTTCGGAGGGCTAAAAAGTAAAATTTGAACCAGGGAGACTTTTTCTGGCAAATTCAGATTGCTTGGCCGTCAAGTCTTTGGTTGCATATAAATACCACCCTCTGCCAAGTGAAAAGACACACAACCAAAAACCAACACAAAACAACCATCATAAAAACCACCTCAAAAGTCCAATGCTTCCAAGGCTCAACGCTCTGAAAATCTTTCAAGACTTAAAGCCTTGAAGAAATCATGTCGAGGATAATTACCACTCCATAGGCACTCTACTTGCATGATTCATAGTGTTCCTGACATTCAAAACCTCACATTCCATAAATATTTTCTTATTCGTTATTCAGTAAATTTAGTATTCAAATCCAGTGTAACCCATTAGTATTTTATCATGTTTCTTTTGCTCTATAATCAAGTCATATTCATTTCTTTTATAGTACAATATTATTATTTTAATATAATATCTCATTTATTTTATATCTTTAATTTAATGCATATTTAAATTATATATTTTACTCTATATTATCTTTAATTTAATACATATTTTATTTATTTTACTTTTAATACATATATTTTTTTATTATTACACTTTATTTCATCATCTTTAATTTACTTATAATTTAAATTATTATTTTTTAAAAATATATTTACATATTATATTATATTCGAGAGAATAGATCTATTAACTTCCTAGACATCGCTCTAATAATTCTTCGTTCGACAATTTGCCAACTTTTGCAATCATCATGTATAAATACTGTGTACCGTTGATACCGAGAATCCTAATCTCAATAAGGACCTAAAATTAGTACTAAAATGAATTCTAATATCGGGTTTAATATCGAAATTCCGGTTGGACCGAAAATTTTGCCTACCTAAGTGTTTTTAATCAAACAAAATTACAAAGTAATGTTTTTCTTTTTTTGAGATCATTGATGGGCCAACTTCTTGTTATAAGTCCAATTCAACTCAAATCAAGATTTGTACTCCTCCATTAGCCCATATAGGGTAAAGCTATTCTACATTTGGGCTTTCGTTAGTGGGCTTCATAAAATGTTGAAAAGAGTCCAAATCCTTATTGGGGGCCGAAGTTCAAGTTTTTATCTCAAAAATTACGAAAACGCCATCAATGATTGAGAAATGAAGATTGAAATACTACAATATTCGTCCCCTCTCTCCCTCTCTCTGCTCCTTTATATACCCCAACACCACCTCCCCACTCTGCCATCTCGAGAAAAAAAAATATATATACACCAACTTCTCTCTCTAGCTCTCTATCTCTCTATCTCTCTCTAGAAATGGAGCAAAATCTAGTTATTACAAAGACACTGCTAAGCATAGTCCGCGTAGTTTATTTCATGCTGAGAAAGGGCATATCGAAGAGCAAGCTAGCGCTACTAGACCTCAACGTAATGATGAAACGCGGCAAACTCGCCGGTAAAGCCATCGGCCACCTCATAATGTTCCATCACCATCACGGCGGATCCGCCTCTAATGCTGGCCGCGCCGCTTCCCGCTCTCACAAACTTCAGCCCTCCTTCGTGGGAGCCACTGAGTACGAGTTCAGCTGCAGCAACAGCCCCGCCTTCCCTGCCTTCCACATAGGCAAGCGCCGACACCTGTTCGGACGCTGTGCCTACCCACCTTACACTCTGGAAGATGACGTGGCAGCTGCTAATACGGTCAAGACCGTTTTGGAGTTGTTGAACAAAGAGGTTGCTGCCGTTGAGGCATCACCGTTAATTGTACTTCCTGGGTTCGGAAGGAGTCCCATGGTCCGGCAGCTGAGGATAACCGACTCACCGTTCCCGTTACGGGAAGCCGATGAGGAATGCCACGTGGACAAAGCTGCTGAGGAGTTCATTAACAGATTTTACAAGGAGTTGAAGCTCCAGAAGTAGAAGAATATCTAGCAGTAACTACAATGAGATAGAGAGACATTTAGAGGGATCTTATTGTAATTTATTATTACCTAATGGTAGGTCTTGTAATTGATGTTAAATAATAAAAATGAGAGTTTTCTTTTGCTTTTCAATTATTGTGGGTCTAATTTAGAAGATTTATGTAAATAATTAACTAAACAGAAACTTTATATAAGAAAATTTAATTATTAATTTAATATTATTATTTTTTATCATAATTAAAATAAATTAATTTATAATAAATACGTTGTATCTAATAACTTCTCTTAATAATAACTTAGTTAAGTTACAACCAAGCAATCTCATTTGAATAATAAGTGATCAAAGATGGTTTAATTTAAAAATCTAAAACTAATCACTTTTACAGCTTGAACATCTAATAATAAGATGCCTGTCTATACTCTACTCTATCCTGAATCCTTATGTGATTCCCACCCATGTTTTAAAAAGTGATTCCTAATTATACTTGCAGGCCCCCCATTTCAAAGTTATTATCACTTTCTTCCTTCCTTTTTTTTATTTTCACCTTTTTCCCCCCCTCACCTTTTGAATTTTGTTTTTCTCTTAATTAGTTGTAAGATTTTAGCAACTAGCAGATACATATATATATAGATATGACTGTATGGATCACTAGTTGAACTATATACGCCAGCTAAGAAATATGAAGTGACAGATGTCACATTTGGAACTTGACTTCTTCGTCTTAGATAGATGATCAGCATTGTTCATGTTTTTCTTATTAGAAATGGTAAAATAAAATAAAATTGATCGTTAGTTTTTTCACGGGAGTGGTTGAGGAGTCATTATCACTCCACATTAAAGAGTGGATTCAATTTTTATTTATATTTTTTTTATATTAATTATTTATTTTGATTTAATGATTAGAAAATTATTATATGATTAAAAAAATGGAGAATAATCTAAATTAGTTAAAATATTATTATTTTATTTATTATTTTTTATTATTTTTCTCTCTCATTTTTTTTTAATAATTATGACTTCATTTTCTCTTAATGTTGATGAATGATTATGATTACTGACATTCGATGAATCTAAAATTTGAATATCAAATCTAGAGACCGGTATACAATCTTAATCTGAATCTAAAATTTGGATATCGTTATTCAATTTGTAGGCTCGAAACTCAGATCAAGTTCTCAATCAAGACAAAAGCATGTTTATGTTTGAGTTTCCGACATGTCGGTCTGTAGTCTCATATGTCAATCTGTAAACCGAGAACTAAGTCATGTTTTTGACTTTCTAAACCGAGAACTTGATCGGGAAAGGGAACCCAGCCCTAACCGAGAGAAATTATATTATATTAGATCTTGGTCTGGGAAGGAAAATGAAGAACTGGGTCTACAAAGTAAGATGCAGAATTCGGTCTAAAAAGGGAGCTCAGTTTGTGAAGAAATAAATTAAACTCGATCTAGGAAAGTAAATGATCTCGGTCTGGGAAGGGAGATCGGTCTGTGAAAGAAGAAATTGAACTCGGTCTAGGAAAAGTAAAAGAACTCAGTTTGAAAGTGATTTTGATGTATTGCATAAAAGAAAAAGTTTTCGGTCTGTCAAATATCTTATACGACTTGCGTATTAGCTATATAAAATTTCATATTAATACAAGCTTAATTTAAGTGATTTCGATATGTTACATATTTTAATCATTGGATCTACAAGAACGATCGAAATTTACGTTCAGAGACATATAAGAACAATGGGACAAGAACTAAATCCGCTTCCTTAAAGATCGGAAAGTCTTTGTTGAGAATAAGAACTTATTTTCTTTATCTTTATTTAAGAGATTTGTACATATATATATATATATATATTTTTTTTTTTTTCCTATAAATTACTTGCTTACTTACACAATTTATACCTTAGTGTTCTGCTATATATAAAATAATCAATCCACCTTATGATGTACTTGGTTTTAATCAAATATTCTCTTCATGTGTGTAAATTACGCGAGGTACGTTATGGACTTAAGCAAGCTCCCCGTGCTTGATTTCATCGCTTCAGTACTTTTTTGATGCCTCTCAGCTTCTCATGTAGCCATGACAACATGTCTCTTTTATTTTTCTTCTTTACATAGAGGATATCATCGTTATTGGTAATAATACTATGTTTCTTGAACATTTCATTCGTCAATTCAACGCCGAGTTCGCCACTAAAGATCTCGGCCCATTAAACTACTTTATTGGCCTTGAAGTAACACACACCAGTGATGGCATTATCTCAACCAAACCAAATACGCTCGGGACATCCTCGCTCGCACTGAGTTACTTGAGTGCAAACCTAATGTCACTCCTACGATTGTTGCGCAACGACACTATGTTAATAGTTCACCTTTCTAAGACCCTACTCTCTATTGTTCTCTAGTCCGGTTGTCTACGCAACTAAGTTATAAGCTCTCTGAACTTCTTCTATAATTACTTGCTAGCTCTAATAATTATGCTACCATAATTTAATTTGATTAAAGACACCTGTATCACTTTTAATTGTACGTCTTATAGTTACTATCATCAATACTAATTAACCATCTAATTGTTAGCTCGTTGATTGATTTGACTATAATTAAGCACCGATCATTAAGGCTTTGATTAGATATAACCCTTTTACACACACATAAATTTGTGCTAATATGCTTGCACGAGCAACTCCGGACTTATATATATATATATATATATATACATTAGTTAGTGATATATGTATGGTAAACAGGTAAAGTAAGAATCTCTTCATTTACTCAAAACTTAAAAGTGCCCAAGAAAAGTTCATAAAGAGTAGTGCATAGACCTAATTCCGATCATTCGATTGGTCCTTTTTCCTCTTCTTTCTTCTGAGTTAATACATTTTACTGCTCTTTTCAGTATTAACCATTCACACTTTCAAGTCGCTTTCTAAAAATGAGAACCCTTATTTTGTCATAAAGTAAGAGCAATTATACTAGTGTTAAAAGCACAGTTTTAGATGTAGCCTGATATGATTTTTAGGGTTAAAGAAAGACATGCAAAAATAGTCCTGTAAACGGGCTATTTTAGAGAGAAAATGGAGGGTTTACAACTCAATATTCAATAGTTTGTATTAAAATATTTGATATGTAGATTTGAATCCCTCCGTTTTGAGAGTGTATGACTTAACCTATATGTGATGTAGCTTATAGCTGCTACGTATTCATATTAAAAGGATTCTTTGTTAGGGTTTATACATTAGGGAGAACTATTGGGATATAAACATCTTTCTTAATGTTTCTATTAAAACTATGATTACACCACTTCATTGGAAACGACACAATCATAATTCATAACCATTTCATGTTCGAAACTTGGCATCTCGTGGAATTTAGTATAATTAACAAGCAAATCATTAGAGCCAAATTAGTAGTACCATCGAGATTGATTATACTTTTCACGAAACAATTATTTTGTTTTAAATGCAACCCTAATGATTGAGCTAATGCAAAAATATAGCACACAAAAGATTATACGATTCGGTTATATTATATTTATCTAATGTTAATATTGATATAAAAATTTATATTAAATTTATTGATAATTAATAAATTAATTAAAAATACTATTTATAAAAATAACCTAATATTTATTTCTTTTTATATTACATGCCTCCTAAATTATTAAGACTTTTAGTAGATAAAAAAAAAATTAACGGTGAAAATGAGTTAAATAAAATACAGATAATTAATTATTTATATTACTTATTTAGAGTTGAGAAATTATATTTTTTCTACTGAAATTAAAATTCTCGTATCATTAATCTAATTTTATATATATAAATATTTAATCTTATAATTTAATTTTAAAATTTGATATATTTTTAAGTTAATTATATATTTGATCTAAAAAATAAATCTTTTTAATAATAATATAATCAAAAGCCACCAAAATTTGTGGTGGTAGTGTAAGAAATCAACGCTACTTTTTTTTTCTTAAAAAAAAGGAAAAAAAAAAAAAAGAAACATTATTAGTTTGCTTTAAGTCACAAAGAAGGCTGTTGGGGTTAGAGGTGACATCAAATTTATGTCTTTATGATAAGGTAAGAATTAAGATCGCCAAGTCAGCCTTATCCATACCTACATTAAGAAAGTATGTTGGGCTAAGGCTCACTAGCAAAGTTCATGGGCCGGGTGGGTATATTATAAAGGACGTGCGGAATTGCTCTGAAATGGGCTTTAAAAATTGGCCCACTTACGAAACAAGTTTGCGCCAATTTAGTAAGCAATATATATATTACGCGCGAAAATTTATGGCTGAATTAGGCGGTTTTTTATTTTACGTTACTTACTTTTGACGTCGAATTTCACCACTCCACCACTACCAGTGTTATATAAGGTTGTTGAGGAGGAGCAGGGGATGAGACTGGAATGACTGGAGGTGTAACGACGTGTCGTCACTGTGAGGTTATAAGAAGAGATACTACTAGTACTGATACGAAAGAAGCCAATGGATGATCGTGGTGTTAGTGGAGCTGGAGGCAACGATGATAAAGTTGACTGTTATACAGAGGAGAGAAGGCTTCCCCCTGATCTTCCCAAAGAGGTATACATACAGCAATTCCCTTGTTTTGTTGATTAGTTTAATATACGAATCCAGAAATTTCTTTCGTGACTTTAAGGTTGTTGCTTGCTTTGCAAGTATAACAGCCCTGTTCTTATTCTTAAGCCTGTTTAGATGCTTTCTTCAGGCATGTTATGTAATCACTGATAACAAGGCTACGCATAGCACATCTCTCTAGCAGTATTCGCTTATAAAAGGAAAAACTTTAGGTCTCAAAAGGCTTTTCCTTAATTTATGTTGTCATGTTAACTTAGTTGTCGTAAGGGTTTGTTTATTTACAGGTTCAGGTGGGTGGGTCCCTACTGTATGAGATAGTAAGAAAGATCGGTAAGGGCGGATTTTGCCACGTCTGTCTCGGAAGGCCTTTCTTGGAAGAAAGGCCCCGGCCATGTTGCCGTAGAGGTATTTACATTCGGAAACGTTTTGCTCTCGTGCAATTGACATGAATACTGAGTTATCTTTCTATCTTAGGTTGCTTTGAAATTTGAGCATAAGAGTAGCAAAGGGTTCAATAATGCACCACCAAACGAGTGGGCAGTATACAAGTGAGTGATCGGCCCGGCCCGGCCCTCCTTTCTCACTATCCGTGCTTTGGTTTATTGTTTTCTGAATCTGGTTTTCATTCTTAGTCCTTTTCTAGTGCTCTAGGTGACAGTCATGGGTGCCAAAAGTATACTACAAGGGCAAAGAAGGCGACTACTATGTTATGGTTCTGTGATTCTTTGATTCTGACATTGGTCAAATTGCAAGAATGATTTCTAACGGAGAAGGTTTAATCTGTTGTGCTGGTAATGGATATTTTGGGCCCAAGCTTATTTGATGTTTTGCTCGGAAAACCTCACAAGTAATTTGAGGCTGTTATGTGTGATTCTATCCAACAATCGAACCATCTCGAGCAATCAATTGTTTAATTAACGCATCTTGTTTAAATTTGCAGCATGTCTGCAGAAATGGTTGCCTGCATTGCCATTGAAGCCATCTCCACATTGGAGAAGATACACTCTCTAGGATATGTGCATGGGGACATCAAACCTGAAAATTTTCTGTTGGGTCCACCCGGAACTTCCAACGAGAAAAAGTTATTCTTGGTTGATCTTGGATTAGGTGATCATCTACTTAACCAGGTTTTAGCATCACGTTTCAAAACACATCTATGGAATTTTCAAATAATTCATCACTTGTTTTTATCCAATCAGCAACTAAATGGCGAGGGAGGTGTGGTGTTCATGTCAAAGCATGCACCTTCTTTTCTAATTCTCTCTATTAACCCCATATATGTTTTCAATTGATGTACTAATGTTGTTTCCTGTTGGTTCTTGGTTCAATTAAATTTTCTGGCTCGGCAGAGGCACGGTGCGTTATGCTAGTGTTCATGCTCACTTAGGGAGAACTGCTAGCCGGAGAGATGATCTAGAATCTCTTGCTTACACGCTAATTTTTCTTCTTCACGACCGTCTACCTTGGCAAGGCTTCCAGGTTGGTACAGTGATAATGATATCTTATTACAAGATTTTTTTTCATATGACCAGGAAAACATGATGGTATGATGGTACACGGAATGAACAAAGAGTTCCTTGTTTGCAAGAAAAAGATGGCAACAAGTCCATTGCTCTTATGTGGCTCTTCTCCACTGCCTTTCAGACAGTTTGCTGAATGTGTCATCAACTTGGGATTTAACGAGCGACCGGACTATGCCAAATGTATTTCTCTTTTTCATGGGATTGTTGGTCCAAGTCTAAGTATCAGATCAATAAACACAGAGGGTGCTCAGAAGGTATGTGGCTGCGAATGCAATTTAGGCATCTTTTTGTTTTTGGCTTACTCTGATTTGCATAATTTATTCGGTTCTTGCAAAGCTTATTCTCCTAGCTGGCCGTAAGAAAACCAGGTCGACCAGCTTGGATGAAGAGGATAAACCACAAAAGAAGAAGGTTCGCATTGGCTTGCAAGCATCACTATGGATAACCAACCTCGTCCACATATGAGACAAATGTATATACTATATATATCTATATATATATGTGTGTGTGTTAATGCATTAATTAATTAATGTGTTTTACTTACATGCCATTGGTGTTGTAGGTATCACTACAAAGCGACAGAGGCAAGGATTCGCCTTCACATTGAGAAAGGAAACTCAGATGGTTCGTTTATAACTAGTGTTACATCATCTCAAGACCTATGGGCTGTAGTTATGGATGATGGCTCTGGTTTCAAATCACAAATCTATGATATCTCTCCCAATCTTCATAAGGTTCGTGTCTTAACTTTTTAGCATGAAGAGATTTCTGTAACTTGATAAAAATCTCGATTCAACTGTTTTATATTATCATCTCCATTCTTCTTGGGTTAATACTTGAAGGAATGGGTCTTGAATCAATGGGGAAATGATTATTACCATCACCGCACTAGCCGGATTGACCGACAGGAGCTCATTAGTCATAATGTCCCGAGGTCGGTCGAAATAGTAATACAACTTCTTGTCTATTGACACCCTTTTCCCTTTTCACATCTTGATTATATATGATTTCAAGGATATCAATTGTCTCAGCAATCTTACAAAGTTAGTGATTCATTCCCATATACGTGGATTAACAAGAAATGGAGAGAGAGATCACATATTACAGCAATGGCTACTTCTGGTGACAGTCAATGGGCAGTTGTTTTGTCCTGAGGTGCCGGATTTTCATCCCAGGTAATCTCAGATTCGATGGGACTTTGCCTAAGTACAGGGCTAATTAAAATGATAGTTGCACTGGATTTTTGTATCCGAGTGAAGGGATTCATACGCTGTGGGGTGAGGGGTATATGATAACAGCGACTGGAGCAAATTCAAACCAGGCTGCTTTTGTTCTTGGCAAGCCTAAGGGAAGGAATGCAGGATGGAAAACATAGGACACTCACCGTACTCCTGATTTTCCTGAGAATCACATTAAGGCCGAACTAAAATGGAGATTATGTTGTTGTTTGGTTTTGCAGGTAAAGTGGGGAAATAAGCTTTATGTTACCCCTTTCTGTTGTGAAGAACAGTTTCTTGATTTCTTAATTGTACATAATGATAGCAAATTTAGAACCAGGCTTATAGTATAAGATTAGATGTTTGAGAGTTCGAAACTTTTTTTTAGAACAAATTCAAAGAGAATTTAAGAATGCTTGGGTAAATTCTTTACCCAGAAAGTGTACATATTCCGATCAGAATCTGAGTGAACCTGAATTGTAATTATCCAGGTCGGTTGCGTGTAACTGAGATAACAAGAAAATTAGCTAAAATTTCTAAATATCATTACCAATCATTTAGTTCTTGGAGACTCAAAGATAAGAGGGGATCATCCTCTTTTGGCCTGCAACATAATCTCTCCAATTGAACTTTCTCCTGCTAATCAAATCAGGCACCCGTTATGCAGAAGGTTCAAATTTTACGTAAGCACCAAAAGAAAGAAAAGGAGAGCAAATTTTCGGAAAAATACCTCGGACTTGTCATGGTTGTATCGGACAGTGAAGATGCATCTACAGCCCTTTAGATCATGTATCCTCCTTTGGATTCCTATTACACGAGCATCACAGTAGACTGCATGTGCTTGTCTTTCCTATAGTTAATATGAAAAATATCTGGTGAAACCGATAACACAATAATTGAAAAGGAGAGAATTTGATTACCTGGAAGCAGAGTACTATATCTCCAGCTCTGACTCTATCACACTCTGATGGTTGTAAAGGAATAGAGCGTTCACGCACTGCCCTTTTCACACTTACCCATTCATCCTCTTCGTTATTAAACCCGGAAAATCTAACACGAGCTAACTGTGTATCACATAAGGTTTATTTCCCCCAGGAAAGTTAGCTCATATTCAAAGACCAAAAATCGTCAGTTCAAATTTCAACTTACTAGTTCACCGGAACCAAGAACTCTGTAACTGAGGAAGAAAGCAACATCATACCTGGAATAAAGGTAGAGGAATAATGAAGTTTGTAATCAATATTATAAATTTAAGAAAACAATAAGCCTAATCTCGCTAAATAGATGAATTCTCACCATGCGCTGTCTTTAGCTGATCTAGCTTCAAATGCTAACTCTGTAACATCCGTAATCCTCTTACCACTACTAACACTCTTCTTGTAAGATTCTATAAGAAAACAAAAAGGCAACATAGTAAGCCAAAAATCATATGTACAAACAGAAAAATATGACAGGGTAAAGAGACATACCGGTTTCACATGAGACAGATGTAACATTGATAGGTTTTGCACAACTCATCTGTTCCGGGAACAACGAATATTCACTGGATTTTGATGAGCCTTCAGATTCATTGTAGGATGAGTCGGAAAGTTCACTGAACAACTCAAGGGCAGCAGATGAAGATGTGATTTCAGTTTTTGATTCTGTTTTCCTGCTGTGGAACCAGCTTTGTACCTAAAACATGCAAAAAGAAGAAAACGGAGTTAAGAAAAAGATTGCTCAAAAGAGTAAGTGATGATTTACAGATGATAAGGAATTGGAAGAACCTGTTCCCATGTTATGGTCGATTTTTCGCTGCAGCGTTTAGATTGACTGCTGAAGAGAAGAAAAGGAAAAGAAAATTAAAATGTAAAGGAAATAAATAAAAAAGTAGTGTGTCAGATAAAAAATGCTCATGAAACAGATATTGACCTGAAACTGAGTGCAAGATCTTGGAAAAACTCCTGGCCAAGTGTCTGGCCTTCCACTTCCTTTAATATTTTCTCCATTTTCACAACCTATTAAGCAATGCCCGGAAGAAAAGAATCAGTGATCATGATCCAAGATTGACAAGCAATCCAAAAAAGGCAGCAACTTTCGTGCTTACAAGTACAGAACATAGCAATTTCAATCAACTAAAGAATTCATTAAATAGTTCATCATTGTTCATGTGAGCAGTTTCGTTCCATTAAAGATAAAAATTAAAGCTTGAATTGACAGTTAAACGAGTTTTAGCGAGCAAGATAGGGGGCGATGATTTACAGCCAAAAAGTTAACTGAATTTCTGAAGGTTAAATTAAAAAGAAGATACTTAAGAATTTAGTACTACCTCAGCCAGCGTGAATTCGAAAACAGAGGATCCTGAATCACTTCGCGACGGCCCATCCTCCATGAGAGAAAGAAGAAGACGAAGAAGAAATATGCCACTGACCTTTATTCAGTTGGGTATTTTATTTATTATCTTTATTTTATTTATTTTTTAGCCCACGTATTTAATATTAGTGTTCACTTTAGTCCTTTTTTAATTTATTTATCATTAATCTCCATTTTTTTCATTAATATTCATATCCTCCTTAGTCTTAACTCAAATTAGAAATATTAGTATTTAATAGTTGTTTAAAAAAGAAACTTATATTAAAAAAATTACAAATTACTAAAAATGTAAAGCAAAAAATTGTAGAAAAGGGTGAAGTATAAAGCCAAGATGGCCTGTTGGGCTAATGTAATAGTCTTCTCCTTCTTGTTCTTCATACTATTATTACTAGAGCTGGTTGGAGAGTAAAGAAAAGCCATTGAAATGTTCATGTTGTCATCATCATCCTCTTTCTTCTTCTCCCCTCTTAACATCAGTCTCCCTATCACATGCTTGTATTCCCCACCACTCCATGACTTTTCATATACAATTAAAGTTAAAATAATAATAATAATAATAATAATAAACAAAAAAGTTAAAGAAGGATTACTTATTATGATAGTAATTATTGTACGATTAACAATGATGTTATCATGGTTCGTTAATCTAACCTTGATGTTAAAAGTGACTATAAATTCTATCATCATTCTCATGTTAAAAAGCCTACCACACTATTACTACTAGGATTTGGATTCCATTCGGGTCGGATCCGGATTGAACCGATCATGTCCTATGATTGAAATTTAATCAATTATATTATAATTGTTAATTTTTTTTTTAAATATTATCCTTTTGAATAATATAGATAAATAAGTTATTTAACTTAATATAATAAATATATGTTTAAAAATTAAAGGTTAAGATTGAGTTAAAAAGATTTACCTGCAGTAAATCACCAACGGTGACAACAATAGCATATTTTTCCGGGCGGAAAGAAACCCAACCTCTCTTGGAATAAACATGAAACTCCGACAAGGATTCATCGCAGACATGCAAAGACAGAGCATGAGAGTAATCACTGCCCTTAATCAACATCTTGATAACATCATATTTCAAACAGCTAATCCATTGATGTGCCGGAATGTTCCCGCCATACTTTCGCACGTAACAAAACGAACCTCTTGCATTCTGATCATGATCGTATTGCGCAGCTGATTTTCCAGGAGAATTTTCTTGAACAAGTTGCAAGATTTTCTCGGCAATCCTCTCGATTTCGAGGAGAAGAGATTCCATCTTCTTGCTAAAATTAGAATATTCCAATAGCATGATTCCCTCCATCTTCATTTTCAAATCATCATCTCTTCCCCATACAAATTCTTCTTCGGTACTGCTACCCTCTTCCTCAAATCCGTACGGGGTTTCGGACGACCTCGTCACCGCCGCTCTCTTCTCGGACGAGACCGCGAAGATTCCCAAAGCCGCTGTTAAAACAGATGTTACAAATTCAGGTGGGATTCCGTAGTTAACCAGCTGAAAACAACCTATACTAGAAACAGAATCCAAAATCTCTAACACAAGATCGGATTCTGTCGAGTATTTCAACGACTGGAAATCGATCTTTGGCGGGTCATGGATGAAAGTTTGTTTGGGAAAGAGTTTATCGGGCAGGGTAAGATCAGGTGCGTGAAGTGAATTCTCGAGGAATTCGGTTAGAACATCGTCGTTTTCAAAGCATGATGATCTTCGCCCGGAAGCGATAGGAGAAGGAGGTGGGGCCCTGAAATCGATAGGATTATCGGACGAGGAGTGATCGGGTGATATGTGAAGAGTCGGCATTAGTGAAGATGATAAGCAAGTCATCAGTTTCGAGTTTGTTATAATGGAGTAACGGAAGAGGAAGGGGGTAGAAGGGTAAATGGAAGAGAGGGACAGGAATGATGGGAATGTCTTGAACTTAATAGACATTAAGAGAGCGAGGAGAGAGGAGAGAGGAGAGAGGAGAGAGAGCGAGAGAGGGAGGGAGGGAGAAGGAGAATCATCTTTCTTCTCTGGGCCTTTCTTTTTCTTTCTTTTCTTTTCTTTTAGGTGAACTTTTACTTTTGTTTTGAAATAATTATGAACTTGTTCATGAGGAACTATTTGAGCTTGTGTGCATGTCTGGGTTACAGCTCATTCTCGTGTCACTGTGATCCATCATGATTCGTTACTACTCTCTGCATTTTCTTGTCAAAAGTTTCCATTTCATTACTAGTTCATGATTGCAAGCATGGCGGGTTGGAAGCAAGCTTTTGAATTAGGCGAGCCAACAAAAAAATGAAAAACGAGGAAGAGGTTGGTGTGAAGTATAACTCTGTATCCAAAGCTTGAAGCTTTGGGCCGATTGGGCCGAACCGTGCATTAAAGGAGGGCTTACTGTAGGGGTATTGGGCCGAATCAATAAATTATTATATTAATTATAATTTATGTATTATTTATATAATATAATAAATGAAATTATTTTATTTTCAGATTAATATTTTATTTTATAATTTAATATTTCATTAAATTAATAATTATTTAATACTGTACATAAAATAATTTCATACCAGAATTTTCCGACCACTGTACACGACGGTTGGTCGCTACGAACTTGCCATAAGTTTTTCTGTTTTTGGATTGTATCATATGAATGATAATTAATGTGATTAGGCACTCTCCATCACGTCTCACGTAGATAACATTATGCCATGTCACCATTCCTAGATGGTCACGTGTGGGGTGTCAAGATGTAACTCCTCTTAAAAAATGGACCGCTGGGTCCCACAAATGAGATCTCAACTTAGGACTGACTCTGTCTCATCGCTTTTCCCGCGTATAAAAAGTAGGGAGGAGTGCCATTTGTCCATTGAAGCTTACCTCGTTTCTCTCTCTTTCCAAAACCAGGCAGAGAGAGAGAGAGAACATTAAACAGGGGAAACTGGAAAGCGGAAGGCTTGCTCCTTAGACTCTCTCTGTCTTAACGGAGGAAAGCTTGCTCCTAAAGACTCTACTTCTCTCCTTTACACACAATCACACACTCTTTCTCTTTCCTCCATTCCTTCTCATTCCTCTGTTTTTCAGCTTACACTAAATATTATTCCGCCATGATTTTCTTGAATACAAGGAGTTTACTGGTGATAAAAGCCGAAATCTATTTCTCACCTCCAAATTTCTATACAAACAAACACTCATTTAATCGAATCTCTCGTCTTTTTTTTTTTTTCCTTTCTTTCCTTTCTTAATAATTTATACAGAAGGAGATGTGCATTTATGGGTGCTTCAGTTCATTCTCCCGCGTTCAGAGAAAAAGAAGATCCTTAACATCAACAAAGGCGGTATCTTTGAGCTCTAACAATCCGGCAGGAAGCAAAACCGGTAGCGTTGCAATGGCGACCGCGTTGGAGGAACTGGTAGACCCCAACTCTACCGTCGGCGGTGGAGTGAGTGCCGTGTACGGCGAGACTGAGGATCAACTTGTCACTCCCTGGATTGTCTCTTTTTCCAGTGGGTATAGTTTAAGGGGGAAAGAGAGAGATGCCCATTTCTTGCGTGGCCTTCTTCCCCCTACAGTTTTTTCCCAAGATCTTCAGGTTAACGCCATTAAATTATACTAATCTAATCAATCAAACAAATGTTTGTATTATAACAACACTATAATTATAATTACCAGGTGAAGAAAATATTACACAGTCTGCGGCAGTATCAAGTTCCATTGCAGAAGTACATGTCCCTGATGGACCTTCAGGTGTTAATCTTTAGTAGATGATAAACCAATGCACGTGATGGTAATCACCAGTGAGTATTTTGATGAAAAATAATTCAGGAAAGAAATGAAAATTTGTTCTACAAGCTTCTCGTTGAACACGTAGAGGAATTACTGCCGGTCGTTTACACCCCAACCGAAGCTTGTCAGAAATACGGCAGCATCTTCAGACATCCTCAGGGCCTTTACATTAGCTTGAAGGAGAAGTATGTTCTTATGATATTTTCTAGAAACATGTTTTCTTGGTTGTTATGTATTGGTAAGATGATATAAGGTGTCTGTTTGTCATTGCAGAGGAAAGGCGCTTGAGGTTTTACGGAACTGGCCGGAGAAGAATATCCAAGTCATTGTTGTTACGGATGGAGAGCAGATTTTGGGACTAGGCGATCTTGGCTGTCAGGTAAACTTCATTTGAAGCTTTTTGGTGTTATACATCGACAAGGAATTGAGGCGGTTAAGTTAGTTATGTGAAATGTTGCAGGGGATGGGGATACCAGTTGGCAAGCTCTCTTTGTATACCGCACTCGGAGGTGTTCGACCTTCTGCTGTAAGTGTCCTTATGATCTACTACAATTCTTGTTCTTTCTGTCTTTTTAGTTCACGTGTCCTAATCTGTTCTATTTCCTTCTTTATTTTGTTTTTTGATTGTTTTTCAGTGCTTGCCTGTGGCCATTGACGTGGGAACGAACAATGAGACGTTGCGGAATGATGAATTCTACATAGGGCTCAGGCAAAAGAGAGCTACACGGCAGGTTTTGTAGATATTTCATTTCGTAATGTTCATGGATTTGAATTTTAATTGTTAGTTATTTATATTTAATACTGAAGGAGGTGATTTTACTTTACTGTAGGAATACTGTGACCTTGTTCATGAGTTCATGACTGCTGTCAGGCAGAACTACGGCGAGAAAATTCTCGTTCAGGTGAGAAAGGATCCCATATTTGGATTCTGTGCATAATATTTCTTGTATGGTATGTGTTTTCTGTATCTCAGTACCTTGTTTGTTTATCAGTTTGAAGACTTTGCAAACCACAATGCTTTTGATCTTCTAGCAAAATACAGCAAGACCCATCTCGTTTTCAATGACGATATTCAGGTTTTTATTCTTGCCGCTTGTAATTGTTGTTAATGTGTGTGAAATTTCCCCTTTGTTTTTGCTTACAGGCTGGAACTGGGATTGCAGATAAGTTTTTATGAACTTCCTTAGGCAGACAGGTGAGACCCTCTGGAAGAAACTCGAAAAAATATTTGGCTTGTGGACTTGAAGATTAAAAGAAACACGTTTTCTGTCTCGTGCTCTGTAAACTAGACATGCTGATTACTTGCCGTCTAATATGATCTAAATCTGCTCACTTATCTTTTGCAGGGTTTGATCAGCAGTTCTCGCATGGAATCGCTCCAACGTTTCAAGAAACCATGGGCCCATGAGCATGAACCGGTTGACCAACTTGTTGATGCTGTAAGAGTAGGTTTCTAAATGCATTGCATATACTAGACGAAGGGGAAAAACAAAGGTTTCTAAAAATTCTTCATATAATCCCATGTTAGGAAATCAAACCTACTGTGTTGGTCGGAACATCGGGTGTTGGAAGAACATTTACTCAAGAAGTTGTGGAAGCTTTAGCATCAATCAACGAGGTATCTTGTTCACTTTCCCGTAATTCACTCTGTTTTCAAAAAAGAAACAAAGCTAAGCATTATCATTTCGGTCCGATTATAGACACCTATTATTCTTGCTCTTTCCAACCCGACTTCACAAGCAGAATGCACTGCTGAAGAAGCTTATACCTTGGTCACAGGTAACAATGATTCACCATAGTTTAATTAGTCTAACACTTCAATGAAGCATTTGCCCATAATATATTTTGGTTTTTGTTCCTTTTCCCCGATTTCAAGTCGAGCTATTTACGGCATCGGAAGTCCGTTTGACCCTGTTGAATATGAAGGGAAGGTTTTCGTGCCCGGCCAGGTCTTAAGTCTCTCAATAGAAGATTACTGAGTTTGTCTTAAAAACATTTAGATTAACTATGCCTTCAGAACTGATGTTGATTTTGGATGTGTTCTTCAGGAAAATAATGCGTACATATTTCCGGGATTCGATCTCGGTTTAATCATGTCCGGAACCATCCGTATTCATAAACTAAGAGCATCATCATAAACTAAGAACTGTTGGACTTTCCAGTCAGAATATATATACATGTTCAATTCTCATTCCATGTTCTACTATGTTATCTTCAATGACACATAGGTTGATGTTTTCTTCATAGGTTTTGGCTACTCGGATGAATCTTTAAGTTCGAAACATAGGCTGAGAGCTGTATGTACAATCCAAACTACCGAACCTCAGATGAATCTTTTAGTTCGAAACATTTTCTTATCGGAATCTTTTAGATTCTTCGTTCTTATAAAGGAGTGTTGGGCCTGGCCCATGCAACTAGTTTGGGTTATGAGCCCAGATGCACCGACCATACAAGCTATCTTAAAAGTCAAGCAAAAGTTGACCAGGATTTAGTTTCCGACAATCACGTGCCATTAAAAGTACGGCTAGACTTGCAGCTTATCTTCCTTCACGACTCGGCCACTCGAGTCATGGTTTATACATTTTTTTTATTATTTTTGTGGTTCTGAATAAATAGAGGAATTTAATTTAATTTAATTTAATTTTATATTATATATATATATATATATATATTTTTTTTTTTTTAATCTCTCAATCATATACATCGCTTTATTTTTTTTTGTCTTAAAAGAAACAAAATAAATATGCTTGGACAAGAGGGCGCACTACCGACTAGATTCAAGGGATTTATACTGTTTAGATATTACATAATCAATCTCTCTATCATTTTCTTCATTGACCTAAAATAGTAGTTTGTAATTAGATAAATATTTTTTTTTTCTTTTTTTATCATTTAAAAATTATCGAGACTAATTCGACTAATTTAATTATTAATATTTAATTAATTATATTTAAAAAGCATAAATATCTCATAAATAAATAAATTTACATGCAGGAATTCTTATTTTTCTGGATAATATATTTAATTATATATTTATTCGTTAATAATTTAATTTAATGTTTTCGTGCAGGTCAACGCCTTGTGTTCTGTAGTAAAATATATATATTTCAAAACCTAGATTCCGCAGTTGCGCTTTAAAACCATGTTTTGCCACGTGGAAAATCCAAAGCCATTAATACCTTACCTCCTGCTCTCACGTGTCCGTACAAACCAATCACTTTGTTCTTTTTCCTAATCGTTGGTCCACAAATGTATCCAAACATGATTGTCGTCGTGGTTTGTTGATTCTTTATATGAATACAAAATCATTATGTTACTTAAGACTTAATCATTCAAATTATTGGATAAGCAAATTACATTAAACAAAAATTAATAAGATTAGATTTAATTAATCGGGACACGTGTACGGTGGTAGATTCTCATTCACCGACCTGTTTTCATCCATTCATACTTACGTGGGCCATAAGGACACGTGTAATACATGTAATGGCTGTTTCGGTTCATCAGCTTGGGATCTGGTACAGTCTTACAGCTTGACCTTAATGTCACAATCTTTATCGTTAATCTCTAATTATTCAATGTGTTAACTTAAGATATGTTTTTTTATCTTTCATTTCATGCGAGGGGTATTTTGGTCATCGGGAAATAGTAAACTATTTAAGACAAGCAGAAAACAAAGGATAAAACCGTCATCTCAATAAAGTCAAAGACAACGAATCACCGCGTTTTGCTTTTTTTTTTATTTTATTATTAATTTTTTTTTTATTTTAACCGAAAGTAAAATTTTCTTGGATTACGCATAATCTTAGATAATCCCCCTTCATTTGCAACGACCCCGTTCTCTGTTTTCCCTCTCTTTGGCTCGCTCTGGTTCATAACTTCATATACACAGTCTCTGATTCGGAGGCGGGTGACTCAGCCGAGTTAAGCAATCGGAATGACTCGGCGGTGCTCTCACTGCAGTAACAACGGCCACAACTCGCGCACCTGTCCCTCACGCGGCGGTGGGGTGAAGATCTTCGGCGTGAGGTTCAGCGATGGCCCAATCATTAAGAAGAGTGCGAGTATGGGGAATCTGTCTTCGCACTTCCATAGCTCATCGTCATCCGCCGCAGCTTCTCCTAATCCTGACTCACCTTCCACTGACCCGGTTCATGAATCCGACGGTTACGCGTCGGATGACCCGACCCATGCATTATACTCCTCCAATCGCCACAGCGAGAGAAAGAAAGGTGATCGCTATTGATTCAATTTTAACCAGATTCTCATGAACCTTTTCTTTCCTCCGTCTTGGAATGTCATCTATAAGTCTCGAAAATCGGATCTTATTTCTCGAGATTTAGTTGAGGTCATATTCAAATTCGAACATTGATTTGATTTATTTTGTATATAATTAATCACTCTTTTTTCATTATTCATTCTATCTGAATTTGATTTTCGGAATATCCTGAGTTGCCATCTTAGGTGGATGAAGACTTGAAGTGGATGTGAATAATCCCTCATTTCATACTTTATCACTTTCTTCTACATTAAAATCAATTCAAATATCTGTTTTGTTATTGTCGACGTTTTTCTGGAAAAGTTCTCTGTTGGAAATGGTTTTCATGTATTGGGTTTATTTCCTCATGCAGTATTTGTCTGGTCGATAAAGTCAGATATTTTTAAAGAAAAGTCTTATCTGATCAGCCAATGATCATAACTGCTGTTATGGGTTCGTTTTCGTGTCTTAAGGTGTTGGTCAAGTTGCGTACGTGGATTGCTAATTTCTCTATCTGGTACCGGTTTAGTTGATTAGTTGTTTCTTCTTGTATAGTGCGTTATATATGCATCTGAAACTTGGAAATTCCATACCTAGTGACTCGAGATTGACTTTAGAATTCTCTAATGCTGTGAGCTTACTGTTGAGTGCAATCTGATGGAAGAGCAGGCCATCTGAGCATGCTCTAGGCTTCTTAGAAGTGCATGTTTCCTCATTCTATAAAAATGTATACGTTATGGATTCCATTTTGAAAACATGCTGTCCGTGAAAGATACTTCATAATATAAACAGAATGTTAACATGATATCACATCTAACAAGTGGCAGCAGTTTGGCTCTAAGTTTTGAGTGTTGCACTGGATTATTCTTTATGCGCATATGCTTGCTATGGCAAAGTTTATGAGGTTCAGAGTCATAGCAACTGTGATTAGCCAGAACTTTTTGAACCTCGTATTTTAGTTTGATGTAAAATGTGTCTTCCTAGAGCAGGGAATGTCCTTTGAAATATCAAGGAAAATATGCATTCCATTTAATATCTTCAAATGTCATTGGTCTTCTTCTAATCTGAAGTTGCTTAATTCAGGTGTTCCATGGACAGAGGATGAGCATCGTCTATTCTTACTTGGTCTCCAGAAGATGGGGAAAGGAGATTGGAGAGGGATCGCACGAAATTACGTAGTATCAAGAACTCCAACCCAAGTAGCAAGCCATGCCCAGAAGTACTTTATTCGGCAGAGTAATGCTGGCCGAAGAAAGAGAAGGTCAAGCCTTTTCGACATGTCTCCTGATGTGGTTTGTCCCCCTTTTTTTTTTTTTCTTCTCTCTTTTTTCCTGCTCTTGCATACTTTTGAGAATATCACTCAAATTAAAGCATCACTCATTTCTGGTTGTATTGCAGCATGAAAAGTAGCTTTTCACTCTCATGAGATTGAAATACATATTAATGAAATCTTCATGACAAGCTAATAAGTAACGCAAGTTGACATTTTTATTGTATGTATTGTCAGGCCAATGATCCACCACCTGTGCCAGAAGACAAGGTCCTAGTTACACCTCCGCCAAGACGGATGGTTAGGTCAGAGTCGCTACCTTCTTTGAATCTCTCTCTCAACTCAGACTTTGAACCCATGGAAAGTACAGATCAAGAGAACATTACAGAACCTGATCCACCCGTTGAACTTATGATGGGATCTTCTGCTCTCCCGCCGATGCTTCCAAGATTCTACCCTGCTTACATTCCCATTCCTTTCCCGATATGGGCGCCCACGGGAGTCCCAATTGAAGAGGATAAGGTAACAGAGACATCTCATCACCAAGTCCTGAAGCCAATTCCACTCCTTCCAACAGAACGGGTTATTGTTGATGAACTAGTAGGCATGTCCCAGCTCACTCTGGGCGAGACTAAAAGAAGCGACAGAGAGCCTTCTCCTCTGTCTCTGAAATTGATAGGACAGCCTTCTAGGCAGTCTGCATTTCAGCCAAATGTACCAGTTGGTAGTTCCGAGTTGAGCAATGGCAAGAGTAGTGCAATCCAAGCATTGTGAAATGAAGGGGGAGCTATCTTTCCATCCTCTCTCTCTCTCTCTCTCTCTCTCTCGCTCTTTTTTTTTTTTTTTAAATATAAATTTTCTGTGTAAATTAGAATTCTCTTAACTTATAGTTGGTTTCCTTAGTAATATGGTTGTTATATGCTCATGTTCTTGTAATGTGTAGGTTAGAACAAGTTCTTTGAGATGATTACCTCCTATTCTTTCTCATTGTAAACTGATGTTGAAATAATTGAATTGTTTCAAGGAAACCAAATTAGATTAACTTTAGATTATGTATTTGTACACCTGTCTTCCTCGTACAAGTTTCCTGGTATTTGTCAATGGGGAACCTCTATCAGAACACTGTGACCGACACCTATCCTATCAACCATTACCTTTCCTATGTTCTGGAAACGACATCTATCAGCCAAAAACATACATATGTAGGGAATCGGCATGTCGACTTATGTTCCAGTGATCTCATTATGTCTGGGATGCTTAGCGACACGTCGGTAACAATGATCCGAACTGGTGACGTGGTATTAAAACAACAAATATCTCCGATGCATCGTACGTATCCATGGTGGTTCAATCGAATAGATTTGAGAACTAAAGGCAATAGAATCTGAATCTGTACACAACGATAGAAGTGAGTTTTTGTGTTCCACTGAGTTTGGGCTTGAACTTTTATGAACAGTAATTTGTAAACTGGAGTTTAATCTAAGCTGCAGTTCCGAACGTATCACTGGTCCTCCTCCACGTACATTACAAACTTACCATTCGAATCATGATTTATGCAACAGACAGATATATTATCGTGCCTATGGAAAACTGAAGACACAGACATGTACGTATGATTAGATTGTTTTACTTTTTAACTTGCAGTTGGGTTCTTGTGTTTGTAATACTTCTTTGTTTTCCTACGAGGAATTGATTAACATGTTATATACATATGCATATATATATATAAGTGAGGTGTTTCAATAATGTGAAGTGGGCCAGGATGCTACTTTCAATCAATAATGTGTGAGAAGCAAGCTGAAATTCTTACCGAGGGGATGAGCAGAATAGATGCTGAAAAGGAAAGGAATATCTGCATATAAAAAAAGATCACTGATCATCAGGATCAATCAGGTGCTGATTATTGCGGGTGTGTGATTGTGTTGCGTATAGATACGCGCATGGGAGCAGATTCCCGATAACATGAGAGCTGGATAGGGGGAGAACATATATATATATATATATATATATATATATTAGGGGAGATATTTATCTTTTCGACATGGTTCAATCCAAGCAACTCATTCGTTAATCACGTATACGTGGCAACCTTTATAAGAAACCCTAGTTCTTTAGGACAATGTATAGCATCCTTCCAACCCATCGCATGTTCTGTCTTTTTTTCTTGCCACTGAATCCATGCATGCATTAACAATCCACTTACTTCATGATTAATTAACTATGCACGCTTTTTTTTTTTTCATTAAGCTTGTTTAGATTATCGATTATTTTAAAGTTCAAACTATTTAAAAAACGACTTTGAAGATATTATCTATAGGTAAGAATCTATGAACATGACATAGATATATAGATGTAATCGGCTTACTTATATGTCTAGATACATACTACGACGATGTAGTCAGTGATTCACATATTTTGACTCTAGATATCATACACGTGTACATATATATCCAATAAATCAGGAAAATCTCCCTTCAAGTGGGTAGCTAGATATTATCTCTTTCCTACGTGTTATGATATGATATACCTTGGCCAGAAAGGCCACCCGAAGCATAATACGTAGACTTGGTTTTCTACCTAACCGAGACAACCTATAATTCTTGCGAATCGTATAAAAGCGTATGACTATAAATCAAATATTGTTTCATGTATAAATCCACAAAAGAGCTTATAATCATATAATAAATCAAATTTTATTATAATCATAAACATCATTAACATATATTATATCTCTTTCTAACCGGTTGAATTCAAGGTGATGTAATAGAGTAATACATAAAAGGATTTGATACAATAGTAGCTAGGTAGCTTCTACTATGGCTCTAGCTAGTGTTGTCCAAAAGTGGGATTCTTATCAACATGACTGGAAAGAGTGAAGTGAAGGTGACGGGGAAAGAAAGAATCATAATTCAGAAGAAGAAGCCCCTATTAAGGGGGGAAAAAAATTAAAACATAAGAAAATAAAGTAAATATTCTATGTAATTTAGTTTAATATAATTTATTATTATTTTTTTAAAAAAATAAAATAATTAATATAATTATTTAAATTTATTAAATAAATTGATATGATATTATTATAACAGTTAATATTTTTTTTTATTTATAATATAATATTACCGATAAATTTTACCGAATATTTTATCAAAAAGAAAACCCGTATAACACACAATCCAATATATTATATTATACGTATTCTGATCCCTTTTCCATGCATCCCACCCAATCTTGTCCCCACATTAACATTAACATGTATAGGTATAGCTTTATAACAAAGGACAGGATGTGACCACTCGTTTTGCCACAAATTTATATGCAAAAGTGTATGGGATTGGGACCGTAAAATCTTACCTCTTTCCATGCAATTATACAATTCGATCTCCCTCCCCTTCCCTATTTGATCTTTTGGGGCGTGGCAGAGGGAATAAAGGAAGAATCGATCAATCCCTATTGAGCAGCTTCTCTTACATGTAAAGAGATAGAGGTATATATTAATCTACCTAACGTGTATCTCAAAATGATGTTTTTTGTTTCGATTATTTGAATCTTGACATTGTATTGGTTTAACAAACAGACATTTGTGAAAATTTATTAGATCAGTCGTGTTTATATCAAACGATTCATATACGATTGAGATTGATTATTCTATACGAAAGCAAATACAGATCTAAGAAAGAATTTCTCTATTTCTAATTCAAATAAACCCTAGTGTTTGGTAAGACTTAATTAACTTTGTTTCTTTCTTTCAACAGGTTTCACTAGATCCTGCACTCACTAGGAAAAGACATAACAATGACTTTGCGTTCTAGCCGCTACAGAAAGTTCACGTGTCAACAATCATTACTTAGTGTTTGTCCGAAAAAAAGAAAAGAGAAAAAACAATCATTATTTAGTGGATTAATTTTCCTTTTTCCTTTTGTCAATATTAATCTGTACTTAATTACCTCATAATTTCGTAATCAGGTCACTGATTATTAATCACAACGTTCGATTCTCCTCCCTGTTGCTGATTAATTTCCTGCTCCTACTAATTAGTGATTCTCCATGCACTCAACTAAAAAATAAACCCTAATTACTTATCTTGTCACGAATTAGAATTAGTACTATATATATATATATATAGCAAAGAGTTCTAAGCTTGTAGCACTTCTTGGAATATGATCTAGTAATGCTTGGCTGGCTTGTCATGGTGTCTCTTCAGAAACATGAAAAAAAACAGCTGGAATATATCGATCATAGCTTTAGAGGGAGAGAGAGAGACATGATACGTTGATCATGCAGAAGTAGTTCTTATTTGAATGAAGCAGTTCTTTATTTTGATGGGAATAATATTAATGTCTCAATATATAACATACGTACTAGCTACGTGTTAAGGAGTTAACTAGGAATATCAGAGCTTTGTTTATATATATTATATAGTATGTTAATCTTTTCACTTAGTTAAAAATATGATATAGTAATATATTTCAATTATATATAATAATAATATAATGTATTTTATATGATGTAATAGTATGAAATTGAATTGTAACGAAACTTTAATGAGGGATGGATTGTAACGGGTACAACTGGGGCTAGTAAGGTAACGGACAATATCATCTCTCCCATTCTAATATGGATAGGAGGATTAGGGTTTAATAAAGTCACGAACCGAGAACCTGACGTGTAGCTTTTTGTTTATCTGTTTAACTAATAGAAGGCTGTTAGTGTTAGTTACTTAGCCTAATTAATTGATTCAATTAGTTATCTTCTATAAATAGACAGTTGAATTGCAACGAAGCTTTATCATTTAGAATTGCCAGATTGAGCTTAGACTTGTATCGGAGGTCCCTCCCTCAAAGAGGTTTATCAGTTTTTTTTCCCATTTTTCTTTCGGTTAATAAATGAATCGATACGGTTTTGACTATTTAATTATATATAACTAAAATAAATCGATTCATCGTAAATATGTTCGGTATCATAGACCAAACATTCTGATTACGAAGATTAAATATGTCATAAATCAGGTTGGTTTCATCTTTTTCCAGCGTTCTCTTAGAATATTAGGTCACTTTTGTGTACATCAAAAGCCGATTTTTTTCATTTCTTTAAAAAGGTAGATATAGTTAACTTGATCATATAGGAATAATACACATGCATTTATAGCTAGCTTGATCATAAATTGAAAAAAAAATTAAAAAAATAAATAAATAAACATATGAATAAAAGATATTATAACATAACATATACTTAATTTATGATTCATGAATAATACTTCAATATAAATTGAATGATCTATTTTTCTTATTATTTGTAGAAGTTGTATTTTTAATATGGTACGGTATTCTGATCAGCAATATCTTTAGATGCTCAAAATCTGCCCCGTTAAAATATCAACGGATGAGGTATGATCCCTTATGCATTTGCAGTAACTGGTCCACATACATTGGCCTGCTTCCTTTTTGTAGCTGCTAACTTCTCACTTACAGTACCTACTCTTTTCCCAATATCCCACCCACCCACTATAATCTATATATACTCTTCCCCTTGTACCCATAACTCTACATCACCTCGCCACCGACCTACCTTCAACCTACTATCCCTTCTCACTTGTTTTTCTGTCTCTTCATCTCTTTCACCACCTCTCTTACTTAGTTCATCTTCTCTGAAAATGGAGAGAAACCAGCTCTCGAGGCAGCTTGCTACCATGAGACAATCTCTCTTTGATCAGGTAACGTACACTTCCCAGTTGCCGCCATTTTTATATAGACTAACCATGAACTCGTTGTTGAAAGTAATACATATACTGGGCATGCATGCATTTTCTGTAGGGATTTCTTGATGAACAGTTTGTCCAGTTAGAAGAGCTGCAAGATGATGCCAACCCTAACTTCGTGGAGGAAGTTGTTACATTGTACTATAGGGATTCATCTAGACTGCTTCTTAACATCGAGCAGGCACTGTACGTACTTGATCATCATCATTCTCTTCATCCCTTAGTTCTTGGTTACATATAGATTAGCTCCTGATAGTACTATACTTAAATTAAAAAAAAAAACTTATAACAACACTTTGCAGGCAGAAGAGCCCTCTTGATTACAACAAGCTGGACGGCTACATGCATCAATTCAAAGGAAGCAGCTCAAGGTAACAACGTCTTAATGACAAGGTTAAGAGGTATATATACAATGTTGGTTGCAGTTAGACAACGAATCTGACTGTCATTAGTGATGAATGGGTACAGTATTGGAGCTAAAAAGGTGAAAGCTGAGTGCACGCAGTTCAGAGAATATTGTAAAGCTGGAAGTGGGGAAGGGTATAAATTTCTCCAAATCTCATCTCTAGCTACTTACAAACATTTTCATTTTATACGTATAAATCGTCGTAATCATAAGAGGTTCGTCGATTTTGTTTGTTTGCATGCATATATCTAAGTAGAAATAATCTTTGTTACATACAAATCTCCTACTTATTATTGTTAGAAAACTAATGTAATTTTGATACATTAATGTGATTATAAACAGATGCTTGATGACATTCCAACAACTCAAGAAAGAATATGCAACACTCAAGAAAAGGCTTGAAACTTATTTTCAGGTAAATTTTATCAGACCAAATCCATCACAATCCGAAAAATTATCCAAACACTTTATTACAAAACATGCATCTCCTTTTTTATCTTGAGCTTAATGATTTTTTTCTCTGCCTAATCAGCAAGTAAGACAAGCTGGGCCCACTGAGACAGCATGTCGGCCCAAGTGATGAAATGGGAGGACATGAAAAGGCTGAGGAAGCTGACTGACGTGGCAATAAATGTCATTTTTATATTATAATACATATATTCTCCAGTCATAGAAAGGAGATGGATGCAGGCTACCTTATTATTAGGATGTATTATGCTTTTTGATTCCTATATAGTTCATGTAATAAAATCCTAAGGAAGTTTTGCTAATGAAAAAAAAAAGATTAGTATTAATTAATGGACTAATAATGATGTTAACACTAATCCGAATATCCCCGAAAATGATATTAAAAAATAAAAAAAAACCATAGTTTATTTTTGTTGCATTTCAAATAGTAAATTTAACAAATGCTAATACCAAGCATCACGGTCCATATTAGCAGAGGGGTAATTAGGGTAGAAGTAGCCTAAAAACAGTCCATGTTCTGTTCACCAGAGCTTAGCCTTAATTGGGCCTTTTTATCATTCTGACCTCTGAGCCCAAATAACTGGGCTTTACATGATTTTCTGAGCCCAGATTATATATCATAACGGAGTAATTTGCCGGCAATCGGAGAGGAAAGAATGTTTACGCGGGATGTTTCCGATCTGCGATTGTCTTGTTTTGCACGATGATACATGCTGGTTCCTAAAATCAGCGCGAAAGAAAAAGAAACAACCCTAGGGTCTTAGATCATTGAGGATAGGTCCCGATCAAATATTTTCGTTGAGGATCCTTTCGCCGTTCTATCTTCGATTATCCTCCGGTCAGGACAGTCTCTTCAATACTGGCTTTCATCCGAATTTGAAGTTCTGCGGTATGATTAGGAACTTTTTTGGTCGATTTTGTGGCATAGTATATATGTTTAATTTAGTGAAGTATGATTGTGCGTATTTATGTAAGATTCTTTAGTGGAGTTATGGCCACTGATAATATTTCGGTTCGGTCAAGATTTCTGTAATGGTAGTGAGGATCGGTGAATTTTGGTGTTATTTTCTCAAGCTTGCAATTCTAAAGCGGAAATGTTAAAAAAAAAGAAGAAGGAAATCTCATGAGATTTTCATGTTTAAGCTAAGAAACAGTATTGAAAATGGTATCAGAAGGGACTGTTGTAAGGAAGAATTTAGGTAGTATGATAATTTATCTGGAAAGAGAAAGCAAGTTAGTTGTAAATTAGAAGTGGTCAGTAATTGATACAAGACGTTAGATTTATCTTTTAAGTTTGAGTTATACTCTATGTGATTGAGTTTAAAAGTTCACTGATATTCAAGATGGAAATCACATAATCATGAATCAGGTAGCCGAGTTTTTTTTTTCTTAGTTGATGGAGGTTTCCGAACAAAACTCTATTTGTGAATGCTATTGAGAGTCTTTTTGCTTTATCCTAGGATATATTACTAGTATTAATAAGTCCTATGAACTCCAAAACAGACTCTTAGTGGTTAGTACCAAATAGTCATGTCGAAGATTTTTGAAATGCTTGATTGTAATTTAGTGTGTCGCATTCTCTTAAATTGTTTTTCACACAGAATGCGAATGTTCTTGGTAATGGTTCACGTGTCAATATTCTATATTATTGCTTAACAAGTTTTAAGGTTTCTGTTGGAACTTTTTACTTGTAGGTTTCAATTACTAATAAGTAGATGACTTTCTCTTCTTCCTTTATTCAAAATCTTTGAATCGAGTGAACAAAGTGCCAATAACACCTTTTGCAATTTGCAGGGCCAAGAATCAGAAATGAAAGAGGGATGGGGAGGCAGAAAAGGTTTTCCTAGAAGAGAGAGGATGAATTAATACTTAGTGAACCTAGAGAAGATGGAAAGAGATGAGGACGATGAATGGGATTTGAGCGCTGAGGAATTTGATTCTCTTGAAAGACAGGCTTTACAGAAAATTGCTCAACTTCGAAAGGATTCTTCAGCATCCATATCTATTGCATCAGTCACTTGTACTTCTAATCAACACCAGTCTCCTATTAGGGTGGAAGCCTCATCATCTGGTTCTTGTCCTATAATATCGCCTGCTACTGTGGCTGCAAAACAAATCACAGATGAATGCTCCAAGCAGCTGCCGAAGATTTCTGTCAAATTTGTTCTTCACAGTAGCGGAGATGTTGCTGCAAAGTTTCCATATGATCAGGTACTAATAGATGCTTTCCGTAAGATCCCCAAAGTCATATGGAATGCAAAAGAAAGGTTGTGGATGTTTCCATTATCTTCTTTGTCATCAGCAGAAGAAGTTCTAAACAGTGACAGAGTTGGTCGCAAGGTTGAGTTGGAGAACTTGGATAAACTGGTTCAGCGTGCAGTTACTGCTGCCATATCTCTTCCCGATCTTCGAGACCACTATGACAGGATACCCATGGACATTGAATTAAAGCTTTTACCATTTCAGCGGGAAGGTGTCAGGTTTATTTTGCAGCACGGAGGACGTGCTCTCTTAGCAGATGAAATGGGACTTGGAAAGACTTTACAGGCTATAGCTGTTACTGTATGTGTGCGTGACTCATGGCCTGTTCTTATATTGACACCATCTTCCCTGCGCTTACACTGGGCTTCAATGATTAAACAGTGGCTTAATATTCCTTCCTCAGATATTCTTGTTGTCTTGACCCAGAACAGTGGAACAAATAAAAGTGGCTTCACAATAATATCCTCTAACACTAAAGGGACCATTCATCTTGATGGCCTATTCAACATCATCTCCTATGATGTGGTCCCTAAGTTAAGTAATATTCTCATGGCGTCAGACTTCAAGGTCGTGATTGCAGATGAGTCACACTTTTTGAAGAATGCTCAAGCAAAGAGGACAACTGCTTGCCTACCAGTTATAAAGAAAGCTAGATATGCCATGTTGCTCAGTGGAACTCCTGCTTTGTCACGGCCAATTGAACTCTTTAAGCAGCTGGAAGCCTTGTATCCAGATGTGTACAAAAATGTCCATGAATATGGAAGCCGATACTGTAAGGGTGGAGTTTTTGGACTATATCAAGGCGCAAGTAACCATGATGAATTGCATAATTTGATGAAGGCAACAGTAATGATCCGAAGACTGAAGAAAGATGTTCTTTTGGAGCTCCCTGTGAAGCGTAGACAACAGGTTTGGCGCTTGAGTTTGTCTTTCTAGTTTAAGCATGGGAAATATCTGCTGATTGTGAACTTTTGAAGTTATTATTTTACTGTTCCTTCCTTCAGTGTTTTGTGAAATTTTATACATTCATTCTCAGGTCTTCCTAGATTTGGCCGAGAAGGACATGAAAAAGATTAATGCCTTATTTTGTGAGTTGGAGGTTGTAAAAGGCAAAATTAAGACTTGCGCATCGAAGGAGCAGGCAGAATCACTGAAATTTACCGAGAAGCATCTCATCAATAAGATATACACTGATTCTGCAGAAGCCAAGATCCCGGCAGTTCTAGATTACTTGGAAACTGTCATTGAGGCAGGCTGCAAGTTTCTAATATTTGCACACCATCAACCCATGGTTGATTCCATATATCAGTTTCTTCAGAAAAACAAAGTGGGTTGCATCAGAATTGATGGCACTACTCCCGCAGCGTTAAGGCAGGGTTTTGTTACAGATTTCCAGGAGAAAGATTCTATCAAAGCAGCTGTGTTATCTATTAAAGCTGGAGGTGTAGGGTTAACTCTGACTGCTGCAAGCACGGTTATTTTTGCTGAGCTCTCATGGACCCCAGGCGATCTAATTCAAGCTGAAGATCGCGCTCATAGGATTGGCCAGGTGTCTTCAGTCAATATACACTATCTGCTAGCAAATGACACAGTCGATGACATCATATGGGATGTTGTTCAGAGCAAGTTAGAAAATTTGGGACAGATGCTTGATGGCCATGAAAATAGCTTGCAAGTCTCGGTGAACAAGCAGACAATTAGCAGCAGCCCTTCAAAGCAGAAAACACTCGACTCTTTCCTGAAACGCTGTAGTGATTCTCGTGAAACACAGTCCAAGATTAAATTTCCCAGGCACTGAAGAAGGCTAATTAACAAGTCTACACCCACCCATGCATATATATACAACTTCGTTTGAACAGGCTTACACTGATCCATTGTTATATTACAGCAAATTACGGGCAAATAGGAGTAGAGTCTGTGTGTGATGTATATATATATGTTTGGTTAGGAACTTGGAGCTTGAGCCGATGATAACTTGTATTAGGTTCATCAACTGCGGCGCTTTTATGTACGTTTAACGTATTTGGAACGGCGCTTTGATGTAAAAATGGCAACTATTTCCTAATGATTTCACGACATTGAATGCGAGCATATAAATACCCACTGATAAGTTGCAGAAACTGTTGCAGATATATCTAGCCATGACAGGTTCGCTGTCCTGATGTTGGTCAAGTTTGAAACAGTTCTCACTGACCTTGATGCAGAAATATATGGCTGATGCATACTTACAAACACATCGAAATAGGTTTTCACAAAATGTTGCACCCATGAACGACAACATTCTACAATAAATATTCCACAAGTCTATTGAATATATACGCAGAAAGGAAAATGCATGAATCATAATATGTACGTGTCTTCTGGTCCCAATTACAAACGTTAATTGCTGTCCATTTTAACCAAATGCTGCATAGATCCCTATGATTTTTCAGCCTGCTTTCTGTCTTTCCCCCCTCTTCCTCCCTTGTTATCCACTCTTCTTCTTTGTAAAGCATTTGCGAAAAAACCAGATTCAATATTTACACAATTTTCTTTTTTCTAGAAAAAATATTTAAAAAAACCCCTAAAAGTTGTAAAAACTCAAGAAGCGATGTCCCATCCTCTTGGAAAACTGCTCGTGTCCTTTACAAATGAAGACTTCTAGACCCAATTGACCTGTTAATTGTTAAACACAGTACCCGTGAAAAGTGATAGTTACTAAAAGCTAAAAACGCTCCCTTAATTTCAACATTCAAGGCACTAACCATGCTTGGCGACACTTTACAGCCTCCCTCCGGACAGCTCTCTTCGGGTCATCAAGAGCTTTCGACAAACAATGAAGTACCTTAAAATATGTAGCAAAATCACCCATGTTCAATCAATGGCCACTATTAAGCAGATGCAGCGTAAACAATGAAAAACTGAAATTTCCAGGCTAAAAGTTTAGCGGACCTGTGATCTCATGGGAAATATCCTAGCATAGGGAAGTGCAGACACGGCAATAAGGCACTGAGTTGCTGTCTCTCTAACAAGCTGGACATGATTATGAGTCATTATAACTAGATGCATATGGAAATTATTCCAAATAATGGGACCACAATTAAAATGAAATATTACCATCATATGAGGGTAGGCAACAAGCTCAGTAAGGCAACTGATGACAATATGTGCATTCTCTGTGACAGCTTCCTGTCCTGCATTGCACAAGCTGAGTCACTCAAAGCAGTTGAAAATCGAAACCTATCACCAGCATACAAAAAGGGGGGTATTCTTACCATTCTTGTCCATCAATATTCCTGATAACATGAGCAGAAGACTGTACACGATATTTTTATCCTCAGCATCCCTTAACGTGGAGAAGACATCCAGTAGCATAGGTAGTAGCTGCAAATCCAGTGATACTGTCAGATACTAGTTTCCTCGATATGAAAGATGGCATAAATTTATAATAACATGAAATTTCACTTCAGTTTTATTTCTTGTTTTGAAGACTCGCCTTTTTTGCTTCGCTCAATACAACAACTTGCGGAGTATTGGATATAATGTGTGCAAATGCCCGATATAGCATGCATCTGACATATATGTAGCAGGTTTCAGAGCATGTACTGTAAAGAATTCCAAAAGTCTAAATAAAGTCTTAAGACATGATCAAGAAAAGCCACAAACAGGTCCTATTCAAGTGTGGAACAGGGGTAAACAGGGGAAAGAATAGGAATCCTTTCTTCACCACAAAAATTTATAAATACTTACTTATTCTAAAAGGAAAGAGAGGGGCATAGGTGTACCTAGATAATGAAGAATCAGTTTTTCTAACTAAAGACTGGAGAATAGGCATCATGGTAGAGAAAAAGCGCTGCTTATGAAGTGGCCGCAGACTAGCATGAAATTCACGGTTCAGACAAGCTTCAGAATCGCTCATGAGAATATGAAATGCATCTGCAGCACTTTTGATCACCAAAGAATCTAACTCGGTCTTGTTGGTTCTCTCTAATAAACCCTGGTTCGGTTGCAAGGCAACCTTACTACAATCTGACAATAAGCATTCCAATAAAACCATTGTTATGTCTTTAACTTTTTCATGACCCCGCAGAAGCAAACCTTTTCCAATCCATGCTAGTCCAACAATTGCATTAACTTGAAGCGAACGATTGTCTACAGCAGAAAAACATAATTCAGTGAGACCAAACTCACTTTGACTTCTAGAGCCATTATCTTCGATATGCCTAAACTTTGTCTTGAAAACAACATCCAGCGCTTCCTCTAAGGTACAATCACTTGAAACGTCTATGTTACCTAACTTTTGACTTAATTTGTTGATAACAGAACCCAATGCCTGAGCTGCGGGCACAGAGCCCTCGAGGAGGGATATCATAAACAAACGCAACAACAATCTCACGTGTGGAATATAAGTTTGTGGGCGGATAGCCATTGTTACCGATGCAAATAGTGAAAGAATCCACTCATCCTTATCAGAAGAATTTGCTTTCCCCTGAGATAGCTCTAATACTTCCATCTGGGCTGGTATGGTGTCTGATGAAAATCTCTTCACTGGAAAATCCGTACTTTTTGATAGTACACAGTAGGCCTTTTGCATTATTGCGGTCTGATTTTCCAGGGAACAATTCATTACAGCAAGCTTTATTGCTCTCATGGTTGCATCTAAAAGCACCTATATTAAGGGGGAAAAGTCCAATCCTTCAGTAAAATACTCATTTCTCGATTAATTAGCAACAAACTAAACCAAACAGTGTGATACAAAATAAAATTAAAAAGAAAAGAAAAGAATAATAATAATTATTATTATTGTTATTTAGTAATAGTAATAGTAATAGTAATAGTAATAATAATAATAATAATAAAACCTACTCAAACAAATCAAATTACATCCTTAAAAGAAAATATAAGCTATACTCACTTTTTCTTTGACCTGAGAACTAAAAACCGAGCAATTTTCAATTTGGTTCCACATATTAACAGTAAACCGCAATAGAACTTCCTCAGAATCACCAGTTTCATGGATCCTGTGACCATTCCAAATAGAAGATAAGTTATAAGAAATGTTTGTTTCATTTTCTCTTCCAAAAGCCGAGAGGGACCACTATGTCTTTGAAAATCAAGTAGAAATATTGATGATGGATGGAGCTATATACCATGCAATAACCTTGGTAGAGTAGCACTCTAAAAGCAGGACCACAAATTCAGCTGCCCTTGAATTTCCATGGATCTAAGCAAAGAGAATGCATAGTAATAATATGCCATTAGATCCAAAAAAGACCTGCACTTAAAACATTTTTTAGGCTAAAAGATAGAAAAATTATAAGAAACAATTTATTTTCCGAGGTACATTTTTAATATCAAAAGGAGCTTCTCAGCATAGAAGATAGATGATAGATAGTAGATGAACATACGTAGACCTCAGACAGATGTGAAAAAATTGCCTCTTCCAATCCAAGCACAATCTTGAACATGTAACTCCGCCCACCTGTTCCAACCTCAGAGACAGCTTCCAATTTAAGTGTTAGAGGCATGGTCGATTCCTGAAGAGAAACCAATGAGACAATCTTTTCTACGACAATTTCCATATAGCTTAGTACTTTCTCAGATCCGGGATATCTTTGAACAGATGCGCCAATGTGTACTAGTGCCCTCAAAGCCAGCTTCCATAACAACGAATTTTTAAAATCCAATGATACAATTGACATGAATCCCAACAAAATATTCTCAAATATGGCCTTTGATATTGGTGAATAATCTCCCGGGAATGTAGCAAGTATTTGCAAGCCCTTTACTGCATTCAAACAATCAAATATCACATGAGACAGAATCTCCCCATACTAACTAATGAACAAAATTCGAAATTGATCAGAAAAGAAAATAGAAGTTATCAACATCATTGCAATAGAACTGCTCACCTCCAAAATAAGTTTCTGCTTCATGTGTTTCTCTGTTAGTACTTGTTATGAAGGAAGAACCAAAGGACTCAACTAATGACGATGAAAAGGTCTGGAGCATGCATAAACATGTCTCATTGGCAGAGATATATTCTAATGCGAATTCTTCAGAATCTGCAAGCAAATCTTTGTAGGCTGCAAGGAGTTCGACACAGAGATAAAGAGCTCCAAACTTTAGCCTTCCTGAGGGAGTTAATTTGTCTGAAGATTGATTCCCTGATGAATTTCTTACAGAAAGCCCCATATAGTCCAACAAACCAGGGAAAAAACTTTGGAAAACTTTGTTGCAGGAAGCAATGGAAGCCCTGGCTGAAATATGAATGATACGACCAACTGAATATAATTTCTGCCTGCTTTTTGATGGAATATCATTGTAAAATGAATAGTTATCGACGGTGTTGAAAACCCCATGCACATCTTCATCACCAATAACTAAACTAAAAAACTGATCATTATTCTGCATGAGCACCTTTTGAAGCAATTCCAGAGCTTCTGTTGCAATTTCATTTTCACAAAAGGCGAGGCCATTTAGGGATTCTGAGCCAAAGGATAAAACAGGCTCTTGTACTGAAGTATACATTGCATCCTTTATTGAAGACCAAATAGCTCCAGAATGCTTTGCCATTCTCTCTGCTCCATACTTCAAGGTACAGTCACTGAGATACTTCAAAGACTCAACCTGAGAGCATTCTAAGCTGGTTTTCAAAAAGACACGAACAATCGAAAATTCTACAGCATAGTAGACTAGTAGTTAAGAAAGCAATATAACCCAATCAAGAATCCCATAAGACAGGAACCAACCTTTGCTGATGGAAGTGAAGAGGAAAGTTTTTCAAGAAGCAATGGAATGGCAAACGGTTCAAATAGTGGTGTGGCTGAGAAAGCTAGCTGCACAAATACACATGTCACAGGGTCAAATACTAAGCATGTGAAATCACACAATGATAACAATTATTAACCAGATATAAGCGCCAACAGAAACTAAATGATATATGTTCAAAGGCTGCACCATATTAATTACACTATAGAATGCTAGCCAATGTTATTGAATGAAAATAGTCAAATACCATTAGAGATCTCGAAAGGTCGTCCCTTTTAATTTCCACGTCCTCATCTTTTGCCTGAAGGATGTAAAAGTAAATGACACATAAGAGTTCAATAAGACTGAAGAGAGGCTCAAATAAGAACTATTCAATTCTGAAGCTTTCGAAGCATGAATGAGTTTTGATTGCTCTGCCTTTGACTTCTGTAGATTTGACCATATCACCAATTAACCCATTCCTTCAATAAAATTTCATTTTCCACGTCATTTAAAAATTATGTATTAGTAACTTGAGGGTTATAAAATTTTTAAGAAGGTAAAAAAGATCTGTGTGACCTGCCCCTTCCAAGTGAAGAATTCCGAGAAGAATTAGAAATGAATTCTTTAGAGAGAGGTTTTAAAATTAAATGAATTCCTCTAACTGAAAAGTTGATTTTGAGGGGAAAATGAAACCAACTGAAATGCGGAGAAAACAACTAAAGCAACTAGAAAACAGGATAGACTACACCAAGCTTACATGAGTAAAATGGATAGGAAAGTAGCAGCCCAAAATCTCAAAGAGCTCCCCCGCATAACTAGCAACTGCTCCAGATGGATCCGGGAATAGTTTTGCCAAAATCCCAACAATGTGAAACGTTATCATTAAGCAATGAGGATCCTTTTCACCATCAATGGCTTCACAGACCCCATAGACAAGATCATCACCCTAAAAGCAATGCATAAGCTGATCAAATTAGACACAAACCATAGCTAGTGACCAATTTTTCAAGGAAACAAATTGAAAAAAATGCAAGACTCATGTTTATACCAGTGAAGCAACCTCATCAGGATAGGATTCCAACAGGCACTCCAGAAGTTCAAAACAGAGCTGCCACAATATTTCCACAGCATATTCAAAAACACAAAAGGGTAAATTTTTTCAAGTAAAAGCTGATAAAATTTCCCTGCAAATGTTGGCAGGTATCTGAATGAAATTCCTTACTAATTTAATTGTTGGTTTTGACATAAGTTGCAGAGAGTCTTACCTTCCGGTCATACTGTCCTAAGGATTGAACTTGTAGGTTCTGAATATAGGAATGGGCAACAGCCTTCGCATCATCAGAGGCAACTATACCAGCATTACTCTTCCTCTTCATCATACCTAAACAACCAACAAGTGCTCCACGAATAGCTTTCCAATCTGCCTGATATGATTATAATGTCATCTATTTATTTCTAGATTTGAAAAAAGTAGATTAAGAAATAATAACTGTGTGAAAAGATCTAAAAATTCCAGATGAATTCAACCAATAGACGCATATAAGCCTTTTTTATTTATTTATTGATCTCTGACATATATTATAACTCAGAGATGGAAAAGACAATGAATTGTTCGATGGATTGTTATAATCGATTGGAAATCTTTTTCCAATTATTTAAACCATAAATTTTAGCCCTACTTCCAACTTCCAAGCAGTTACTTGAAGAGAAAAGAAGATGAAAAGGAAATAACAGGGAAAGCTGGAAGTCATAACCAGAAGCTCATGAGCACCAAAGCCAGAAAAGTAGAATTCATATATAATTGTGACTTCAATTAACGGATTTTGCAAAACAAAATGCCAACCCACCAATCTCTCCGTGAAGAACCCTATCAAGCTATGTATTGTAGCACTGTCCAGTGGCTTTGATGCAAGACGCATAAGCACCTCTCCCAGGAGGAGTAAGCCTATAGTCCAAAGAAAAATCTTTATCAGATTATTAAGCTTCTAAAATAACTTTGAGAGGTCAAGACTTCCTATAGTTTGTCTATCTCTGAATCAATGGATGCTAATATAATTTACAAGTACCTCTGCTGCGGATGATGTTATCAGTAGTGGTCAAATACATCCCCATCTCTTTGATCTGAGTTATAAAAACAACAAGTGAAGTGGAGGAACACAAACCAATATAGTAATACAGAACAAGTAAATGAAAAATGTGATTGTCGCGGGGTGGACGACTAGAGAAGAGGCATAAGAAAGGCAATGTAAGCACATACCAGTGTCTCAATGGTTAAGATGTCTTTCTTCACAAGAGAAGCAATTGCTTCCAGGCTTTCTGCCTATAGTATATAAACATATATCATCAAATTGTTCCTCCAAATGGAACTCCTACAAATGGTCTACTAAAAACAAAATCATTATCATTGATACTCCCGCATTCTGGATAACGTTCATATTTCCTTCGTTTTCTAGGTAAAAAGAAAAAAAAAGAAAAGTGTTGCGCATGGGCAGAAAGGCGGGGCAAGCAAACCTGCTGAGACAAAGAGCGAGACGTATCAACGAACGACTCTATGGACCGGGTTAGCTGAGTCGCTTCCCCCATTAGACTTGTTCTAATGCAAGATTTCAGCTTTTGGAGGTGAATAGCAAGGGTTTTGGAGGTTTAGAACTGACGAGCGAAGAAGAAAATGAAGACTACTATTGTCACTACGACACTACGTACGCCCTATGAATGCGAACTGCAGCATCAATTGGGCCTCAAGTTGGGTTCGAAAACTCACCAAAGGCCCGGACCACAACAACCCACCTTTGTCAAACCACGTCGCACGTGGACTAGGCCACTGTCCAGGTGAAACCTCGCAAAACCCACAAACCGGCGTGCCATCTCCAAACCTGTAATAACAGAATTACAGTGAGAGAGGGAGAGATGGAGAGAGTAGGAAAAAGGAGAATTCGCTGAATCTGAGCATCCGCCATGGCAGCAGAGGATTTCATGGAAATTCCAGTCCAGAACCAGAAGCTATTCGAAGGAATTCAGTTCCCATCAATACTATCTCCAGCCCTAAATTCCCCCCTTACTCTTCCTTCCTTCACCCAATCCATCAAGATCCAAAAACCTTTCCTCGACTCTCTACTCCACAAATCCGGAGCAGTGCTCTTCAGGGGCTTCCCGGTAAATACACCTTCTGACTTCAACAACGAAGTGGAATCCTTCGGCTTCGATGAGCTATACCCTACGTCGGTCGCGTTTTTACCGCCAATGAATCCCCACCTGACCAGAAGATTCCCTTTCACCACGAAATGGAGCGGGTAATGTCACCTTCTTCTTCCTTTCTTCTCGAAAATGTGAAATTTTGTTGAGTAGTGAATAAGATTTTGTGAGGAACAGGTGCCGGAATTTCCATCGAAGCTGTTCTTTTTTTTTTTTGTGAAGCAGAGCCAGGGAGTGAAGGGGAAACTCCTCTTGTTCTTAGCCACATTGTTTAGGAGAAAATGAAAGAGAAGTATCCAGAATTCGTGGAGAAATTAGAGGCGCATGGATTAATCTACACAAGATTGCTAGGCGAGGGTGACGATCCTCTTCTCCGATCGGACGTGGCTGGAAATCTACATTCTTGACTCGGGACAAGAGTGTAGCTGAAGAAAGGTGGGAACTTTTTGTAATTTCACCTCAATCTAAAGTAAAGTTTGATATTTGATGTAATTCTATGACAGGGCTGCCAAGTTGGGAATGAGGTTGGAGTGGTTAGATGATGGGGTGAAGTCGATAATGGGTCCGATTCCGGCTATAAAGTATGACAAGACTAGGCAGAGGAAGATATGGTTTAATAGCATGGTGACTGCTTATACAGGGTGGGAGGATGCTAGGAACGATCCGGTAAAGGCGGTTACGTTTGGAAACAGAAAACCGTTGCCAGCTGATATCATCTATGAGTGCTTCAAGATTCTTGAGGAGGAATATGTGGCCATTCCTTGGCAGAAAGGTGATGTTCTGTTGATTGATAATTTGGCTGTTCTTCATGCTCGTAGATCGTTTAAACCACCTCGACGTATACTTGCTTCTCTTTGCAAGTAAGCATGGTGGATTCCAGGATATCTTATTAGTACTAGGTAGAATCGCATAATAAGACTCTTGCATTGTGGTCATTGTTATAGTGTAGATGGTATCTATAATTATATGAACACCTAAATTTTGATAATAATAATAAGATATGATGATTGAGGTACAAGGATACTTTTCAAACTGAACTGCTTCACCGACTTCATAAACAAGGTGATCATCTTGAAGCACAATGAATAACCCGATCGATATCAAAACCCGAAAAGATCAAATTGCAGCGAGTCCCTTATGACTTATGAGTTTAAAATAACGGTTTTCGACAAGAGTTGCAGAAAGTCTTACCTTAATAGTGTGATGAAATAGTAATTCTACAAGACGAGTTGCAGATATAATTGATCAGCAATGTTCGTCTGATTATCTTGGTCCACAAAATTTCAAGAATTTTCCAAGATCATGGGTTACAGCATTTCTTTTTGAGTACTTCGGCTTGAGTAACGCAAATATTGGTGAGAATCCACCAGTGCTGGTCTGCACGTCTGACTATTGTTCCATAACTGACCCTCGGCAACCCCTTCGGCTGCCTTAAAGACAAGTTTGGCCGCAGGGAGGTTGCACAGCAGGATTGGGATGAGCAGGAACAATGATGTCTTTCAGATCTTTCAACCAATCGGTATGACTTCGGAGCACGTTTCACTGAGAAAGTTTTATACCCCTAGGATGTATTATGGACAAGGAAAATGTTTGTAACTTCTAAAAGGTTGAGAGAAAACAAAGAGGAGAGTATCAAAGTAGAGAAAGGAATCGCAGATAACAGAGACAACACACACTAATAATTTCACTAAATAATTTTAAAATATTTTTTTAAAAATCTCACTAAATAAATAGATAATTTTCAATCCATCAAAATTATTTACTTTAAAATAAATGAGCGAATAAATTTTTCATTCGATCAAAAAAAATGATTTTTATTGTCGGCGCATTAACAAATCGAACCAAAGCGAACAAAATGTCTCTAGATGTATAGAATAGTTTTCTCACCACGTTTTAAATGAAAATACTATAACGTACTTACTGGAAAAAAGTGGACACATAAATGGTCGGATCGGACGCCTCGGAAGGGCCGTAGCCCGTATCGGAGGCCAAGTGTCGCCGTACAAGGCTTTAGCCCGGTTAGGTTAAAGAAGAACCCCATAACAAATCATTAAGTAGGTTGAAATTTGAAAAGTAAACCTTCTACGTGTCTTTAGTGGGATGTTACATGTATATCTACGTGGACCCAGAAAATCTATACAAGATTCTCTCCTCTAATGGAGTTTTAATAAACTAAGTGGCATATTGCAATAATAAATACCAGACCACCTTTCATGGCAAACCATTGAACCACCACAAAGTGAGAAAGAGAGAGTTGGACTGAAGGAGAGAGAAACCTGCATTTGGCATTGGCAACAGAGACTTTCATAAATATACAAGTTCAGAACCTGAAGCTAGTCAACGGGATTCAGTTCCCGGCGGTAGTGTCTCCAAACCCAAATGTTCGGCTCAGTCTTCCTTCATGCACTCAAGCCATTAAGACTCAAAAAGCCATTCCTAGACTCTTTGCTCCACAACTCCGGAGTAGTACTCTTCAGGGGCTTTCCCGTAAACACAGCCTCCGACTTCAACGACATCGTACAAGCCTTCGGCTTCGGCGAGTTTTCCTACGTCGGTGGTGCTGGTTCTCGGAACAAAGTTGTCGGTCGTGTTTTGACTGCCAACGAGGCCCCACCTGACCAGAAAATTCCCTTCCATCACGAAATGTGTCTTGTAATAATTTCACTTTTTTTTTTTTGTTCTTTACCTTTTCCAAAACATGTCGGAAAAAAAATACCATTATTTAAGATCTGTAGTGAAATGAACTAGGTGCCGTTCCATCGAAGCTGTTCTTCTTTTGTGAAGTGGAGCCGGCAAGTGCGGGGGAGACTCCTGTTGCTCTTAGCCACACCGTGCATGACAGAATCAAAGAAAAGTACCCACATTTTGTGAAGAGATTAGATGAAAATGGATATATCTACACCAGAATGTTTGGTGAAGTTGATGATCCTTCTAATCCAGTTGGTCGGAGCTGGAAGTCTGCTTTCTTGACTGGATACAAGAAAGTAGCTGAACAGAGGTAAAACTGCATGCACGGTATCTAACATGTCGGGTGACAATACCCGTTATCTGATATGTAAGTACTATTATATACCTTAAAAAGGAAATTAAAAAAAATTGAAATTATGCTCGTAGAAGCAGACTTGCGCATACACTGAGGAAGACCAGAGCTTGCCGCCATTGCCCAACGCTTCTTAGAATAAATTTTATGTATTCTACCTATAATTAAAATGATATAATAAAATTATTTTTCGCTTTACTTAAATAACAACTTTTGTTTTTTATGAATACAAATAACTCTATAGTATATATTATACACGTTGTCTTCTGACACGTAGTCATATGATTTCCAGCTAAATCCATGGAGTACAATGGGTCCCACCGGATTACCTGCTAAGCTTTTGTGGGTACATGTCTACATGACATTGAAATTGATTCCAAAACTATGTTACTTTCTTTATACGGTCCAATAATTAACTTTCTTATTAAGTTAAAACAAAAAAAAAACAAAAAAGCTAATATAATACTAATTGACCTTAGTGGATCATAATGTATATTTATGAGAAGAAATCATCATGTGCCGATGGATTGTAATTCCAGATATAAATAACTTTATTATAAAATTATAATATAATGTTATTATTTTACAGTTGTCTTTAGTACCAAAATATTTATATCTGGAATTATAATCCATCGGCACGTGATGATTTCTTCTCATATAATCAAAATATTATTAAAAAAAGGAAAAAGGAAAAAGGGGAGTACACAGGAGACTCATGAACAAGTGGTAGATAAACGTACGTAACTACTTAACTGAAAAGTGATCTGTCTCTACGTCCTATACTACAAGTCTACAACTATTTTTTACTTTTATTATATTTTCTTACCCAGCCGTCCGATTTTCGCAACCGACTATTATCAGTTTATAACAGTATCTCCACCGTCCGTTGAGGTTTCTGATAGGTCAGAGTAAGCGTCAACGATTTGATTATCGTTTGGCGTCCCCGGATCGGCGATTTCTTAACTCGACATATATATATATATATTCTCTTGTGGGGCCCAGAACCCAACTGTCTCGTTTCTTTGCCAGCTCTTCGCTATTTGTGCCCCATCGTTTTCCCTCCCTACCCCCGTGACCTGACCTTCCCGAATTGCCCCTCGCCCCACTTCACTTCACTTCACTTGGCCTTAAACGTTCTTTTTAGTTTCAACAATGTGAATAATGACCCCACTTTCATAAAATTATCGCAAATAAATCCAAAAATGCTCTGTCTGTTTTACTGATCACTGTCGACATTCCTTTTTTGTACATATGAACCTCTTCCTTTCTTCTTCTTCTTCAATCTTCATCTTCTTTATCTTCAGATCAATTACTGCTAATTTGAGCTGAATTTACTGCTGAAGTTCAGTATTCGGAGCAATGGATCTTCCACCGCGATTTCTCCTCTACTTACCTCTACTTCTCCTCTTCCAATTTCACCGTCTCTGTTCGTCTTACCCGACGCCGATGAACTGTACGGACACCACCCGCGTATGCACTTCGTTCTTAGCCTTCAAGCCACAGTCGAACCAGACTTTATCCATGATCCAGAGCATGTTCGACGTTCTACCAGGAGACGTCACCGTCGATGGCCGTGGAGGTGGCGGCCGATGGGACTATATCTTCATCAAGAAGAACTGTTCGTGTGCGGCGGGGTATAAGAAGTACATATCGAACACGACGCTAACCGTCAGATCAAACGAGGGTTATGTGGACGAGTTGGTTATGGAGGCTTATGACGGGCTCGCTTTGATGCTTAATACAACGAGGAAGGCAACGATTGGGGCTGTGATCTCCTTGAGATTGTTCTGCGGCTGTTCGAGTGCGCTTTGGAATTACTTGATGAGCTATGTGATGAAGGATGGCGATAGTATTCAATCCCTTTCCAGTCGATTTGGGGTTAGTATGGATAGTATTGAATCTGTGAATGGAATTCAGAATCCTGATAATGTCACTGTCGGTGCTCTCTATTACATTCCTCTCAATTCAGGTTATACTCTCTTTTAATTTCTGGTTAAGAGTTTTTTGTCAGAGATTTATTTGTAAATTGAATTTCTGTTCTTCATTGTAGTTCCTGGTGAGCCTTATCCCGTGGAGACTGATATTCCCCCGTCTTCTTCCCCAACTATGGCTCCGCCTGCTGACAGTTTCTCAGGTAAGGGATTTATAAAGACTTTGATCAATGTGAAAAGTTGTTTCTTGCTTTTGAGCTGTTTCACATTTCCTACAATGGAATTTATTTGCAGCAACTGCATGGAAGCATAAGGGTCATGGTCCGTATGTATGGATTGTTGGAAGTTTAGGTGTTGTTCTAGTTCTTGTTTTGTTGGGGGTAGTTGTTTTCTGTGCCTCAAAGTCATTGAACTGCTTTTCGGGATCTAGAAGAACTCGTGTAAAAGATCCTAGTAACAAGGATTCACATAAGTTTCAAATTCTTCGAAAGCCAAGCTTCTTCTGTGCTTCTGGAAGATACGTTTGCTGCCGATCTGGAGATCATAAACAAACCAATGGGGAACCAAGCAATAACCAAGTTACGGTTCCAAAAGGTCTTAGTTTCTAACTTCCTCTTTTGACACTAATTTATGTGTAGTTCATCAGTTTTGTGAATGCAGAAATGATTTATGAAAGCAGTACTCTTTACATGTATTACAACAAGTTCTTATATAAGGGGAAATTCTTGCAGGTTTAGAGAGCGTTGTGTTTGATGTGGAAAAGCCTGTGGTTTTTACATTCGAAGAAATCTTTTCCTCAACCGACGGTTTCTCTGATTCGTATCTTCTAGGCCATGGAACTTATGGCTCGGTGTATTATGCCTCCCTTCGTGACCAGGTTTGCAGCTGTTGATCTGCCTCTGTTTCAATTACTGTAAGGACTATATGCAGTAAATTTCTGTGTTATGATATAAATGATGGAGATTTAATACTGATGTATAGGAAGTGGCAATTAAGAGAATGACTGCTATGAAAACTAAAGAGTTTATGTCAGAAATGAAGGTCCTCTGCAGGGTCCATCATGCAAATCTGGTAATTGTCTAGACTGGTCAATTCCTTCTGATCTTGAGGTCTGGTGCTTTCCAGATTTCAAAACATGACTTGTGTTTGAAATTGCTTTTGTCAAGGTAGAATTGATTGGATATGCTGCCAGCGAGGGTGAACTCTTCCTTATTTATGAATACGCCCAAAAGGGTTCTCTTGGAAGTCATTTACATGATCCTCAGAACAAGGGTAATATATATATATATATTAATTATATCTATAGAATTGATGTTCTGTGTATTCCTACTTTTGAATGGTTGACTTGCTTTAGGACATACATCACTTTCTTGGATCATGCGGGTCCAAATTGCTCTTGATGCTGCTAGAGGTCTTGAATACATTCACGAGCACACTAAAACCCATTACGTGCATCGAGATATCAAGACAAGCAATATATTACTAGATAGTACTTTTCGAGCTAAGGTACTAACAACTAAACCTCATTGAACTCATCCGTTTTCTCCTTTTTAATACTAAAACATCTGAGAAACTCAGTCTTCTCTCTTCTCTGTAAGTAGATTTCTGATTTTGGGTTGGCAAAACTCGTTGGAAAAACAAGTGAGGGGGAAGCTTCCGTGACCAAAGTTGTAGGGACATTTGGTTATTTGGCTCCAGAGTAAGCAATTTGTACTTCAGAAGTAGATTTTGGTCCTTGACAATATTATTGACTAATAGTTGCTCTACTCTTTTTTCCTTGCAGATATTTGAGTGATGGTCACGCCACAGCCAAAAGTGACGTGTATGCCTTTGGTATTGTTCTTTTCGAGCTTATATCTGGAAAGGAGGCCATAATTCGAACTGAAGGTCTGACCATGAAAAATATTGAAAGACGGTCTCTCGCCTCCATTGTAAGTTGTGCAGCTGCATGATTTGGCTAGTACATACATACTGGAAATGACATAGCGAACAAATTTCTCTAAAAGTAATTACTTATGTTAACTGTTAGTTATTAAATCTATATTTCAAATGTTGAAATTTATGAATTGCAGATGCTGGCTGCTCTTAGGAATGCACCCGACTCAATGAGTATGTCAAGCCTGAAAGATCACATCGACCCAAATATGTTGGATTTGTATCCTCATGATTGTCTATTCAAGGTAATTGTTAACCATTCATTCTACGTTCATACTGGTCAAAGTGGTCATTTTACCTGACCATATATCGTAGTTCCAAACTGCATTTATATCTCCTCTCTGTCTTCTCTTCTCTAGATGTCTATTCTTGCAAAGCAATGCGTGGAGGAGGACCCCATTCTCCGGCCCGATATGAAGCAAGTTGTGATCTCCCTGTCTCAAATATTGTTGTCTTCTGTCGAGTGGGAAGCAACTCTTGCCGGCAACAGCCAAGTTTTCAGTGGTCTTGTTCAAGGAAGATAGGTACGAAAATAACAGATCCCGCTTCATCGGCACCTTCCTTTTCATTTCCCGCGACTTTGTATAGTAGTAGTAGGATCGGAAAATTCTTTAATAGGTGAATCTGGTAGAGAGCATCGATGTATTTTGTCAATTATTCTTCTATTTCATTTTCACAGACTGTATTCTCTACAGTCCCCATTTGCTGTCGATACATGTACATTTTTAGTCATGGTGTAGTTGAAAGATTTTGTACCTCTTTAATACGAAATGGGTCAATTTTATGAGAGACTAGTATAATAATAATACAGACATCATCTACAACATACATTACTATGATGCGAGTCTCATGACACGATTCTCCCTTGTATTACTATTTAATAAGAGAAACTTGGAACTGCCATGGAAGAGCTCTGAAGCTCCTACCTAATATTACTTGCAGAGTGAAACCAGAATCTGATGAGGAGGGCGAAACAGCCTACGGCCATGAAGAACAGCCCAATTATCAATCAAAAGAACATCCCCTTTCTGCCAAGGAATGGCCACAGCTTCCTCCTCGTGAATCTTCAGGCAGTCGTAGATTATATCACCGGCAAGGGTTCACCATCTCCAAAAGTGACCACCTTTACTGGATCATTCCTAGCATCTTCCCGTGCGGTATAAGCAAGCACCATGCTATTAAACCAGACATTCCGCTGCCTAAATTCGTCGTACATGATACCTGGTGTAGGACCTACTATTCTCTTCACTCCCTCATCCAGCCATTCCAACTTCATTCCCAACTTGTTAGCCCTGTCATGCATGCATGGTTTTCTTTGCATTAGCTACTAAGTACTAACATTATCTGAACATATCAAACTGCAGATTGAGTTTGTTACCTTTGTTCAGCGACGGTTTTGTCTTCAGTTGAGAATGTAGATTTCCAACTACCCTCAACTGGAATTGAAGGATCATAAACTTCACCCAGCACCCTTGTGTAGATTAATCCATGTTCCTCTAACCTCTTCACGAAATCTGGGTACTTGTCTTTCATCCTGTCGTGCACTACATGGCTAAGAACAAGAGGAGTTTCTCCCTCACTCCCTGGCTCCAGTTCACAGAAGAAGAACTGCTTGGATGGAAAATCCGGCACCTGCATGTTTATTTATAACACATCTTAAATAGCTGACAACATGTTTTTGAAAAAGAGAAAATATATAAATTACGTACGTAAGACATTTCGTGATGGAAAGGAATTTTCTGGTCAGGGGGGGACTCGTTGGCTGTTAAGACGCGACGAATGACTCGGGTCCGGGACGCAGCGCCGTCTACATAGGGGAGCTCGTCGAAGCCGAAGGCTTTCAACGATGTCGTTGAAGTCGGAGGCTGTATTTACTGGAAAGCCCCTGAATAGTACTTCTCCGGACTTGTGGAGCAGTGATACGAGGAAGGGTTTTTTGGTCTTTATGGCGTGGATGAAGGAAGAAAGAGTGGAAGGACAAATTGGGGTTGGAGATAGCAGCACAGATGGGAAGTTAGTTCCGTTGAATAGCTTCTGGTTCTGCACTTGTATTTCCATGAACTTGCCATGGCATTGTCTGAAAATTCCACTCTCTATCTCAACCATCCACATTATCACGATAAAATGGATAATGCGGTTTCTTATAAATTAATCTTAGGCTTTGGTGGGCTCATTAATGGCCTTGTGGTGGGCCTAGTAGTCAGCACCGTTAGTTATGGGCTGCATGTCCAATGGATCCAAAATATAACAAAATAGTCTGATTAGTCTACTATTTTTTGTTTTTTTCTTATTTTCCTGGTGATAGACAAAGTCAGAAAACGATGGACCTTTGCTAGTTATTGGGCTAAAAAAGCATCTCAAGGCCCATTTTGGAGCTGCTGAAAAAGATGACAATATAAGCCCAAGACCGGGATCAGATAGTCTACGAATAGACAGCGTTTTCTCGGGCTTATTAAAAGACCCAAATATCAATTTTTGATTTCATGAACGAATCCAAACCATGTAATAAACTTAGAGATTGCGTGAACACATCTCTCTGTCTCTCTCTCTCTATATATATTTTAAAATAATAAAATATAAAAATTTTAATTTAAGATAATATTTAACTAATAATTAATAATTTAAGATGATAAAAAGGTTGTGTACCTTTTTTTTTTCTTTTGAGATTTTATTATATTTAAATATATATTATTTTTATTATAATAAAATAGGAAACGGCAAGTGGGCCCACTAGATAGTGTAGCCTTTTTTTTTAATTTGTTTGAAGGAGAGTGAGACAATCAATCATGACACATCGGACGGTGCGGATCTTCTCATGGGATATGACCTGGCAGCCTTTATAAAAAGTTAAGAAGCTGTGGTTATGTATGTATTGACTTAATAAAAGTGAAAACTACTTGTAGCAGCAAAAAGGAGATTCAGACTTTGACTTTTATTAAAGACCACGTTGGTCTATTGATTAAATCCATCTATCACCGTCCATTCTACTAATCAACGGTCTCTAATCAAATCAATAGAGATTCAAGACAGTAATAAATTTAACGTAAAACTAGGATGTTTTTTTTTTCTTCTTTTTTCTTTAAACAGTTTAATTAAAAGCTGTAATTAACTGCCACGTAAGAGGTGACATGGATCTTATCTATAAAAAAAAAAGAAGAGTGAGTCTGAATATTTTTATAATAATATATTAATAAATTAATTATTTAAAAAATAATAATAATTGAAGGGATTAAGCCGTAGGCAAGAATGCATGCTGACTGGGCAGAGAAAAAGGTTGAACATGTTGGATGGTCGGAGGCCAAAAAAGAAAGATTCGGGGAGAGAAGGAGTTCAGGGGCTGAGCACGGCGAACCCATCCGCCGTGGTCCCATCCACCACACGACCGAGACAGTGACGTGAGTGGAATCCACGTGCCATATTATAAAAAAAAAAAGAAAAAAACATGCCTTTATCTTTATCTTCTTCTTATTTATTTATTTATTTATTTATTTATTTATTTATTTAAACATTTGATCATAAAACAGTGGTAGGAGAGAGAGAATAGTTTTGACAGCTAAAAAGAAAGAAAGAAAGAAAGAAAAGACAGACATATTCAGAGCAGACAAAAATCATCGGATCTGCATTTTTGTTTTTTTTTTATTTTATTTTTTATTTTAGAGCATATTTTCCTGCAAATTTGGATCATGCAAACAAACATCAAATCTCAATCTCTCTCTCTTTATTACTTTTACAGAGAGAAGAAAGAGCCAGTAAAATCCAAAAGTAAGTAAGACAGTAACAATGAGCTTAATCATAATCAACTTTGATGATTAACTACTACTTAAGATAAACATGATAACAGTTTAAAATGTAAAAACACAAATCACTAAGTCAAAAAGTTTTTTTTTTACTATTTTTTAATCTATTTATTGTGAAAAAAAAAAAAAAAAAGGAGGGAGAGACCTCCAGAAGAGAAGAGGAGGCAGAGCATATATTATGCTCTTTTGCTTCTTCAACCAAAACTTACAAAATTACACATCCTTGATCCTTCTTTCTTTCTCTCTCTCTACATTTTCTATTATTTATATATATTTATTTATTTATTTTTATGTATTTAATTAAAAAAATAGGGGGGCTATATTATGTAGGCTTAATTTCATAGGCTAGGCTGCCCCCTGCTCTGCTCTGCTCCTTGTGCTCTGTTTCTGGTTGCGTGTCAATTACACTCATTATTTCTCTTCCCAATTTTGTGTTCTGGGAAGCAAAGGGAATCTCTCCCTGTCTCATCATTATCATCTTCTTTCTCTTCCTATTTCTCCCTCCTTCCTTATTTCAGTCCTAAAAGCATAGAAAAAGAAGCAATAACTAACACAGAGGGAGAGAGAGAGAGAAGACACCATCATTTACATTTCCCACGCTCCATCTCTTCACGTTATACTGTTCTTTCTGGATTTCTTTCTTCATCCCTTTTGAAATCACAGCTCTGCTTCTTCCCTCAGGTTGTTGTTTTATTTTTTCCCTACTAACTTTCTTTTGTTTACATGTTTTAGTATTCTCTTATTGTTGCTGTGTAAGTTCATTCTTATTTACTCTGTTTTAGCTATTATTGGGAGGTGGTTGAACAAAAATTTCCAGCTAGTTTCTGTGAGAAGAAATTTTCCTGTCTTCTTTTTTTCTTTTACGCTGTCATGGAGGTGGAGGAATGTTCAAGGAAAGAGGAAGGCTTTCCTCAGCTTCTGGATTTGATTCCTAGAAACAAAGAGTGGGTGGTTGTGAACAGAGGCAGCCATGGAAGTTCTTCCTTAGAGGATCAAAAGCTAGAGCTCAGCCTTGCTCTTCCAGGCCAAAACTGGACTCATGCTAAAGATACAGCCAAAAACAGCAACAGCAGCAGAGCAAGAGAAACAGACACTTCTTCTCCTTCATCCTCTTCTCTTCTCTCTCCTGGCTATTTCCCTTCCAGTAGCCCAAATCTTTCCCGGCCTTTTCATGCAGTGACAAAGGAAGTGGTACAGCCATGTTCAGATAGTAAAAAAGCTGTGGAGTTTCAGCCTAATTCAGAAAAGCAGCCATTTTCACCTTCTTCTGCAAACACAGCTGTGCCAAACACCTCCCAGAAAAGGTACCTTACCTTTTCCCCCTTCTCGCTCACTTCATATTTTCTTATTAGTATGGTTTAAATTAATATATTTTGTACCAGAGCATATTCTCCAAGTTACTTCATTTTCGACTGTCTTAAGAACTCCAAGCCTCTCTCCCTTTATTATAAAATTAAACATCTCCGGCTTAAGCTTAATAGCTGTAATTAATATTTTAATAAAAATCCTGTTGTCAAGCAGAACTGCACCAGCTCCAGTTGTGGGATGGCCTCCAATTCGATCATTTAGGAAGAATCTTGCAAGTAGTGGTAGCTCCTTAAAACCATCTCCAGATTGTCAAAATGTAGCCCCAAACAAGACTTCTCCTACAAGTAATCTCAAACCAGCTGAAACTTCAAACAAGGGTAGGTTCGTAAAGATCAATATGGACGGAGTACCGATAGGACGAAAAGTCGATCTGTATGCTTATAACAGCTATGAAAATCTCTCATCTGCTGTTGATCAACTCTTCAGAGACCTCCTTGCAGGTCAAAATTCATGCTGTCATTGCAGAAATTACTACTCTTTCTGTTAAGCACAACTTTCTTTCATTTAGTTGACTGAATTTGTTATGTATTTTTCAGCTCAAAGTGAGGACAAGAAAGAGGAAACGAAGCCTATTACGGAGTTATTAGATGGAAGCGGAGAATATACTCTTGTTTATGAGGATAACGAAGGGGATCGGATGCTCGCAGGAGATGTTCCATGGAGGTAAGAACAAGAAGAAAAATTCTCAATTTACTCGTCTTATTATTATTCTTAATATTACTATGCATTGTTAATTACTTTGATTATTATGCACAGCATGTTTGTTGATACGGTGAAGAGGCTTCATGTTTTGAAGACATCCGAGCTGTCTTCCTTGAGCCGTAAGCCCGATCGACTATAAGCAATTTGCATATACATGTAGAATCCCATTTTTGTATATTTTCGGTAACTAAATAAACTAATTGTTTGGTGGATTTTTGTTGTTTTTGCAGTGAGGAGATCACTAAGCAAAGCAAGAGGATACAATTTGTTTCAGCAATGATTTGGAAAAACAGAGATGTTATGAAGAACACGATATGATTATTATATCGGCTATTACCGAGCGTGGGAAGAAGACATATTAGTAGCATCATATAATTTGTATGGAGACTTGTCGATATGTTTATTTTGCCCTTAATTCTGAATTTCAGGCATCTTCTTTCTTTCACTAATAATCTAGAATGGAAAGGAAGAAGTCAAACAGAGAAGTGTTAATTTTTGCCGAGGCATTATTAAGGTGTACTTGTTTAGCTTTATAGAGAGTGCCGTTTGAGAATATGAATATAAATGATATTGATCAGTTTCTACTTCTTTATAGATCGTATTTCATGCGGCGGAGAACTCAACAAGAGAAATAGTTCAAAACAGAGTGAAGAGAGAAAAGGGTGCCCATTGTTTGAATAAAAACAGAGGCGCGAATTGTTTAGCCTTTCTATGCTGGTTGTTGAATTAAGCCGAGCTGAAAAGACACAACAAATATGAGAAGTGACATACACAAATATTATGCTTGATGTAATTATCCTTTGAATTATATCTTTAGCAAGGCTGCTTTCTTAAGGGTCGTTTTCAATGAGAGCTGCCTAACTTGGCACCATTTGTTGGGGGGCCGGAAAAGAAACAACAAAATTGTAGTTGGGGAGATCTAGAACATAGCTTTCTTCTCTCTCACTCTCTTTCCATCAAGGATCTGATCCTCTTCCTCTGTTTTTTAAACTTGCCTTAATTATAGCGACAGGCATTGTCAAATTTCAATGGTTTTAACAAGTACATGAATGTATTAAAATTCCTCTCCGATTTGGTAACAAACAAACATAAATGAATGCTTAAGAGGGAAATTTGTCTTGGTGCTGGATTGAAAACTCAAGTCAAGCAAGAAACAGCGGATTGCAATCTTTATCAGTTTGAAAATATGCGAAAAATTAATAATTTTGTAAGAGTTTATGCTCGTTACTCCATCGGGGAGTTTTTCTTTCTCTAATCAATTTTGGATCTTTGTGGGACTTTTATCTTACAATGTCAAACATGATATCAAACATCAAACAGTATGAATGTTGTCTTATGGGGGATGGTCTAGCTTTTCTTGCTTCCACATTGATTTCTGGCTCCGTTTTTCAAACCAACAGGATCACCACAATTCAGATGACAACACTCTTAATAATATTATGCATACTCACTAAACACAACATCATTATCAACTTATAACAAAACTTTTTACTCTTAATTCCTCCTAAATTGTGTGCCGGTAATAGACCCCAAAAAAAAAAAAAATCACAGACCGAAGAGATATGTCCTAGTATTATCAATCGTCACAACAAAAAAGAAGACTGAAGATGGGTTTGACATGGCTAGGGTTTCAAAATACCTTGCTTCTCTTAAAAACTTAATCTTGCCCATCTTCATGTTAAGCAAAGAATATCCCTGATCTTTAAGCTCCAAGCTTCCATATGTGTAATATATAACATACTCACGCGTTTTTCCTCTTCTTCTTCTTCTTTGATTGCTAAAAAAACAAACTTCATTGCCTGGCTTTTCCCTGTTTGCCTCTGTATCCATACTGCTCATCCCATACTTTTTACATACCGTAAAAAAGCACAGACATACTAACAACAACAACTACCCAAACGATCCACCAAAACTCTTGCCAAATTTGACGCCTTTTCTGCCTCAAAATGCACTGAAATGGGAAGATAGAAACCAGAGCAGCCATTCTTACAACTATTCTTCTCTGTTGCTCATAATGTCTTCTATTTGGGACTCTCTCTCGTTTTTCTTTTCCCCTTCTTTTCCCGCTTTGCAAAACTTTATTTTTTAGTACCTCAAGTGGTTAGAACTTAGGGGTGGGGGGAGGGGAAATGACTGAAATGCCACCGAGTGATTTTCTGCCTCAAAATTTTTTAACATGACATAGTGGTCACTACAACACAACATGGCAACAATTTCAAAAACTGAAATGATGCAAGTCAACTCAATAGATGGATTGATCCAACACTTGGGCTCCATTTCATTTCAGATCAAACGGTATGGTTTGGATCGAGGCAGAGGCAGAGGAAGGAGGGTGATCATGGCAATGATTCTAATATATCATAATATGATGAACCAAAGGAGAATATGAGCAAATGGGTCATCACAGAAAGATGAAAAATGAGTGCCTGTAGTATTCATGTTATCATGTTGAGTATGATTTTTTCTTGTTTCCAATTGACAATAATATCGCTTCTGCCGTCTGCTACTCCTACTCATCAGGTAGGTAGTGGGGATGAGTTTGACAGTGGCGAGGGTTGTAAAAAATTCAACTTTGGATTCATTCCCATTTGGACCAACTCAACAACACCTTCAAAAATATAAAATGGTTTGCAAGAAGCTGAGAATTTGGGTCATCTTCCACTTACAAGTTATGTATATTATATTTTAATGGGGAAGATCCCCTTATCAAAAAGTCAATATGTAATGAATATGTTTGTCAAGCTTTTACTTTTTCCTAAACCCTACCCCATTCGGTCTGAATATTACACTTCCGTCCATTTTTATATTCAAAAGAGAGCCATCTTCTGAGTGCGTTTCTTCTTCTTATTCTCGAACATTATAATAATGATTGAGGTTTTACACTTAGTGGCAACTAGTTAAATATGACATTGACGTGAACATCTTTGGACTGAATCGTACGTGAGTGATATCTCACTGTTCTTAATATAATGTCTTCTTTTTCTCTTGTAATATGTTTTAACTTAACGTCACTATCTCATTTTCAACGAGGGTGCTTTCACCCGCTACTTTTAACCCTTCTGTTACTCTACTAATCTAGCATCATCCAGGAACCAACTGCTGAAAGAAGAGAGAACCGCTTCTTTTAACAAAACCGGCTTCTAAGGTTCTAGAGAGACCGGCAATGCTTGATTCGATCATCTTTATTCTTTATGCATGAGATTCGATATGCATGCGCATGGCCAATAATATACATGTACATGTTGTATTGTTTACATCCTATTTCAGTTTGTATGATTACCTGTTTGCTTCTTCAATTGTTTGTCAGCCAAACCAATCGGCCATGTTCTTGGTCAGGGGCGAGACACAGAGAGAGAAAGAGAGTACCATCTTATTACAAGGCAGTAATCAGTTAAGCGTACAATGGACTGGTTGACAAACCCAGATAAAACTAGCACCAATCGACTCAACCAATCCATCACAATTCTTAGAAGTTAACCAAAAAAAAAGACGGTCTGACCGTCGGGTAAAAAACTAAAGGTTACAAGCCCTAATTGCTGCCCAAAGGTTTAAAGCTAAGCAAACCGACAAAAAGCTACCCCTCTCTTGAAGAACACCATCAGAAGATAATTTAGTATTTTACAGCTACATATACAACCCGGAGAAGTTACTCGATTCGTACCAATTGGTTCCCAACTGGCAGGTTTTTTTTTTTTTTGAACCAAGCTTTGCCTGAAAAAAGAAAAAAACAGAAAGTGGAAAGAATTGAAAGCCAGCAATTAAAACATTACTTACCCGAACTGCTGGCTTTCTTTTCTTTTCATGGCGAAAATATGGATTCACAGAGCAACAGTATTGCGATTTATGAGCTTCTGATCTCTCACATCGTTGTTGTCAGACTCAACCTGTTGATCATAAAAACCACACAGGGAAAAAAGAAGAGCGGTATAAAGACAAACAATACAAGAAAATTCAGGAGATGAGCAATAGCAATTCGAAGTAACCTGCCTTATTAATGGGTTCAGCGCAACTTCTGACTTTACTTCACTTCCACGGCTGGGTACAATGCCAAGCGCAGCCCTTGGCTTCAGGTTTTATAACAAAAGAAAGAAAGAGAAAGATATCAGATAAGTTTGTCGCTAAAGAATGTAAGTTGAGACTAGGATTTGTATCCAACAAGTTAGTATTTTGCTACAGAAAAATTGATATTCATAGCAGTAGCAAAAAAAATATGTCAAGGAAACAAGTCAGAAATAGAATGAAAAATAGCAGAACCAACAGAAACGGTGAAGAAAACTAAAATCAAAACCTCTAGTCACTTTTGAAATCCCTTCCCCATTGAAACACTCATTTTGCAACTGCAAATTGGAATCAGCCTCACATATATCACCAAGAAAGGTACCAGGGTTATCACTTCCTTCAATGCTCCCCAAAATTCCCTTGCTACGAGCAGTTAATTCAAACCCAACATCCTCACAAGAACTACCCTCACTATTAATGGCCGTCAGCCCACTGGAATTTGAAGTACTTCCATTCTCAGTATCTACTGCACAAGGTACCTTTTCGTTATCTGCTTCAAGAATATCACTCTGGAAATGATTATCGCCCTCAACCAATGTTTGATCTTCCCTGGAAGATTTAGTCCCAATATTTGATACACCTGAATTGTTCTTCTTACAAGCAGCTTCAAGTCCCACTACATCAGATTCCATTTGCTCAAGAGAGGCACCGATTGGATTGTGACTGATGATGTTGGGAGAAACTGAATCCTGCTTTTGGAGGTTCACAGAATGTCGTTTATGTGGAATACCTTGCCTCACATCAATCCCATCTTGATCACTATTCCTCTTCAGGCATCTTGCACCAGAACTGTTCTCACATCGTCGGCCATCCTGACAAGACGATCTATCTGCTTGGTGGGTGGCTGTCAACCTCGAAGGCCGAGGTCGTTTATACCCATCAGGAAACACATAAGATGGAATCTGCCTTCTCCGGACATGGGAAACAAAAATTTCCATCTGTGGCGTCCACCAAAATGGGTACATAGTTATTACTGAATTCCTGAAATCGTCCACTGTCCCACGTATATCAAACTGTTGGCCTTCTTGGACAACCTCTCCTTGTTTCCTCTGCAAGCCCATAAAGAAGGCACCATGGGCACATGGCTTGGAAGTGTCAACATATTCGTGCGGATAAGGATGGCATTGTAGCTTCCCCAGTGTGTCCCTCTCAATCTGCATTATGTTGGGGGTGGAGATTAAGAAAATACATTCATGCATTTTGCTGTAAAAACCAACAGTTTCCAATCCATCAGTATGTTTAGTATCATAGCCATAGAAAAATTACCATTAGAGTAAGCTGTCTGAGTCGGGATTCCACCCAGCCTTTCCAAGCACGCAAGTCATTAGCATCAGCTGCGACTACATCAACCTGCAAATAGTTTCTATACCTCTCAAAGAACAAGTATGGCTCAAAAAGAGCACTCCAGTGAGCTTTATTCAGTTCAATCTCCTGATGAAAGCAAATTTTAGGATTAGGGAAAAGAAACAGTACATTATCAAAGAAAATAGTACACAGACTACCATTCATATTCTTGCCTCACAGCAGCTGGGACAATAAAGAAATAAACACAAGCATGCCCATTTCTTACCTCACAAGTCTTGTTACCAAATTGGAACTGCTCCATCATAACTCGTAGAGTGCTTGTTGAGACATTGTAGCTAGAATTCATACAAGGGTATGCAGGAGTAATAATTGGCATGTGATGAGTTCTATCACGGGGGTTTTTGCGAGGATCCCAGATAGAAAACCCTAGCTCATCCTCTTCAATTGCACATAACATTACAGGGTTTGGCCAACGCCATTGAGTGTAAACCCTAAAAAATCTAGAGACCAGCATGTTGGGTACTGCATTAGGATAAAGCTGGCAAACCCGAGCAACAAGAATAGCCCAATTTACCCCACCAAGAAAACCAGTCACCTAAACATTAATGCAAGAGAGACATTAATAGGGGAAAATAAAGGGATCACCTTCATTATAAGAATTTGAAGGGTGGGAAGAGATGTACATTAGAATAAACACCACGTTGTTTCGCCCAAAACTTTAAGCATCGGAGTGTAGTGCGAAAATGCTACATCAAAAGAATAATTAGAAAGAGTGAAAGATGGTGCAGCCTTCGTTAAGAACTATCTTTTGAAAAAAATTGATTAAAAAAAAAACTCCATATATCAAGTAAACAAACATTTCACCTCAATGTTTGGAACAAGCTTGAGAATTTGATCCGCGACCCTGCAACCATTTAGACTTCGAACAGTAGGCTCATCAACATTGTACAATAAAGAAACATCGGAGATATCCAAATCCTGTGGATGAAAGTAGACCAAAGAAATCTTCTTGAAGAAACATACAGGTTGGACAACAAATTTAATGAATATACTTTATAAGAACTAAAAAAAAAAAAAAAAGAATAAATCTCTAGAATAGTCAAATAGTTAAGCCGGCAACATCAACAAAAAGAAGTAATCAGCATTATTCAACCGCTTTGGCGTGGACCGGAAAACAAAATTTGTTGGCACTTACGTCAGGTACAATCAAACGAGAAATACTAGCATAGAGTAGGTCAATAGATATCCCTTCAAACTTGAATTTCATTACTGGAACATGGGCATCAGGAACAGGCTGCAACTCCGTAACTTCTTCCATTTCCTCTAATATGTTGTGTAATATGTAGAAGAAGTCTTCCTGATCAAGACAAAAATAGCAAAATACAATCACAGATGAATCTTAGGATTAAACAAAAAAGAAGTGATATCATGCAAATTCATTATCTACCTCCCTATTTAGGTAGGATGGTCCAACACATAATGTGTCTATGTCAGCTCCAGGACCATGTACCTGTAAAAATACATGAAGGCAATGGATCGATGGTGAAATAATTAGTCTGAAAGATAATCAACTTTAGAAAGCAAGCATGTGGGGAAATAGAACCAAAAATCTTACCCCCACCACCACGAACATCCATAACAATATCTTTTATGCCACATTTCAATCCATTCGGCAACTCTTATCACCCAAAACGTTTCAAAACATTGAAAAAATAAATGCCGCTATATCATAGAGATCAATAATACTCACCCCAAGACGATAAGAACCAAAAGTAAAAATCGCAGCATTTGCATCCTCCACCATTTGATCTGTGTACCCTCTCAAGCGAGTAAGTTGCTTCACCCAATCTTTTAGAATCTACCGAGTAAAAGAGGAAATTCAGTACTTGAAAATTACCAAAGAGCAGCGGAGGTAGCAACAGCAAATGCTAGTAACGAAAATCAAAATATAAGTTCCTATTAAACAAAAAAAAGTGCATAAACCTGGCCAATCCGGTAGAGAACCTCTTCCCTCTTTGCAGTTTCCTCTTTGCTCTCATAAAGACCAGCATCGAGCAAGAACTAGCCAATCCAGTAAGCCAATTTACATATAAATCAAACCAGCTTCATGTTACAGAAAAGGTATTAATAAAAAAAAAAACATTAAATATATGATTTCAAACCTTGTCCAATTCCAAGCTTCGTTGAATATCAGCTTCCGTGGGCCCCGCAGTAGATATAGGCTTTGTCACGCCGTACTGGTTTGGCGCTGCTTGAACAGCCGGCGGCGAAGCAGTCAATCCCTCAGAGCTCACCATTCCGTGAGCCGAACAGAATTTTCCGAAAAGAAACGAATAAAACTAATAAAAAAAACCAATTTTTTTTTTTTGGAACCTATATAGAATTATAATTCAACCAACGGATCGGCTCCCCATTCAAAAGCCGTAAACCCTAAAACCAAAAGAACAAACATCCAATACAATCGTAGCTGTAGAACGAAAAAAAGCGCGAATGGGGTAACAAGAAAAAGAAGGGAAGAAACTGAAGCCCTAAATCAGCACAAAAGAAAAGTCTGCGAGATGCAGGAATTCGAGCAGATCCAGTACTGCAGGGCGAAGAGATGACATAATAGGGGCCCTAATCGGATTAGAGGTGTTACAGGTAGCGAAGGAAAGAAGAGGTGGGATAGGGTGAGGCTGCGTTAGGGTAGATCGGTGTGGGTGACAGACTGATAGGAGGTTGGGATTTTTTTTCTCCCCTGAATCTTGACGGTGAAGTTTCCTAATAATTGATTTATTATCAAAAACAAAAACCAAAAACAAAAAAACAAAACAAAAAACAAAAAACAAAAAACAAAAAACAGAACAAAATAGGAAAGATTACATCCTCACATGAACGAAAACGACGTCGCTTCCGCGCCTGCTAGTAACAAAAATATCTGTGATTTTTCCTTCTCTTTTTCAAAATATCATATCAATATGAGAAATCCTTTTCACTTTTGTTTTCCATATCTTTTTTAAAATTCTGAAAGATTTTTTAATGATTCTTACTCTTAATTTTAAAATAAATTAAGTATTTAATTATTAATTAGATTATAAAACATAAATCACTTAAATACAAAATTAACAAATTAATCATAAATCACTACTACAATTTGGGTTACAAAGAAAACGGTTCATTTCTTCATGTCGAAGACAACAAAACGGTTTCTGATTCGAGTCGATCTTCTCACGGGAGTAGCTGAACTTGTCATCTTCTTCGTCACTTCCTCTACATCTCTTCCAGTCTATTCAAGATCATATTAATACACAATCTTTAAAATAGAAAAAGAAAGAAGTTAATGAATGAATGTATAAAAGATACTGACCCTCTTCTCTCTTTACACTCTTGTTGTCGACAGAGAAGCTTCCACATGGATAGGATATAAAAGACCGAGTTAGTGTTGTTGTTTTCTTTACTCTTCATTCAATACTGGCCCCACCTCCGATTACAAACTCACCGAGCAATTCTACAGTTGGGGCCCGGCTACTCTTGAAAGGCATTGCCTCTTCCTCCATTGAATAGACGGATGAAGCTAGAGGTTTTGGGGTGGAATAGTCATTGTAGTCCTCCTCTTCAACTGGAGAGGAATAGTCCATTATGATCTTGTTCACTTTCTCTATTGATTCCGTGCAAGGTTTTAGAATCCGAAAGGACTCATTTCTACGAGTTCTCCTTTTCTTCATATGTACTTTTGCGCCCACATATGCGAGGATCGTCACACATCTGACATCCTCTCTTGTACCAAAAACATCTTCTTCCTTTATAAGAGTTACCGTTCCTATATGTCTATGCAATTTTCATCTTCTTCTTCATAAAAAATCTCATCCATTTCAGATTCTGCTCGATGGAGAAACTCATCATCTTGTAGTTCTTCCCCTTCACAATCTGCTTCACCCTTTGCTACTTCTTTTACATTCTCTATAACATCACCCCCTTCCTCTTAGTGTATTATAGTGCTTCCCAATTTCCATCTTCATCCTTCCCTTCTTCCTCATCAAGAAAAATTTCCCTTTCTTCTTCATCTGAAGCAAGATCAACCATCGTTTCTTCCGTTAAACTCTTTTCGATTTCTAATTTATGATCACAAAGATCATACCGAGTTGGATATCTGATATAGCGAAGATCAGGCTCGTTCGAGTGAGCTGTACTCCTAAGGCAGAAAACAGAGGATTAGAGAAGAAGAGAGAATCTAGAGAAAATTAAAAGAAAATATTTATTCATTTTATAACCTTCACGCCATCCATCCGGCCCTTTAACAACACCAATTCAATCGTAACAAATTTTTGTTACTGAGTTGCAATATAACATAATTGAAATCATCGCCATAGCCACCTCGAATGGCGTGCCTGATACCAACGGCTAGAAGGTATCCGACATATAGTTTCTTTGCCCTCAATTCTTCAGCCTAACTCTTAGTCCTGTAAATCCCTTTTCTTTCTGGCCTACACATATATCAATATATAATCCCCAAAATAGCTTCAACATCCTTTGGAAATAGTAAATCAATTGAAGGTTTACTCAGTATTATTATCATGACGGTTCATATTAGAGATATATGAAGTAGAAAAAACCATGACCAATCCCAAAACCAAAAATTCAAATAACCTTTTTAAGTTCCAACCTCTTCTCCCTCATCCTCACTTTCGTCGTCTTCTTCTTCAAAATCATCCACAGAGGAAATATCGGGACCCGAAACAGCTTCCTCGTCATTCTCACTACTACTTAATAACTCAATTTTCCCTTCTCCAAATTTGTTTTCTTGGCGAAGAAAGATCTCCCTACCCCTATTGGGCTTGTATCGGAGAAATTTTGGTCTTGGTGAAAGGTAATTGGTTAGTGGGTCATACGGCCTGGAAGACAGGTCGGCCACGAAGGAATTTTCCTCGGAGCAATGGAACTCGGGATCAGTATATGAGATTCCGGAAGAGCTTTTCGGATCAGGAATCGGAATCTTTTGAATATGGGGTTTGGAAGAAACTGATTCTACGGCTTCATTCCTTTCGGTTAAAATATTATTTCTTGATGACATATAACTATTTGGGTTTTTCTGCTCAGTGGTGTCTATTTCCTCCCAATTCTGAGAATTTTCTTCAGAATCTAAATATATTTGGGGAAAGAAAATTTGGAATTACAATTCTAAAGAAATTTGAGTAAACTGAAAAATAAAACATCTTTTTCTCGGAAACCAAACAGGTAGAAATGTAAAGATAGAAAGATAGAGGAGAGTTACCTGCAGATTTGTAGACTTTTAGTGATGACTGGATGTTCTTATTCAAACCCTCCATTTCACTAAGCTTTATTCTTATGTTCAATGGATTTTCGTACCTGCCTCGAAATCAATTTGCAGTTTGTTTGTTTTTTCTTTTGGGTTCGAAAACACAAAATACTCTCTTTGCGTGAAACGAAGAACGTGGAAAGGACCGTTAGGAAGTGCTCTCGGATTTGGTGAATAAACTGCAAGTAAGGTTCAAATTTAAATCTTTCTGACCGTTGAGAGTGCACTAGAATATTCCGTTCCGTTTTTCAAATGGGTCATGGGCTATCTCGATGTAGGCCTAAGTGAGGAGTAAGCATTCAGTGTTTATTATCATTTAAACCCATTATTTTTAGATAATTACATTATCCTCCATACTATACTAAATAATTAGTATAGCTCCATCTTTTACTAACTCTTAGCACACTGATTAAGAAGTACTAATCAATCAAATAAAACATAATTAAGGCCATATTCACACTGAATAGAGGATACTCTATTCCAAGATGACTAGTCAAACGAGTGTTTTTTTACTTGCTTTTATTAAGTATTAGTCAATTTAAATTATATTATCTCACGTCTCGAGTATTTGCACGTTATTAAAAATAATTATTTGCACAAAATATATATTGATAAATCTATACTGGTTTAAGTTTCTTGTAATATGAGCCGCATACTTAAACTAGTTCTTAATTGGTGATGCATTTTTGAATTCTTGAAGGCTGTGGAGGTGGGGGGGAAAAGTTAAAATAAAAAAAAAAAAAAACAGAAATCAAGGATTTGTTTGAACTTTGAACATGATTGATTGTAACGGTAAGATGACATGTTTAGTTAAGACAAAACAATAATCCAGTCAAAAGACTAGTTTCATTTTGATCCTTTTAGATATCCAAAATTGAAAAATAGTCCCCTACAAAAATGTACTTTTGAAAAATAAATAGGTTGCCAGCAAATGGAATCTACAAAAAAGCTTTACGCAATTCCCAAAAGAAACAGAGAAAATAACTTAGAACCAATCAAATCAATAATCAATGAGATGAAGAAATTTTGAGAGGCTTAAGACTCATCCATGTCATATCAAAAGCTTAAAAAATAATTTACATAATATCATCATCATCAGCTTCCCATTCTATCCAAATTGAAAAACATTAGTAGGAAAAAAAATTACCCCTGTTTTTGTTCTTCTTTTCTTTTCTTATAGAACAAAACAAACATAGAGTGATTCTAAAAATCGAACCCTTCTTCTTCTTCTTCATCTCTTTCTTCTCCACCTCGAAAACTCGACTGCTGCATTCTCACACTACTAATGCTATTCCTTGCCGCCATAACCTCATTCAGCGAAAGCCTTCTCTTAGACCCACCTTCCGGCCTTTGTTTTGGAGCACTTAACGACCTTAATTTCGCCTTAAACGATTGAGTATTTGACATGTAATTCGGACAATTCGAATAAGGCCTATAAAAACTATCTCCACAAACACTCCTAGCAGGCTTAACTCCTTCATTAGAATCATTCCAGAGATAATTCCCAAACCGGGGCGTGCTTTGAGAAGTAGAGTACTTGCACTCTTCACCCATAAAACACCACCCAAAATCTTTTACATGCCGGCATTCAAAAACCGGAATACAATTACGAGCATTAGGACAGGGAAGTAAAGGGGACGAGGTTGCTTGGTAAGGAGAGTCCTTTCCACATTCAGACAATGCCGTGAAGAATCTACGGGATCTTGTTCTGGTCGGTTTGTACGTATCAATATCAATGATTTTCGGGTTTTCGTCGAATTCATAAGATGGGGTGTTGATCCTTTTGCTATTGAACTCGCTTCTTGTTTCTCCACATCTTTCCTGAACGTAAGAAAAATAAGCAAGAAAAATGAGACTCAGAATTCTGAGGTTTTGATTAGAATGTTGGGGCGAAGATGGAATATTACATGGACGGATTTGCGGGGCCGGGTTTCGGGACAAACTCTGTTTTCTTTGTTGAAAGAACGGCGGGCCCGTTGTGTTCGTATCGACATTTGAGCTCGAAATAGGGCTTGCATTGAATGAAGAGTTGCAGCAGCTCGTTTTCTTACAAAATAGCCTCTTACCAGAGCTTGTATTTTGACTAGCCCCTTTAGTGCTCTAAGGGCCTTTCGAGCCTGAAAAAAGTAAGGATAAATACATATTTTTTAAAATTTGTTGGGGGTCAAAATTTAAATATTTCAGACCTTACCAAAACAAGAAAAAGGTGAAGAAAAAAAAAAACAGAGGAGATGAAGTGATTGGCTGAGCAGAAAGTGAAAGAATGTACTCTTTTATTTTGACCAGGAAAAAGAAAAAGGAACTTTTGTACTGTTTTATTGAGATCTCTCTAAACTCTGTTTTTCAACTTTGCAGAGGAAATCATTGAAGTAAGGATCAAGAGAAGAAGTACTAAGAAAGATTGTTTGAAGTTACCATATTTAGAAATATCACAAGAAGAAGGAAAAAAAAAAAAAACAGAGTATGTAATATTTTTTTCTTACCAAATAGCCCCTGAAAAAAGTCTGAATTTTCACGGCAGCTCCAATCTCTCTCGCGCCATTAAACATGGCAACTCTTCTTCCTTTGCTCGTAAGTCTCACAACAGCAACCGCAGCCTGAGCGGCGGCCACGGCAGCATCTGCGGCAGCGGCCGTGGCGGCAGCCACCGCAATTGCGTGCTTGTTTTGCTCTTTCTCCGACTCGGAGTTATAAGATCTGAGCCAAACAGTGATATTAGGTGGGGTTAGCGTTAGAGTTGCTTGGTTAGAATCAGAATCCTTTCCCGGTTTTGCAAAACTCCACCTCTTCTTATCTTTTTTATCATTCCCGTCCGCTGAATTTGAATTCCCTGTAGTTTGGTCCTTTTCTTTCATCATCCCCAACAAACCCTTCAACCACCTTGTAGCTCTGCCCATTCTCTACACTCTCTCTCTCTGAAACAAATAGACTCAAAATGAAATTGGAGTGAGAGAGAGAGGAAAGACACAGTAGGAGAACCCACCCCTCTAAACACTTCTCATTCTCTAGAACTTAATTACATTTTGCACTCAGGAAATTGGAGTGTTTCGCTTCCATTTTGCACTCAGGAAAAATCTTAATCACACACTCAAATTGGTCAGGAAATTTAGTGATGAACAGAAGTTGTCATTCCAAACGGCGGATGCAATAAATATCAAAATTTGAAAATCAAATAAAAAAAACGGACAATTTGAAATATAAATGAAATAATAATGATAAGCTGCCAAACTGGGTTAGCAGTTGCAGTTGCAGTTGGCAGTGAGGATCATCATATCCCATTTGAAATTTTTTATTTTTTATTTTTTATTTATTTATTATTTATTATTTAGTATTTATATTTTTAAAATTTGAATCGGGATCTTGACAGTAAATTTGAATTTTTATTCTCTGAACAATGATGATTCATTGATATATTTTATACCTCTAGTTTAAAATATAAAAAAATAATTATAATAATAATATAAATTATATATATATATATATTTATATATATTTTTTATCTTTTTTAGATACGGTCTTATTTTTATATAATTTATTTCGATTATCTTTATTGTTAATAATTTATATATATAAAATTAAGATTTACTTATACATCGTACGTACGGAGTTAAAAGCTAGTTCAGATACAAACATGATGTTTTGAAATTTGTTACACCGACTTTAAGATGCAGATGCTGTTACCCAAATTAATCTCTCCTCATCACAAAGGAATAACAGGGGATATATATACAAAATTGTTAGTGCTTATACACAGGTACGGGAGGAAGGCTGTTGGTACTACTGAAAAAGGAGCATCCTCTTCTACCATGCAAAGTCAAGGACGAGAAAGAAGTGCCTCTTGAACCCTTCTTACTTATCGTGGGCTTTGTGATGTTATTAATGCAACTTTTCTCAGTATCCAAACACCCTTCTTCTCCTCTTCCTTCATACCTCTTATTACATGCTTTCATCTTTCTCTTAAGATTATGACAACCACTTCTTCCCTTTTTCGCGAGTTCTTCACTGCTCTTCACACTAGACAGACATGTAAACGACTCAGACTTTCCTTCATAGAACTTCGACAGTCCTCTCCTGCACATACACAAGCATAAAGAATGATCAGTGAAAAATAATTATTATCAATCGTCTTCCTCTAAAAGCTTATTCCCGATATTTTTCAAATTATACAGTCTTCTCACTTATCATCACCTAATCCGAGATCAATAACGCCTTCCGATCGATGAATAATAATGAACAAACAAAAAGGGGTTCATTTTAGAGAGACTTACTTGATAGGTAATTGGGCCATGAGATCTGATAATTCATACAAAGGCCCATTTGAGTGTAATGAAGAGGTGGAAGAAGAAGATGCATCATCATGATCATCTATCATGTCTGATGATGAAGTAGATGATTCATTTGAAGCAGATGAATCTTGTCGGAACATCCTGATCATGTTATAATAATTCTGAGCCCAAGGGGTTATATATATATATATATATATATATATATATGTATCGTTTTATGTATGATAATATTTATATTCGACGAAACTAACAAAGAGATCACGGATTGGGGGAAAAGTGGGTTGTTTGATATAGGAAAGTTGGGGGCATGACATCGACAGGAACATTGATCAAGTGATAAGGTGGTAACGTGTTCCAATCAGAGATTAGAGAACATTGAGAGAGAGAGGCATGGAGACTGTATGCACCGGTGGGGTGACCACCCATCAAAGACCCACACGTCTTCCTGCTGTTCATTCATTCTATGCCTTATCTTTAGATTCCACGTTATCTTCTTCACATATGGACTCGGTTCCTCTGACTCTCCACCCCCCGAACCACCCCCCGGTTCGGCCTAAAAGAGAAGAAGATAAGGTTTGGGCTTTTTCATCGTTATCTTCATCCAGTAGACTGAGTCACCATCTCTAGATTCTCTATCTAACGGGCTTTATTTATTTACTTTTTTTTTTTTATTATCTGTTTTGTCAATATATTGTCCTAAAGAGTAGTACCACTGAGGATGCAACAAAGAAAGAGTCGGTTAGTTTTGTGGGTAACAGGTTTTGGTTTATTCCAACATTACCATTTCGGTGCTTACCTTGCACGACAAGAAACAAGCACCGAAATATCTGGATGAGACAGAAATTCGAAATTTATTGGGTAGACGGTATAATATTATAGATAGTTAATGTGATTAAATGGAATGATATGAAACTTGCTAGTATGTAGTTCAAACTGATACCTCTATCTATCTAGACACGACTTACTTAAAAAAAAAATTGTTTATAACTAAATATGACATCACTCATTTCTTACAACATACTCTACTTAATAATTGATTAAAAGGGTTGTAAAATAATTTTTAATAGATCCAAATTGTATTTGATCTCAACCTCACGTTAATTATAACAAAAATAAATATATTTTAATTTAATACTTCAATTAAGTAGTAAATCTCACTTAAAACGTTTTTACACTTTTAATGGACGAGAAAACATACGATGGAGAAAAATACAGTACACAACAAACCCATTACACCAACAAGAACAACTCCAATTCTAGCTCACACTGGATATTTAAAGAGAGCCTACATGCCCTGATCAACCAGATAATCTCCCAACCTCTCAACAATGATGTTGCACTGACCAGGAGTCAAAGGTTCATCATATATACCGAATATCAAGGCCATGCCTGTTTTCTTCACAGTAATCCCACCACTTCCCTATTTATTCAAATGAAAGAAAGAAAAAAAAAAATGAGTAACACTAAATTAAAGTAAAGGATTGTTTGAATCACATGATTAGGTGGTTCGGTCCGATCCCACTTGAAGGGGATATAATGGGTAGATCTCAAAACACTCATGGGATACCTAATTGTTAAGGGGGGCAGTTTGCTAATTAGTACCAAACTTTATTAAAAGTTAAAAAAAGCATTTGCAATCTGGCATTCATGTGTCTCTGTTTTCTGTCTATTTATGCTACAGCCTAACAGGAAGAGATTTTACAGATAAAAAGAAAGATCAATAGAAGAACCAAAAAGAGAAATGGTAAAAGAGGTCTAATGAGCTGGTCCCACATGTGAGAGTTCTTAAAAGAGGTATGTCTAGTGAGATGCAATTCACTAGACAGAGTAAAGTGTTTTGCATCTGTCTTTTACCTTATGGTAATGTGAAACATTCTGATATTGTTTAGCAGGTCTTGATCATTCGTCAATTAAGGGAAAACAGAGTTATGGAAGGTGGAAAGAAAGAGAGGGGGATAGATAAAAGGACCTTTTTTCCTCTGATAACAGCTCCTGGCTCTCCCTGGATAACCATGTACTTTGTGCCACCAAGGTGTAAGCCGGTTGGGGCAAGAGATCCAGGCTCATCAAAATCTTTCAAGATTGCAGTAATCTCTTCCAGCTTAAACTACACATATATAGCGAAAAAATAAATCAACCCGATTAATCACGATTGGAATCTATCCATGATATACAGATTGCAAATTCTATCCATGTCTGGTTCAATATGGATGAATATGTTGCATGACAAGCAGTGCAAAACACAAAAGCCTACAGCTGATGCAATTTTTATAACAGAATTTGAGCTAAGGAGCTGCTCTTATTGAAGAAACTGTCATAGTATTCAATATCAGTAGCTCATTTTAATTTCCAGAATTAAGCGACAGATTATCAATAATCAATACTGACTTCAATAGATGAATGCAGTGAAACATCCAATCCTGTTCAAAATTTCGGAATAATCCACAGCCTAATCTAGAACGAGTTCGTCGATTCAAGTAAAACAAATGAAAATGACATTTTCTTCTCATTTTCAGCGAACGATTCGCAGTTCACATACATCTACTAGGACCGAGGAAACACTAATTCTTTCATCATGACAAAAATCTGTAAAAAACCTAACTACAGAGGGAAGATCGAACCAAATAAATCTAAATGTTTACAAAATAGCTGGCGGCGAAAAAGTTGGAACAAACCTGAGGGAAGGTAGAGCTCTGGGCCCACACGCTACCGTCGTGGCCGACGATTGCCGCAGCGGTGAGATGGTTGCCCTCGATCTCGCACATCAGGTGGTCATCTACATACGCTTGCCACGACATTTTTTTGATTCCCCCTCGCCGGCGAAAGAATCCACTACGAATTTTCAACTTCCCTCAGTCTCAGTTGCGTGTGTTTCTCTAAATATTCTGGGTTCAAAGAAAAGATAAATAGTCATTTAAAACGAGAATAATTTGGTGGGACCCACTGCCCAGTTGGCGCGCTCTATGATTACTTTTCAGCCGTACGATCTAACATGATTGAATGAGTGCCGTTCACGTTCGCCTGCCTCTCTGTTTGAGACTTGCATGCGTGTGACCCCACACGTGCAGACGTGCTAAAATCCAAACCGTCCATTTTATTAATAAGACGATTTATATATCCATTTCCATAAATACCCTCCAAAATAAAGAGGAATGTATGCATCTTATATACAAGGTGAAGTAATCAGCATGTCTACTTCTGCCATTTTATCTTACAAGAAATTGGGAAAAAAAAAAAAAAAAGAAAAAAAAAAAGCCAGCCTTCCTTGAGCTGTAAGTGTAGATCTCAGAAGTAGTTGATTCTAATTCTATTATGATCGGGAAGAAATTCTCGGTCATTATATTAGTAAATGGGCTCATCATCTCCTTCATCTGCCATTTGAAATCATCATCATCATCATCATCATCGAGATGTTCATCTTCACTAGATTCCTGCTCAGCTAAAAAAACTAAGCTGATAAGGAGTCTAATAGATGTTCTCAACATTCAGTAGCAGACTGTTTCGTGTTTTTTTTTCTTTCACTTACCTAAATAATGTATGGAACAAGAACAGGAATAGAGTGTTAGAGTAATGTTTTGATCATAGCATCTGATAACAATCTCGATTGCTTACTCTTCTAGGCACTCTCCATTTGGATTTTCCAATAAAGACGTAGCTAGAAAATTAGCATTTCAATATATTATATTAATGCTCGATTTTGAGTGAATTTTATTTTGTAAATTAGTTGAAAAACGTTATTCATCTCACTTCCTATTCTATCCAAATTGAAAAACGTTAGTTTTCCTACTGCATATATTTCCCCTTCTCTTTGTTATTCTTTTCTATAGAGCAAACTCTTCTTATTCATCTCCACCTCTGCATAGCGTTTAATTGTTATGCAAGATCATTCAACTATAAAGGGGTGGTTTCTAGCAAAATTTGATGCTCAAAATGCATTTTTGTATGGAGAACTCGATAAAGAAGTTTATATGAAAGTTCCACTTCGCTACACTTCAGCTACCAAACCAAAAGTATATGCAGATTGGTGAAAAGTTTGTATGGACTAAAACACATTTTCATAATTTTCTTAATAGTGCAACTTCAATTACAGACCTGGTACAGTGTCTGGTTTGTAAATTTGAGCTCGTTCACGTCAAGAAAAAAAAAACAAGACGTGTAGTTCAACATTATACAAGAACGACGGCCGGAAATGGGAATTATGTAGCAAGTAAATGCCGTGTGGGTGTTCATACGACATGTCGCCCATTTCAATTAAGGGCTTTCTCAATCTTTAATTTATAAAAAAAAAAAAAAAAAAAAAATCAACCAAAACTAATAACAAAACAAAAAACGGAAAGGCAAAATAAGAAAAACAGACAGAACAAACGAAGACCTAAACTCATTTAAATACTTGAAAAGAACCCAATCCTATTTTGTCTTCAACTATGTTTCTGTCTAATTGATGATACCATTACAAACATTAGGACTAAATCTAAACTATAGATCAATACAAAAGCAGAGACCATTAACATTTGTACTAAGAAGGAAGAAGATGTGGAAACAGGCAGAGACCACTTTGGATCGGATCTGATCTGATTTGATTTGATATGTTCAATATGTTCAATATGTTCATGCATACGTGTTTCAACGCAAGTTATATATATTATGTACTTTATTAAACATGTGACTCTTTCACTAATTACATAATTGATGTTAAACATGCGACTAATTGGGGTCGGATATTAATCAACTTTAATATTTGTACTTAAATATTGATGTTATGCTTAGATCAGCTAATATGGGTAAAAAGAAAAAAAAAAAACAGAGTAGATTAGATTAAGATTAGATTAGTGGTCTTAAAATAGTGTATTTCCAACACAATCTGATCCAACAAATTTCTAAATTTAAACTCCCACAAACCTCTTATCTTCTCTTCTTGATCACTTTATTTGTTTCATTAACTTATTATTTTCCCACATCTGTTTGGTAGCTGGGAATCGGAATCTCATTTATCCCTCCTTTTCCCACTTCCCTTCTATTTAACCCACTTTTTTTGCATGTCATAATCGTCACGACAGAAAAGACAAATTCAGTGGCCAATATTTTTCAATATTAAAGGAGATTATTGAAAATGGTTTTCGTACCCAACTAATTGTTTTTCCTTCTTCTTCTTCTTCAGTTTATGAGAGAGACAACGAATAAGCACCCAATAGAATCAGCTACCGTATCAATCTCAAAACGTATCTGTTCTTCTTCTCTTTCTTACATATTCAATGCGTGTGAGAACGGTTTCTGTAACAGTAAGCTCTCTTCTCTGTTTGATTAGAATTTGCAGAAAACTGATCTTTTCTCATGTGAATGATTTTTTCTGTACTTTACTGATTTGTTATGATCTTCTGTATATGAATCACTTCTGGGTGAATTTGGAATCATGGAAGTACTTTTTGTACAAAAAAATTTGATCTTTTTTGTTTATGGGAAAAAAAAAGAAAAAAGATCTTTGATTATTTATGATCACTCTTGGACATGATTTGAGACCTCTTATGCGTTAAAACTGACATGGCTTTTCATGAATTGTGTATTTATTTGGTCATGTAGATGGAGGATGATGATCTATGATCAGTACTCTTTTTATCTCTGGAAAAAAAAAAAATTTCTTCCTGTTTTTGTGTTCTTGAATTGGATTTGAATGATCAAAATGGAAGAGATTAAGAAATTCAAGCCTCTTCTGGTGAAACTTGGAGTAGCTTTAGCTCTCTCTTTTGCCGGCTTCTTATTTTCTCGCTTCAGAATCCAAAAAATCAAATTCAAACCTTCTCTCCCTCCTCCCTCTTCAGGTTTGTTTTTAATGAAAATTATTTACTAAAAAAAGAAACTTTTCTTTGTTCAAGCTTTGAATAAAGAATACAAAATTTTCAGATACTTGCAGTAAAACCGATTCTGCAAAAGAAACAACTCGGCCTAAAGGCGATCCGAATGCAACGGATGCATATGTAAGTTTACATAATTCATTAGTTTTAATCAAATATTGATTGAAGAGCATCAATTCAATTTAATCCATCAATCTGTACTTTGTTTCTCTTGTTTCTTAACTAGGCAGAAACATCCGTGCCAAAAATCAGCATTTGCCGTTCAGTTTCCAGTCTTTCTCCGAGCAGTAAAGACCAGAATTCAGCGCTTGATTCCAGTTTCAAAAGTCCATATGTATTTAAGAGGCTAGACAACGATGAATACGAGCAAGAGGTAAACAGACTGAGGAATGTGGTAAGAGTGCTTAGAGAGAGAGAGAGAAAGCTAGAGGTCCAATTGCTTGAGTATTACGGCCTTAAAGACCAAGAATCTGCCGTTTTAGAACTCCAAAACTGGCTCAAGATAAGCAGCATGGAAGCTAAGCTTTACACTCTCAAAATCGAGTCGTTACAAGCTGATAATCAGAGGTTAGAAGAACAGGCAGCTGATTATAACAAAACGGTGATAGAACTTGAGAATGCAAGAACTAAAATCAAGATGTTGAAGAAGAAACTTAATCACGAATCCGAACAGAACAAGAAGCAGATTCTCAATCTTCAGCAAAGAGTTACGAATTTGCAAAATAACAAGCCGGCTGGAGTTCAAATCGACCCGAAAAGGGTAGAAGAATTGGAAAGTGAGGTAGAAGAGTTGAGAAAGTCGACTGCTAGATTGCAAAGAGAAAACTCCGACTTGGGTCACAGGTTGGAATCCACGCAAATCCTTGCAAATTCTGTTCTAGAAGATGCAGAGGTATATAAGCTAAATAACATGAGATATCTAGGTTGAGCCAAGGTTAAAAACGCAATCTTACACTGCAATCAATCAGAATATCTCGCCCAAGTCCTGAGTCGGTAAATAGAAAATTTAGTTACAATGGATACTTTGATTGGTTGCAGTGTAAGATTATTTTTAATCGTAATTCATCTAATTATTTTTTAGTAGAATTAAGGACTGAGAGATTGAATGTTTTTCGTTTCAGACGGAAATATTGAAAGAAGAGCAAATGCAGTTAAGGCAAGAAAATGAAGATTTGAGCAAAGAGGTAGAACAACTTCAAGCAGATCGCTGTTTGGACGTAGAAGAATTAATCTATCTCCGTTGGATCAATGCATGCTTAAGATACGAAGTGAGGAATTACCAACCCCCATCCGGTAAAACCGTGGCAAGAGACCTAAGCAAGTCATTAAGTCCCAAATCGGAGGAGAAAGCAAAGCAGCTTATCCTAGAATATGCAAAACATGAAGGGACTGAAAAGGGCAATAACATCCCGGATTTTGATTCTGACCAATGGTCATCATCTCACACTTCTTTACGGACAAATTCCGGAGATGGGGATGATTTTTCCATTGACTTTTCATCGATTGCTAGAACGAACAATTCATCGTCCAAAACCAACTTTATTAGTAAACTGAAGAAACTTATAAGGGGGAAAGATGGGACTCATCATAAGAGCCAAGTAGAATATAGTTCTGATTCTCCCCACGATAGTTCAGGTATTTCAACCGGAAATGATATTTCAGGCGAGAGGCAAGGTCATAAATCTGCGTATATATCTCCGGGGTCTAGATCATCATTGCATTTGCAGAGATTAAGCAGTTTAGACGAAGAAGATGTCAAAACCATAAAAACTCTACGGAGGAATAGCGATGTAGGATCAAATTATAAGAGAGATGTTTCGAGTATGGATAGTTTAGGTGACGTGGCGCACCAAACTCGTGATGAATACGACTCGGATTTCACCATGGAAAAATCCAAGTTACAGAAATATGCAGAGGTTTTCAAGAACTCCCGTGGAGCGAATAAATCCAACCTCCGAAGAAAATCGGCATCCTACACTTCCTTTTGATTGTTGATACTTGATATGTACATAATGATCCTTTTCATTTTTTTAAATATAGATGATTAACTTTACTAGTTAATGACTTTTGTACAACAATTTCTTCATAGAAATCACATAAGGAAAAGATAGTTCAAATTTCACATAATTTTATACTTATGAGTTATGGCATAGTGAAATACAATACACGATGATAAAAACATTAATGAAACAGGGAAGAAGATTCGGGTTTCCGGATCAAACCAAAGCATAGCCTTGGAGAATCAATGCCTCAGCAAGAATCTCATTAGCAGCTTCTGAAGGATGAACACCATCCCAGAACACATATTGAGTTGCATTCTGACAAGTATCCAAAGATTTCGCCTTGCACAGTACAGATGTTCTTCCCACTCTTCCGGTCCGACAGCAAGATTCTTTGGCTTCCAGAAAACCTATCCCCCAACAAAGAAAAACACAGAAAAAGAAAAACCAAAGAATCATGACATATTTACTTTTTTAATTATTGATGTTTTTAATCCGACGCCTAAAAAATTATTATATTTTTTATTTTACCATATTTAGATGGAGAATGAATAACGTCGAACAGAGGGCTGAAAATGTTGAAAACGACCATTTTAAGACCCGGAAGCTGCTTCTGCAGAGTTGATGCAGTTGAGTTCAACTTGGTATTGAAATCTTGGGCATGATCATTGATCTCAGCAACACATCCCTTGTTATGAGATCTAAACAAAGTGAGAGCATCTGGGAAACAACCGAGCGGAGCCAATGAAGTCACACCGATTTTTCGAGCTCCCAAATCATATAAACCCTGCATTAATTTAACACAAACGTCATGTATTAATAATTTGTCTACACAAAAACAGTAGCATTGTTTGAAAGTTTCAAGAATTTGATACCTTAGTGAACCTTGAAAACTGACTAACAAGGAACGATGAGTACTGATCCCGAGTGTATATGTGTCGAACCGAAGAATTGATATAGTAGTTTTGAAGAAAGTCTCCACTACCTATACTCAATATGTATAATGCATCCTTGATGATTGATTCAGCCTTCTTTTTACCAGCAAGTTTTGCTAGTTTAGTTTGGTAATCCTTAAATAGCTCCAACTGCTTATGCAATGTGATTGCATTCTTGACAAAACCAGAACATATATTGTTAGTTAGAGAACTATGAAATTCAATGCAGAATAAATGTTCTTACACTTGAAATGGCTGCTTTGTCATCATAACCGGAAGCAGCTGAAGCAAAGTTAGCTCCAATCAGAAGGTTTTTTCCTGTTGCTTTTGGGTTAAGGTAAGCTAAAGGGTAGTTCTTAAACCCCATAGCTTCAGCTTCAAGAATTGAATATCGAGATTAACTAGTCGAATTCGAAGCAAAAGCCGTAACAAGTTATTTTTTTAATAGTTACCTGTGATATCAGTGGCTAGTTTTCCATTGCAGAATCTTCCAGTAGGTTGATGATTCATGAAATCTCTTCCATAGGGAGGGAAGTTGGCCTTATAGCCTGTAGAGAGATAGTTGTTGTTTCCAACATCAACTGTGGAATCACCAAATGTTATTATTGCGGGCACTACTGTGGTATACTCCTGAGCATTATAACTACTTAGTAGAAATGCAAATGCAAATAACAGAAATAATGCTGGTTTGCTAGTCAAGATTTCCATTTCTATTTCTTTAGCACAATGTGTATTTGGAATCGACTGAGTAGAAAGATGAAGTACAGGTCAAATATGAAGTCATTTATAGTCTGAATGTTGGAATTGAAGGCACACACATCCATACATATAAGTTCTTTTTAATTGTATATATTAATTTCACATCATCATATTAATTTTGTATATAATAGAGATAAATCAGTTTACTGTAAACACGGTTTACCAAATAAATTATCATCCAAATTCCGGGTGAGGGTTACATATATATTTAATTCTTAGTTTTCTAAAAAATTAGTACTTGCTATAAATATGGTATGTCAAATTGAGTATATGACATTAAATGGGTTGTCACCTGCCAACTTAGCATTATGCAATAAAATGAAAATGTTCATTTGCAAACCTGGTTGGGAAGGTAGTTGGAGAAATTAAGTGTTAGATTTTGAGGTTGAGAGAGAAAGTCCTCGTGTTTTAATGTCCATGACAGTTGACAGAAAAGGACACTTATGGTCTAGGGCTGACCTAGTGACCTCTGATCCGACAAGAATCGCTCAAGATTTGTATTTATAACCCCATATGATAAATTTATTAACCTGACGTTTGATGAAGATAATTTTTTTAGTAAACTGTATTTATAATAGAATTATTAATCTTAATTATGCATAATTTATGTGATAATATGAAATTAATATATATTACAAAAATGGGGCCCTCGGCTTATAAATGAGTTGGTGAGAGATTTGCAGAATATAGTTTTGAAGACAGGGGGGGAGGGGGGTTTAATGTCACCTGCAATGTGGGAAAAATGGTCAAGTGCCAGCCTGTGTTTCTAGTGAACCTTCAAATCCCCATTATGTTGGCGAATGCTACAACACTTGCTAAAACTGTTCATAATAAACTTTGTTTTGAGAACATAGGATTTTTAGTTCAATGAATCTTCTTCATTTCCCTACCCAAATTGATCAGAAAATAAGGGATGCTAAAAAGGGCCCCTCATAGTCTATTGATCTAATGAATTTCATGAAGCAATGTGGTAGTCGAACAATTGCTTTGACAATAACTATATAGGACTAAGTGTCGAATCCGATCCAAGAGAATTTTACGAGACCTTTTCCAAGCATTCTATAACCACCCCCTGAGTTCTGCCCTGAACCATGTCCAGACACTCCGTAAGCTCTACTAATACATGACTCATATCCGGTGTTGAGTCGAAGTCGGCATAGTGCACAATACAGCTACATCCAATAATTTCCGGGCAGAATCATTTTCGATACTCTTGTGTAACCTCGGATTGAAGTCGTCTTGAATGTCATCTCCTTGTATATATTATCAAACATCAAATAAACCATATTTTTAAAAACTAAAGACAGACTCTGGATCAAGACATCCAAAAGTGCCTGCAGGGCCAGTAGTCCAATGAGAGTCATTTTCATTTGCGAAAGCTCTAGACAGACCGAAATCGGCTATTTTAGCTTGCATCCGTTCGTTTAATAGGATGGTTTGAAGTCTTAATGTCTCTATGGATTATAGGTGGCTTACAACCATTGTGTAGATACTCTAATCCTGCAAAAATCAATAAAAAAATAATGTGTAGAGTGTTGTGAAAATATATAATTCATTAACTTATTTATTTCAAATCTTGTGTGGCATCCACGGAAATTTGAAGCCTCTCGGTCCAATTCAGAACATTCATGTTAAAATAGAAAAGAGAGATAGAATGCTCTTGTTTGTGAAATGTCAGATTCTTAATAAGAAAAGTTATTGCAGTAACATGATAACTGATAAACATTCGTGTAGATTTCCGTTAGCCATGTATTCGTAAATAAGCGCCTTGTTCTCTCCTTCATCGCCGTAACCAATCAGAGAAACCAAATTTCTGTGATGAACAGTCGTCAAAATCCGAGCCTGCATTGCAAACAGAGAAATCATATTTGAAATGGGGAAGTTTTTTCAGTGGACTTTGTTTCACATATGGGAACGAGATTGTGGTTCTTACCGTTGTAGGGCGACATGTAGGTTATTTAGTAGGATAGGATGATGTGTTGTTTTGTTACCAAGTGAAACTTAACAAGTCCTCTGTTTCCATTTGTAAGTTGCTTCATGTATTGGAATAATGGGCTTCGTTTAGTGATTGTACATAACGGTTCTTAGAAATTATAGCCTTATAGGTGTAAAATCCAAGCCCAATCCACAGTTAAATGGGTCAACATGGAATCTGTTGTTTGATCGGTTTAGAGACATCCAACCCACATTCAAATGGGTCAGCATGGGATAAGTTATCATATGATCGGTTTAGAAACAGTTAAATGGGTCAATCAGACATGTCCATGTATAATATGTAAAACTAACTCTTCTTCAAGTTTCATTCTCATTCTATGCCCTCACTATTGTTTTAGCTAAAGAATGTTATTTTTTAGTTTGTTCACCCTTGGGACAGCGGCAGCACCCGTGGGAGGGCATGAGAAGGAGCCATCAAGGTATCCGAGGAGGTCGTACCCAATGAAGAGGGGATGGGGTCATGATGCTGGATGGAAACAAAAACAAGAAGGAAACTCATTAGAGAATGCTGATACCATATAATAGTTAATATGTATGCGAATTAATTGCTCAGTTGCTCAATTGTTGTATTAGGCTTAGGCCATATTTAAGGAGTAACCCTAGCGTACAAGGAAAATAATAAATGACATCTTTACAAATAACTATTTAGAGAATATAGGCATGTTTTAATGAGAGTAATCAGTAGAGAATACGGGTTCTCCTATAATCATACAATCAAAATGGCAATGGACTCGAGAACAACTTAAGTAAGGAGTTCATCTGCAATTGTCAAATCAAAAGTGCAGAAAATTTTTAGCTAGGAGGAATGAGAAAAGGAGTTCATCTCCAATAAATTGAAGCTTATGATGATCGATCAAAGCACGCAGCCGTGCGGTGAGCACAGAGTGAACTATTCTTTCGCCTTTTACTAAAGAATACCGTGTCCTCGCCGCAACGAGCGGCATATGCCAGCCATATGTTGGATAGGGAGTACTCACTAAACAAGTTTTTTGAGTGTTATAATTAAAACTTGAGTAAAGTCTATTGCTTAGATTTAGTTATTTCAAATTTATAAAATTTGAGTAAGGTCTTCTTAAGTTTTATAAATATAGAGAGGTTTTGTAAATTAGACTAGATCATTATTTTCAAGATTATATTAAATAATTATATTATTTGTCTTAATGAATTTAAGTCTAGTTTATAAAATTTAAAAAAATGTATAGTTCTAGTTTTATAAATTTGAAGGATTTAAAATGTAATAAAATACAAATTTAAGGGAATAATGTATAATTTACTCTTAATAATAAGAAATTAAATAGAATGAGTTGCTTTCTTCTCCTTTCGAAATCTCTATTTGGACCAGCTTTTCTTACGTTTTTGTAGTCTATTTCAATGAAAATATTGCCCTTGAGAATCTGTACATAACTAGTCTTCAACTCTTTTATTGACCAATTGCATGGAGCTACGAGTACAAGTATGATCCTTTCATTCTTTACAGACAACTTTGATTTGGTCCAAATATCCATCCCCACTTGGAACAGTCGTGCTCAACCCAGCTTTCACTCTGTCCACTTGCATTTTCAGTTCTTCCACACTAGTCAATGATTTCCCAACTGCCCAAGTTTCTTATGTACATTATATGTAATGTAATGATACAATAATGTCTCATCGTTGTGTCATGAGAACCCGGCTTTGCAGTTATTGCTGCTCTAGTTACTCTACTAGCATTTCTGGTTCAGGCTCAAGATCAATCAGGTAATAGTTAATTAATTATCATATTACTTTTTAGTTTTAATCAACTACGTCCTAACACACAGTAATAATCTCTCAGGCTTTATAAGCTTAGATTGTGGCCTACCAGAAGCAACTCCAAGCTACATAGAACCCCAGACAAAGCTTAGATTCATGTCAGACGGGCCCTATATAAACACTGGTGTAGGCCAGAAGATATCGGGTAAATACAAAGAGGATTATTTACTACAAATGTGGAATGTCAGAAGCTTTCCTCAAGGAACCAAGAATTGTTACACCATTAGGATTCAAAATGGTACCAGATATCTGATTAGTACTTCGTTCTTGTACGGGAATTACGACGGGTTAGAAACGCTGCCCGAATTCAATCTCTATATTGGAGCTAATCTGTGGAATACGGTTAGTTTTACAAGTGTCTCCGACGCCACTATCGAGGAGATTATTCATGTTCCCTTAACAAATGAAATTCATCTGTTTGATTAACACGGGAAAGGGAACTCCATTTATTTCTATAATAGAAATCAGACCCCTCCCTGAAGAAACTTACAGAACATCATCGGGGACATCGTTGTCACTCTTCACTCGGGTGAATCTAGGTTCCACAACCGACACGACATACAGGTTAATCTTCTTATTGGCCAACTAAGATTGAGACTTACACATCCATATATTCTTACATAGGAAAGAAAATCATCTGGGATATCAACGACACTTATTATTTCCTTTTTCTTTTCAGGTAAACAGATTCAGATTATGTAACGACACTTATACAGATTCAGAATGGACACAAGTAAACACATCAGACACCATAGATCCAAATTATTACCGACCAGCGGCCCCTGTGATGAGTACCGCAGCAACACCACGTAATCCTAATAAATCCTTGGATATTATCTCATGGGACTCGGATAGTACCACTACTGGTTATTACATATACTTGCATTTTGCTGAAGTTGTAAAGCTTGAAGAAGGCGAGTTCAGAGGATTCAACATTAATCTAAACGGGGAGTATTGGTACGGACCTGAAATTCCTAGTTACTTAACCACAGAAACAATTTACCCTACAAAGGCAGATTCTGGATCAATGACATATAACTTATCATTAGTCAAAATTGAAAATTCCACGCTTCCTCCCATCATGAATGCCTATGAAATTTACACAGTGATTGACCTCGAGCACAATTCTGAAACAGACCAAGGAGATGGTATATTAGTCTTGAATATCACAGCTTCATATATATATATATATATATTGTTGGTGGACCAACTAGTAGCCTAATTATAGATTATGAATGTTAATCGTGGTTATGCAGTTGTTGCAATCAAGAACATTAAGTCAAGTTACGGAGTTAGCAAAGACTGGGAAGGAGATCCATGCACGCCGAAAGGATACGCTTGGGATAGTCTGAATTGTACCTATGATGGTACCCCCAGAATCACAACCTTGTAAGTATTTGTAGGATGTGTCAAAGGGACGTGATTTAGAATACTAGCTTTAAGCTCTGTCCAAAACAGTATATTTGAAATATTTCACTAACCCAAAACTTTATGATCAGGAATCTATCAAACAGTGATCTGAATGGTAGGATACCTCCTTCTATAGCCAACCTTGCCATGCTACAAGTTTTGTAAGTATCCCTTGGGTCAGAATATATATTCAACACTTGCCAACATTAATGGACTGAAATTTTCTTTTAGGGACTTATCAAACAATCACTTAACAGGAGCAGTACCTAGTTTTCTCTCAAACTTGACTGAATTGAAAGTCCTGTAAGTTACTTTGCCGGTTTCATTTCTATTAGAGATAACAAGATAGATACAACAAGTAAATTCGAACTCTTCAAAAATTAATTGCAGAAACTTGGATAACAACAAGCTCAATGGTTCTATTCCATCTGACCTTGTTAATAAAGCTACCGATGATAGACTCGTCATAAGGTCCGTGTCCTATTATCATATAGAACATTTGAAATTATTTGCAAGTAAGTAAGACTTAATATATGCCTGTGTGTGTATAACGATAAAATGACAGTGCGAAAGATAATCCGAATCTAGATACATGTGCATTAGTTCCATGCACCAACAAATCTTCCACAAAGAAGAAGACCAGTGTTGCTATTCCCATAGCAGCAGCAGTTGGTGGGTTGTTTGTCATCTTCATAATTGGAGGGGCAGTCTTTTGGAGCATCAGAAAAAGGAAGAATGGTCCAACAAGTGATTATAAAAGTGCATCCATGTCGCTTGTGGATCGGAATACTGTTGAAAGCAATGGCACTAGTCCTTTTGACGGTAGGATGGACACAAAAGGACGGCAATTTACATATTTTGAGGTCCAGAAGATAACCGATAATTTTCAAAGGGTTATTGGTAAAGGAGGATTTGGAGAAGTTTATCATGGCTTCATAGATCACACTCAAGTTGCTGTCAAAATGCTCTCTCCTTCAACCAGTCAAGGTTTTCAACAATTTCAAGCGGAGGCATGTTCTTAATCCACAACTGATCACTTGGAGCTAATGTATTGATTCATACTTTATTGAAGTAATTTCAATGGTAATGACAGGTTCAAATTCTTATGAGAGTCCACCATCGAAGCGTGACTAGACTTGTTGGGTATTTGAATGAAGGTGCACAGATTGGTCTCATTTATGAGTACATGGCTGGAGGAAACTTACATGAACACCTTTCAGGTTTTTCGGGTGTTTCACAATTTTGCAAATTCATAACGATATTTAGATTCTGGATTAGTAAAATTGAAATTTTCCTTTTTGGCTCTGAAATTTTACAGAGAGAAGTAAGAAGGTGTTAAGTCTAGAAGATAGACTACGAGTAGCCATAGATGCAGCACAAGGTTTGGAATATCTACATCATGGTAGTGTGCCACCTATTGTGCACAGAGATGTTAAGACAACAAACATATTGCTCACCTTCTGGCCTTTTGTGTTGAAAATGATCATTTTTGCTCTGAGGATCAACGAGATTGAAGGGCTGAGGTTCGACGGGGTCGAAGGGTTGGAAGTTCCTCGGGCCGAAGAGAAAAGGATCATTTTTTGTTTTTTGTTTCTTGTCAGGTCGACGGAGTCGACATACTCGACGGTTGCAGAATTCAGCATTTGCAGCCTGCGATTGCGTGAAGGCTAAGCAAGAAGTTGTTTTTTTATATTGTGATCGGATCCTTGTTTCCATCACTTTTTATCTGTTATTGGTAGTTGCATCGTTCGAGTTTTGGAGTCTAGAACCAAGTTTGGTTTGCCTTTGTCCGTTGGTTGTTTGAACGGCATGGGTCTGTTGTTATTTTGCAGAAGCCATACGTTCTATTCCGTTTTTTTAGATTTCATGTCTTGTTTTACATGATTTAAGGGATTCGTTGACACCCTTGTAATCATTTTATTATTACTATTATTGTCCTTTGCATATATAGGTTGTAATTGTTCAAGTTTAATAGGTGTGAGAATTTACCGAAGGTTTGAGTTCCTCTGTTTTTCAAGCTCTTCGGTTCTGTTTTTCTTACATTTTGCACTTGAGGAAAATCAAAATTATCACGCCACTGAAGACGGCACTCATAACGATTTTTTTTAAAATCAGCAACCGAAACGAAGATGGACACTCAAACAGCTTAACTTAAGCAAGTAGTTCATCTGCAATTTCCAAAATCAAAATATGCCGAGATTTTAGCAAGGACGAATGAGAAAACCTTGTTCGGGCCACCTTGCTTCTTTGGTGGTTTGTAAATGATTGGACCCACGTGGGCCGCATTTACAAATGCATGTGTTGGGTTTGGGTGCTTTGTTGGATCTATTTCATCAAGGAAAAGTCAGAGAGGCGTTCACAACCTTTGTAAAGTTCAAGAAGTCTATAGAAGTCCATAATGAAAAGAAGTTGAAGACTCAGGATAGATAATGAAGGGGAATACACTTTAGCGGAATTCAAGGCCTACTGTGAGAAAGAATGGATCAAACATTAGCTTACTATTCATTACACTCCATAGCATAATAGAGTTTCAGAAAAGAAAAATAGAATTATTATGGAAATGGTGAGAAGCATGCTAAGTGAGAAAAAAATGCCAAGAAGAATTTGGGCTAAGGTAGCTTCTACTGCTGTCTATTTGCTAAATAGGATGCCTTCCAAGGCTATCAAAAATAAGACTCCCTATGAAACCTGGAGCAAGCTCAAGCCATCAGTTTGTCATCTCAAGGTATTTGGATCTGTTTGCTTCACACACATTTTAGAGGCCAAGAGAGATAAACTCTCAGTCAAGGCAGAAAATGGAGTGTTGATTAGCTGTAATACTGACAGCAAATTATACAGAGTTTATTATCCAAGCTCCAAGAAGATTTCTGATGAAATAGATCAACAAAAAATAAATAAAGACTCTGATGAAGAACCTCTAAATATGAGGTTTAGGAGCTTAGCATATGTATATCAGAGATGCAACTTGGCACTCCCTAAACTCGGATGCAACGAAGAAGCAGAAGGAAACAAGCTTTGGAGGAAAGCAATGAATAAGAAGATTGAGATGATAAAAAATAATCAAACTTGAATTTTGATTAATAAACCTGAGAAGAAAAAAATGATTAGGTTGAAGTGGATTTTTAAATTGAAGCTCAATCCAGACAGTACCATCAACAAGAATAAAGCTCAATTAGTTGTTAAGGGATTCTGTCAATAATATGAGGTGGATTATATAGATACTTTTGCTCATGTGGCTAGGCTAGACACAATCAGGTTACTGATTACTTTAGCTACAAGGAAAGGCTAGTCCACATACCATATAGATGTCAAATCTGCCTTTTTGAAGAAGAAGTCTTTGTTGAGCAACCTTAGGGCTTTATGGTCAAAGAAGAAGAAGACAAGGTCTATCAATTGAAGAAAGCTCTATATGGCCTTAAACATGCTCCTAGGGTTTGGTATTCCAGAATTGATGATCATATGTGCAAAGCAAGGTTCAACAAAAGTGATAGTGATCCAATATTGTATGTCAAGCAATCAAGTCAATCTGTCCTTATCATATCTCTTTATATATATGATTTTCTTGTTACATGATCAAAACTTGAGATGGCAAATCTTTGTCTCATGATTTTTTTTCTGGGAATGGAGGTAAACCAACAGTCAAATGGGATCTTCATCTCTTAAAAAAAGTATGTAAATGGATTGTTATAGAAGTTTAAAATGGAAAAAAAATCAATCATGTTTCAAGTCCTATGGCAGTTAATGAGAAGTTAAGTAAAGAAGATGGAGCTAAGAAAGTAGATGAAATACTCTATAGAAGCATGATTGGAGATATAATGTATCTCACAGCCTTTAGGCTAGCCATTATGCAATCTGTAAATATACTTTCCAGATTCATGTATAATGCTTCACAAGTTCACATGGTTGCTGCAAAAAGGTTACTTAGGTACTTAAATGGAATAAGGAAGTTTGAGATCTTATTCGAGGAAAGTGAATTGAATCTAGAAGGCTATGTTGATAGTGATTGAGCAGGATTAGTGGATGATAACAAGAGTACAAGTAGTTTTTGTCTTACTTTTGGGTTAGGGATCTTCTGCTGTAGTTCCAAGAAGCAAGGAGTTATAACACAATCCATAGTAGAAGTTAAGTACATAGTAGTTGTTGCTGCTTCAAATCATTCCTCATGGATAAGGACAATTCTTCATGATTTGGGGTTCTCTCAAGACACTTCAATAACAATTCATTGTGATAGCAAATCAACTATGTTGTGAATGTATTATTATCGAATGATATGAATAAATATAAAAAAATTCCAAATTTTTTAATGTGACTATAATATTGTATTAGTACGAAAAGATTAAGATTATAAATAATGAATTAAATTTTCCACAACATATTAAAGTATGTAACTTTTAATATAGTGGTTGCTAGTACGGTCCTCTAATATTATGAATGCATGTGATCTAGATCCGGATCACTTATGTAGATAGACATTTTAGTGGATGTGCTTTATATAATTGAATTACATAGGACATGGACTTGATATGAATTAATTTTTTATTAAAATACCATATACCATAAAAAATTAATTTCAGATCAATAGATGATCATACGAAGATCAATCTGAATCCTGAGTAGTCATGAAATCCTATTTATATCAACTGAATCTTTTGATTCACTTGTCACAGTTTATTTTGTAAAACAGGCAAAAGAATTTTGTTTTGGAGATTCATTGAGATAACTAGTTGGGAACATGATTTACAGATATAAAATCCAAACATTTTTCATAGAAGATCGTATATTGGTTCAATTATCATAATTGAATTATTAGTTCAATTAATTTATAGAGTTTAAATTAATTAAAATATTTAATGAAATTCTATAAATACATCTCATTCTAATTAATTTTAAAAAAAATTTCCGAGAGTGCTCCCCTATGTTTTCTAGGCTTCATATAATGATGCAGAAAGAGTTTAGCTTTTGAGATGGAACACTAAATTGCTCATAAAGAGATGGAACACTAATTGAGTGGCGGCAGCTCGGTTGCTTCCCCTTCGGCCTCTAATCATGTAAGTTCAACCCTTCTCATCGTATGTCGGTCAATAAACTTGCATGCAATTGAAAAGCTCTTAAGTGGAAATAATGACACAGAATGTGAAAAACTTGGGGTTGGTTGTATCTTTTCTGTAATGTGATTTAGAACAAATAGACTTTTTGATTGGTAGGTTGGTGGTCATAGAAGAAGTATCTTTACCTCATTATGCAACTCGACGGACCTGGCTAATCAGGCAGAGAAGCTTCCCTCTAACTCTTCTACTGGGGTGAAGCCGAACATGATGAAGGCAGATAAAGAACAGAAATCCGTAAAATCAACTTTGGAAAAATGCAATTCATTTGAGCACTGCAATTCAAACTTTAAGAACTTCTCTTTGAAAAATATTAGAGATAGGGACAATGTTCATATTCCTACCTCCTCAGAAGGAATATGGTCGAAATGTCATGATGACAAGAAGCATGAAAAAGATGGGAAACAAGAACAACAACAACAGGGTTTCAGCTTGAAAAGAGATCCCTTTGTAGATCTAACGTCTCAAAAACACGCAAGGATTGAGGGTAGCCGAAAGACATTGGAAAATCATGATTATATTCTTTCCGCAAGAAACAAGGCCGTCGTGGACGACGAGTCTTCATTCCCGTCAACTGGGTTTAAAAACTTTGGTCGTCGAAAACGGCAAGAGAATAGAAACAGCTTGGTTGATAATTCAAACAAATTGGAAGGCACTGATGTGGAGGGACGCCAAGATGACAATATAATGTCACTTTCCATAGAAATCAACAACGAAAACACCTGTGTCGTGAGAAGTGAACCGTGTCCGAAGCCATCTTTGAGAAATGAGAATATAAACCATGAAGAAAATATTTCCATGGTGGATTCAGATTCCACAGTGAATATCTCGCCCGATGATGTTGTAGGATTTGATCGGTGAGAAACCATTTTGGATAGCAAGGAAAGCCATTGTTAAGTAAGTATTTTATTTTTTGAATTTCTCATCTTGATTTTTCTCATCATACATACAATAAAACTTCTAACAATATCAATTGATTGATTTTTCCTGCCTTTAAATTCAGTCAACAACGGGTCTTTGCAGTGCAAGTGTTCGAGTTGCACCGACTTATAAATGTAAGTTATCAATCAACGGTTGAGTAATCCGTTTTCCATTTTCCGTTTTCCGTTTTCGGTTTTCTTCAATCCAATTATACGGCAAGTGTTTATATATGTACTCTTTATAATTGAAATAGGTACAAAGACACATATATTGCTGGATCACCACATATTCTTCTCGAAGATGGCCTTCGTTCAAGCAAACCATCAACAAACGCACCTCTTCCAAAGAAGAAAGTGATGGAGCATGCTCGAGAACCCCCACCCCCGCCACCAGTTGTGAGAATCAAACCGAAAGAAATCTATCATCAACCAAGTCAAAGCAATGACAAACATGTCGATGAAAATGGTGTGTCCTTGAAAAGGTTGCCTTAGCTTCTTTGAACAATGATAATTGTGCCAACAAACCTCCATTACCTTCCATCAACATGAGCAAAGATCTTACTCAGAAATCGAGTTACAGCCAAAATCAAAGAAACATCCCACCACCTTCTCCAATGGCTACTGCCAATACCAAATTAAATTCTTCGCGGTCCTATAATCCACTACCTTGAAATCAATGGTTAGTACCGGTAATTTCACCTTCAGAAGGTCTTGTATACAAACCATACACCGGCCCGTGCCCTCCTTCGAATGCAGGGTTCATGCCACCTATGTATGTCGGGTGTGGACCCGTATGTCCAAATCCAGGTATCGACAACTTCTTCAACACAACTTATGGTGTTCCTCCACTTTTGTTGAATCACACATACTTCTCACCATATGGTATGCCGTTCATAAATCAATCTACATCAAGTTCAGTTGTCGACCAAATAAACCCATTTGCTCGGGATGGGTCAAATGGGCCGAACATGAACAACCAGTTATTGACATGGAATATAAACTACACTGTACCGTATAACCAAGGCTCATGTAATATGACAAGTATGAGCGGAATAATGTCATATCATCAGATTCCGAAAATTCAAGGTTCAAAAGGAAGTGAATTACAGGGAAGTAGTGCAAGTAGTCCTTGTGAGAAGGCTAGTGAAAATGAAGATATACTACCTCTTTTTCCCATGGTACCAATAGCAGCCCAAGATTCTGATCATAACGCACAATCCACTTCTGAACAGAGGACAAGTGTGATAAAAGTCGAACCGAGGAATCCTAGATCAGCAACAGAGTCGGCAGCTCGAATATTCCAGTCAATACAAGAGGAAAGGAAATGGTTGTACCGACTTCATATAATTATCAATGACAATCAACTAACACTCTAACTGTATAATCAATGTCTATTGATTTTGTTCATGTAAAATCATGTTTTTTTTTCTTTCCTTTTTCCTGTTTGATCATATGTTCATTAGATGTAAAATTAATATAAATGACAACAAAAATGGTTAAGTACGAGATTTTTCTTTGTCAGATTTCTAGACATTATATTCCTTACAACAAAACAGTAAAAGTTCATAAGATCAATCAACTAAGTTTGGTGCTTCTTCTCCATCATTCTCCTTCCTTACTGAAAATTATCTAATGAAGCTCCAAAATTTTTCAATCAACTAAGAAATGAAGATGAATCAGGTAAGCTCCAAAAGACATACACATTCAATATGAGGAGTATGTGGGAACATGTCAACCGGTTGTATGCTCTTTAGCTTGTAGCAACCCTTTATGTTTTTCTCCACCTACGCACAATTTTTCAAGATCTCAAATAACTGAAAAGTTATATTTATATAGTATAACTTGTGCGAAAAGTCAAAGACATACCACTCCATGGCAGAGATAATCTAGATCACGAGCACAGGTGGCAGGATTACATGACACATAAACTATACGAGGTGCTTTAAGCTTCAAAAGAAATTTAATCAATTTCATATGCATTCCTGGACGATTTGGATCTACATGAAGATACTCAATCAATCACTCAAGTAGACAAGCCACTTTCCTAGGCAGAGAAGTGAACTTAAAAAGTTAAGAGCTTGATGAGAAGGAAAAAGAACCTGAAATTACAATGTCAGGCTTGGGAAAATTGTTGCCAAAATTTTCATCAATTTTGTTAAGATCGCCTTGGATAAAAGTGGCGTTATGAATATCATTAAGTTTAGCATTAAGACGAGCATCTAAGATGGCTTGAGCAACCACTTCATAACCATATGCATGTCTAACCCTGAAACCAAAATAATTCTTAAATTAATGGTATATCCTCTTTGTGAAGAACATATCAAACTTTTTAGATTCTAATTTTTACCTTCTGGCAAGCGTTAGACCGATAGTTCCAGTTCCACAAAACAAATCAAGAACAACTTCAGAACCGTCTCCTCTAAGGCCAGCACAATCATCTATGAGTTTATATAAAATTTCTGCCTAAACAAATTATTTTGCGATGAGTCGTGGATTCCAATTGTTAAGAGAATTCAAGCTATGGTGAATTGAAAACCAGTAGGAAAGATATACCTGGTGAGTATTTGTTTGGAAGAAAGAGTTGGCTGATATTCGGAAAGTTAGGCCCCTTAAGGTCTCTGTTATGAAGGATTTTCCATACAATGTGTGTTCCTCCTCTCCAACCGATGTATTGCCAACGGAGGAATTTACATTATTTACAATACTCACCTGTTTATCATCATATTTGACCCAAAAAATAAACAATAAATAAAGATACTTTTGAAATTTAAAGAGGATTTTAGAAAAAAAATTCAATATACAAACCACTTCAGGAACAACTGAAATTTTCTCAATGAGAGGCCTCAGAAGGTCTGGCTTGTAAGAGGAAGTCACAAAATTAACCATAAGTTCGAGAAGACCAGTCTTCACATCCCTGTACGTAGGTAAATTTGAGTTATGGTGTTTGGAAATTGGTAAAATCCCATTTTAGAGTGAAGCACAAAACCTTACTATAAGAAAGAATCAGACAATACCTTCCAGTTCTCAACATAAGATGCTTTAGAAATCCAGCATGAGAGTGAACATCATAAGGAGACAAATCTAGTTGTGGGTCCCTCCAAGAATCTTGGATCAGGGCAAGGACCTATTTCAGATAAAGCTATGTCAATCTATATAATAAAGCCTCCAAGTTTAAGAAACTATTTAATTCTTCAACAATAGTGTTTATATATATAAATGATACCTTATTGGCAGGTTCGCTTTGTAATAAGCACTTGTCAACATTCAAAACCTTATCGAAAAATCCCGGAGCATGCAATCCCAATGCATAGTTATCATCACCATCTTCTCTCTCTGCCAATTGTTCCTTAGGCAGCCATGTTTTAGAGCCAAATGAAAACTCCATCTACAAACCCAAGAAAAATATCAAATAAGCTTCTTCTATTTGGAAAAGAAACTGAAAACTTCGACAAAATGGACATTTCTAACACTGACCTTGTTTCTATAGTGGAATTGGATTTCACATGGAACAATGGGCTTCATAACGCTATGGAGTTCCGATTGAGAAAATTTTCCAACATGTATAACCAAGTCATGGACTTGTTCTTCCTTAGCTTTAACCTGAGCCTCATAAGCAAGGTTTTGGGTTTTACATCCTCCACAATGTGAAGCATATTCACATGGAACATCTACTAAGTCCAGATGAGGTGATATTGTCTCCAACTTTGTCACCTGTATTTTTAAAACCCAACATTATCGATCTTTTGTCAAGGGCTGAACTAAACATCGCAAGCTCAAATTTCATAAGAAAACTTGTATTTCGTCTCTGTATAAGATGAAATCAACATTCCATTTTCCTTTACCATATTCTTTTCAGCAACCATTCAAAAACCAATGACGCTACCCAAAAGAGGAAAAAAAAAGGTTCAGAGTGAAATTAATTTCCCTTTTGCTTTCTTTCCCTTACTTTCTCACGAAGCAAACAAATCCATAAAAAGAGAAGCAAACTTACCTCAGCGTAGCCTCCTTTTCTTCGAGTGACTCGTCCGATGAATCGCTCGCCGGGAAGTGCACGGTCACACATGATGACAAAGCCAGTGTCTTCCACCTTGCATAAACCTTGTCCCTTATAAGCTAATGATTCACAAACAAGTTCTAAAGTTTGCCCTCGTTTTGGGAAGAAAGGCTGAGACTTTCTGCCTTTGTTGCTGCTCGATTCTGTGGGATTTGACTGCAATTGCTCTTGCTCTGAGTTGAAAGAAGACGAAGAAGAAGAAGAAGACATAGAAGTAGCAGCTAGTGAAGTTGTAAGCCTGAAGCTATGGAACCATGGACACCTTATGGTGCTCAGGTTCCTGAGCCCATGGCCCGGTATGGTCGCCATTTTAGTAGCTCTTACCCTCTTATGAAATGAATTCTGAAGAAGAAAATCGAAAAGATGACGAGTACGATGATGGGTTTGGGGCCTGAATTTACATTTTTTTTATATATAATTGGATTAGTTTCATTTTATTTTAATTTAATTCTCAGAATAATTAAAAAATAGATAAAATTTATATTTTATTTGTATTAATTATATTTTAATAGATACATCAGATAATCCAAACCCAGAAGGATATTCAGGTAATACGCATATTAAGTGAGGATATTTTGGTCATAATCGAGATATTCAGGTAAAAACAACGACGCCGTATAGGACTCCCAAACGAATCGATAATAAAACCCTAGAACTTGCAAAAATCTCTTGCAGTCTCGCCCTACGCACAGTGATACATAAGACAGAAGCCGCTGATTTCTGAAGGAGAGAAGAAGCTCGGTCTGATAATCTGATCAGAAATGGGTAGATCGACGAAGATCCTATCTTTTCCATTTTTTGATCTCTATCATTTTCAATTTTAGTGCTTTCTTGTTTTGATTTTTAATTTTGGGTTTTTTTGCTTTGTGCGTTTGTGGGGATTGCAGGTAAGGTTCACGGTTCTTTGGCTCGTGCGGGGAAGGTGAGGGGTCAGACGCCTAAGGTTGCAAAGCAGGACAAAAAGAAGAAGCCTAGAGGTCGGGCCCACAAGCGAATGCAGTACAACCGGAGATTCGTCACCGCCGGTAGGTTTATCAGTCTATGATTCTCTCTCCTTTTTTTTTCTATTTTTCTTCTCTCGATCGCTTTCAGTTTTGACGTCAAATCTGTTTTCTTTTTGGCGGGAAAATTAATGTCACAAAACCATTGCATATGTACCTGTCCTAAGGAGGACTGAGTGAATAGAATGTTGAATTAGGTTTTGTGTTGGATATCGATCAGAAATTCAGAATCAGTGCTTTGATTACTGAAAATGTGAACTGTACTTGGGCATCATGGGATGATACTTAAGAGATGCCAAAATCAAAATGGGTGCTTTGATCGTTTCTTAAATTGAATTTTGTTGTTTCAATGGGAATTTCATGGCAGGGATAATATATATTTGTATAAATGAAGTTATCCAAATTAGAACTTTTTGCTTTCATTTTTTACTGTTCTTATAAGACCTCTTCAGTCTCTTACCATTGATGTTTCTTGAGTTGTGAAGCTGTAACTTTTTTTTTCCACCTGTTATTTGCAGTTGTTGGATTCGGGAAGAAGCGTGGACCTAACTCTTCCGAGAAGTAGGAGATTTGCTTTCAGTTTTGGGAGATTCTATGAAGCATGCACCCATTTTCAGTCTCCATTTTTCCTTTTTTTTTATTCTCTTTTTTCTTTTGTAGTTGAGTTATCGACCTTGAGATTTTACATGTGAAATCTATAGAACTTCTTTAATTTCTGAATTGATCTTTAAATATTCTGATTTTATGATCCTCTTAGTGAAGAAGAAGAGCCCTTTTGTGTCTACACTGCTTTGCCTTTTACCAAATGAGTTGGGGCACTCTACTTTGCCCAAGTTTCTATCTGAAACTCAGGCTGGGTTTATTGACTAAAATAACTTATTTTCCTCATCTCTTAAGATCATATGATATATGGGAAACTACATTAGAGAAGTATCAATGAATTATAAAATCACTATAATTAGTTTAACCGATCATTCAACATTACTTTTAAAATGGTGATTGAAATGGAGATTGAGTTTAAACCATTAAAAATCTCTCACTACCCAAACGTCTTTCGGATTGGTTCACCCAGTGCAAGGAACCGCATAAAAGGAAGGAGTCAAAAGCAAGAGACAAATATTCTTCCCTCCCGGTCATTACTCACTAGAACATTCCTTATTTGTTTTGTTTTATAACCTAGGTTTCTCAAAAACCCTTACTTACAAAACAAACGACACAACTTACAGCTTTTTATAATCCACTCTCTCTCTCCTTCACGTATTGCAATGCTGCCACCATCTTTTCATGCATCGGTTTGAAATTCCCGGCTGGTATGAGATCTCAACTCGAAACGCCTCTCCTCTTTTACGTATAGACAGCAGTGAAGACATGAAGAAAACTCCCTTATTAAGAACCTCTGTCTTCTCTATATTTCTCTCTCTTCCTGTCTCTCCTCCATATTTAAACTCCACATTCCTCAAAAGTAGGCGCAATTCAATATTTGGAGCGACTAAAATTTGACTGAAACGACCTCCGCTGTCCCTCGAAAATGGCTCTATATAGCCCATACATTGCCCACATGGTAATTATAGTCTTACTCTTTTCCCCTCTCGTCTCTCATCTTTGCGTTTCTTTCTATTTTTGCCTAAACAATTGGAAAACAAACTGTTGATTCATCTCTTTCAAAAGAAACCCATTTTGATGAGTTTATGAATGTGATTCTTACATATAAAAAAAAAAAAAACGAACTTTTATTGCTATGAGAGATGATAGATGAATATATGAATATATGAACATATGATCCTTGCCTTTTTCGGATTCTTTTAATTTGTAAGAAGAACCCATAAACCAAAAGGTACAAATTTTGTCTCTTTTAATTTAAGTTTTAGGCGCAAAGATGATGCAGTCAAGAGTATGGTCATTTGAGGAAGCAGGAGGAGGAGGTAAGAAACCTGGCCTCACAACGAGGCCAACAAGTCACCAAATAAAGATCTTACCTTTGAGATTTATCCAGCTTTTCCTGCTCTTTCTGGTCCTAAGTCTTGGAGTTTCTGTTGGTAGTATGTACATAATGCGGTATTTCGGAATGTTAAATGTATCACCTGTTCCCTTTACGATTCATCCTTCATGTGAAGAACCAAGCAATATACATAGCTGGGTTAGACCCCCTTCAAATCTATTGCACCATATGAATGATACAGAGCTTCTATGGAGGGCCTCTTTTGTTCCTCGGATAAAGGATTATCCCTTTAAGAGAGTCGGCAAGATTGCCTTCATGTTCTTGACAAAAGGGCCGCTGCCTATGGCTCCGCTTTGGGAACGGTTTTTTAAGGGCCATGAAGAGCTTTATTCGATCTATGTTCATGCTTCGCCTTCATACATTGCCGATTACCCGCCTTCTTCCGTTTTCTACAAGAGACAGATCCCTAGTCAGGTACTCTCACAATCCTTTATCTTTACTTCATGAAACGTTAGTCGATTGATGGGTCATATCTGCTCTATTGTAAGTAGTTTTATTAGGGGGTCCATCTATAATAGAAGATAACATCTTTAGACCATTTTTGTTTCAGCCGGCATTCTCTTCATAACAATGTGTTCGGATTTATCTAAAATTATCTCAAAGTTTCCTTTTTTCCCAAGGGCCAGTTATATGTTTCATCTTTCTGCATTATTTTTTGAAACTTTACAAGATGGCCATTCAGGTTTTCATATGATATAATAAGTGTTGCTTTCTATTCATTTATCCTACAAACTTCAAGCAGTTTTGGAATAAAATGATCAATTTTGTTTCAATAGGCAACAGAGTGGGGAATGATGAGCATGTGTGAAGCAGAGAGGAGACTACTAGCAAATGCATTACTCGATGTATCAAATGAATGGTTCATACTCTTATCCGAAGCCTGCATTCCTCTCCTCAAATTCAGAATCGTTTATCGCTACATATCGAAATCCCGTTACAGCTTCATGGGCTCATTCGATGAAATTGGGCCCAATGGGAGGGGCCGATACAGTGATGACATGGCACCCGAGGTCAACCTTTCTGACTGGCGCAAAGGGGCCCAATGGTTCGAAGTCAACAGAGAACTCGCCGTGAAAATAGTCCAAGACACGGTCTATTACCTGCTTTTCAGAGATTATTGCACTCCACCATGTTACGTCGATGAGCATTTCTTTCAGACAATGCTGAGCATTGAAACTCCGTATCTTTTGGCGAACCGGACTTTGACTTATGTTGACTGGTCAAGGGGGGGAGCCCACCCGGCAACATTTGGGAAGGAGGATATTAAGGTGGCATTTTTCAGGAAAATTTTTGAAAGCGGTACTTGCCTTTATAACGGTCAGCCTTCTTCATTATGTTACCTTTTTGCGAGAAAGTTTGCTCCTAACGCTTTGGAGCCTTTGTTGGAAATAGCTCCCAAATTGTTGGGGTATTGAGGATTTCCGAAAGCTCGGAGCATTCGAGTTTAGGTATGGATGGACCCGTGTTCTTAGACATAAGCTTAATACAACCTTGTTACTCAGTGGTGAACAGAGATAACTGGATTTTATACGCTTTTAGAGCATACCTTGTTGAAGAGTGGTTTATACTTTATAGGATAAATATATGTTGTTTGTTTCTACTCATTTGTATCTTATGTCAGATGAGTTCTTGACCGTCCTATAATTTTATTGCAAGCAAATTTTGCTACAAGGTGGTACCTGTACACCTGAATCCATCCGTACATCACGCCGTACGTTATATATGATGAAAAACAACATTTTAAATGATGAGGTATATTCTTACAGATAGATTAAACTTAGTTTGGGAGTACCGAGTTCTGACGTTCATGATAGTGAAGTAGTGAGCTTTCATGTAGTCAGTTGGATTATTCTTGTCGTGTAATCAATCATATTATTCTCTATTGGTAAGCTTTGATTGATGTCCAACGGCTTAGCCAATGACAATTGGTCGCATAATCTTGTTCATGTTTTTATACGCATAAAGCGAAAAAGGAAAATTCCCAGTAATGCTGTACCTGGAATCGGATACTGAGAAAATACTTGTTCATCTCCTAATTAGAAAAAAAAAAAATTCTCAAAGGGTTTATTCTTTCCTCTCCTTAGATTACCCACTACTTTCCACTCTTAACTTAAAATCCATAGATTCATTACTCACTGCATCTTTCTCTTCTGTTCATCTCTAAAATCAATACTTGATATGGTAAACAAGGGCGATCGATCTCTCGGCTTGCAAATTCCAACAAATTTTGTTTATTTGGCTGCTTGTTTTACCCAACAGGTAAACTCTCCGTTGTGATTGTTTTGCAGGAAGGCGACAAGGATCTGGTAGTATCAGGGAAGAAGAAGACGATCAAGAAGGAAACCATAGTTGTTGGACCATGGGGAGGAAACGGTGGGACCAGCTGGGATGACGGGATCCATCACGGAGTCAGAGAAATCACATTTGTTTACGACCGTCTCATGAAACTCCATCCAAGCAGTCTACGACGATAATGGTAAACCTGTTGCAGCAGAAAAACATGGAGGAGTTGGAGGCAGTCAAACAGCCGAGGTTGTCTTCAAAACCCAAACTCTCTCACTCACTCACTCACTCTCTTTCTCTCTCTCTTGATGACATTTTCATGCACTACAGATTAAGCTGCAATACCCAGAGGAGTTCCTAGTAAGTGTCACTACTGCCCGGTGGTCCACACGGGCACCCCTGTGATTCGATCCCTAACATTTACAACCAATTGGAGAATCTTCGGCCGTATGGAGTAGAAGAAGGGACTCCCCTTTTACTTTCTCCATGGATGGAGGCCGCATTGTTGGTTTTGAGGGAAGGGGAGGTTGGTATTTGGATGCAATTGGGTTCACTTTATCCCATGCTCAGACAAATAAACTCTTTCAAAGGGTTCAGAGGAGCCTGTCAAGGCCCACAAGCACTAGTTCAAGGCCCCCTATACAACATCAAAAGACCTCAACTCTTAATGCTTAGATCTAAAGTGGTTTTCAGACTGATGTATATGTATGGCATAAAAGCAATCTTTAGCAGGGTGATGTATGACCAGTTAAGATTACAGGGTTTTTTCCGAACTATAACATTTTATACTGCAAACAAGCCTTTTCATCTTCTCAGCTATCCTCAAAGGAGTCATACCTTAATCATATGTCTATGAAACAGATAGCACACCTGGTGAAATAACAGCTCAAATGCAGATAGGTGAATAGTATAAAACAGCATAGTAAATACATATAAGGGAGATCAAGCAAAAGATTACTTCTCTTTTCCTAACCGGAACAGAAGAAAATGACACACTCACATGGTTTTAGAGGAATATTAGATAGAAACAACCATACTGAGCATCTAATTGAGATATGCAGGAAGTACAGATTATGACATTATAACCAAATTCAGTGAAATATACACATACAATAAGTTGTTTTCAATAAATGCAGCAACTTGATTTCATACACACAACCTTTTCGAGAGGCGAGGATTGTGGTCGTCCTGCAATCATCTTTATCCTCTAGCCTTAAGCTCAGCAAGTCGCCGGGACAGATCATCTTCATCGACCTTCTCAGTCTCCTTTGTTGGAACAGCATGTGCTGCCGGCTGTGGCAGCCCCACCGACACCTCCAATCCATAATCATCCGCCACCTGTTGCATCAAACTGTTGACCTCTCCCTCCGGCGTTGAAAGCGATGTGGAACCGGCCATCGCACTCTCCATAAACTCCGCCTGGACCTCCATGTTCACAAACTGCTTCTCAAACTGATCCATAGTCTCCGACATCTTCTGTAAGTTTCCGGTCGCCAGAGTAGATTCCAAGGATTTGACGATTGAGCCCATGGATTTGTTGATCGTAGTCATCTTGGCCTGCGTGTCGAGCCTAGCCACCACAGCGTCGAGCCGTGAAGAGAGACGGAGGTAATTCATCTGCTCTGTACGCTTACGGATCGCATTCTCGGCGTAGATTCGAGCTCCGTCAACGTTGCCTTTCTCCATAGCCTTCTTGATCTTGAGCTTCTCAGCCTTCTCTTCCTTCTCGCACTTCCTTGCTTGGCGCTGCAGAGATTTGGCCGTGAATTTCAATTCCATGATCTGGTTCAGCAATTTCTCTGTGTTTCCCATGATCAGGGATCGTAAGCGCGTCTCAGAAAAGACTTCGAATTTTTGGGAAATTTGACGTTTAGGGTTTATAGAGACGAGAGGAGAAGAATATGGTCGTTGATATTTCGAGGAAATCAGCTTTTGGATTACCTTAGAGGCGAAGGAATTGAATGGTCTTGATCAGTAGATAT